>CM075978.1:26130817-26164726 GCA_038087875.1 Malacoraja senta
TGTCATTTTGCCTTTGAAACGTATTTCCTCTAAAACCAGACGCCGAAACGGGAAAATGTTTACATATTTCAGTAGAGATTTTCCTTGTGATTTTAGAAATCCACTCCTCTGTACATTTGGTACATTATTTTCCTGACTTTTTTATTACAATTGTTGACCAATATGACCTTTTTTAAAAAAAAATCTGACCGCTGCCCAGCTGCTGACGTTACAATAACAGTTAAATTTTTACCTTCTGGTAGAAATTTTCCTTATGATTTCAAAAATCCAATCCTCTATACATTTGGTCAATTATTTCCCGAGATATTTACTAAAATGTATAATATTAAGGTTATTAAATATTAAGGTTGCCCAGCTGCTGACCTCACCATGCCTTTGCACCTGGCCCAACTGCCTCCTGGCCCCGCTCCCCCAGCCTGCCTGCTGGCCCCGCCCCCCCCCAGCCTGCCAGTTTGTTGATTCCATTGTTTTTCATTGAATTGAATTGAATGATTTCTCACTTAACATCACTAATTCTTAACATTAACATTTAATTTCAAAGACAGTTTAAAAAAAAAAATTTGCTGACTTAATTGACAGCTTAGATCGGACCCGCTGTCTGTGTGCAAAAATTGTGGTGAAAAACACGTGAAAGAGAAGCAGCTTTATGTCATTTGGTCCCTCCTACGCTTGCTTTAACACCTTAACACGTTTTTTGCACTGGCATGATATTACTCAATTTATTTAATGTATAAACATACTCAGCAACAGCATTCATAGTCCCCTTGGAGAGAGAATTCTGAAGAGTCACACTCCTCTGGCTGAAGAAATTTCACCATCTCTATCTTGGATTGCTGACATCCTATTTTGAGTCTGTAAACTTGACTCCAGCTACCTCATCCAGGGGAAATAATAAGTCTGTATCCTGCCACGCATCATCTACAAATGTTTTTGTTTGTTAAGAATAGGAATTATGTGGGAATGTGGGATGTAAAATAGAATAGACAACATCATGTACTGGAAGAATACATAGTTGCCATTAACCATGACTTTGGAACTCAAACCTTTTCTCCCATGTTCCTTCTAAGCATTTGCCTTGCTGAATCAGAATGCAGTAATAGTGAAATGCCTTTATATTGAGGGATTACAACAGATAACATGAAATTGTACATTCATGCGCACACTGTATTACTGTGATAAATAGATTGTCTATTACAACTAATTGTTGATAGCAGTCTGCATAGTGTTGTTAATATAATAAATTTGTCCTAAGGTATTTCATAGGAGCAAACTTAAACAAAATCTGATGCTGAACTATATATTGACCAAAATCAGAGACTTAAGGAGGATGTTCTAATGTGTGCATCTTAATATAATAAATTTGTCCTAAGGTGAGAAATTTGAATATATTTGAATATATTTTGGCGAGGGAGGGGAAATACAGAGGAAACTGTGCATTGACATGAACATTGTCTCCTTTATTCAAGATGACAGCAGTTGTATTTACCTGCTACATCCCAGTTAATCACACAGAGGGATGGCAACTTGGCATTTATGATTTAAATTTTCTGTAGCGGCTGTTCTCTAAGGTGATCTGCTCGTGCTAAAATAAAGACAATGTACATACATTTCATAACAATCCTGAGTGAGGGCAGTAACATTGGTCTGTACCAGACTGGTAAGCCCCAAATGTAGCATAACGCCACACAGGAACGTAGTGGGATATATTAGTGCAGCAACCAGGGCTAACTCCGTGGCTAAGGGATATCTGATCTGCAAGATTACAAGACTAAGTAAAAGCATGGAAAGGCAACTATTGAAAATAGTGTCATAAGATACAAAATACATCAAGTAATAGATCTTAAAGAATCATATGGTCATTAGTGAAAGGAGTAGAATTAGGCCATTCGGCCCATCGAGTACTCCGCCATTCAATCATGGCTGATCCATCTCTCCCTCCTAACCCCATTCTCCTGCCTTTTCCCCATAACCTCCGACACCTGTACTAATCAAGAATCAATCTATCCTGCCTTAAATATCCACTGACGGCCTCCACAGCCTTCTGTGGCAAAGAATTCCACAGATTCACCACCCTCTGACTAAAGACATTTCTCCTCATCTGCTTCCTAAAAGAACGTCCTTTAAATCTGAGGCTATGGCCTCCAGTCTTAGACACTCCCACTAGTGAAAACATCATCTCCATATCCATTCTATCCAAGCCGTTCACTATTCTGTATGTTTCAATGAGGTCCCCCTCACCCCCCCTCATTCTTACAAACTCCAGCGATTACAGGCAAATGCTCATCATAGGTTAACCTACTCATTTCTGAGATCATTCTTGTAAACCTCCTCTGGACCCTCTCCAGAGCCAGCACATCCTTCCTCAGATACAGTGCTCAAAATTGCTCACAATATTCCAAATGCGACCTTACCAGCACCTTATAGAGCCTCAGCATTATATTTTTGTTTTTGTATACAAGCCCTCTTGCAATAAATGCTAGTCATAGATTGATACAGTGTGAAAACGGGCCCTTTGGTCCAACTTTCCCACACCGGCCAACATGTCCCAGCTACACTAGACCCACCTGCCGTGTTTTGTCCATATCCCTCCAAACTTGTCCTATCCATGTACTTGTCTATAACTGTTTCTTAAATGTTGGGATAGTACCTGCCTCAACTGCCTCCTCTGGCAGCTTGTTTCATACACCCACCACCCTTTCTGTGAAAAAGGTACCCCTCAGATTCCTATTAAATCTTTTCCCCTTCATCTTAAACCTATGTCCTCTGGTGGTCGATTCACCTATTCTGGGCAGGAGACTGTGCATCAACCCGATCTATTCCTCATGATTTTATACACCTCAATAAGATCACCCCTCGTCCTCTTGTGCTCCAATAAATAGAGTACCAGCTTACTCAACCTCTCCCTATAGCTCAGACCCTATAGCTCTGGCAACATCCTTGTAAATCTTCTTTGTACCCTTTCTGTCTATTTCAACTAAACCATCAATCATAAGCTGGGTAGATTCAAAGGATGGGAAAAACAGAGAGAGGGAGGGGGGTAGAGAGAGAAGGGGCAGAGACACAGAGAGAGGGGCAGAGAGAGAGAGAGAGAGAGGCAGAGAGAGAGGGACAGAGATAGAGGGCCAGAGAGAGAGAGAGGCAGAGAGAGAGGACAGAGATAGAGGGAGAGAGAGAGAGAGAGAGAGGGACAGAGAGAGAGAGGGGGCAGAGAGAGAGAGAGAGGGGCAGAAAGAGAGAGAGAGAGAGGGCATAGAGAGAGAGAGAGGTAGAAAGAGAGAGAGGGGGCAGAAAGAGAGAGGGGCAGAGAGAAACATAGAAAATAGGTGCAGAGGAGGCCCATCGGCCCTTAGAGCCAGCACCCGCCAGTCATTGTGATCATGGCTGATCGTCCCCTATCAATAACCCGTGCCTGCCTTCTCCCCATATCCCTTGACTCCACTAGCCCCTAGAGCTCCATCTAACTCTCTCTTAAATCCATCCAGTGACTTCCATAAATTCACAACTCTCTGGGTGAAAACGTTTTTTCTCACCTCAATCTTAAATGACCTCCCTTTTATTCTAAGACTGTGGCCTCTGGTTCTGGACTCGCCCAACATTGGGAACATTTTTCCTGCATCTAGCTTGTCCAGTCCTTTTATAATTTTATATATTTCTATAAGATTCCTCCTCATCCTTCTAAACTCCAGTGAATACAAGCCTAGTCTTTTCAATCTTTCCTCATATGACAGTCCCGCCATCCCAGGGATCAATCTCGTGAACCTACGCTGCACTGCCTCAATCACAAGGATGTCCTTCCTCAAATTAGGAGACCAAAACTGTATACAATACTCCAGATGTGGTCTCACCAAAGCCCTGTACAACTGCAGAAGAACCTCTTTACTCCTATACTGAAATCCTCTTGTTATGAAGGCCAACATTCCATTAGCTTTCTTCACTGCCTGCTGTACCTGTAAGCCAACTTTCAGTGACCGGTGTACAAGGACGCCCAGGTCGCGCTGCACCTTCCCCTTACCTAACCTAACTCCATTGAGATAATAATCTGCCCCCTTGTTTTTGCCGCCAAAGTGGATAACCTCACATCTATCTATATTTTACTGCATCATCCACGCATCTGCCCACTCACTCAACCTGTCCAGATCACCCTGCAACCTCCTAACATCCTCTTCACAGTTCACACTGCCACCCAGCTTTGTGTCATCCGCAAACTTGCTAGTGTTGCTCCTAATCCCCTCTTCCAAATCATTAATATATATGGTAAACAGTTGCGGCCCCAACACCGAGCCTCGCGGCACTCCACTCGCCACTGCCTGCCACTGCCTGAAAAGGACCCATTCACTCCTACTCTTTGCTTCCGGTCTGCCAACCAATTTTCTATCCATGTCAACACCCTACCCCCAATACCATGTGCTCTAATTTTAGTCACCAGTCTCCCGTGCGGGACCTTATCAAAGGCTTTCTGAAAGTCTAGATACACTACATCCACTGGCACCCCTTCATCCATTTTACTTGTCACATCCTCAAAAAATTCCAGAAGATTAGTCAAGCATGATTTCCCTTTCATAAATCCATGTTGACTTGGACTAATCCTTTTACTGCTATCCAAATGCCCCATTATTACCTCTTTAATAATTGACTCCAGCATCTTTCCCACCACCGAAGTCAGGCTAACTGGTCTGTAATTCCCCGTTTTCTCTCTCGATCCTTTCTTGAAAAGTGGGATAACATTAGCTATCCTCCAATCCACAGGAACTGATCCTGAATCTATTGAACATTGGAAAATGATCACCAATGCGTCCACTATTTCTAGAGCCACCTCCCTGAGGACCCTGGGATGCAGACCATCAGGTCCAGGTGTTTTATCATCCTTCAGTCCCATTAGCCTACCCAATACTATTTCTCGCCTAATGAAAATTTCTTTCAGTTCCTCTACCCCCTTAGATCCTCTGTCCTCCAGTACACCTGGGGGATTGTTTGTGTCTTCCAAAGTGAAGACAGATCCGAAGTACCTATTCAACTCTTCTGCCATTTCCTTGTTGCCCATAATAATTTCACCCGTGTTTGCCTTCAAGGGACCCACATTTGACTTTGCTACTCTTTTTCCTTTAACATATCTAAAGAAGCTTTTACTGTCCTTCTTTATATTCCTGGCCAGCTTCCCGTCGTACTTCATCTTTTCAGCCCGTATCGCCCGTTTTGTTTCCTTCTGTTGTCCTATGAAAGTTTCCCAATCCTCTGGCTTCCGGCTACTCTTTGCTGTGTTATACATCTTTTCTTTTAGTTTTATTCTATCCCTACCTTATCTTGTCAGTCATGGTTGCCTCCTACTCCCCTTAGAATCTTTCTTCCTTTTTGGAATGAAATGATCCTAGATCTCCCGGATTATGCCCAGAAATTCCTGCCATTGCTGTTCCACCGTCATTCCTGGTAGGATCCCTTTCCAGTCTACTTTGGCCAGCTCCCCTCTCATGCCTTCATAGTCCCCTTTGTTCAACTGCATCACTGCCACTTCCGATTTAACGTTCTCCTTCTCAAATTGCAGATTAAAACTAATCATATTATGATCACTACCTCCAAGCAGTTCCTTTACCTCGAGTTCTCTGATCATATCTGGTTCATTGGACAACACTAAATCCAGAATTGCCTTTTCTCTGGTCGGCTCCATTACAAGCTGCTCTAAGAATCGATCTCAGAGGCATTCTACAAACTCTCGTTCTTGGGGTCCTGACCCAACCTGACTTTCCCAGTCTACCTGAATATTGAAATCCCCCATCACCACAGTGGCATTACCTTTGTTACATGCCAGTTTTAACTCCTGCTGCAACGTACACCCTACATCCGGGCTACTATTTGGGGGTCTGTAAATAACAACAATTAGTGTCTTCTTGCCTTTACAATTCCTCAACTCAATCCACAGTGACTCTACCTCGTCAGTCCTATGTCTTCCCTCGCAAGGGACTGAATTCCATCCCTCACCAGCAGAGCTACCCTCCCTCCTCTGCCCACCTGCCTGTCCTTTCTATAGGATGTATAACCCTGAATATTAAGTTCCCAGGCCCGATCCTCCTGCAGCCACGTCTCAGTAATCCCCTCAATGTCATATCTACCAACCTCTAACTGAGCCTCAAGCTCATCTACTTTACTTCTTATACTTTGCGCATTCATATACAATACTTTTAATTCCTTATGCATCTCACCTTTAACATCGGTCCCTATTACAGTTGACCATACTCTCCTATCCCTTTGTGAGCTTCCTTTCCTGTTAATTCTGGGGTCATTAACCATCCCTTTAACTCCGTCCTCGACTATCCCATTTGACACCCCACCCCCCTTAATCAGTTTAAAACCACCTGTGTAGTAGTGGCAAACCTGCCTGCCAGAATGCTGGTCCCCCACCTGTTAAGATGCAATCCATCCCTTTTGTACATTTCCCACTTACTCCAAAACAGATCCCAGTGATCTAAGAATCTAAATCCCTGCCCCCTGCACCAGTTCCTCAGCCACACATTCAGGTCCCGTATCTCCCTGTTCCTGCTCTCGCCAGCACCAGGAACTGGAAGCAAACCGGAGATAACAACCCTGGAGGTCCTGCATTTCAGCATTTTTCTGAGCTCTCTAAAGTCACGCTGCAGAATATTCATCCCCTTCTTTCCGACATCGTTTCTGGCAGTACCACTTCCGGCTGTTCACCTTCGCCCTTGAGGATTTTCTGCACACTGTCCGTGACATCCTGGATCCTGGCACCAGGAAGGCAGCACACCATCCTCGAATCCCGTCTGTTGCCGCAGAAACCCCTGTCCGTACCTCTCACAATGGAGTCTCCAACTACAATGGCGTTGCCTGACGTTGGCCTCTTTGGTTTTGGCTCAACAGCTCTTTTTGCTTCGCAAGCCAGTCTGCCGCTCAGTGATAACGTCTTCTGTCCCGACAGCTTCTAAGTGGGTGAACCTGTTCACAAGAGGTACAACACCCGGGGACCTTTGCATTCCATGTTTCCTTCCCTTTCTCACCATCACCCACCTTCTCTCTTCCAGTACCTTAGGTGTAACAATCTTACTGTAGGACTTGTTGAGGAACGACTCAGTTTCTCGGACGAACCTGAGGTCATCCACTTGCTTCTCCAGTTCCCCAACACGGTCCTTCAGGAGCTGTACCTGGATGCACTTCTCACATTTGTAGCAGCCAGAGGCACCAGCAGTGTCCTTGACCTCCCACATACTGCAAGCATCACACTGAATCAGCTTGCTTGACATCTCCTTCTTTCGTCTCTCCCTCTCCAGCGTTTTGTGTAGTCTCCTCTCCTCAGCCTCCTCGCCGAAGACTCTTGAGCCAAAGTCTCACACTTTACTCACAGGGCACTTCCCTCACAAGGCCGCTCCCTAAGAGCCGTCTTGCTTATATTGAGTGATAAATTGCCTAATTTACCAATTTACAAACTAAATTCCTCAGTTTTAAACTGTTTTCCCCCTCAGACACACTTCTAACTCTCCTCCCACTCGGGCTAGAGCCAATCAGTGCTTTTTCCTGCTTCTCTTTGCTGCTGTTTCTTCAAAATCCACAGGAGCTCTGTTAAATCTGCCTGTGCTATGCCTCTCTTTTTAAACTGTTTTCCCCCTCTGTCTCACTTCTAACTCTCCTCCCACTCGGGCTAGAGCCAATCAGTGCTTTTTCCTGCTTCTCTTTGCTGCTGTTTCTTCGAAATCCACGGGAGCTCTGAGTTAAATCTGCCTGTGCTATGCCTCTCTTTTTAAACTGTTTCCCCCCTCTGACACTTCTAACTCGCCTCCCACTCGGGCTAGAGCCAATCAGTGCTTTCTCCTGCTTCTCTTTGTTGCTTCAAAATCCACGGGAGCTCTGAGTAAAGTCTGCCTGTGCTTTGCCTCCTTTTCAACTGTTTTCCCCCTCTGACTCACTTCGAACTCTCCTCCCACTCGAGCTAGAGCCAATCAGTGCTTTCTCCTGCTTCTCTTTGTTGCTGTTGCTTCAAAATCCACGGGCGCTCTGAGTAAAGTCTGCCTGTGCTTTACCTCTCCTTTTCAACTGTTTTCCCCCTCTGACTCACTTCTAACTCTCCTCCCATACGGGCTAGAGCCAATCAGTGCTTTCTCCTGCTTCTCTTTGTTGCTGTTGCTGTTGAGAGAGAGAGAGGGGGGGAAAGAGGGGCGAAGAGGAGGAGTGAAAGGTGGGGGAAGGGGGAGAGAGGAGGAGGTGGGGGGAGAGGAGGAGGGGGGGAGAAGGAAGGGAGCGGGCTGCGGGGTGCTCGTCAACCAAAGGACTGCTTGTTCAGCAGCTTCAATCCAGAGCCCTGGTTCCCGAACGCAATACTCCCTCGCTCCTGGCTGCAGGCTTGAGGCTGCAGGCTCCAGGGCCCAACTACGGGGGGGGGGAGGGGGAGACGTCACTCGCAGCGCGTGGAACATAGCGCAGGCCGCGCGAAGCGGATCCATTGTGACGTCATCAGCCAAAGCAAGGTGGGATTTTTTTGTAAGTTCTTTCAGATGTTTGAACATTTTGATTAATAACTCGAGAAATAAAGCATGAATTTTTCAGGCAAGACGATTTTGGAGTCCAGGGGATAAATCTCTACCAGAATATGTAAAATTTTTACTGTTAGAGCGTCGTTTTTTTCGAGCAGATATGATTATACACACACACACACACACACCCACACACATCCAAGACCAGAGTTTTATAATTCTAGAGATATGATGATATGATAAAATATGCAGGCCAAGATGTTTTCTCATTTTGAAATTAAAGAAAGACTTGCATTTATTCACTATTTTTCACACCCTTGAGCTGTAGACTGTTTTGATTCAGACTAATAAAGTATTTTTAAAATGTAATCACTGTTGTAATGCAGCCTATCGTATATAATCTAGTTATTGCTGTCAAAATAGCTGTTGTGAGTTTTGCATAATTTAAACATAAACCTTGTAATGAGCTAGTTTAAACCTTCAATCAGTTCATTAACAACTTCAGACACAGGGAAAGACGTCAAGGAGGTTGTATGTAGGAGTTTCATGTAACTTTAAATTGAAGGATAAGGACAATTGAAAGAGAATACCACAGAAAGGTATTACCACTGTGAAAACATTTTGCAAATCTCAAAAAGTGAATTAATTCAAAAACATTATTTGTTAAAATGTTAGTGGACATAGAAGAGAAGGCAATCTGCAATGCAGTCACTTCATGCAGTAACACATCAAAGCATTGGCACTGCTCATAGCCGATTATATTTAGTAGTAACTCAGATGTCTTCCAGCAGATGGCACTGTTCTGTTTGTTTCTTTGCTGACCACAATCCTAAGAAAACTGTTTCTTAAATGTTAACATTTCCTTATACCAGAGCTTCAGAAATTAATAGTGTGATCTTGATGAGACGGATAATTACCTACTTTGCTGTTACCATGCTGCCCACGATAGAAATTAGTAAAGTTTCATTATGATGCTATCACTTGTCTTGGCTTCCTTTACAAAGTAATCATCTTATTCATTGTTATAAATGCATTCACCTCTGTCCAGAGGTTTGAATATGCTGATAAACTTGTGTTTCACAAAGTATGCAGATACACATGCATAGCAAACTTTTTCTTGACTTGATTGATAAGGGGATTGCCACTAGTAAATCGAGTGATACTATTATAGGTAAAGGGTAGAATAATTTTAATCCAAAAAGTCCAAACAGGCCCTTAGCCCTCCTCGTCTATGCCAACAATGATCCAAAACAAATTGCCTGTACCAGCAATTTACGTGAATATCTGTCCAAATACCTTATAATATTTTTTATTGTATCAGCTGCTACCACTCCCTCTGGTAGTTTTTTTTGTTCAACCAGCACCCTCTGTATGTATTAAAGAAGGAACTGCAGATGCTGGAAAATCGAAGGTACACAAAAATGCTGGAGAAACTCAGCGGTGCAGCAGCATCTATGGAGCGAAGGAAATAGGTAACGTTTCGGGCCGAAACGTTACCTATTTCCTTCGCTCCATAGATGCTGCTGCACCCGCTGAGTTTCTCCAGCATTTTTGTGTACCCTCTGTATGTAACCTTGCTCTCACATTTCCGTTAAATTTCTCCACTCACCTTAAACCTGTGCCTTCTGGTGCTAGGTTCCCTCTCCTGGGAAAAAGATTCTGGCTATTTATCCTATTGCATGTGTGTGTGTGTGTGTGTGTCTTTTTTTGCTCCAAAACACCACGCTCTGACTGTTAAATTTTTACATATTCCTCTAGAGTTTTATCCTGTTAAGTCAAAAATGTTCCCATCTGAAATATCTTTAAAAGTAAACGAGCTCATGACATCACAATGGTTCTGCTCGCGCCGCCCTCTGCGCACTGTTTTCACGAGCCGCCTGCTACTCACTGTTTTCCACACACTGCGAGTTACATGTGTGTGTGGTCCCCCCCTGCAGTCATTTGGTTACCGCCCGCCCGCCGTCACCCTGCCCGCTCACAGTCGACTCGCACTCGGACGGCCGTCCGCCTAACCCAACCGCCCCCACCCCCGGGCTCTGGATTGAAGCCGCTGATCACGCAGTAATTTGGTGACGTGCACACCACTGCCCGCTCCCTGCTACCTTCCTGCACTTCCCGCTCGCTTTTTTGCTCTCCCCATCCCTCTCCCCCGTGCATTGAGGGGACGGGACCCAACGGGTCCCCTTGGTCTGGTATTATACTAAAACTCTTCACTTTGTTCTCAACATTCTAAATTTCCGTGTGTATGCAGGGTTGTGTTGGCTTTCTTTTAAATCTCCTTAATTTGTATCGTCTTCTAATACGCTTGGCCACAGCCTTCCCGTTTTTACACATGCTACTCACATTTTTTCGATGGGATAAACGTCCTCCCGTCGCATTCCACCCTATAGTTCCGAAGTTGTAATCGTTTATTTAAAAAAATGAACAGCTTTTCAGTGGGAGACTCTTGCAGCACTTTCCATTGATGATGTCACAGTGCCATCTCACAGATGTCCAATCAGAATGGATCTCATGTACATATGACATCACAATGAGACAGGGGTGGGAGATTGCAACCTTCACGTGTTTCCACGAATGCAATCAACCTGGCGTGCACAACCAAATAAGATCAAATAGAACAAGTTGTCCTCCCCCTCCCTCTACCCCCTCCCTATCTACCCCCTCCCTCTCTTCACCCTCCCTCTATACCCCCTCCCTCTCTGCCCCCACCCTCTCTGCCCCCTTCCCTTTATGCCCCCCTCTCTCTCTGCTCCTTCTTTGTCCCCCCACCCTCTCTGCCCCCCCTCCCTCTCTGCCCCCCCTCTCTCTCTGCCCCACCCCCTCTCTGCCCCCCTCTCCCTCTCTACCCCCCTCCTTCTCTGGGGAGTGGTGAGTATTGGGACCTATGGGTGAGTGGTGGATATTGCGTTTGGGGACCATCCCTCCCCTGTGACGCCGCGCACCCATCTCTACCCCTCCTCCCTCTACCCTCCCTCTCTACCCCCCTCTCCCTCTCCCTCTCTACCCCCTCCCTCTCTACCCCCTCCCTTACCCTTTCTAACCGTGCCTGCGCATTTGGGGGCTATGCGTGAGTGGATAGGGCGGGGGATGGGGGCAAATGAATAATATTAATATAATATCAAGGGGGGGGTTAGTGTGTGTGTGTGTGGGGTGGTTAGTGTGTGTGTGTGACACCGCAGGCCCCCACCCCCGCAACCCGCGTTGAGGGGACGGGACCCAACGGGTCCCACTTGGTCTAGTACATAACTAAAACTCTGATCTTGTGCTCTTCCAGTTTGCGTGGTTTTTCCATTTCCGCAAAAATGGTACACGATAGCTCTATGATTTTTCGCCACCGTACTCACCATTCTCCTGTGCTGCAAGTGCAACAAGCTTTGTTCCAAACGATGGTATATTTCAAAAGTTATTAAGGTTTATGTAGATTGGCTATTGCATGTTAGCTAATTAGAATGCTTAGTAATTATAACTCCGCCTAATTATAACATTCATAGTGTAAGAACTTGCCTACTGCCTGGCAGTAGCCGTAGCAGTGTGAACGTGTAATGCCCTGCTTACAAGATCATGGCCTGAACAATAAAGATGCTTGTGTTTCAACCTGTGTGAGTTTGAGCTCTTTACATGGTGTCAGAGAATCGGGTGTACCCCGCGTCTGTTTACCGCGATTTATTTTGTTTATCAGGTTTTATTTGTGAGTGATTTTGATGACATGGCAAACTCTTGTCGAAAACCTAGCCCGCTCGTGTTTGATTCCGATATTGCCGAGCGATGGCGAATGTTTGAGAAAGACTATTCTCATTATATTCGCATCGTTCACCGAAACGATCCCGACGATTTGAAAGCATCGCTGCTGTTGAATTTAGCGGGTCCGGAAGCTATGATCCGCGCTGACTATTTTTAATTTGTACCAGCTCAACTAGAAGGGAATGGTCTGGTAGTGGTGCCAGCTGAAACTATTGACAACCCAACGGTTCTGCTGAGGAAGTTTAGAGAACTGTGTGACCTGCCGTCTAACAGAATCCTCGAGAGGACGAGATTTTTTGCCCGAATGCAACAGGCTGATGAGCCTGTAGAACGATTCATCAGTGACCTGAGACATATCAGCTCTCGATGCAGATTTGGTGAGTTGACAAATTAGCTATTACGTGATAAAATTGTGGGAGGAATGAGCGACCGCAAGTTAAGAGCCGAACTGCTGTGAAATGCTGAACTGACTTTGGAGCAAGCGATTCATGCTTGTCGGATGGCTGAGACTGTCGCACCACTTGTTGACTTTGATAGCGTTAACACTCATCAACAACTTAATGTGAATCTGGCTAGCTATTCTCCACAAAGATTTCTCAAGGCGTCCCGCAAAGATCAAAATGTGCCTGTCACGAGGTGCTCTAACTGTAACAATTTCCACCCGAGGGGGCGCCAATTTTGCGTAGCCCATGGGAAAGTATGTCATAATTGCAAGAAACTCAACCACTTTGCTAATTGTTGTCGGTCTAGTGGGAGTACAGCTTCAAGGACGAAGCTGCACCTGATTCAACAAGACCCGTCCGATTCTGATTCCCATGAACAGGACGAATCTTCCCACGGGAACGACTCTCATAACACAGACACTGAGTCCACCGTACTTTCCCTAAACCTGCGCACCCCAGGCAAAATGACTGATCCTGCAGTGACCATGATAATCAATAACAAACCTCTGATCGCCAAAGTCGATACCGGCGCCAGAGTAAACATCATGTCACTCAAAGAGTTCAACAAGATCAGAACCACTGAGCTCATGAAAAAAGAGTTGTCCACTCAACATGCTTACGGAGGGGAAATTCTACACCCACTGGGTAAAGCTGATCTGACATGTACCATCAACGAACAGACAAAGAACTTCCTCTTTTACATTGTCCAACCAAGTTCTGAAACCCTGCTTGGCATCAACGCATGCCATGACTTGGGTCTGGTTTATTTTGGGCATGCTGTCCACAAACTCTGTCTGACAGAGGAACCAACACAACAGATGCTATCCAACTATAAGGACTTGTTTGACGACAAACTCAGCAAGCTACCGACAATTTTTTATTTTTTTTATTTTTATTTATTAGAAGTACATTACATTACAACCACATACATTAGTACTTGTCACTTATGTCTTCTTACAATTAATGTACTCCATTTGTTTTTTACACTAGTAAAAGGAAAAGATAAGATTGAAAGAAAGAAGAAAGTGAAGGAAAAAGTGAGAGTGTAGAAAATGTGACAACAAAAAAGGACGAAGACCCTATAAGAACAAATTAAAAACAAAAGAAAAAGAGTTAAGAAATAGACCCTAGAAAAGAAGGAGAAAGAGAAAGAGGAAAAAGAGAGAAACAAATATTTTTTATGAGCATTACGCAAATGGGACATACCAACTCTTCAACTATCATCCCCCCTTACCTGACCTCAATTTTTTTTTAAGGTACCTTTGCACCCTATATTTGTAATAATTCTATAAATGCAGACCACGTCAGGTGGAAGTGATCTGGTTTACCTGCTAGGAGGACTCTTATCTCTTCTAGGTGTAATGTTTCGAACATATTTGAAATCCACATGTTTATAGTTGGTATTGGAGCCTTCTTCCAAAATTTTAGAATTAGCTTTTTTCCAGTTAATAACCCATAGTCTATTAGTTTCTTTTGAAACACATTTAGTTCTGGACCATCTTCCGTTATTCCGAAGATAATCCATTCTGCTTTGGGTATCAGTCTTATTTTAAATAATTTTGTAAAGATTTCGAAAATTTCATTCCAAAATTTTTGAATTTTTGTACAGAAAACGAATGAGTGCGCTATAGTAGCTTCTTGGGATTGACATTTATCACAAATAGATGATACATTTGGGAAAATTTTATGAATTTTAGTTTTGGAATAATATAATCTATGTAAAATTTTAAATTGTATTAAAGTGTGTCTTACATTAATCGAACATTTATGCACGTTTAATAAGTGTTCATTCCAACTTTCCTTTGAAATTTTAATAGCTAACTCTTGTTCCCAGTCTCTTCTGATACCCTCCGTAGATGGTATTTGTACATTTAAGATAATATTATACAAATATGATATTAAGTTTGCTGATTCAGCTTTTATCTGCATTGCCTCATCCAATACATCTGCTGGGTTATTATAATGATCTTTTGTATATTTTTTCAAATAGTCGCATATTTGAAAATATTTAAAATATTGATTATTTCCGAGTTTATATTTTATTTGTAATTGTTGAAATGAAAGTAATTTTCCAGTTTCATACAAGTCACCGAGCGTTTTAATTCCTAGTCTATCCCAATGTGTAAAAGCTTTATCTATAATAGAGGGATTAAACGAAGGGTTATTAACTATGGGTAATAAAAGTGATAAATTTCTTAATTATAAATTTTGTTTTATTTGTTTCCAAATTCGGATTGTACTATGAATAATTGGGTTCTTATTATAATTTATATTATTCCGTTTCATTGGAGAGAGGAGGATCGCTCCAATGTTTCCAGAGGAGCAATCCTCTTTCTCCATTGCAATCCAGTCCACTTGTTGGGCGGAGTTATCCATCAGTTGAATCATATTTTTAATATTTACTGACCAATAATAATACATAAAATTAGGTAGTGCTAAACCCCCTAATACTTTAGGTTTATTCAGATGAGTTTTTTGTATTCTATGTGATTTATAGTCCCATATAAAATTAGTGATATCTGAGTCGAGTTTTAAAAAAAACTTCTTTGGTAAGTATATTGGAATCGATTGAAATAGGTATAAAATTTGTGGTAGAAAGATCATTTTTATTGCATTTATTCGGCCTATTAAAGACATCGGGAGCGTTTTCCAGAATTTAATTAGTGTGTTTAATTTTTTAAGTAGGGGATCAAAATTTGCCTTAAACATACCTTGATATATTCTTGTAATTTCAATTCCCAAATATTTAAATTTTTCTGTAGCTATTTTAAAAGGGAATTTTAAAAGATGTGTTGAATCTTTCGGTTTTATTGACATAATTTCACTTTTATTCCAATTTATTCTATATCCAGAAAAATATCCAAAGTCTTCAATTAAATTTAATATATTTGGTATAGTGATTTGAGGTTTTGTAATGTACAGTAATATATCATCTGCATATAAAGATATTTTATTATATGAATCTTTAGTATTATATTCATGGATATCAGGGTGTATTCTAATTTTTTCTGCTAGCGGTTCAATAATGAGAGCAAACAGCTGTGGTGATAATGAGCATCCTTGTCTATTTCCCCTTGATAGTTGGAATTTCGAGGATAATATGTTATTAGTTAGTATTCTAGCTGTAGGTTTATTATATAGTAACTTGATCCATAGAATAAAATTCTCTCCCAGTTGGAATTTTTGTAATACTTTATCCATATAATTCCATTCTACTTGGTCAAATGCTTTTTCAGCATCCAGCGAAATAATTGATAATTCTTGATCTTCAGATTTGTGTGAGTGCATTATGTTGAGTAAACATCTCATATTGTTAGAAGAGTATCTCTTAGGGATAAACCCCGTCTGATCTGGGTTTATTAATTTACTAATGTATTTACTTAATCTTCTAGCTAATGTTTTCGCTAATATTTTTTGATCTGTGTTTAACAATGCTATAGCTCTATAAGAACCCGGTTCTTCTAAATCTTTGTCTTTCTTAGGTATTAGTGTAATCGTTGATTCCGCTAATGTATCAGGTAGTATTTGTTGTTTAAAAGCATATTGGTACATTTTTTGTAATCTTGGTATTATTTTATCATAAAAGCTTTTATAAAATTCATTAGTAAATCCATCAGGGCCTGGTGTTTTTCCATTCTTTAGTGAGTTTATTGTATCTTCTAATTCCTTAGTTGAAATTTGTGCACCCAATTCCTCTTGTTCCTTCTGCTCTAACTTTGGAAGATTACAATTATCCAAAAACGTTGTGATATTATTGGAATCAATTGTCGTTTTAGATGAATACAAATTCTCATAAAATTGCGCAAATCTTTTATTAATATCCTTCGGTGTTGTTAATAATTCCCCTTTATCTGATTTAATCTTTGGTATAGTATGTTCCTTTTCTCGTTTTTTTAGCTGGCGAGCCAAAAGTTTATGCGGTTTATCCCCAAATTCAAAGTGCTCTTGTTTTGTAATTTGAAAAAGTCTTATAAGTGTGGCAGATAATAATTTATTTAATTTAAATTTCAAAATTATTATTTTATTATGTTTATCTATTGATGGATCTTTAGCATTATCTATATCCATTTGTCTAATAAGTTCTTCTAACTGTCTTTGTTCATTCTTATTCTTTTTATTTTGAAAAGCTTGATATGAAATTATAATACCCCTAATGTATGCTTTAAAAGATTCCCATAATACAGTAGACGATATATCTGGAGTATCATTTATTTGAAAAAAGGCATCCATTTGTTCTTTTAAATATATACTCGCTTGTGGATCTTTTAGAATTTGAGAATTAAATCTCCAAAATGATTTATTCTTAAACATTCCTTCCAGTTTTAAAAAGAAAGTTAGTGGAGAATGGTCTGAAATCGAATTTGTGTGGTATGTTGGGTTAAATGTTTGAGGGATTAATTTTGTATCCAGCAGGAAGTAATCTATACGTGAGTATGTCTTATGTACCATTGAATAAAACGAGTATTCCCTGCCAGTTGGATTAACAATTCTCCAAACATCTGCTATATTAGTATTGTTTATATAAGTATTGAGAAGTTCCCCGGTTTTCGATTTCATATTCCCTTTCTGTTTTTGGCTTGATTTATCTAAGTACGGATCTAAAACACAGTTAAAGTCTCCACCTATTATAACATTTTGATAGTTAAACTCTGCAATTATATTGAAAATTTTATTGAAAAAGTGGGGGTTGTCAAAGTTAGGGGCATATATATTTACCAAGGTAAGTGGAGTATCATGAATTTCTCCATTAACTATTAAGTATCTCCCTTCTATATCTGTTATGATATTCTTTGCTTTAAATGGTATACCTTTTCTTATAATGATTGACGTGCCTCTAGATTTCGAAGTAAATGAAGAATGGTATGTTTGACCTATCCATTTCGCCCTCAACCTAACTTGATCCTGAGATTTTAAGTGTGTTTCTTGTAAGAAGATAATGTCCAGTTTCAGCTGAGCTAGTATCGTACCCCTTTTAATAGGTTCGTTAATACCTCTTATATTCCAACTACAAAATGAGATTCTTCCTAGGTTCTTTTATTTAGTGTCATGCATTTTGAATAATTATAGTACCTTTAAATCTTGTGGTGCATCCATATCCCAGGTCTTTGGGTATTGGGGGAACTTTTGAATTTTTAAGTTTTGTTGGTATATCCATTTTACGCTTATCACTAAACACAAAACACAAACATGTGAGTTTATGTGGTATAAAAAAAAAAACTAAAAAAGTGAAAATACAGTGTCTGATATAGTCGGCACTGTAGCGAGTGTCCCACCTGTAGAGCATACGGTCACCCCGATTGCACTTGCACCTCACCGCGTCCCTCACGGCATGCGAGAGAAAATACACGTGTGAACTCAAACGTATGGTCTCTATCGGAGTTATTGCCGAAGTCAGCGAACCCTCAGACTGGGTCTCCACCATGGTCATCACCACCAAGAAAGATAAGAAGGAATTACGCATCTGCATCAATCCTAAAGATTTGAACACAGCAATCAAACGCCAACACTACCCGATGAGAACCACTGAAGGCGTAGCGGCAAAGATCGGTAACGCAACTTTATTCTCAGTCCTAGATGCCAAAAGCTCTTTTTGGCAAATCCCGTTAGACCGTGCGTCATCTGCGCTAACAACTTTCGCTACTCCGTTCGGCCGCTACCGATTTCTAAGAATGCCTTTCGGTATCAACTCTGCTAGTGAAGTCTTCCAGCGCGCAATGGAACAGCTGTTCGCAGAATACCCTTGTGCCATCATTGTTGACGATATCCTAGTTTACGGCCGAGACGCAACCGAACATGATGCCAACCTACGATGGGTGTTGAACCGTGCCAGAGACACTAATTTAAAACTGAACCCTCTGAAGTGCAAGTTCAGAGTTCCAGAAGTCACTGACGTTGGTCACGTGTGCACCAGCAACGGGTTAAAGCCTGACCCGCTGAAGACTGCAGCGATTAACGAGCTGCCAGTACCAACCGACGTCATCAGCCTACAACGATTTTTAGGTATGGTCAACTACTTGGGCAAATTCATCCCCAATCTCAGCGAATTGTCAGCCCCACTGCGACAATTGACCCACAAGGACAACACCTGGTCCTGGTACCCACAGTACCAGCGAGCTTTCGAGACTTTAAAGTTACAGCTCGTTAGTGCACCAACCTTGGCATACTTCAACATCAATCTGCCAGTCACAATCACGTGCAATGCATCCCAGTGCATACTAGACGCAGCATACAAGGCGCAGCATGCCTGCAAACTTCCTTCAACGGCGATGTGATGCCAGTATCCTACGCATCGAGAACCCTAACTGATACTGAACAACGCTACGCACAGATAGAGAAGGAACTGCTTGCCGTGGTTTTCGCCTGTTCGAAATTTAAAGACTTTATTTTTGGCAAGACCTTCACGGTAGAGACTGACCATCAACCACTAGTCACTATCCTTAGCAAACCAATCCATGCTGCCCCAGCCAGACTTCAACGCATGATGATGCAGCTACAACGGTTTGATTTTCGCATTGTCTACAAAAAAGGTAAAGACATGCACATCGCAGACACTCTATCTAGAGCTCCACGCACCACCAGCGAACAACACCAATTCAACACCCATTCGAACACCCTTTGGAAAGTGGTGAAATCATTGGACAAAGTCAGCATCGATTTACGAAAGGTAAATCGTGTCTGACGAATCTTATAGAATTTTTCGAGGATGTAACTAGTAGAGTGGATAGGGGAGAACCAGTGGATGTGTTGTATCTGGACTTTCAGAAGGCTTTCGACAAGGTACCACATAAGAGATTAGGATACAAACTTAAATCACACGGTATTGGGGGTTCAGTATTGATGTGGATAGAGAACTGGCTGGCAAACAGGAAGCAATGAGTAGGAGTAAACGGGTCCTTTTCACAATGGCAGGCAGTGACTAGTGGGGTACCACCGCAAGGCTCAGTGCTGGGACCCCCGCTATTTACAATTTATATTAATGAGCTGGATGAGGGAATTGAAAGCAACATCTCCAAGTTTGCGGATGACACTAAGCTGGGGGGCAGTGTTAGCTGTGAGGAGGATGCTAGGAGACTGCAAGGTGACTTGGATAGGCTGGGTGAGTGGGCAAATGTTTGGCAGATGCAGTATAATGTGGATAAATGTGAGGTTATCCACTTTGGTGGCAAAAACGGGAAGGCAGACTATTATCTAAATGGTGGCCAATTAGGAAATGGGGAGATGCAGCGAGACCTGGGTGTCATGGTACACCAGTCATTGAAAGTAGGCATGCAGGTGCAGCAGGCAGTGAAGAAAGCGAATGGTATGTTGGCTTTCATAGCAAGAGGATTTGAGTATAGGAGCAGGGAGGTTCTACTGCAGTTGTACAGGGTCTTGGTGAGACCACACCTGGAGTATTGCGTACAGTTTTGGTCTCCAAATCTGAGGAAGGACATTATAGCCATAGAGGGAGTGCAGAAAAGGTTCACCAGACTGATTCCTGGGATGTCAGGACTTTCATATGAAGAAAGACTGGATAGACTTGGCTTATACTCGCTAGAATTTAGGAGATTGAGAGGGGATCTTATAGAAACGTACAAAATTCTTATGGGGTTGGACAGGCTAGATGCAGGAAGATTGTTCCCGATGTTGGGGAAGTCCAGGACAAGGGGTCACAGCTTAAGGATAAGGGGGAAATCCTTTAAGACCGAGATGAGGAAAAACTTTTTCACACAGAGAGTGGTGAATCTCTGGAACTCTCTGCCACAGAGGGTAGTTGAGGCCAGTTCATTGGCTATATTTAAGAGGGAGTTAGATGTGGACCTTGTGGCAAAGGGGATCAGGTGGTATGGAGAGAAGGCAGGTACGGGATACTGAGTTGGATGATCAGCCATGATCATATTGAATGGCGGTGCAGGGTCGAAGGGCCGAATGGCCTACTCCTGCACCTATTTTCTATGTATCTATGTATCTATGAACAGGACAAATTCACCGTCCGGAAAGTCTCGTTTGTTCCCACCAACCACTTGCGCCGCCTTGCCGAACACACAGCTGCAGATAAAACCTCCCAACTGCTAACTTCCATCATCATAGGCGGGTGGCCAAACAAACAGTCTAACACCCCTTTTGAATTACGACGCTACTTCCTGGTACGTGACGAACTAGTACTACAGGATGGAGTGATTGTCAAGGGTCACAAGACGGTCATCCCCTCATCCCTGCAAAACGAGTACTATGAGGAAATCCACGGTGGTCACCCGGGCGTGGAGGCTACCTTACAGCGTGCGAAAGAAATGATCTGCTGGCCCGGAATGACCAAGTATATTCGGGAGAAAACAGAATCATGCGCGATCTGTAACAGACAGGCACCGCACCAGCAAAAACAACCCCTGCTGTCTCAACCAGCTCCCTCTCTACCATGGTCATCAGTGGCTGCCGATACCTTTGACTGGCACGGGAAGCACTACCTCGTGCTAGTGGACATACTCTAACTGGTTTGAAATTGATTTTTTGCAAACCATCTCTTCAGAGATAGTCGTCCAAAAGCTCAAAATCCATTTCTCTGTACATGGAATACCAAGCTCGTCTTCAGACTGACAACGGGACCCAATTCACCAGCCAAAAGTTTAAAGACTTTGCAAAACGGTGGAAATTTTGACAAGTCACAAGCAGCCCAAAATACCCACAGTCCAATGGACTTGCCGAGCGTGCTGTTCGGAGCGCTAAACAACTCATGGAGCGCTCCTACTTAGTAAAATCTGATGTCTACCTGAACCTGTTGAACCTGCGAAATATTGCAAGAGATAACATTCTAGGTTCTCCAGCCCAGCGCCTGATGTCCCGCCGAACGCGACCTCCGTTGCCCGTCACCCAGGATCATCTAAAACCTAATGTCATTACTCCCGCTGTAGTACAAAAGCGCGTTCAGTCCAATTGCGACACGCAGAAACGAAGTTACGATAAGACCAGCAAACCACTCAAGCCACTCATTCAAGGCCAAGTGGTCAGACTACAGACAGACAAAGGACATACCAAACTGGGGTACATTTATGGCCCCTCAAAGGAACCGCGTTCCTACCTGGTCGATGTCGGTGGTACCATCTATAGACGCAACCGTCAACACCTCCTTCCTGTGAAGGAACGGCGTCCGGCGCTCCAGGGTCCTGATGCCCCACCGCTCAAGTTTAAAGTGATCACTGTTCCAGCATCTGCCGCCGCCAGTCCCATCCACTCCCCGCGTCGGTCTGCCCCCACATCCCCTTTTTTATAACCGGCTCTCTGGTGCCCCTGCGACGGTCTTCCTTGGGTTACCCTACGGTGTCTCCCCATAGCCCGTCGGGCTCACTGAACCGCGCCATCAACTTTTCGGAGGAAAAGGTTGATGAGGCAGCTCCATACCGTATGAGGACCGGGCGGGTTAGCAAGCCACCGGTTAGATATGGCGATTATGTTTAATTTAGATATTTATTTGTTGTCATTTGAACCTAAGTTCAAACGAAATTTGGTTTCTGCAGTCATACAAACAATTTTTTAAAAAAATAACCAAGACACAACACAATTTACACAAACATCCATCACAGTGAATCTCCTCCTCACTGTGATGGAAGGCAAAGTCTTATCTCTCCCCTGCACTCCACATTCTCCTCCCGATGTCAAAGTCAAAGCCCCCGGCGGGCGATTGTAAGGCCACGCTCCGGGTCTTGATGTTGTAGCCCCCGGTAGCGCCAGCAAGTCCCATGGCCACCAATGCCGCGCCGGGCGATGTCAGACCCCGCTCCAGGTCATCCTCAACCCCGCTCCAGGTCATCCTCAACCCCGCAACTCGGGCGGGAGTAGCTGCCATTGCGGGAGCCCCGAAAAGCGGTCTCCCACCATGGACCCGCGAGCTCCCGATGTTACCGTCCACCAGACCTGCGGCTGAAGCCTCCGAATCTCCGGGGTCGGGTAGCAGCAGCGCGCCACCACAGCTCCTCCCGCTCCGAACTCGGCCAGCTCCACGATGGTGAGTAGTCCGCAGGCTCCGCGACTGGAGCCCCAGGTCGTTCCGGTTGGAGGCCGCTCCACGGTGCTAGGCCCCAACGACAACAGAGACCCGACAGAGAAAGGTCGGGTCTCCCGTGCAGGGAAAAGATTTTAAAAGTTTCCCCACCCCCACCCCATCCCCCGCCCCCCACACATACCCAGTTTAAAAAAAAAAAACACTATACAAATCTCAAACGAAACAACAACAAAAAAAAAGACAGACGGACGGACTGCAGAGGCCGCTGCAACGTGAGTCGCGCCGCCCACCCAACCCCATTATTATTAGATGTGGCGATTTGCATTTAACATTTTATTTACTCATTGTAGTTGTAATGCCTTATTTGCTTTTCATTTATACAAGAAGAGATGTAGATTGACTATTGCATGTTAGCCAATTAGAATGCTTAGTAATTATAACTCCGCCTAATTATAACATTCATAGTGTAAGAACTTGCCCACTGCCTGGCAGTAGCCATAGCAGTGTGAACATGTAATGACCTGCTTACAAGATCATGACCTGAACAATAAAGATGCTTGTGTTTCAACCTGTGTGAGTTTGAGCTCTTTACAGTTTAAAAATCTTTAAAATCGCGCATGCGCAGATTGGTCTCTTCTCCTGTCTGTCAGTGGCATGCAAATTGGTCTCTCCTGTCACTCAACGCCACGGCCGGGACGGTGATGGCCCATCCTGCACCGCAGCCTCTCCTGCCTCACTCACAAACTCCACTCTCCCCTCCTCACAGTAACTTGTCTCCATCTCCCCCACCACCGGCGGCGGCCTGGGGGGGAGGGGGTTCAGTGGAGGCCCTGGTCCCTTCTCTCTCCCTCAGTCACCGCTCTCCCCCGCCCGACCTCTGCGGCAATGGCGGTCCCGTCTACTCGTCTCCCCGGGTGATTGGCTGCGAACGTCCGACTCCGCCGCTGCGGTAACACACCCTCACGGCCCTCTGGGAGGAGATCTTCTCCACCAGCTCGTCGAAACTCGTGGTGTCCACCCCCACCGTGACGAACACTGACTCCATCCCCCCCCGTGGCTCGGTCTGGCAGCGGCAATGAGCTGGTAGGCAGGTGGGCAAGGCGGGGACGGGCTGAGCGGCGGCAGCAGCGGGCAGGCAGGGCAGGGGCGGGCTGAGCGGAAACGTCGGGCAGGACGGGGACAGGCCGAGCAGCGGCTGAGCCGGAGAGGGCGGAGGGAGCGGGATCTAAACCACAGTTAACAATGAATGACCTGTGGAGGAAGGAACTGCAGATGCTGCTTTTTATGGAGGGAGGAAGTGACTGAGGGTAGGGGAAAGGAGAGGGAGGGAGGGAGAGGTGAGGGAGGGATTAGGGGAGGGGAGGAGGAGAGGGGAAAGATCCTGGGGAGTTGAGGGGGGGATTAAGGGAGAGGAGGGGGTAGGGAGGGAGAGGGGGGAAAGTGGAGGAGGAGGGGGGAGTGGAGGAGTGGGGAATGGAGGGAGAGGAGGGCAGTGGGGGAAGTCAGGAGGGATAGTGGGGGGGATAGGGGGAGGTGAGTAGGGGAGTGGAGAGGAGTTATGGAGGGAGAGAGTGACTGAGGGTAGGGGAAAGGAGAGGGAGGGAGAGGGGGAGGGGAGGAGGAGAGGGGAAAGAAGGGGGAGGGAGTACTGGGGGATGAGGGGAAATGAGCCGCGCCTGCGCAGTTGGGGGCTATGTGTGAGTGGTGGAATATTGCGTTGGGGGAATGGGTTGCGTAGGAACGGGTGAGTGGTGGAATATTGCATTGGGTCTGCACTTAGTCTAGTAATTTTATAAATTGCTGAAGGTCACTCCTCAACCTCCTATGTTCCAGTGAGAATAAACCCAGCTTAGCGGATCTATTCTTTAACAATAACCTTCATTCTAGCAACATTGTGGCAAATCTCTTTTACATTCTCTCTATTGCAACCACATCCTTTTGTTCGGTGACCAGTACTGTCCAATTGTAGTCTAAGCATTGTTTTGTCCAGCCGCAACATGATGCCTTAACTCTTATACTCGGTGCCTCATAATGTTTGGGACAAAGACACATCATTTATTTATTTGTTTAAGAAGGAACTGCAGATGCTGGAAAATCGAAGGTAGACAAAAATGCTGGAGAAACTCAGCGGGTGAGGCAGCCTCTATGGAGCGAAGGAAATAGGCTACGTTTCTGGTCGAGACACTTCTTCAGACAGATGTGAGCGGGGGGGGGGGAAGAAGAAAGGAAGAGGCGGAGACAGTGGGCTGAGTGAAAGCTGAGAAGGGGAGGGGAAAGCAGGGACTACCTGAAATTAGAGATGTCAATGTTCATACCACTGGGGTGTAAACTGCCCAAGCGAAATATGAGGTGCTGCTCCTCCAATTTACGGTGGTCCTCACTCTGGCCATGGACGACACCCAGGACAGAAGGTCGGATTCGGAATGGGAGGGGGAGTTGAAGTGCTGAGCCACTGGGAGATCAGGTTGGTTGATGCGAACCGAGCGGAGGTGTTGGGCGAAGCGATCGCGAAGCCTACGCTTGGTCTCACCGTGTAGAGCAGCTGACACCTAGAGCAGCGGATGCAATAGATGAGGTTGGAGGAGGGGCAGGTGAACCACTGCCGCACCTGGAAAGACTGCTTGGGTCCTTGAATGGAGTCAAGGGGGGAGGTAAAACTACAAGTGTCGCATTTCCTGCGGTTGCAAGGGAAAGTGGCAGGAGAGGGGGTGGTTTGGATGGGAAGGGACGAATTGACCAGGGAGTTATGGAGGGAGCGGTCTCTGCGGAAAGCAGACAGGGGAGGAGATGGGAAGATGTGGCCGGTGGTGGGATCCTATTGGAGGTGGCGAAAATGTCGGAGGATTATTTGTTGTATGTGACGGCTGGTAGGGTGGAAGGTGAGGACGAGGGGGACTCTGCCCTTGTTACCAGTGGGGGGATGGGGAGTGGTTACGGGGTATAGACGAGACCCTGGTCAGAGCCTCATCTATAGTAGAAGAGGGGAACCCCCGTTCCCTGAAGAATGAGGACATCTCCGATGCCCTGGTGTGGAACACCTCATCCTGGGTGCAGATGTGGCGTAGACAGAGGAATTGGGAGTAGGGGATGGAGTCCTTACAGGAAGTAGGGTGGGAAGAAGTGTAGTCCAGATAGCCTTGGGAGTCAGTGGGTTTATAGTGGATGTCGGTCAGTAGTCTATCACCTGCGATGGAGATAGTGAGGTCTAGAAATGGTAGGGAAATGTCGGAAATGGTCCAGGTGTATTTGAGTGCCGGATGGAAGTTAGTGGTGAAATGGATGAAGTCAGTGAGTTGTGTGTGGGTGCAGGAGGTAGCACCAATGCAGTCGTCGATGTAGTGGAGGTAGAGTTTGGGGATAGGGCCCTGGTATGCCTCGAACAAAGACTGGGAGGAGTCAAACATAACGTTATTAAGGGTAAGGACCAGCTCCGCTGGGCGGAGGAGAGTATCAGTAGACTGGGATTGGTTGGTTCTGTTGTCGAGGAAGAAACAGAGGGCTTTAAGACCATCCTGGTGGGGGATGGAGGTGAAGAGTGACTGGACATCCATACATTTATTTATTTGCTTGTTTTCCACAATTTGAGATTTGTAATAGAAAAAAAATCACATGTGGTTAAAATGCACATTGTCAGATTTTAATAAAGGCCATTTTTATATATTTTGGTTTCACCATAACGCCTGTGGTGATGAAGTGCTTTGAGAGGTTGATCATGGCGCAGATCAACTCCTACCTCGACAAAAACCTGGACCCACTGCAGTTCGCTTACCGCCACAACAGATCAACGGTGGATGCGATCTCGCTGGCCCTCCACTCCGCTCTGGACCACTTGGACAACAAAAACTCATATGTCAGGCTGTTATTCATCGATTACAGCTCGGCATTTAACACAATCATCCCCTCCAAGCTGGTTACCAAACTCGCAGAAATGGGTCTCTGCGCATCCCTCTGCAATTGGATCCTCGACTTCCTCACTCTCAGACCACAGTCTGTTCGTATTGGTGGAAATGTGTCAGACTCGATAACAATCAGCACGGAAGCACCTCAAGGCTGCGTGCTCAGCCCCCTGCTGTACTCACTCTATACTCATGACTGCGTAGCCGGTCATAGTGCGAACTCCTTCATCAAGTTCGCTGACGACACCACTGTTGTGGGACATATCACTGATGGGGATGAGTCAGAGTATAGAAGAGAGATCGAGCAACTGTCCATATGGTGCCAGCGCAATAACCTGGCTCTCAACACCAGTAAAACCAAGGAACTGATTGTGGCATTTGGAAGGAGTAGGATGGGGATCCACAGTCCCGTTTATATCAACGGGTCGATGGTTGAAAGGGTCAAGAGTTTCAAATTCCTGGGCGTGCACATCTCTGAAGATCTTTCCTGGTCCGAGAACACTGATGCCATTATTAAGAAAGCACATCAGCGCCTCTACTTCCTGAGAAGATTACGGAGAGTCGGTTTGTCAAGGAGGACTCTCTCTAACTTCTACAGGTGCACACTAGAGAGCATGCTGTAGAGAGCATCGTGGCTTGGTTCGGCAACTTGAGCGCCTTGGAGAGGAAAAGACTACAAAAAGTAATAAACACTGCCCAGTCCATCATTGGCTCTGACCTCCCTTCCATCGAGGGGATCTATCACAGTCGCTGCCTCAAAAAGGCTGGCAGTATCATCAAGGACCCACACCATCCTGGCCACACACTCATCTCCCTGCTACCTTCAGATAGAAGGTACAGGAGCCTGAAGACTGCAACGACCAGGTTCAGGAATAGCTACTTCCCCACAGCCATCAGGCTATTAAACCTGGCTCGGACAAAACTCTGAACTTTAATAGCCCATTAACTGTTATTTGCACTTTATCAGTTTATTTACTCATGTGTGTATATATTTATATAATGGTATATGGACACACTGATTTGTTTTGTAGTCAATGCCTACTATGTTCTGTTGTGCTCAAGCAAAGCAAGAATTTCATTGTCCTATCAGGGACACATGACCATAAACTCACTTGAACTTGAACAAATAAATAAATGATGGGTCTTTGTCCAAAACATTATGGAGGGCACTGTATGTCCCATTTAGGCTGTGGGCCGAGCATCAAAAATGTGTCTAGAAATCAACTTTCGTGACCCATGTCTCGGAACTACGTTAAATTTTGCACAGATTTAGATAAAATATAATTGAGAAGGAAGTCATAACTCGTCAGTGCCAAAAGTTGCACATTAATTAGGAAATGAGATCGAAAAAGTATGCGCCATCTAGTGTCTAATGTCCATATTACACCATGGGGAGCCTATTTCCATGATGCAGTCTATTTAAACCATATATTATTATACCATATCTCTCTCTCTCTTTCTCTCTCTCTCTCCATATATATATATATATATTTGTATGTGACTTGTAAATATGACTAATCATATATGTATAATTATATTATATAAAAATAATAGAATGAATATAATTGTGAATGTGTTTTTTGAATGAGACTGCCGCAGAGGTCCGGCTCCTGAACCAGCCTAATTAATGTGTGAGGGCAGTTCCTCTGGGTTCCCACGTTTACTGAACCCCACTGACTGCCAATGTGCAGAGTGGGGGTCATGGCCATAGTGGGACTGGGGCAGTGCCAGGCTGGGGGAAGACAAAGATATCTTCCACTGGCAGGAAAATGTCTAACCCCACTCACCCCCCTTTCAGAGGAGCTGGAGCTGGAGCCGCTTTGGGACCGGCTGCGGGCTCTGTACGTGTGGCCCCGCAGCGCGTCCACCTCGGCCAGCATGCCCTTCAGGATCACCGTGGTGATGATGGTGGGGAGCAGCACTGCCCTGGATGCCGCCCAGGCCGCCTTCAGCACCACCATAGCGCCGGCTCCATCAGACCGCCCACACGCTCGTTGCAACACTGGCCTACCGACAGCCCGACCGACCACTCGCAGCACCCACTGGCCGTCCGACCACTCGCAGCATCCACCGGCCGTCCGACCAGTCTCACCACCCACCGGCGGCCCGGCCACTTTCACCACCCACCGGCTGCCCGGCCACTCTCACCACCCACTGGCGGCCCGGCCACTCTCACCACCCACCGTCGGCTCGGCCCGGCCCAACCAACCACTCTCACCACCCACCGGCGGCCCGGCCCAACTCTCACCACCCACTGTCAGCCCCGCCCGAGCGACCTCTCTCACAACCCACCAGCGGCCCGGCCCAACTCTCACCACCAACCGGCAGCCCGACAGCCCGACAGCCCGACCGATCCTCCACAGCATCCATCGGCCTACTGACAAGCCCGACTGACCGACAGACCGACTGAATAACCGACTGACCGATTGAATGACCGACTGAATAACCGACTGACCAACTGAATGACCGACTGAATAACCGACTGGCCCTAATCCTAACCCTAGCTCTACATTTGTTATTTATCATTTTTATTTAACAGTTCACATCATAACTTTATAAAGATAAATCAATTGAAAAACAAAATGATCAGCAAGGTTAGCATTACCTTTATTCCTTCGAAACCTTGTTATTGTTTTGATGTAATTAGGAGGCAGCCATGATCCCAGGGTCCCCGCTGCCTAGCGACCATAAAACAAAGCGCGAGATTGGTCAATTTGCGTCCGACCTCAATGTCAAACGTGCATTGATTGTACAATTACTACTCAGAAAATTGGACGTTTTTCTCATATTTAAAAAAAATGTGCAGGTTTTGGTCTTGACGGGTTTCAGGTATGATTTATATATTTTTACACAATATGTTAAAAATTCAGGTAGTTCCGTGAGTTCCGTCACGAACTTGAACGAAAAAGCTCCTCGGCCCACAGCCTAATTGTATTCCTCGCCAACCTTCACAACTATCTACAACTCTAACGCCTCTATCACAAAGTAACACATGTTACTAAGGTAATAGGCCACTGTAAATTGTCCCTAGTGTATGCAAGTGGTATAATCGGGTAAGTGTTGTTGAGAATGTAGGGAGAATAAAATGGGATTAGCATGAAATTAATGAAAATGGATGGCTGCTGGTCAGCGTGCACTGGGTGAACAAAGGACCTATTTCCCTCAATATATCTCTCAATGCCCCTTTGTAATTTCTGTACTTAATGAATTCCTGTGACGTGGGAGTCACCAGCAAGTTCAGCATTTGGTCACTTTCCGTAATGTGCAGTCCTCATGGTGAGGATAGTCATACAGTACAGAAACAGTCCCTACAGCCCAACTTGCCCATGCCGACCAAGATGCCCCATCTCCACTAGTCCCACCTGCCCGCGTGAGGCCCATATCCCTCTAAACCTTTCCTATCCATGTACCTATCCAGGTGCCTTTTACATGGTGTTATAGTACCTGCCTCAACTACCTCCTCTGGCAGCTCGTTCCATTTACCCACCACCATTGGTGGGAAATTATTTCCTTCAGTTTGTATAATTGTGAAGAATGAACATTGAAAAGAAATGGAAAGTGGGGAGTGGACTCATACATTTTGTTAAATGAACACTATTAAAATTAAAGAGAAAGTCATCTTGTGTACAACATTTTTAGAAGCATAGCTGTAACATTGCTAGTTATGACCCAAGTTGTTTTTAAATAGCGCAGCATAAAGAGGTTTAAGAGAGGCAAGAAAGTTTTATTGTCATATGTCCCAAAACGAAACAATGAAACAATGAGACCCGGGTTCGATCCTGACTATGGTTGCTGTCTGCACAGAGTCTGTACGATCTCCCTGTAATCTGCGTGGGTTTTCTCAGAGGTTTTCAGTTTCCTTCCACATTCTAAAGACGTACAGGTCAATAGCCTGATGTTTGTTGGGAATAAACTGGACGTTAACGTTTTCAGTCCCCTATACCACCTTCCCGATGGCAGGAATGAAATGAGAACGTGGCTAGGATGATGCTGGCTGCCTATTTGAGGATGTGCCTCCTGTTGATTCCTTCAATGGTGGGGAGGTCAGTACCTGTGATGGACTGGGCAATGTTCACCACTTTTTATAATCTTCATTCCTGGGCATTCGATGTTGCCAAACCAGACCATGATGCAGCCAGTCAGTATGCTCTCTACGATGCACCTGTCGAGTTCAATAGAGTATTTGTCAACATACTGAATCTCTTCAATCTTCTAAGGAAGTTGATGTGTTGATGGATTTCTTTATGATTGCGTCATTGTGCTGCGTCCAGGACAGATCTTTGGAGATACAGTATGCATGCTCAGGAACTTGAGGTTATTGACTCTCCACCACCACCAATTCAACGATGAAGACATGTTTATGGATCCTCAAACTTTCTCTTCTAAAGTCAGTTATTTGGTCATACTGATGTTGAGAGCAAGGTTGTTCTGGCACCATTCAGATGATTGATCTTACTCCTATACTCTGAATGAACATTATCTGTAATTTGTCCAACCACGTGGTGTCGACAGCGAATTTAAACATGGAATTGGAACTATGTCCGGCTACACAATCATGGCTATAAAGTCGCGCAGGGCGCTGAGCACACAGCCTTGAGGTGCTTCTGTACGGATGGTTATCAATGAGGATGTATTGCTGCCAATTCATACCGATTGTGTTCAGTTGATGCGGAAGTCGATGATCTAGTTGCATAAGGATGCACAGAGACTAATTCCCTGAGCTTGGTAACATAGGGATGATGGTGTTGGTGTAGTCTATAAACAACAGCCTGACATACAGTATGTGTTTTTATTGTTTAAGCTATATAAATCCCATTGTGTTAATAACAATTAGAATATGTAAGGTGCTGCTTAAAATAATATAAATTAATTTTCACACAAATTTTGGTTTTAAATTACATTCATACTGACTGAAAATAATTTGAATTTTAATGCAATTATCAGTGGATTGTTAACCATAATAGCTCCCACAGGAAGCTGAGACCAGGGGGGCATTTAAATCAAATGATGTTGGAGCAATTAATTGAATTAGACGATAAAAGTGGGAGTATGGAGAAGGATGAGGCTGAGGAGATATTCGGGTAAAAAAAGTATTATTATAGAAGGAAGAAGCTCAGTTTGGTTAAATATGTACCATATCTGCTCTGTGGAAATATTCGTAGGGAAAGTATCAGTAATCCCAAAGATTATTTTGAAAAGTGGGATTGTAACATTGAACATTGGGTAGGAATGAACAGTTTGGTAGATGACAGTTTATAAACCATGAGATGCCATTGTTATTTGGCGTGGGTAGGTACTGAGGATGGGTGGGAGATTGCTGTTTTGCTTTGTTCCTTGCTTGCTTGGCTTGAATGTGTTCTTTTTGCCGATCTGAGTTTAATTCTGGGTTTCACTTCATTTGGTGCTGTTTCTCATCAATCTACTGTATGCTCATTGGTTCATTTCTTTTCTGCTCTACCCTTACTTTTTCTACATTAGTATTTTATTTCATGTTACACAGTGGAGTAACAGGGCAATATTTTACTATTCTTGCACTGCCACCTACAGGTGAAGCACAATTAGACATGTTTATCCGTTTTTAAAATTCTGGTATATTATTGCTTGAACAAAGTATTTTAGAAAGCTTTGTGTTCTCCTCAAAGGAAGTACCTGATTTTGCAAGCACTATGCTTCACTTGACTAGAATGGTGATGCTTAGATATTGTGAACAGGTTATACTTTCAGCTTGTGCTTTCATATTGTGCTTGGTTTTACTTTGTTCAAGCAAAGCAACACACGATTTCAGATGTTCAGATTTCAGTACTACTGCTACACTTCGAAAAATAAATTTGAATTAATGTACCACTTGTGTTTCTTTTTAGACCTATCTTTTGGGTGACTTTGCATAAATATCTCTTGAGATTGCCGTAGTTTTAAAGTTGTTATATGCCTGTTTTCAAATTAATGTGCTTAGTGCTGGTTTAAACAAACTTTCAGGGTTTTGTTTTCCATTTGGAGTATCTCCAGCACTGTGGCCTAGATTTACAGAGCAGCCAATTATTTGCTTACTTCGGCAAATTGTGCAGGTAACATCAACTTTGTTTTTCTCTACCGTTTCAGGAGAAAGGAATTTTTTGGAAGACATTCTAAATAATCAAGAAAATCCAACAAGTGAGACCCATGATGTAGAGAAAACCAATGTTGCCATGACAACTGCTAGCAGATATCCAGAAAGGTCCAGGTAAAAAAAAAACTGTTAGCTGCATATTCTCAGCAATATGTTTTTCCTTAATAGGAATTAACTGAGAGTATATACACCAACTGCAAAGTCTTTGACTTTGAGGCTTTCTAATGCTAAATATATGTTGTGCAAATACATAATGAAAATGAAATCAATTTTTGTTGTTGCTTCTCAAACTGCGAAGATAGGAGACTAGATCACAAGGCCATTCTGATATCCTTCAGTTTCTATGGTTACCATAATGGCATTTATCAGTTCCTTATGAGAGAAGGCAAAGCAAATCTGTATGCACGTGGCAAGGTTCCAGGATTTCAATTGAAAAAGCACTTTGAACTGCTGCCAAGTTTATAAGAAGCATAGCTGTCAAGCCTGCTTAATGCTGGCAGTTTGTACTTGGCAAGCTCTCATTTCCCATCATCCTTTATTTGGCTATTCTCCACATACTTAGCGGAAGCTAAAAATTAACCCATGAAGTTGATTGCACAAACTGAGATTGTTAATTTCCTTCACTATTCAGTGCAGTGTAAATGATGGCAACAAACATCATTTGAAATAGAGTAAATAATCTATTTTGTTTTTGTCAAAGTAATTTTGATTTTTAATATTTTATTATTTATCACTTCAAATTTTCCAAAACAGATGTTTCAGCAGCTGTCCACATTGTTATATTTGCTTTTCATTTTACATACAGTTAAAAATTGAATACAACAGAGAGAATGAGCATTTTTTCTTTTTTTTGCCTCGTTGTGTAAAGGCTAGATGTTTTTGTGCACAATTCACGATTACTGGAAGCATAATTGATTCATTACTGGAGGCAAAAGGAGTCATTAAAAGAAATATTCATGGATTTTCAACTCTCATTCCCCATTTCTGTTACTTACCAGTTGCTGGTACATATGGACTCAAAATTGTCACTTAGGCAGCTGGAAGGAGTTCAAGAAAATTAGGTTTGATGTAAAATGTAAAGAAAGACTTCCATAAAACCAACTCTATTATCTGTGGCAGAATGTTTGCTAGTTTGTGCTGCACCATTAAATAGTTGTACATAGCTTTCTTCTATTCCAACAAGGCAAATTATATTAAGTAATCCAGAGTATTTTTATGACTTAATTGTTCAATGAACAGTGTTTGTCATGTTTTTAGCCACTGTTTTTTAAAT
>CM075978.1:26164926-26285859 GCA_038087875.1 Malacoraja senta
AAAGGCCTGTATCTCTAAACTAAACTAAGACGGTAGAGAATCTAACTTGAGTCCAACACTGGGCTCACTTTGCTATATGGAAGCCAGTGTTGCCCCTCGTTACGTTCTCTGCATGATTAAGTCAAGTCAAGTCACATTTATTTATATAGCACATTTAAAAAACAACTCTCGTTGGCCAAAGTGCTTTACATTTGTTATAAGAATTGCACAACAAAATAAACTACATACATATATACATGTAGCCCTCACTCAGAGGACGTCAAGAAAGGCTTGGGAGTATAGATAAGTCTTTAGTCTTGACTTAAAAGAGTCGATGGAGGGGCAGTTCTGATGGGAAAGGGGATGCTGTTCCACAGTCTAGGGGCTGCAACCGCAAAGGCGCGGTCGCCCCTGAGCTTATGCCTAGACCGTGGGATATTCAGCAACCCCAAGTCGGCCGATCTGAGGGGCCTGGAGGTGGAGTGGTGGGTGAGAAGACTTTTTTATGTAGGTGGGGGCAAGCCCATTGAGGGCTTTGTAGACATGGAGGAGGATCTTGAAGTTTATACGGAACCGCACAGGGAGCCAGTGGAGAGAGGCCAGGATCGGGGTGATGTGGTCCCTTTTTCGGGTGCCCGTCAGGAGTCTCGCTGCGGCATTTTGGACCAGTTGCAGGCGGGACAGGGAAGATTGGCTGATGCCAGTGTAAAGGGAGTTGCAGTAATCTAGGCGGGAGGAGATGAATGTGTGGATGATCTTTTCCAGGTCATCAAACTGGAGGAATTGTTTTATTTTAGCTATCGTCCGAAGCTGAAAGAAGCTAGCTTTTACCACAGCATTGACTTGTTTGTCAAATATCAGTGCTGAGTCAAATATCACGCCAAGGTTTTTGACGTGAGGTTTGAGTAGTGGGGTAAGGCTTCCAAGGCTGCCTGCTATCATTTTGATTGAGTCCGAGGGGCCGAGAAGGATGACCTCAGACTTACTCTCGTTTAGTTGGAGGAAGTTCTGGGCCATCCAACACTTTATATCCTCGAGGCAGTGGGTAAGGTTAAGCAGATTTGATTGGTTTTTGGGCTTCAGGGGGAGATAGAGTTGTGTATCGTCTGCGTAGCAATGGAAGGAAATGCCGTGCCTTTCAATGACTTGGCCTAAGGGGAGCATATACAGGGAGAAGAGAATGGGGCCAAGGATGGAACCTTGTGGAACCCCACAGCAGAGATTAACTGGGGAGGAGAAAGAGTTGCCTATGTTAGTCGAGAAACTCCTACCTTTGAGGTAGGAGATGAACCAGCTCAGGGCAGTGCCATCAATACCAACCCCATACCAGAGACGGTCATTAGGAATTGAATGTGATCAGGCCAAGTTAATATTCATCACTCCATCTTTATCCTTTTCAAGTGTCATCTATTTTTTAAGTATTTGAAAGTGAATACAGTCTTCCTTTAACTATGATTTATTTCTTCTTTTGGATATTTCTGCAAAATGACTTGTCGAATGCCACAAACCAAAAACTTGGCTATGGTATTAACTGCTGTGACAAGTCTGCTAAGTTTAGAAATCTTCATTTTAAGATTTAAAAAATAGAAATTATTATACTTAGAGTAGAGGTGGAGTAGACCTGTATTACCACCACAAGTGGTGATAAATGGCAAAATTAAGATGGACAAGTTTGCTTTGTGTTGTAAGTTCATGCATGGGAGGCCTCTTTTATGGTTTGCATTCAATCTCTTCAATGGGGGCTATTTAAGTTGATGTGGAATTGTATGATTGCACATTTCTGTAAAAACAAAGACCAAAATATACTTCTGTGTAGGAAGGAACTGCAGATGCTGGTTTAAACTGAAGATAGACAAAAAATGCTGGAGTAACTCAGGCAGCATTTCTAGAGAGAAGGAATGGTGACGTTTCGGGTCGAGACCCTTCTTCAGTCTGAAGGAGGGAGTGCGGGATGTATGGCAGGACTGACATATGTTGAAAGAATGGATCGCCCGGGCTTGTATTCACTGGAAATTAGAAGGAAGAGAGGGGATCTTATAAAAACATATAAAATTCTTAAGGGATTTGACGGGCTAGATGCAGGAAAATGTTCGCGATGTTGTGGGAGTCCAGAAGCAGGGGTCACAGTTTAAGAATAAGGGGTAGGCCATTTAGGACTGAGATGAGTCAACGTAACTTTAAAACGTGCCTTTTAATTATTAGTCAAAATTTTCAGCAATGAGAAGGAGTTGGTCAGGTTCTCGGTTTCTTGCCCTCGGGCTCATGGACATGTCTGCTGCACAGGTTGGCATTTGAGGTTTAGATCAGAAAGCAGCATTAGGATAGAGTTGTCATTGACATCACAGAGGCCCGATGTGAGGTCCACATTTAAGTGGCTTTCGGTCCAAATTTCTGTTGTATAAAATGCTCAGATATTTGGAATGTTATTATATGTGAAGATAGTGGCATACAGTATGGTATTATTTATAAATACAAAACATGAAAGTCAATTGAAATAATTTGCAATCTGAAAAATATATTAAACTTTAGCAGCATGTTTTTGAACGCTATTATTGCCCCCCACAAATGGAAATCCCAGAGAAATTAGTCTTACTTTCAGAACTATTTAAAATTTAACAATAGCTAAATTCAATCAGCAAATTATTTACCATGTTAAAAATCATGGATATTTGCTGCAATTCCACGGGTAGACACAAAATGCAGGGGTAACTCAGCGGACAGGTAGTATCTCTGGATAGAAGGAATGGTTGACCCTTCAGTCTGCAGAAGGGTCTTGACTCGAAACGTCCCGCTGAGCTCCTCCAGCATTTTGTGACTACTATCTTCGGTTTAAACCAGCATCTGTAGTCTCTTCCTACAATATTTCTGCTGCAATTCCATGATCGGCTATAATCTAGAGATAGACCTATAATCTAACGGCGATTTTCCTAACTCTTTGTTTTGTTATTTTATATTTCTTATTCCAGAATCGTTAAAAGTTCGAGTTTTTTTTAAACTTTATCAAACAATAACCAAATTATTGTTTATTTATTGTAAAGCGCTGACGTAGCCTCCGAAATTGATGTTCTACCTCCATATTAATGATTGAACCGTAGTGGAAAAACAAGCAGCACCTCACTCACCTCGGGACACGCACCATTGAACAATTACTTTAATGAGAAGTAAAAACAAGCATTCATTGGGAGACAATATTATCGTTTTCGATTGCCGTTTCCCCGCAGCAAATTGCACAACAGGAAACCGGCAAGGGATTGGTTAGATTTGGGTGGAAGGTGCATAATTATAAACAATACGTTGTAACAAGCTTTTTCATCTCTGATTTTAATCTTATTATTTCTCTTTAAGTCTTCTAGAGATCGATCTTCAATGGGTTTGCGAACATTTCCTTTCTATTTAATTTTGTGAACCCTTTGTTTCTGGCAGGGAAACACAGAATGTCCATTTACTAATGTGGCAATAGATTTTTAAATGTATTGGGATGAATGAATTTTGACCAATATAATGGGAGCTTACAAAGTGGCTCGACAATAGAGAATAAAATATGTGCTCGATTTGTGAGTGACATGGCCCAAAACGCCCGAAGTGTTGCGACATTGTGAAAAGAACTGAAATAGAACAGGCCCTGACGTCATGGGGAGGGACCGAAGCTGCTGCTGAAAGCTGCAGCTGAGAGGCGGGGGGGAAACCGAGACAACATTGCAAACACTGACATAATATCCCCACAATTTAAATATGCAATTTATACAATAACTACTTTATTATCAGAAGGGCTGTGCCTTTATGACGGCTAAAGGAAATCCTCGTCGCAGTTTTGTTTTCGGTAATTTTAACATTTCGCCCGCAATGTTGTTCTTAGAGGTCACTTGTTAGGCAAAGTAAATATTGCTTTGGCTCTTTCAGGTTGGACTTTCATCGTTTAGTTGCATTTAGATTTTAAATGTCATTGGTTAAATTTTAAACTGTATTCGAATTCAGGTTTAAATGTACATGGTGTTCTCTGAAGCACAAGGTGCGAGTTCCTCACGCTGCAACAGCCATATTTTAATGCATACCAGCAGATGTGTGTTATCAAAGGGAAAGGTTGTAACATTACCATAAAAATCCATGGACTTGGAATCAAGACACGTCACCTTCCAGCCTTACGCTGAAATTGCTTGGTGTAGTTAAGTACAAGCTGATTCACGCGAAACGAGCGCGGGTGGGGGAGGGAGAAGGTGCTTGCGTTGCTACCTAATGCGTTGGACCTGAATGCAAGTACTCTGGTAAACAGAGATTTGAGATTTTATGGAGCAGAGCAGACTTGCAGGAGAATCGAAGGGGGTGGGGAAGGCGAAGAATGTGGCGGTGCGCCTGCGCGTTCGCCTGGTTACAGGCTGCAGAGCGCGGCCGACGTCACGTGCTGCTCGGAGGAGCTCGGTGGCGCGGCCGAGAGTAGAGAGGAGAAGGCAGAGAGGGAAGGCGAGCGAAGTGAGCCCGGGCCCGGCCACACCGCGGAACAACGGGCCTACCTACACTCCACGCTGTGCACCGAAGGAATTCAAACGTTCGCACCATGTCCGCCGCACAGGTATCTTCGGCTCGCAGACAATCGTGTTACCTCTGCGATCTGCCCCGCATGCCATGGGCCATGATCTGGGATTTTACCGAACCCGTGTGCCGAGGCCTGCGTCAACTATGAAGGGGCCGATAGGATCGAGTTTGTGATCGAGACAGCTCGTCAGCTGAAGCGGGCTCACGGCTTCCAAGAGGGTCGTTCTCCGGGGCCTCCGCCTGTCAAAGTGCAGTCGCTGGCTGCCAGCAAAGACCCGGGCCAGCAGCTCAACCACGTCGACGGTCCGAACAAGGGGCCGCAGCCACCTCTTGATCGCTACTCCCTGAGCGCCGAGAGATCTCGCTTCGAATACCCAGGGCTCGCCCACGCTGGCAGGCTTCCAAATGGCTTGAATGGACCCCAATGGATTTCCTAAGTCGGAGGACGTCCCGCCGGAACTTAACCGGCAGAGTCCTAATTCATCGCGCAGAAATCACGGCATCGTGCCCCCGGGCCCGGTGACGGTGCCGCCCAACCTGCTGCCACAGACTACCCCTGAACGGTCCGAGCACAGGAGCCGTCAGCTCGCACGGGCTACTTGGCCGGCCGTCTCCTTCCACCAGCCTGGCCGGCACCTCACTCACCGTCAGCAGCCAGGTGCTGAGCGATGTCAACAAGCGGCCCGGCTCGGTGTCCAGTAGTGACCAGGAGCGGGAACTGAAGGAGAAGCAGCGCAATGCCGAGACGCTGGCCGAGCTGGGCGAGAGCTTGCGAAACCGTTCCGAGGATTGGGTGAGCAAGCCCAAGATCGTGCGGGAGACGCTGCTCACTCTCTCCAACTGCAACCCCTTCGATGTGCGCTTCAAGAAGGACCACTCTCTGCTCGGCCGGTCTTCGCTTTCGACGCCGTTTCCAAGCCCGGCATGGACTATGAATTGAAAATCTTCATCGAGTATCCGAGCGGCTCGGCCAATGTCTTCTCCAGCGCTTCAGGAGTGGCCAAGCAAATGTACCAAGACTGTATGAAGGATTTCGGCCGGGGCCTTTCATCCGGCTTCAAGTACCTCGAGTACGAGAAGAAACACGGTTCAGGGGACTGGCGGCTGCTGGGGGACCTGCTGCCCGAGTCGGTGCGATTCTTCAAGGAGGTGGTGGGAGCCGACATGCTGCCGCAGCCCCACATCGACGCTAGTTGCCCTATCTTGCCCACCGCCCTGTGCAACTTGCCCCGTCCCCCGCCAAGCAGCTCCAGGCCCGGGATGCGCAAGCGGAAAGCTTCTCCCGAACCTGACTCAGAATCGGGTGGCATCAAGAAGAGCGGCAGCAACAGTGGTTGCCCAACCAAAACGAAGCCTTAAAGCTCACCATGGCGGCATCTGGTGCCTTTGGAGTAGCCGGCGTGGCGCACGGGGCTCCCAATCTTCCTCCAACCGGACCACGCCTCCCGAATGCAGCCCCCAGAACGGACAGTCACCCATGGCTGCTCTGATGTCCGTCGCTGACACCCTGGGCAATGCCCACTCGCCGAAAGACGGCAGCAATTCCGTACACTCGACCACTACCACCAACACCAGGCGGAACAGCAACAGTCCGGTGTCCCCGGCGTCAGGGGGCAGTCAGCGCCGCATGGTGTCCAGGAACGGAGATGTTGCTCTGTCCGTTGCTCCTCCCAACAGCCACCCCAACCCCAGCATCGATCCCGTTCACCCCCCAAACATTCCAGACTCTCCGATGGCCAACAATGGGCCTCTCTGCTGCACCATTTGTCACGAACGTTTGGAGGACACTCACTTTGTGCAATGCCCATCAGTGCCCAATCACAAATTTTGTTTCCCCTGCTCACGGGAGAGCATCAAGGCTCAGGGGGCTAATGGAGAAGTTTATTGCCCCAGTGGAGAAAAATGCCCATTGGTAGGTTCAAATGTTCCTTGGGCCTTCATGCAAGGAGAGATTGCTACAATCCTAGCCGGGGACGTTAAGGTCAAAAAAGAAAGAGACCCTTAATCTTTGTTTAAACTTCAATGATTGAAGTCAAATGTGAATAAGAACTAAGCATTTAGTCTTATGTATAGACATTTTCATTTTTCGTCGTATGTTTCTATATTTTGAAACAAGGTATGTACTCTTCTTCAATTGAAGGATGAACCTGGTTTTATGAAAGAATATCTGATATTACTGCTTAATACTGTTTTCACTTATCGATGGCAGTGTGTTGGCTAGGTACAGAATCATAGCACTTAGCATATAACGCTGCTGGTGTGTTTTTGTAAATGTATGCACTTCGCTGAATTGCCAAGGCCAGTGTTGACGTCTGCAGAAATGCAAACAAATTGTTACAAAGAATGGTTACAGTTATGTTACAAGCCCTAGGGATAGTCTACAAAGTGACTTTTTTTTTAAAGGTGAGGGGTTCTTTATATTAGTTTCCAAGGGCAAAATCTTTCATTTTATGATTCAGTGATCTGAATTTTTTATAATGTGTTTTTTTTTTTGCTTTATGGATGCACGAATGCTTTAAATTGTAGAGCAAAATGCTGTACTGTATATGACAAAATGCTCTGTTTGTTCTTTATACATTTCTGTAGTAACAGAAGACTGTAATGTGCCTTGGAGCTGAATAAATTGTAATAAATTCAATGAATAAGCTCCCTGAGTAGTCAATTTCTTTACAGATGTCAGTAATGCAAACACATTGGACATGCATTGACCTGAGAGAAACTGGTTGTCTTTATAGCAATTGAAAATCTTATTTCTTCAAGCTCTTTTGGAGAAGCCATTCTTATCAGATGCCTTTTATTGCAATAGTTACTTGTCTTGGCAAAGAGCCTGTTTATTTACAAATTACCTGACTGCTTGTTTATTATAGAAATAAACTGCTGATTCAGGTTTTACCATTCTGTTTTTTTTTTAAATTGGATTAAAACCTGACGACTTCCAGGTTGTACTTATTTAACCGAAACACAATCTTAAACAATTGTTCTGAGATTAAATAAACTTGATTGAATGTTACTGTGTGAAATCTGTGCTGGTTAACTATAGTGGTCTAGATAATTGTAACAAGTTTGAACACAGATAGTACACCAAAAAACAGCTGTTTACCTTGATCAGAGGCGATTTATTCCTAATCCCAAATATAATATTTTTAATTGATCTGCACTATTATTGTGCAGTTCAATATTTATTGCAAATGTTCAAAATTTCTTCAGATATACATGATAATTGTTAGACTTTTGGGAGTTTTTTCTATTTTCTGCATTTACAATGTTTACATTCCTGGTAGCTTACCCTCATAATTGTTATGGTTCAACAGTATGTCTATTAAACAACTTGCTGCAATAGAGTGCTACATCTGGACTGCTACAGTTAATGTTTTCTGAGTTTTGCACACTTGAAATATTTGAAATGCACTTTCTCTGAAACTTTCAATTTTGGAAAAAAAATTAAAAAATTGGTCTGTACATTGTCTAAATTGACCAGCGAGGTGTGATAATGTTTGGCATATTTTTAATTCATCCTACTGCAAATTTATTTCAAGTCAAGTGACAGACTATCTGTTTAATTGGTATCGGAAAGTGTGAGTGTAATGTTAAACCTGTTATAATTGTTTCATCAATGGTTTATTGGATTCCATGACAATTTCACATTTTTATTAATAGTTCAAAACTTTCATATTTCCATTAAGGTGGATGAATTCTGCAAGTGACTGACAGAAGAAAAGTAAATGTTGATTGTAGCTAATGCTGTTTTCAAGGAATGTCAATCTTATTTTTTTCATTGGGAGATCTGCATTCAGGATTTGTGCCTCTTGTTAGTTTATATACCTGTTTGTCAGTGACAGATTTTATTTTGGAGGTAACAAAGTTGGGAGTTACGTTTATATTTTAATTAGTTATTTTTATATTCGTTGATGTCTTTGTGCTAAGTTGCATGTCCCACAACATAGTTTGCTAATAATTTCCAGTGAGATTTTAGAAAGCTACATAACTTACATTTTCCAATTAATGATCGTTTTTAAGTATGTGTTTCCGTTTTCACATTTCCTAGAAATAATTGGAAGTGGGTAGAGCCAGAAGGGATGTTCCCTGTTTATTTTTACCATTACAACAAAAAACCACATACATTCTGTTATATAGTAGCTTAGAGAAGCAAATCATTCTAACTTTGTAAGAGTCTGGTCTGTGTCTGTTATAAATCCTTAATTAGAAGCTCATAAGAATAACATTTTATTTTTAAGCAGAATTAACAAAGTAAATGTTTTCATGATGTTTTCAAGATGCTTTCATAGGGATATTGCTCAACACAACATCATCAAGCCGAAGAGAGATCAGGGCAGATGATAGAGACGTAGGTTTTAAGGAGCATGTTAGAGGAGGAAAGAGATGCAGACATTTTCAGGGAGGAATTGGGGCCTTGAACATAGGCATAGTTACCATTTGTGGAGTGGCTAACTGCGTTCATTTTTTTTTTAAACAAAGGAAGTTTTTGTAGCTGCATACCTGTTAATATATTCAACGGGATTTGTCTGAGCATTTTTAAATCGATGGATCCACATAGAGGAAATTGGTTGTAGATTTGGAGAGTGATTAAAAATATTGATGTAGTTCCTTTTAAAAAAAAAAAAAAAAAAGAAGGAAAAAAAAGACTATTTTTGTTCTAATGTATAAGCACATTTGTTGTTTTACTACTAAACATATTACTACTAAACAGAAATTTAGTATTTTGAGCATTAGTCAATGTGGAACAAAATAGTACAAGATGAAATAACACATTACACACACAAACTTAGCATTGATGCTTGAAAACCTATACTGAAAAGAAAAATCAATTAACTAAGGTATCCGTTTAAACAAATATCAATTGGGTACTCTTCTACAGTGTTGAATGGGGAGAAAATTACCCTAACACTAGTGCAATGAAATTCAGAAACATGGTAATGGAACTGGTTGATTTGTATTCGAAAATATGTTTTTTTTAAAGTAATTGATAACACAAGAACTTTTGAAATTAATTATCACAAAGACAGGTATTGGAACACGGTTGTCAGCTAAATATTATCAGCTAATGAATAAGATGAAGGAGGACAGTGAATTTTATATTTAAGCATCTTTAGAGATTTAGAAAAATATTGTAATATTTTGTAAATTGTTTCGTACAGTTGCAATGGAAATAATATTTGGAGTGTTTAGGTCTTTACTGATGGTTTTGAGTGAATCAAAAAATTTGTTGTGAATAGAATTGTTTCCAATTAAATATTGATGCAAGTTCGAGTTCTAAATCATTAGCAGGTTTCATCAAACACTTGCGCTCGGTCCACCAAGGCCTACAGGATCTCCCAGTTGCTAACCATTTTAACTTCTCTTCCCATTCCCATATTGACCTTTCTGTCCTGGGCTTCCTCCAATGTTATGAGTGAGGCCATATGCAAACTGGAGGAACAGCACCAGGTAGCTTCCAACCCATTGAATTCACAAATGTTAGGTAACTACCAGACCCACCCCTCTCCTCTACCCTTGCAACCCCCCCCCCCCCAACCCCCCACAACATTTCAATTGCCCCCCCTCTTCGATGTGCCCTACCTGGACATGCACCCATTTCTCCTTCCATGTACATTCCTTCTAGATTCACAATTTGCAACTCTTCAATCCTTGTCTCACACCTTTCTTTTCAGGTCTGGCTTTTGTCCAACCATCTGCCTTTCAAGCCCTCCCCTCGATCACTTGTAACCACTATTATCTGCCAGGCTTTGTCCTTTTCTCACTTTCAGCTTTTCCTCCACAATCCACTCCACCACCATCAATCTGAAGAAGAGTCCCAATCCAAAAAGTCACCCGTCCATTTTCCCCAGAGAAGCTGCCTGACCTGCTGAGTTACTCCAGCACTTTTGTCCTTTTTTTGTGAACTGTGAATTTTGTTGGTTTACAGGAAGCAATGATGATAAGACCATTATTTATTGCCTATCACTAATCTTGAACTGAATGGGTCATTTTGCTGCGTTGCATTACATACAGAGCTGATTACAGTCTTTTGCTGGTTCCTTTGATTTGTTAGTGGAGCAGTAGAGTTTTTATGATAATGCTCTCCATGCACCTTTCTGTCTGAACAAGGGTGCTGACCCGAAACTTCATCTTTCCATGTTCTCCAGCGATGCTGCCCTGATCTGCTGAATTACTCCATCGCCATATCTTTTAATTGTAAAGTTTTGTTGTATATTTATTTGTACTTTATTTTAAGAAAACAAGATATAAATAGTAGGATTTTAATTCATGTCATGTGTTGTGTTGCCTTTGTAGTCCTGGCAAACACAATCAGTACAGTAAGATAATGATTAAGTTACTAGATTACTACCTAAAGCCCATCAATAATGACACAAAGCATTTTGTTGGGGTTTGCATCGGGTCTTCATACATCAGTGAACATTGGAAATGCTGGTATATGCATCAAGAAAATTACATTTGAATAATTAATTAAGGCTGGATCAGTAATCATGACTATTAAATTATCTGAATTGTCATGAAACCCACCTGAATCACAAATGTTCTTTCTGCCATCTCTTTACTTATCTGGCCTCATGTGATTCCAAATCTAGGACAATTCAATTGACATAGATTCATAGAGTCACTGAGCATGGAAACGGGCCCTGTGCCCAAATTGTTCATGCCGATGAAGGTGCCCCATTTAAGCTAGTTCCATTTGTTTGCATTTGGCCCATATTCCATTAAACCTTTCCTTGTACCTGTCCAAATATCTTTTAAATGCTGTTTTAGTACCTGCTTCAGGTACTACCTCTGAGTGAAAAGATTGCCCCTCGGGTTTCTTTTAAATCTTGCCTCATCTTGAAAGCTATGTCCTCTGGTTTTTGATTCTTCTACCGGGGATAAAAGACAACGTGCATTCACCCTATCCCGCTCATGAATTTATGCACTCCGACAAAATCACGTTATATTTCATTTAAATGGCCAGGAAGCCATCTCATCCTGTAAGTGAGTACATTAAATTATTTATTTAAATATTTTTTTTATCAGACTCTGGCTCATAATTATTTATTCAGTAATCAGAAATAGAGTTGCAGTGTGAGATCAAGCAAGAACCAGTAAACAGTGCTGTATCTGTGGTCTGTAGAGAGGCCAGTATTTATATTTGTGGATGGTTGTTATTGTACCCGAAATTCCATGTTGTATCTCATTAATCCTTTCAGATATCCACACGTTAAACTTACAATACTGATCTTCGGTCTATTTTTTGCTTAATTTGTGGTCTGCTCTTTTGGACTTTCTTTCTACTGTTGCTTGAATCGAGAGGATTGTCTGTGTATTGTCTTCTGTGCGCTCGCCCTATAAACCAAAATTAATTCAAATTTATTATATTTTGTGAGAAAGAAGCATTAATTGTCACATTGACATCTAATATATCTAATCTTACAATATTGGGGTTGCTGATATAATTACAGTTGCTTATGTCATTTATTCTCTAACTATTTTCTTTTAAGTTGCTCAACCTATTTTACAGTATTTGCTCTGCAGGGTAAGGTGAATCCAAATGTTTGCACGATGTATATCACTGTTAAAGATGACCAATATTATAAATCTGTTTGGTAAAAATAGATCTAAAAAGAGAATTAGGTCTCTTCATGTAATGTAACTACTTCTCTCAAGTTTGGGTAGTTTATGAACAATTTTTGAAGAGACAAATCGGATGTAAAGAAATGCACCTTCTAAAAGAACATAAACGATTGCTGATGTGATAGTAATTACAGGAGCATTATTTGCAAAGCTTGAGAGTGTAATGGTTGCACCTAATGATCAGACCCAATTACATCAATTGAAATGTATTTATAAAGTTTGTCAATTCTATGTAACTGAGCCATCTTGCATATGGATTTCGTTACAACTTTGAGCTAATTAGTAAATATGTTGATCGTACTTCCTGAAAGCTACCTATTCCCGTAGTCCTAATATTTCCATTGAATGTATATGATTAAAAGTATAAAATTCTTGTACCTGTAATGTTGCTTTTTAAATAAATAAATCACTGAAATTATGTTTGGAATTTTTCCTTCAGAAATGTGTTCCTTATGTGGTGAACAGCTTCGCAAACTAAAGTGTTTGTTTGATACACTTTGGGTTTAAACAAAATAATTAGGTTATTAGTACAGAAGATATAGACACAAAGCTGGAGTACCGCAGCGGGACAGGCAGCATCTCTGGAGAGAAGGAATGGGTGACGTTTCGGGTCGAGACCCTTCTTCAGAACCGTTAGTTTTGCCTCAGCCATAAAATGTTAGACATTGTGGACCATTGGAGGTTACTGTATTTACATCCAATACTTTTATCTGATATATTTATATTTCTAACATAAAATTTAATGTTTTTTCTGTCGGTACTTAATTTTAATATTTTCTATAGCTTGGGGTGGATCCAGTTGGGAGGGTGTCTGGAGTTGTCTTTCATTAATGAAAGTTTACTACTGTAAATAACTTTCCTGTGCCATTTTAGTGATCATGTCACTAAATTGGTTCATAATCAAAATGGCCACTTTTTTCCCTATTGGATAGTACTTTGCAGTAACGTTTGGCATGGTCACCTGTATATTTTTCCAGATACTTTGTCTAGCATTGGTGTATTCATCATCAGGCTAGTTTTCCGGATGCCTACATAAGACCGTTTTCTCAGCTGGAAATGAGTGTATGAAAACATGAAGGAGTTGCAGAAAAAAAATCAATAAAAATACAAAATTATTTATATTTAGGTATTTCAACAAATTAATTGGTGATTACTTACTCTCCAGTCTGAGCAGAGGAACTGTTGCAGACTGCCAGAAAACAGTAGCTTGGAATGACGTATTAATCGAATGACGTATTAAGTTCTCCTGTTTTATTGCAATTAATAAAATGTGCATTTTCCAAACAAATTCTTTGTCAAGTGATCAATTTAGTGTTAAACTAGTTGTGCATTTTACAATGGTAGACAAAAATGCTGGAGAAACTCAGCGGGTGAGGCAGCATCTATGGAGTGAAGGAAATGGGTGATGTTTCGGATCGAGACCCTTCTGACTGATGTGAGGGTGGGGGGGGGGGGGTGGGAAGAAGAAAGGAAGAGGTGGAGTCAGTGGGCTGAGGGAGAGCAGGGAAGGGGAGGAGAAAGCAGGGACTACCTGAAATTGGAGGTCAATGTTCATATCGCTGGGGTGTAAACTGCCCAAGTGAAATTTGAGGTGCTGCTCCTCCAATTTATGGTGGGCCTCACTCTGGCCATGGAGGAGGCCCAGGACAAGGAGAAAGCAGGGACTACCTCAAATTGGAGGTCAATGTTCATACCGCTGGCGTGTAAACTGCCCAAGCGAAATATGAGGTGCTGCTCCTCCAATTTACGGTGGGCCTCTTATTGTGCATTTTACAATGTTATCTTTTTGATAACAAATTGCTTTCAGGAACTATTCCATATCCTTGGGTAAAAACAAAAGCTTTATCCCCACGGTCGCTATATAAATGTTACATTTTAAAGATTCTTGCAAAGAAAATAACGATCTCATTACAATGGCAAAACCACATTTGTCTTGATTCTGCTGGGCAGTATTTGAATAGGGACCGTATTAAAAAAAAATCACGATGGATGATTATCACCTTTACTATTATACATTTTTGTGTGGAAAAACCTACTTGTGACATTGAATAATTTCACCACTGGGGGACATTGTTGTTTCACCATCTTGTATTGCATTCTGGGAAAGATTGTTAATTCTGGCGTTTGTGTGCTGTAGCCATGCTATTTAAAAAAATAAAATAAAAAAAACCTTCCGGAGACATTTGGCTCAAAAGCAAAACACATATTTGCTTCTTTATGAACCAGAATTCTCTGGAAAGTCTGATGGCAAAACCACAGAACATGAATAAACCCAGAATGCAATGCATGAAAAAGGAACGATGATCCCTTCCAGCTGGTGAGAAAAAGAAGCATGTGTTAAACATTGTAACAGCTGGTTCAGAGGGCTTGGCAAGATATATTGGTCAGGTTTAAATATGGATGGCAAATGTTTTCCTAGCAGAAGTTTTTTCCAAAAATGAATGAACAGTGCAGCCAAGTTAATATGCATTTTAAACACATTGGATTGGATTGTAACAAATTGGATTGTAACAAATGTTTTAATTGTTGGTTCAATAACTCCGAAAAGTTATTATTCAAGTGAGGGGAGGGTTAGATTATGAGGGGCTTGTATCTTATATCATAGTATCTCTAATCAATTGCTGCATTTTAACTAATCCATTTATTTTTAATAGTGAACTAACAATTCCATTGTATACTCAAGGAACTGCAAATGCTAGCTTACAAACAAAACTGCTGGAATAACTCGGCAGTTCAGGCAGCATCTCTGGAGATTATGGATAGGTACTGATGTGAAATAGTGTAGCCTTGTGAATTAAAGGCTCTTTTAAAATGGTGAATCTTAAATAAAAAAGGTTTAAGATGAGCACATTTTTAAAACCATTTTTTAAACCATTTCTGACAACTTGTAGTCAAAAGCTACATGTGACTGCTTTACAGCTATAGCAGGTTGTTGCTGTTTTCACCGTTAACAAAAACTGACAGCTGCTTTGGAATTTTTTTTGTGCGAATTTTGCTTAATTTGGAATTCTGGAAGTTGCTGTAATTTAACATGCGCTTCCAGTTATGTATTCACTACATATCTTCACAATCTACACTGTACTTATATTGTTTGAGCTGATGTGAAGTTAGGGTCTTATCAAATTGGACCAACTGCAAAATAACCCTGAAAGGTTAAGTGAATTTTTCACAGGTAAGAAAAGCTAAAATAACTGCTGAACAAACAATCTGGTTCTGATTTATTTTGTGTATTGTAATTTACTTGCATACATACTTCAAAATATAAGGAACTGTAAAATTATCTTTGAGTAAGTTTGTTGATATTTGGGGTTCTATTTTACGCTCACAAATATGCACCAATGTTTGTGAATAGTGTAATCATTAACTAGTTTATATTCTGTGTCTGGGAATTAGTGATTGGCTACACAACCAGCTTAATGACATCACATTTTCTGGACGTCTGGGCTTGTGTTGAACTGATTCCTGACAATAATGATGTCAGAAAAGCAGCACGCCATACAGATCTTTTCTGATTTGTAAAATCTACAATTGCTTAATTGCTGACAGAAATAGTGTGTCCTATCATTGCTCCAATGCAGGTAATAATTTCATTTTATCCTAATCGGGGGAAATGTGTGAAAATTTGAGCTGCAAGTACAATGTGAATATTTTATGCAATGATAAAAATAAAAATAATAAAATAAAGGAAATATTTAATTTCTGGAATTAAAATCTTTTCAGTAACCACAGATATGCTTTAGTAAAATATATAACAAATTCCCTTCATTACCTAGAAGTGTGATGGAAATAGGTATCTTTTGAGATGGAATGGATACTACTTGAATCAAAATAGGCTCATTGCTAATTTATAAATATAAATATTAGACACTTCTGAAGAAAAGTAATTTTCAATCCTGGAAGAATTTCCCTTTACATGAGTAAGAATCTCATTGTTCCAGTTAATATAACAAATACTCTTGAGTTGACTTACCAATTTGTTTTCAATCTCGGGTAGAAGAAAAACATTTTGTGATGTGAAGAAAGACTTTGTATATACAACAGCTTGGGACACTTCTAACAAATCTCTTGAAACCAGAGTTTTCAAGAAGCAGAGTTGCAATAATTAAGTTATCCCCAAAACATTGCGCAATGAATTTATGGACATTGTACAGGTAAGACGAGGAAAAACTATTTGGAGCTTGCTAATCTTTGACAAGCACACAAATGTTTTCTGCATGTTTTGATTTTGGAAGGTTTAGTCCAAAATTTGGAACAGAACGACAACTAATTTTGCAGATTTTCATATTTACAACTCATTTGTTGTATGCAAATGAAATCTATCTTGCAACAAAAGCATTTAAAGTTATATTTTCTATATGTTTTTTTGCGCTGCTTTTATAACAGTATAAGATTATTCATCAATAGTTGTCCTTCACCTTTCGCTTCACACTATTGAAGACAATTTGTAAAAAGCTCCTGGAAAATGAACTGGTAGAAAGATTTTGTTCTTGAGTACCAAAAGCACGTATGCCAGTACAAGTTTTGGCCCAAAGCAGAATTACATAAAATGTATCTTTTATGAGTGCCGACAGCTTGGAAAAGCTTGAGTCTGGATAAACAAGAAGCTAGTCTTATTGCCTAGATTACATATATTTTGTCTCCTATCTGAAGTAGTGTTGTTAATACGGTTTAACATGACAGTAAAATTGTAATGCACTGCAAGTAAGTTGTTAAATGTAGAGTACTGTTAGCATGAATTGAATGGCATTTTGGTATAACACCAAACTAGAATGTATCAATTGTTTTTATTTTGGAGTTTAATGGTTCAAGAATCCCCAAATATTTAATGGAATCAACCCAACAATGAGAAAAATGGTCCATTAGCTAATTGTTTATGCTAAATGAACACAAAAGGATAAGTAGGAAATTGATACCCAAATTAATGTCTGTTCAAACCAAAGTGCTCTTTAAAAGAGCACCCATTAACTGACAGATCCAGTGCTAAAAATGACTGGTGATGAATCTTGCTTTTTGAATATTCACCCTTTTGTTGTTTGATGTGTTTGTGCATCACATTTGTTTTTGGTTGAGAAAGAAAATAGGCAATGTTCTGTTAACCAATACTTTGCCTTTATTTCTGCTGTACAGAAGATGATATTTATTGTCATATCTATTTTCCACTTTTGTTCCATTTTAAGTAATATATGTTTTACATTAATATTTTGTAAATGCTCTGCATGTTTATGTATTGCTTGTGGCTACTCTGTAAAGGGGCTGTCCCACTGCGGCGACCTAATCTGCGAGTTTAGAAGCGTTTGCCCTTGACTCAAACTCACAGCATGGTCGACACGTGGTCTTAGGAGGTCCTATGAGGTCACTGGAACTCTCCTTCATGCTCGAGGGAAGTTCCCGAATACTCGCGGCCTCAGCTAGGTCGCGGAAATCTTTTCAGTATGTTGAAAATGTTTCCGCAAGTAAAAATTGGTCAGCATGGTTCTTTTGAATTCGTAGGGCAGTGGTGTGGAATCGCTATGTAGTTACAGGCAGTCGAGGGCAGCCGTAGGCAATCTCCTTCGCTGACCGGGCATTTTAATTGACTCATTTTAATTGACTCATTTCAGAACCCAGGAAAACCGACCGGTAGGTTAAATGCCTGCTAAACTTTATTATAAGTTGTCTGGCTTCTTAAAAGTTTCTCTCACCCCCTTCTCACCCCTTTCTTTCCCTCCCCCTCCCCCCCTCCCCCCCCGCGCTCTCCAAAGGTCTTACCGTACACTGTACAGCCGTCTTTTACCTTTCTGTTCATTGCGGGTGTGAACTTCAGACAGCACTTTCCCTGGCCTCCGCCTTTGCGTTGTGTGTGCGTGCGGTCGGTCGATCCAGCTCGCGGTTTCATCGCTGACGGTTGATCCAGCTCGAGGTTTTTCAGGCGAGTGCCCTCGAGCTGGAAGGTCGAAGACACTCTTCTGAACTCGCGGATTAGGTCGCCGCATTGGGACAGCCCCTTAACCAATTCTGTTGTAAGCCTTGTTGTGAATTAAATTGAAAGCGCACACCAGCAGACTCAGAAACTACTTCTTCCCATCGGTTATCAGGCTTCTGAATGGTCCTTCCATTAAACTTGGGTACAGTCTGATTCTCCTCTCCCTCATTGCACACATTGGACTTTGTGTCTGTAACTGTTGCACTACACTGCTGAGAACTCTATTCTGCACTCTGTGTCTTTCTCTTTGCTCCACTTGAGTTTGGCTTGATTGTATTTATATATAGTATGATCAGAATGGATAGCTTGCAAAACAAAGATTTTCACTTTACAACAGTACGTAGTAAACCTGTTCATTTTTTGTGAATTAGTCCATTCTCTGTTCTATAGAGTATTTAAGTTCAATGAATTGCTGGTTGGCTAGTTTAGTTCTAGATTTTCAAATTGTCTCCATTTTTGATTCCCAATGTTTTAATCAATAATACAAATTTTATACAAACGTCCTTCTTGCTAGATGATAAAATGGCAGAAGATGAGGATACATTTAAAAGATCAATAGAGTAGCAGAGATTGGGGGGGAAAAAAATTATGCTGCAGAATACCATTTATTTGCTGATTGAAATATTGGTATTTCTACAATGTATGTAAAATATGCACTAATTTGCACTTTTTGTGTAAAAATGACCCACATTTGTCAATCTGGGTCCCCCCCCCCCTTTTTATTCAAAATATATTTTGAGTCCAAGAACCTTCACTGTTATAGGAACGAAGGAGATTACAATAAGTAGTGACCTCCTTCCCGGTTCAGGAATAGCTTTTTCACAAACATCAGACTCTTGAACACTACAAATACCAACTGAACTACGGACAGTCTTGTGTTAAAGAAGGAACTGCAGTTGCTGGAAAATCGAAGGTACACAAAAATGCTGGAGAAACTCAGCGGGTGCAGCAGCATCTATGGAGAAAAAGAAGGGTTTCGGCCCGAAACGTTACCTATTTCCTTCGCCCCATAGATGCTGCTGCACCCGCTGAGTTTCTCCAGCATTTTTGTGTACCTACGGACAGTCTTGGTTGCACTAAGGACTTTGGGCTTTTTTGCACTGATACTGAGGGTTTTTAAATTATTGTACTTAAAAAAAATATATATATATTATGTCGTATATGAGCATTGTGTTTATAGACCTGTTATGCTGCAGCATGTAAGAATTTAATTGTGCCGTTTTCGGTACATATGAAACATCCTTGATTCTTGAGGAAAACCCAATACAATTATTTGCACACAAGCTTCACAAACAGAAATATGATAATGATTTGTTTTGTGTGATTTTTTTTTAGTTGAGAGATAAATGTTGGCCATGGCACCAGAGTGTATTCCTTTACTGTTCTTCAGAACGGGATCATTTGCATTAGATGCAAAGTGGGCCTTTAGTGCCTCCACAATTGCAACACTATCGGTACTGCATTGTAGTATTGTCAATCTAGATTGTGTTTTATATTGTCATTAGGTTAGCTTTCTATTTTTACAAACTTTTGTCTCATTTTATTGCATGTGAGGATGTAAATAATTGCAGTGTAGCCAGGCACATTTCTTTCCTGCTAATGGCAATTCCTTCTATGTAATTTAAAACTGGGACAGCCAAAAGAATGTCAAGACATGTGGACACAGATGGAATTAACTATGCTTGACTGGTACTGGACTAGACGGTCATGTGATGTAGTCTTCATTCCCAGTGGCATTTCTGAAGGAGCAGTTGTTAGTACATGCTAGATGTCTATGCTTCTGTAAGTCAAATAACAGCCCTCTACTGTCATTAAGCCCCCTCTGTTGAACGAGGAATGTCTTCTGCAATAATTCACAAAAATGCATGCAGTCACATATTTAGATTTATTTTCTTGTTTTTTTTCTTTTGCAAGCAAGATTACCATTTGGTATCAGCCAGTGTTCCCAGAATGAAGGTGAAATAACGACTACAAAACTTGATTTTTATTCAGGGGTCTGGAAAATAACAAATTAATACTTAGGTGTTAGATATAACCAATGAAAGCAAATTAAGTACATTTATTGGAAAAATATTTTAGTTAATTCATTTGAAGGTTATTTTTCCTGTGACTGTTGCATCTTTCCACCACATAACAATAAATTAAGAATACCTTTAAACTGGGAACAGCATGGTTGAGTGACAGTGATTTGTATGACCATTTATCTCTTTACAGCGAAGAAACAAAGACCGATTTAAAGATGGATTCTATATTCTGTTTGCAAATATATTTCTCAGTAGAATAAAATAATCCCAAACCATAATTATCACAAATTTCTGAGCTCGGCGGGTTTAGTTATCATCGGTTTGCATAAATAAACAGAAAAAGTGGTTTACTTCGAAGTTAATCTTAAATTGAAGCATTTGAAATGGGGAATCTTATTCATGAATCATTTCAACGTTAATTGATGTTTCTAAGAGCTTCCGTGTCTGCATAGTGAAAAAAGTGGAAACTGAAGAGCGGCTCTTTTGTGATTGCAGTGCTGCTCAGTCTAATTCTATCGGTGGCTTTATTTTTAGCTGCTCTGTATTCTGGCAGCTGTTCTGCCTCTTATTTAAATGGGCTTTTTATTACTCTGGCATGTGAGGAGAATGCTGCTCAGACTGAGAAATTGATTATTCTGCAGAATGATGCAGTGGATTTTATCCGAGTGCAGGATAGCTGAGGGTCGAATTTCCAAGGTGGGTGTGCGAAACTGGCACACAGATTAAATGTTTGACCCCTTCTCTGCTATTTTGTGAACCTTTGCAAAATAAATATATCCAGCAAAATGTGTAACTGGTTGGCAGAAATAAATACTTTTGCATTTGTTTATGACTTGGGTAATGTTGGTGTTTACATAACAATTTTGAATGCTGTGCTCCTGAACATAAAGAAGCAAACGAGCGCATGCTTGTGAAATGTAATTTGCGACAGGGTTTTTAAATAGCAATGATAATTGAAATGCTAAATATAAATATTAACAAGCAGGGTTTGGAGAGTAAAAGACGATGCTGCCACCATGGGTTACTGTATTCATGAATATAACCACACAAATGTAATTAATTCCTGGAAATGTTTGTCATGTGTTGCTAGACACTTATCTTAAGGCAATTGCATGGAAACACATGGCCGTGTTTTTTTTTTTTTGCTTGATCTAGATTTGAATCGAGCATAATCTTAAAAATACCAACACATTTCTGCTGTATCATATACCAGCTGGGGAATCTAATCTGGAAAATGTGATTTAATTCCCTGGAGCTGGGACATGGGAAGCAGACTTTGAAGCTTTTATTTCACTCGCCTTGCTTTAAATACAGCCATTGATTTGGGGTTTGTTTGCAAAAGTCAGTTCTGTGAATTTGAACTCGTTTGATTTGTAATTTATTGATAAAGGGATCAAGTTGGGGGATAAAAAGTCTTTATCAGTTTTTTAAATGTTATTATCGAACCAAATTTATATTGTGGCCGATATACATCACGTGTTGATGGAATTTGCAGAGTATACATTGTTGCTGTTGTAGGAAATTGAATGATTGGGTTTCATGCTTTATAATTGTTTTGTATTCATTTGCAAAAAAAACCATTAAAAATAATCAAACATATGAACTGTACAGTACAGCAACTGGCCCTTCGGTCCACTATGTCTGTGCCAAACATGATGGCAAGTTAAACAAATGTGCCCTGCACACCTCCTTTTGAACTTTATCCCTCAGACATCTCCGAAATCTGGTGGTTTTTTTGTCCTTTTTAATTAAGTGATTTGAGCTTTAACCATTTCATTTACTAAAATTTGAATCAGAATTTAGTAAAGCATTTGGATCAAATCAATTAGGTTGATGAGCTTTGTGTGCTTTTTTACGTTAGAAACGTAGTAAATATTCCACTTCCGCTGGTACTACTCAGCATTTTATATTGAGAGATTCAACAATTTTGAACATTATCTCTTTAAGAGGTGAAGAATGTGGTGACATGGGAAGCAGACTTTGAAGCTTTTGGTGCATAGGTGTGTTCATTAAAAGATGGAATTTCCATTCTACATCACTTTGCTTATGCTGGGGAGGTTGTATTAGATCTTTGTGGATGCCCTGGGCATTGAAGTCGATGTTTGCAGTTGAACCATTAGATATTTCTCACCTGCTGGAGCTAGTGTGTGAGAGTAAAAGTTTATTTTTGATGGGGTGCTAGATTAGAATTAATGACAAATAATCAGTTTTATTTTAGCAAGTCGGATGGCTTGGTCACAGATTTCTCTATGATTGAAGATGGATAGAAATTCTGCTTTTACATGTCTGTCTCTAATCTCAAATGCATTTCATTGCACTCATATTTTGTTTTTTGCACAAGTTTAATTATTCCAGCCTGCATTATACTTTCTGATTTAGGCTATGTGGTTTCCATTAGGCAGGGTTTTGACTTGGAGACGTTCAGTCATAATTCCATGGATATTTGAGAGCTTCCTAGCCATCCATATCACCAGCAATCAAACCTGGTCCTTTCACACTGATGTGGTTATCAGCAAAGTGCATCAGAGTATTTTCTTTCTGAGACATTGAGAAGATTTGGCATTTGGATTTGCGGAACATATACAAATGCTCTCTAGAAAGCATTCTGTCGGGATGTATCTCAGCCTGGTATGGCAACTGTTCTGCTCTTAATGAAGGGTCTGAAGAAGGGTTCCAACCTGTAACCTAGCCTCTCCATGTTCTCCAGAGAATTTGTGTGACCCACTGAGTTACTCCAGCATTTTGTCTTTTTTCTAAACCAGCTTCTGCAGTTCCTAGTGTGTACATTTTACACCTCTTGTTCGCCTGCAGAGAGTGGTGAACGCAACCCAGTCCATCAGAGATTTGTCACTTCCTTCTATCCAATGTGTTTCATCAGGAAGGCAAGAAGTACTGCCAAGGATGTCTATTATTCAGGCCATTCCCATAATTCTCTCCAATCTTCTGGGAGAAGGTACAGAAGCTTGAAAGACTTAAGAACAACTTCTTCCCTGCTCTGATCCGTCTCTTTAACTAATCACCTCTATCTCATCCCTTTCCCGGGGAGTGTATGGCAGCATCTTACTTAACTGTCAGTTATTCCATTATTGCACTTGAATATTTTGCACTACCTCAGAATGCACTACAATCTGTGCACCAATCTACTGCTGTTTTGCATATATCATTGTTTTTCTTCTTGTATCTATCATTACCACGGGTACTGTTAACTCTGTGAGCTTTATACAAACAAGGGATTTAGTTGTTTCAAGAATCTAATCGGATCTTTGTGCTATTGGCTCCTCATCCATGCACATACAATAAATGTTCAAATCTGTAATTCCTCTTGTACTGAGCAGGGTTACAATTGCAACGTCACATTATAGATCTGGCTGTAAAAACGACAGATCCTCATAAAAGGTGCAGCACTACATCTACCAGTGACAACATCTGCCCAGATGATTCATGGGTATGTGTCAGTGTATTAAATGGTGAGTATTGTTCCTTTACTGCCAACCCCTATGTCCAGGTCCAGACAGAACTGAGCATCAGTTATCTCAACACATAATTTATTATTTAAGCCATGCCCAAAAAACAGAAGCCAGGTCACAAATTAATTCTGAAAGAGATGGAACATCATTTTGATGTATTTTGTTAGTTCATAGTGAGCTACTTGAGGAAAAGAGACACAAATAAGTAAATAAACTACATTTTTACTGACATTATAAATCCTGGCTGTAATGCTTAAGAAGCAAAGAGCAAGTTCCCGTAATTATTTATCTCCACTAATATATATATATAATTCCGTACTAATATTGACTTTGCAGAGGAGGCCTGGTGGCTTGAAGCTCTACAATATTGATTAGATGGGCAGAGTATTGGCAGATGGAACCTGATCTGTATGTATAAGGATCCCTGAAGGTTGCAGCACAGGTAGATAAGGTTGTTACGTGATACAGGGTTTCATTAGCAAGGGGTTTTGGTGCAACTAAATAAAATATTAGTTGGGTCAGTTGGACTACTGTGTGACACACTGTAGAATGGAGGTGATTGCCTGGAGAAAGTACGGAGTGGCTTCTCTTCTATGTTGTCTGTGGGAGCATTTTGACTTTGAGAGACTAGATAGGCTGGTTTGTTTTCTTTGGAGTGCAGAAGGCATAATTGAGATGCACACATTTTTGATGGGCCCAGATGGTGAGAAACCTTTTTTCCTTAGCACAGGTGTCCATAATCAGTGGGCATAGCTTTTAAGGAAGATAGTCGGAGATTTGGAAAGAATTTGAGAGAATTTATTCACTCACAGGGTGGTTGAAAGGTGGAATGCACTGCCTGAGAAAGGCGGGTCCTCTCATACTTAATTATTTAAATGAACACTAGGAACACCATGGCATAGGCTATGGGCAGTGTTGGAAAATGGGTTAAATATACATAGAAATCTGAAGGCTGGCACGGACATGGTGGGCAGAAGAATACACAAAGAGAAGCAGGCCCCATGACTAATCAAATTGTCACAAACATATATCACAGGCATAGTTAATATCTGGTCCTCTCTGCCTTTTTGATTCACATTTGAATATTCCTGGTAGCTGAGTGAAACTTAATTTGTCAATAAAGCAGATCAATTGGGACAGAGATGCATACAAAGGTCTGCATTCCAGAGCATAATGTGGCTGCTTCAAGATCAAAGTATGGTGCACGACTAAAATGGGCAACAAAGGCAAATGTTTAAGCACATGTTTGACAGCGCTGCATTGTTGATTGTATGCAAGGGAACTGGTTTCTTTTCCACCACAATGTTCACACGATCCTTAATTTTTGCTGTGATTAAATTCAGCAACACATTTGCCCTAAATATAACAAGCACAAAAATTAAAAAAACTTCACTTTGTTTTTGCATGTGTTGTGATTGTGGTTAATTTGTTTTATGGATATCAAATTGTGCACTTGAATTAAGACAAGTTGAGCTTGAATTCATTGCTAATTTTGTCATGAGTAAGAAGAAAAGTAATATTTAGATAAAGATGATGAACTTAAGTGAATTGCACAGTGAAGTTTAGATTGCTCAAAATTGGTATTCTGATAATATTCTTTTCAGCGAGCTTGGTTTCAAATTGAGGTGATATGGCATGGGGGGGGGGAAAAAAATCATTTATTTTGAGAAAAATCAAAGAATTTAAAAAAAATAGCTGTCTTAATTCTCCTTTCCAGTTTCGTAAATGTTAACCAGCACCCTACCTACTCCTATAAAATGCACATTTCAGCGACGTGTACCAGGTGTTTGGGTATGAAGCACAAAATCCCTTCTATTAAAAATGCATTCAAATAAAAAAAGCAAAGTTAACAAATTTAAGTTGGTAATTATGCTGCAATAAAAGGAGGATTGTGTATGTGTGCATGATGAAATTTTCCCTTTGGGGAATATTTGGGGAATATTGAGCAAATAAAATGCAGCTTTGATTCTTATTTTTATTTTCGACTTCCTGATTGTTTTAGAAATTAGGTTCTTTGTACACTGAAAATTAACACAGAGTAGCTATATTAAAACGAGTATTGTATTAATATCAAATGTGAATTTTGGATACTGGTGTAATAGTTTGTTTTATTCCTTATTATTTTATGTAATGTTGGAGTGTCAGGAACATCTTAATTGATTCCAAAATATTAAACAATAAATGTGCAGCTTTTGTCATTAAGGCTCCTTATCTGCTCAACAAAAAAATGTTTCACATTTAGTCTACTTTTCAACTTTATGTATATAAACAGGTTGACATAAAATCAGTATATGAAATATCAAACTCCATTCTTATCTAGAGATGGAACTGTATTTTGGAACACTCTTAAATATGTTTGTCTTGAATTTTTCTTGGAAAGATGCAGGGTTGAATTAGCAGCTATTAAAGCATGCCATTGGGTTATTCTCTATTATATAAATTCCATTAAAATGTAGCATTTCTCAAACTTCCTATTTACATTTCAAGATTTTGTCACCTTCAGTATTACCATCGTCATAATTAAGGAGACTATTTTGGGTGATGCTAACAGTAATTCCATACACATTTGATGCAGTGGCCCAGGTTTCCTGCTCCCACCCCCATCACTTTTCAGAAAAAAAACATTTCTCAGCACTGTTGCTGATGTGTGCTTGATTGAGCAAGCAGCTGTTCTTTACTAATGGAAAACAGCATTTGGATAAACAAGGCAAGGAAGCTTGCCTTGCGTGAACTATGGTTTTGTTTTTGCATGAAGCTGAAACTGTAAATGTATTAGTTTGACATGAAGAGAGATAGTTTACAGAGCGATTGGATTTCTGCTGCAGTGCTTGTTGTGTTATCAGGTTTATCAAAAATATTTGTTCTAATTAAATCATTGCAACTTAAAGTGAATGGCAATCGTGCTACCGATGGGGAAATATTTCCAAAATTTCTATTGATGCAATAGTCATCAAGTTCAAATACCGTGACTTTGTTTATTTGATTGTTGGTTCAAAAATAATTGCAGGGGAAAATAAATCTAGGCCACAGCTCAGTTTAAAAAAAAAAAAACCCCGTCGTAAAGCTCCACCATGCACTAGCTGGGCATGTTCCAGATTAACTCAGGAAAACATTGACAGCTACACTTCAGTTTGAGAACTGATTCGGAATTGTGGTACCCTTAAACTATAATTTTTTTATATGATGAATTCATGTCCAAGCAGTAGGATGGTTTTCTGGGATAACACAATTGCAGAGTGGCTCTTATCTGGTCCTGACTGCACTGATCCTCAAATGTTCACTGGACATTTGCATGAATTCTCCTTGGGTATTTGCTTTCATTTATATCAAGAAGTGGCTTTGCAGGAAGGGCAGTCTGAATTTTGCATCTTCAAACACTGTTGTGATTGATACATAAGGAGATTTGTCATGATTTTTACGTAATATTAACATCATTATTAATTGGAGGAGCTTGTCTTCTCTACTTTGAATTAAAATTAATTCTCCAGCCCTTACTTTTTCATAGCATCAGCCAGTCAGAATTGATTCTGATCACCAGTGCTGTCCGTATGGAGTTTTTACATTCCCTCTCTGAATGTGTGGCTTAACCTCTAATGCACCATTTTCCTCCCACATCATAAAAACATGCTAATTATTGGGTTAATTGGCCACTGTAAATTGTCCGTAATGTAGGTGGTTGAAAGGTAATGAATATGTGCGAGAGGATAGGTGACAGGGACTAGAGGGGAATGTGGTGGACCGTCTCCCAGAACAAATAGTCTGAGCCATGTGACCGCACCCTTTTCATTATGAAATGAGATCAAAGGTTTTGGTAAATTCAAAATTTGTGGGATTCTGATTTCCTACATCAGAAATGCTATTCTCACTGATTTAAGATTATTGTAATACAAATCAGCATATATATGTGATTTTTTGGGGGGATTATTGTCAATGTTAAACCATCCATGGACGATGCTTTGGAAAGGATGTTGCCACTTTAATTTACTGAAGAAAGAATTGACCGGCATGGAGAGATGAGAGAAAGTCCAAGGGCCATTTGGTAGAGATTCAAAATTGTAATTATTTTTGAAATTAATGTGGATTGTTGATGGTATGTCAGTAATCAGAGAGCACAGATTTATAGTAATTCGCAAAAGAACTATGGGACATTTTATCTAATGCGATGTTATGATTTGGAGTGCACCCTATGAAAGGGTGCCAGAGGCAGACTTAATGGTTACTCTCTAAAGGCAATATGATAAATAATTTAAAATATAATTATTTTAAGGAAATTATTTTCAGAAGGCTTGGGGGGTAAAGAATTGTGAAGTTTTCTGAATATTTGTAACTGGAACTGTTGTACTTCCAATCTGTGTTATTCTGCATTGATTGAGACCTGTTGCGATTGTTTATCACATCTTTCCTGGAACTTTTTTTAATGTCAAGAATGAAAATCTCTTGCTAACAACTCAAGGACTCCATGTGAAATGAATTTGTTCCAAGTTAGTATGAGTCTGCATCATAAAAGGACCCTACATTGGCAGACTTTCATAAAAGTACCATAAGGAAAGATGATACAGGCAATGGGTGATGACACTTAGTTAATGAGAAGGTCTGTTCTAAGTGGTTATTTGGAGGGATCCAGAATATATTTTTCAAAGTGTTTGACTTGGCCAGAAATCTGATTTCTGGTGCTTAAATAGAAAAATGAACAACTTTCCAAGATCTCCAGACTCTATTTTGATATGCTTGTAAAAATGGTTGCCTCAATCATTTGACAATGTGCACAAATATTGAGAACAATTCAGCCAACATTTTATATATATATATCATGGAATGCGTGTTGGGTTAAAGTTCAGGAAGCTTAAAAGGATCTCTTGACACTAACGTATACTTTAGAGTCGCCCTTTTTATGTAAACTTAAAACTTTTGAAAGACTCTTTCACGTGTTTAATTTATCTGTGGGATACTGCAGGAATTTGTACCTGGTAGATATCTAGGAGAATGTGACAAATAGATAATGGAAAAGTACAACACAGAAACAAGCCCTTCGACCAACAAGAACCTGATGTTAAGCTAAACTAACCTGCTCTTTGATCCATATCCCTGCATACTCAGCATATTCATGCACCTATCTAAAAGCCTCTTAAACACCACTATTGTATCTGCCTCCACCCCTGGCAGTACGTATCAGACACCTACCAGTCTCTGTATAGAAGAAAACTTGCCTTGTACATCAAACTTTGTCCCTCTTCCCTTCAAGCTCTTTATGGCTATAGTCTTTGACAATTGCACCCTGGAGAAAAAATGTTCTGTCTGTCCACCCTATCTATGCCTCTCATAATTTAAGTGCCAAATAGTTATTAAACATCTCAATTTGGTCATGAGATAGTTAATTGCTACTTGAAATATTGTACAGAATCTTGGAGCAGTTTTGAAACTGGTATTAAATTTTGAGATAAATCGTTAGTGTATGATAAATGATACTGTTGAGATGATCATATTGGATGAGATTGTTGCTACAGCCTCCAGCAGATAGAAATTAAAATTGTAATATCTTTGGCTGCCTTCAAGAAGTGTGCAATATTCTACTCTATAAATTTCTGCTTTCTAATAGTTCTCATTTTGTAACTTTTTGTTTTGTTTTTAACTTCACAGAAATCAATGTAACAAATTTAACTTTTGTATCATTGAATGTATTATTGCTTCTGGCAAGCAGCCTTTCAAACAGGATTGATTTATTCTAGAATGCAAGAGTACAAGAGCTTCAGCAAAGGCACTGAGTAATTAACTTCTCGTGTGCCCAAGTTTGTTTTCAACTCTGCTACCAAATGTACCTTTTATTGTGTTATGTTTATTTTTGTGCATATTTGAACTATTTTCTGAGAATTGTACAGCTGGACAAAAATTGCAGTTGGGCATCCTTCTCAGCTGAAACCTCCCAATACACAAATCTTTTTTTTAACATTCCATTTTGTATTAGTTGCAGCTTTATGGCAAACCATTTACAGACAATGATGTCAGCAATCTCTTTCAATGCCCCGGGCTTCTTGACTGGTAACGTGTACAATCTAAAGCATTTCATTTTGGCAGAAAAGCTGCTCAGGGCTAAGTCAGTGTTTCCTGACCTCTTTAAACATGTGGGCAGTGAAGGCTTTTTAAAATTCCTTTTTGGTTTAAAAAAATAAATTTATAATTGATATGATTTGCCACTTAAAAAAAAAATTCTGTCAGACTCTGATGACTCTTTTCAGACAACCAAGGTAGAAAGCATGATGTGTGGAACTATACTTTTATTATGGATTATATACAAATTTTGATAGCCAAATACTTGCATACCCCTGTGTACAAGGATAATTTCCACAGACAAATGAATTTCACATCCAGAGCATTCCTTCTAATTCCACTTTTTTTGACAAATTCATATCCTCATTTAAGCCAATCAAATCCCAAATATTAAAGTAAATATTTAGTACGTAAATATTTAACCTAAATGCAAACACTTTGCTCGTGATGGATAATACAAATAATCGGTCATATACAAAATGTTTTCAAAATCCTGTCTTTGACTCCATCGTGGACCTGAGTAAATTTTTAGGCATGAATCTGGGTTGTCGAATGTTATTGGGTTATTTAGTGTGTGTCTATTGGAAGTTCAAAGCATAACTTAAGGCATAGCCAAATGTTAGCTGTGGTGCCTCTTTTTCAGGATGGAAACATGTATGCAATTTGGAGCATGGGATGTAACCATATTAAGTTTCCGATGGGAATTTCACCCATTTCCTGAACTCTTTCCAGGAGGCTGGTTGTTGGATTTTTTCCACTGAGAGCCTTTCAAATGTTATAGCATAGGCATATGACATTTTCATTTTGTAGTTCAGGTATTTTGCTGGTCATTTAGAAGTGTGAAAGAAAGCTGAAAGCCATAACACCCTACACTTGAAGTAAATTATCCAGTATTCAGTAATTAAATATAACTCGCTCCGATCTCTTATTTGCTGTCATCTCAATCATTTAAATTGCAAAAGGAAAATGACAATGTTAACTCAAATTTCAATACAAAGTGGGTATTGAATTTATTGTGGTGATAGGAAAAATGGGAGCTGATCTAATTTGCCTTGTATCATCAATAATGGCACTCTATACATGCTGCAGGATATTTCAAAGTAACTTTTGGTGAAATATATTGTACATAATTGGTCTTGCTGCAATGAGAAGGAAATGCTTTCACCCAGTTTTTAAAACATTCATGGTACTGCAATCTTGACTGTTTGGATCCCTTATGGTAAAAATTTAAACCGTATGTCATCACATAAGGTGAACCATTTTGAATGCCTTTAACCTAATCTGCATAGATTTAGTTTACTTAATTTTATGGGGATAAAGAGAGCCTATGCCTGAGTCTAATGTCAAAGCCAAGCTGAAATTTTCAGACTTTCAGCGGGGGTCATTGGATAATGATCAACAGCTGGAAATGTGCCCATTTTTTTCCCTCTCAGTTCAAGGCACTAGATTACCTCCTGAGCTAAGATCAAACAGCCAGCCAAAAATGCTGTTTACTTGTGCAATAGCCCAGAATTCTTTCTCACCATGATCACTTTCGTTTATACTGCATCTCTAACATAGGAAGTCATCCCTCAAGACAATAACAGCAACTTGTATTTATATAATTTCTTCAATAACTGTGACTTCTATTTACATGTTATATCAGCGATACCTCCCAAGAAGTTTCACAGGGTCTTTACCAAACAACAGCTGATTGAGGGCCATGCAATAATTTATTTGGGCAGATGATCAAAAGTTTGTTCAAAGGGGCGGAATCTTAAGGAGAGAGGTGGAGAGGTTTTAGGGAGGGAATATCAGAGCTAAGCCAGAAAGAAAATGTGTCTGGGTGAGCAAAGTATGTTCCCAGGGAACAGAGTTTTTCATAGCTGCGAACTTTATCTGTAGGGAAGGGACACTGATAGAACCCAATGCATAATTAAATTCCAAGGTAGCAAAGACTTGGATGAAGGTTTCAACAGTAAATGAGCTGAGACAGTGAGTGGACTTTGGCAATATTTGAGGTGAAAATATATAGTGTAATACTGTGGACTGTATTTTGAAGCTCATCTCATCTTATACCAGAATCATGATATGTTCGGTTCATGTTTAGACAATTCCTTCAGGCAAAGCAATAATCAGTTTAGTTTAGAAATACAGTGTGTAAACAGGCCCTTCGGCCCACTGAATCCGCACCAACCAGCGATCCCCACACATTAACACTACCGTACACACACTAGGGACAATTTTACATTTACATCAAGACAATTAACCTATACGTCTTTGGAGTGTGGGAGGAAACCAAAGATCTCGGAGAAAACCTACGCAGGTCACGGGGAGGATGAATAAACTCCATACAGACAAGCAGCTGTAGTCAGGATTGAACCCGTGTCTCTGGCCATGTAAGGCAATAGCTCTGCCATCGTGCAGCCCAGTAGTTAAGGAATTGTTTTGATCTTCACAGTGGTTTGATTGAATCGACTGAAAGATGCAGCAATGAAACGGGCTCTTCAGCCCACTATGTCCACACCAAAAACCAATCACCCGTTCACAGTAGTTCTATGTTATTCCATGTTTGCATTCACTCCTTTTGAGGCAATAGAGCAATTAACCTACAAACCTGCACATCATTTGGAATGTGGAAGGAAACGGGTTAATATCTGAACGAAACCCACATGGTTACAGAGAGAACATGCAAAGTACACAGACAACACCCGAGGTCAGGATCAAACCCGGGTCTCCGGCGCCAAGAGGCAACAGCTGTGCCAGTGGTCCAATTTGGTTAGTTAGAGAAATTTGCTCCAGAATTAGTACAGGACGCTAACAAACAGAATGGCAATTTAGAAAGAGTAGTGGAATCAAGAGATGGTGAAAGAGAACTGAGAGGCATTGACATATGCTGTGTTTTCAGATGAAATTGCTGAGAGGAAACATGTAGTTAAGAAACTGAAGCTGACAATGATATTCGAGGTACCAAGAATTCTGTAACGGTAAAGATGCCAGCGTGGGAGAATATTTTATTGGTAAATATGCTAAGGTGCAGCTGGTAGAGCCACTACCTCACAGTCCCAGAGACCCGGGTTTGATCCTGACCTCGGGTGCTATCTGGAATTTGCACGTTCTTCCTGTGATCACATGGGTTTCCTCCAGGTGCCCCGGTTTCGTCCCACATCCCAAATCCATGAAGGTTTGTAAGTTAATTGGCCTCTGTAAATTGCACTCAAATGTGACAGTAGGATAAGAGTTCATTAGTATGAATGGGGGATCAATGGTCTGTGTGGAGTCAGTGGGCCGAAGGGCCTTTTTCCAGGCTGCATCTCTAAACTAAAATCAATTGTTTCAATTGTCTACCACTGTCAATATAAATGGAGCCAAGAAGTGTGATCTCACCTAAGTGCACAAATAGTGTAATGCCAGTAATCAAGGCTGAAGTACTTGGGGTTGGAGCTATCGAAAATATAAGATGGGTATTGTAACAATATAAAGAACTATGACTTTGGGGTATAAAATGAAACAAACTCTTTTTCCCATTGAAGGGCTTACAGGAAATCAAAATATAATAATTCAATTGATGCACGTAAAAGATAATAGAGATTCTGAGCAATGAAGGTATGATGAAATTAAATGATATTCAGTTTTTTGTCTGTCATTTATAATTTTGGTGATAATAGGCAAATCTAATGGGTGGCTGTGATTTATCAGTTTTTAAAAATTAAAGCAGATACTAAACACAAGATGCAATATCATAATTTAAAAAGGGAACTAAATTTGACGGCATTGGAAGATGTGTATTTGCAAGATCATTTTTTCCATTGATTGTACAAAATTGCACGTTTACGATAAGGCAGTTAACAAAACATTGAAATTTTTTTCAGTGTGTCTTTGACATTTAAAATGTGAAGTGCCGTTATGAATTTTCAGGCAAGTCAAGCACTGCGATTCCCAGCATTCCTCGGGTGAAATAATAGCTATTGCCTCAAACTGTTTAAAGAAAACCAAATACAAGTTCAATTCCTTGGTGGCTCCCTAATACAGCAAATAAGAGTGGATTTCCATTGCTGTAAGTTTAGATAAGAATTTACAAAATTTGAAGAGAATGTGTTTGAGAATTTTATAATATAAAAAATATTAGCTTGTTTCTTGAATTTCATCAGTAATTGGAAGAAAGTAAGGTAGCACAGCTGCTGTCTCCCCTCTTCTGTGACTTGGGTTCAATCCTGTCTTTTGGTAATATCTGTGTGAAGTTTGATTGTTCTCCCTATGACTGCGTGGGTTTTGTGCAGGTTCGCTGGTTTCCTCCCACATTCCGAAGATATGCTAAATGTAAATAGCCTCCAGTGTGTAGGTGAGTGGTAGAAATTAGGAGTGGATGGGAATGTAGGGAGAATAATTTTGGAATAGTATAGGATTAATGTAAAAGGGTGACATAAGATGCTGGAATCTTAAGTAAAACACGAAATACAGGAGTAACTGAGTGGGCCTGACTGGAGGGTCCTAACCTGAAATGTTCCCTGTCCATTCCCTCCATAGATGACAATAGGTGCAGGAGTAGACCATTCGGCCCTTCGAGCCAGCACCGCCATTCACTGTGATCATGGCTGATCATCCACACAGTACCCCGTTCCTGCCTTTTCCCCATATCCCTTGACTCTGCTATCTTTAAGAGCTCTATCCAACTCTCTCTTGAAAGCATACAGAGAATTGGCCTCCATTGCCTTCTGAGGCAGAGAATTCCACAGATTCACAACCCTCTGTGTGAAAACGTTTTTCCTCATCTCCGTTCTAAATGGCTTACCCCTTATTCTTAAACTGGTTCTGGACTCCCCCAACATAGGGAACTTGTTTCCTGCGTCTAGCGTGTCCAAACCCTTAATAATCTTATATGTTTCATTAAGATCCCCTCTCATCCTTCTAAATTCCAGAGTATACAAGCCCAGCCGCTCCATTCTATCAACATATGATAGACCCGGCATCCCGGGAATTAACCTCGTATACCTACGCTACACTCCCTAAATAGCAAGAATGTCCTTCCTCAAATATGGAGACCAAAACTGCACACAATGCTCCAGGTGTGGTCTCACTAGGGCCCTGTACAACTGCAGAAGGACCTCTTTGCTCCTATACTCAACTCCTCTTGTTATGAAGGCCAACATGCCATTCGCTTTCTTTACTGCCTGCTGTACCTGCATGCTTACTTTCAGTGATTGATGAACAAGGACCCTCGGATCTTGTTGTACTTCCTCTTTTCCCAACTTGACACCACTCAGATAATAATCTGCCTTCCTGTTATTGCCACCAAAGTGGATAACCTCACTCCACATTAAACTGCATCTGCCATGCATCTGCCCACTCACCCAACCTGTCCAAGTCACCCTGCATCCTCCTCACAGTTCACACTGCCACCCAGCTTTGTGTCATCTGCAAATTTGCTAATGTTACTTTGAATCTCTTCATCTAAATCATTAATGTATATTGTAAATAGCTGCGGTCCCAGCACTGAGCTTATTCCACTAGTCACTGCCTGCCATTCTGAAAGGGACCCGTTAATCCCTACTCTTTGTTTCTTGTCTGCCAACCAATTTTCTATCCATGTCAGTACCCTACCCCCAATACCATGTGCTCTAATTTTGCCCACTAATGTCGTATGTGGGACCTGATCAAATGCTTTCTGAAAGTCCAGGTACACTACATCCACTGGCTCTCCCTTGTCCATTTTCCTCGTTACATCCTCAAAAAATTCCAGAAGATTAGTCAAGCATGATTTCCCCTTCGTAAATCCATGCTGACTCGGATCGATCCTGCTACAGCTATCCAAATACTGACTGACCCACTGAGTTACTCCAGCACTTTGTGTTCTACCAAGGGTGTTTGTCAGCCAAAGAGAATGTTACTCTGCTATATTCCTATAATTACAATGATCTGTGAAATGAAATTTAAAATGATACCTTTATAAACCTACATTAAAATATTTAAAATAAAAATGTGCAGACGCTGGAGAGCTGTAACATAAATGGAAAAGGCTAGAATCTCTGAGCAGGTTAAGCATCTGTGGAAAGAAACCAAATTACCAGTTCACATCAGAAGGGTCCTCAACTTGAAATGTTAACTCAATTTTTTCTTACCGCAGACGCTGCCTGGCCTGAGTATTTCCAGTATTAATTTTTACATTTGATATGGAACAAAGATTGACCAATGATGTTTTCGAACACTTGGGTGGTATGTTTATGTAAGCATACATTTTTCAAGAAGGATATAAATTTATGAAAGATTATGAAAGATATCTTGAATAGGCAACTTTCATAGAAGGATTATTTCATTTTTGAACACTAATTTTGTCCCCTTGTGTTTGTTAATCAAAGTTCAGTTTTATGAGTTTTCAGCAACTAGTTGTACACGGGGAATTAAGAATTTCTGCTAATTCATGCACATTTGCTTTACTTGCTTATCTGCTTTACATGTAAAAAATGAACTTAATAAATCTGTTCTAAGTTTGGTGATCAATGCGATATAAACATCAAATGCATCAGAGGCACCTTGTTTAATGGACATTTGATCAGAAAATCTTTCAAACTGGTGCAGTAGTTAACTACTTTGTGCAGCTTTGACCTTTCCAAATCGATTTCACATACTGCTAGTTTGTACAATTATCGTGAATATTTAATACAGAATACTATTGTTAAAATTTGTTTCTACTATTCGTCCCAACAGAAGGATAGCTGTCATTGCATCAAATTTTACAGTATTACTTGCAAATGCTAATTAAAAACATTTGATCCAGTCGACCTCTGTTTTTGTATAAAACTAGGTTTCCATCCTTGGCTTCTTGGAATGTGTGTACTGCTTTGTTTTAGCTCAACAAGCTTACTGCCCTTCCCCCATCAGCCTCGGGGCCCCTTAAATTATATACTTTGGCTATGAACGGAAACATGCACTGTTTGGTGTCTTTCCAGTTTTTTCAGGAGTAGTATAAATTGGCTTTATTATTGTTTGTTTGAGCACTGGTTCGATTAGGTCAGATTTTACTCCTTACTCTGTTTACTTTTAAAAACATGGTGATCGATGGTTACTAAATCCGTGTTGCTGTGTAAGCAGCACAAATTCAATTTGCTGACCACGAAGATGCCAAATACACTAATTCTACCCTGTTGAATTTAGTTTGCTGACTTGTACATTGCGGCCACCGGAAATACACAGTAACAAATGAAGTATAATTAACAGAACAAAGGAAAAATACAAACCTGGTAATGTGTGTCAAGGCAGGGGAATAATTGAAAGAGAACAAGCCTCAATGAATAAAAGTCAAAATAATCTAAATGAATCTTTCATTTGCTTAAATTGCATTGCTGCTGTCCAAACTTGAAACATTGTCATTTAAAACATAATTAAGGTAAATTAAAAATAAGCAAGAACTTTAAAAAAACAACATTCTCAAGGATCATATAAAGATAATCAATGTAGATGTAAAAAACCCCATCATAACCTTAAATTTCCAGATTGCTCACATGCAGATATCAAATAAATTAGTGTTTCCTTCACTGGGGGTTGTTGGGCATCTCGGGTAGAATTACCTTATGCATTATTTCTTAGACGTTGTGCAAACGCAATGATTCTGTGGCATGGTGCATGTTAGGGACATTTGTTGAGCTTGTCATCTTCATGTTTTTTTGAGACACCTTAGTCGATTTGCTATAAAAATAAATGCAGACTCTGTCATTGCTTCAGGCTTGTTTTCATCAAATGGTGGTAGCCATCTTGGCTCGAGACACTGCAAACACAATTAGAGCATCAGAGTCATCCTGGTTGCTGCTTACATCATGCAGGCTTTTACAGTTTATCAGGCTGAAATGGGCCCTAATTCCTCCCTTCCCTCATATATAATTAAAATCAAATCCCTATCCTCTAACTGCTATTTATCATTCGAGTCATTCATACCGATCCTCTGCTTTTTGTGTTGCATCATGTGACTACCTATGAGCCAGTTCAGTCGATTAATCTTTCATGAGAAGCAGGATGTGAAGCCACAAGCTATGACAGGGAAAGAATTAGAATTACTGAAGGCAAGGTCAGATCTGGGCCATTCATTGTCCACATTCTGGCCTGCAGCCATCACTCAGAAAAAAAATATCTACATAACAGGAACTTCACTGGTTACGGCATCATGGAGAAGGGGGGGTGGGGGGAGAGAGAGAGAGTCGGTTGCTGCTGAATCATTACTACCTGCCAAATTTATCAGTGAGTGGTTCTCGGGTTTCATTAATTTTATAAAGATGCGACTATCTCAACTGGCGTGCTTTCCAAGTAAACGTGTTTTTTTAAAGCAAATTAACTGAAATAAACGAACTTTTTTTGGCCTTGTACAAGTATACTCTACTTTTATTTTTATTTAAAATTAGCAGTATTGTTTTTTATTAAGAGGATTCCAATTTTATTTGTAAGAAATCATGAAGCAGCTGTAAGGAGATATGACCGTATAAACCATGCTCATGATCAAGAAAGCGCATCCGCGTATATACTTTCTTAGGCATCCTAGAAGATTTGGCAAGTCTACACAAATTCTCTCGAACTTCTAAATTGAGTTACAGAAAGTATTTTGACAGATGACATCTGCACCTGATATGGCAACTGCTCTGCTCTTAACCGCCTGAACCTGTGGATAGTGGTGAATACCGCCTAGTCCATCACAAGGTTGTCTTTTCCTTATATCCATTACATCTTCACTGTGCCTTGCATTAGGAGGGCTGGAATATCTTCAAGGATGTCTGCCACTCTGGCCATTTAGTTTTCCTCTGCTACCTGGGAGAAGTTACAGGAGCTTAAAAGTTTGGATGTCCAAACTTAAGAACAGCTTCTCCCACATGATCCACCTCCTCAACCAGTTGCCTATTTCATATCCCCTTCCCAGAACTGCTGACAAGTACTCTTACTCCCAAGTACTCAATACCTCATTCGATTATTCAGTTATTGTAGTTTAACTTTTTTATATATAACTTCAGATTGCACCACAATCTTGGCACCATCCTGCTGCTCTGCATTTGTTATTGTGACATACATGACGATAATCTAATCTGAATCTAGAGAAGCTAAGGTAAATACTAGCCCCAGGCAAGGAAGACTTTTTGAGTAAATTCCCTCCCAGGATTGACAGAAGAGTCCCTCCCAGGAAACAAACGTGACAGAAACTCAAAGGTACACAAAAATGCTGGAGAAACTCAGCGGGTGCAGCAGCATCTATGGAGCGAAGGAAATAGGCAACGTTTTGGGCCGAAACCCTTCTTCAGACTGATGGGGGGTGGGGAAAAGAAAGGAAAAAGGCGGAGGAGGAGCCCGAGGGATGGGAGGAGACAGCCCGAGGGCTGAGGAAGGGGAAGAGACAGCAAGGGCTAGCAAAATTGGGAGAATTCAATGTTCATGCCCCCAGGATGCAGACTCCCCAAGCGGAATATGAGGTGCTGTTCCTCCAATTTCCGGCGTTGCTCGCTCTGGCCATGGAGGAGACCCAGGACATAGAGGTCGGATACGGAATGGGAGGGGGAGTTGAAGTGCTGAGCCACCGGGAAGTCAGGTTGGTTATTCCGGACCGAGTGACAGAAACTCATGTGAGCTTGTGATCAAATTGCACAAAGTTAAGAAGTAAAGAACTGCAGATTGTGGTTTAATCCAAAGATAGACATACAGTGCTGGAGTAACTCACCAGGTCAGGCAGTATCCTTGGACAAGAAAGATGGGTGACATTTCTGGTCGGGACCCGTCATCAGACTGAAAGTAGGGGGTGGGTTTGAGGTGAAAAATTGAAGGTGAGAAAAGACCAGGGCCATCCACAACTGACCTCAGGCAGGGCAATGAATGGTGGGTCCATTGTTGGCTGGGGAAAGTTTGATCTCAAGAGAGAAACAACGTAGTGAACGGTGGGACTGATAAAACGACTAGGGTGGAGGCAAGGGGGAAGGGGAGTGTACTTTGCAGGTGGAGTTTGCACGTTCTCACTGTGACCACATAGGTTTCCTCTGGGGTTTGTACCCCACATCACAAAGATGTGTCGGTTTCTAGGTTAATTGGTCTCTGCAATTGCTCCTAGTGTTTTGGTAATGAATGCGGTAGTGGGATGACATAGAACTAATGTTAACAGGTGATTGATGGTCGGCGTGCACTCAACGGGACAAAGGACCTATGTCCATGTTGTATCTTTCAATCTTTCATATTCCATCTTTCTACAGCAGCATACAGGTGTAAACACCGCAGCCAGCGTGCGGTTTTCTGTGGAATCACAAATAGCTGATGGCACATTCTAACCCGTGGTTACAAGACCTTATTCCAATACTTGGGTATGCATTCTGAGCTGATGTTTTGTTGCAATACAAATGGAGAGTTGTGATTTTAATAATTGTTAAATTAAGCCATTGTGCGGAAATTCCTGAAGCAGTGCAAAAAGTTCTATTAATATTCTGGCCAATATTTATCTTTTAAGTCAAGTCAAGAGAGTTTATTGTTATGTGTCCCAGATAGGACAATGAAATTCTTGCATTTGCTGCAGCACAACAGGATATTGTATTCATAAATACAGATCGGATCAGTGTGTCCATATACCAAAAAAATATATATATACACACATCAGTAAACAGATAAAGTGCAATAGGTTGTTATAGTTCATAGTTTGTTTGATGTTGTGTTTAATAGTCTGATGGCTGTGGGGAAGAAGCTTTTCCTGAATCTGGATGTTGCAGATTTCAGGCTCCTGTACCTTCTACCCGATGACAGCGGAGAGATGAGTGTGTGGCCAGGATGGTGTGGCTCCTTGATGATGCTGGCAGCCTTTTTGAGGCAGCGACTGCGCTAGATCCCCTCGATGGTAGGGAGGTCAGAACCGATGATGGACTGGGCAGTGGTTACGACTTTTTGCAGCCTTTTCTGCTCCTGGACGCTCAGGTTGCCATACCAAGCCACGATGCAACCGGTCAGCATGCTCTCTACTGTGCACCTGTAACTGACATTACCAAATGGTTATAATGCCATCAAGCTGCAATTTTGTGGGGGGAAAAAGTTGATTGTGCTTTTCAAAAGCCATAAAATAATTTAAAGGCCTGAATTCATCAGCCTGAAGTAATTATTGTTTCTCATTGTACAAATGCTGTCTGACCTTCTGAATATTCCTTTATAGCAATATTTTGTCTTCAACTAAAGTGATCAGAATGCAAAAGGTTTGAATTTCTTTGGAAGGTTTGTTAAGCGATAACTGGACTGTCTCTGGGTAGAATTTTTGGCCTTGGAGGGCATGCAATAGGATTTGCAGAATTAATATAGGGACGATAAAATAGGTGGTAAGGTTGCATTGATTAAGATTGCATTCCCTGAGGTGTTAAAGATATAGGAGTGATTAAATTGAGATATTTAAAATGAAAGATCCTTATTGCATAGATCGAGGGAAACTATTTTGTCTGGTGGGAAAGGTATTATAATACACATTAATAATATTAGAATTGAGATGTCAGGATTAGTATTAAGCAACAATATCTAGAATAATGGTAGATAACTAGCATAGAGTTAATTGATCAGCCACAATCTAATTGACTGAAGGAACAGGCTTAAGAGGCTAAATGGCCTTACTCCTGTTCCTATGTTACAACACTGACGATACTTCAAAAAAACCTTTGGGATGTTTTGAGGAAAGAATCCTAATTGTTCATTTTAACAAAAAAATGTATTCTGCAGAACCAATATATGTTTACAATGAAACTTATGACATGCAAGAACAGTGGCAGACATATTCAAGAGAAAAACAATGCTTATTGAAGAAGCTAATATTGAATTGAAAATGGTATAAAGGTGAAATTTAACTTGACGAGCTGGCAAGTTACAACATGTCTCAACTTTCTGAAAGTTTTACTATTTTGATGTGAACCTATGCTTTGTGAATAAAAAAACTTAATTGTCAATAAATGAAGCTGGTAAGCCAACAAAAACAATTAACAATATGAACCATTGATACAAAAAAAAAAATCTCCCCAGATACTGCTGATTGGTACTAAGATATGGTTCGAGAGGCAACCATTCCCATTTCATTGCCTGGCTGATGAAAATGATCTTCACATAGTGTTATAGAGTCATACAGCATGGAAACAGGACCTTTGGGCAATTTGTCTATGATAACCAAGGTACCCCAACTAAGCTAATCCCATTTGCCTGGGTTTGGCCTATATCTCTCTAAATCCTTCCTATCCATGTATCTGTCCACGTGTTTTTTAAATGCTGTAATAATATCTGCCTCAATTACCTCCTCTGGCAGCTCGTTCCATATACCCACCATTCTCTGAGTGAAAATGTTGCCCCTTATGTTTGTACCCAGTCCCTCTCACCTTAAACATATGTCCTCCTGTTTTTGATTCCCCTATCTTGGGTAAAAGACTCTTAAGCATTCACCTTGTCTATTCCCCTCATGATTTTATACCCCTCTATAAGATCACCCCTCAGCCTTTTGTGCTTCAAGGAATAATGTCCAGGTCTACCTAGACTCTCCCTACAGCCTCTTCCAAACCGACAGTCTCCACCAGGTAGATAGGCCAGGGCACCACTACTTGGAAGTTGCCCTCCAATCCATACAACATCTTGACTTGAAAAGATATTACTGTTTGCTGGGCCAAAATCCTGGTACTTCCTCTCTAACAACATTGTGGATTTACACACACCTCAAGGACTGCAGGAGTTAAAAAAACAACTCTCCACTAATTTCTCAAGGCTAATTACGGAAGAGCAATTAAATGTTGGCCTAGCCAGCAAAGCCAATTTCCCTTGAATGAAGAATCCTGGATAGTTTGTAACCTGCTTATCCAGCTTTGCATGTTGTAGTTTTCTCATGCTTAGTGACGACTAATAATTAAGCAGAGATTAAGGGACAACACAATCTTTTGATCTGTAAAGCTCAGTTGCACAATGCTGTCGTAATGATATTTTGGCAGATGTAAGAAACGGCACTATTTGTGAACTAACCTTGTTGAAAGCATGTAACAATGGAACGATTTTCAATTATCCTATTTAAAAGTAGAAAATAGAATGCACAAATACCTGTTAATTTCCAATTTACTTTTCACTCAACATAAAGGATACCATTGCATAAATAATAAATTGAATGCCCAATGGAGAAAGGAATATAGATATTGAGTTATATGACATATGTAGAATGGGAGGAACATGGGTACTGACATAAACTGGATCAGCTGTGTTAATTCCATTGAGGAAACTTTAACATACAGTACCATCATTATTCTCCAAGTGATATTATGAGATTTAAGTGTGCTGGAGGAAATGTTTGGTGGAAGATGCTTATTAAAGTTCGTGCTGTAAACATTACTGCTAATTTATATCAAATGTGAAGATTTTTGTCAATTGTGAATAAGTTGTGTCCTTTTAGAGTTTTGACCAGGTAAACAAATTGCAGAATATTCCATTAACAAACTACTGTTTTGAGAAGATAAACTGCAAAGGAATCAGTTGCTTAAGTGTGTTGTGTGTCTTTACTGATGCATGTTACTTGTTTCATCCATGGCAATGTTGGTCAGCTTGGGATATTCTGTTTACATTAAAGGGATGAAGTAAAATAGCATTTAATAGATGAAAATTCAATGGGTTTCAAATACTTTTCATTGTAAAAGCACAAATTTAATCTTGTTTTTTATGAAAGATTATCACCATACAATCTTGGCAAGATAATCCATTCATGATTTATCTGACAGGGCTCTATACCTATGTTTTGCATTGTTTGTTTCTTTAGAATAATTATGCTAACTCGTGCTGCCAGGTGTTTGAAAGCCTTCGGGCTCTGATCTTTCAATACTTTGAAGTTTACATTCAACAACAGAATTTCCAATGTTTATTGTTTCTTGTTGCAAGATATTGAAACCATTTTTTAAAAGTAAGATTGTGTACATTTCACTAATTTTATTTTTGCAGAACATTTAGCAATGTAAAATTTTAAATTTAACTTCAGACACACTAATAGATTTTTCATGAAGTAAAATTCTTTTTTTTGAGATATACAGATTTCTTATACATTTATCCAGAGCATGGTTCATTTTAAAGATTGCTTTTAAATAACATAAATTGATACTTAAAATGTGAGATTTGTAAACAGCTTTTTATGTCAATTCCTTCCAACTGTAGATCTAGGAGAGAGCAAATCAGCAGGATGTTTGTACAAATAAAATGAATACTTGATTCCTATTCTTCACTATTGAAAAATAGTGTTAAAAAAATAATTTAATTCAGTTTTGTAAAAAAATATCAACCGTGCCAATCATTTTTATTTTACAACACAAAAGTGCATTACTTATATAAAAATCTCTGAAATACAAAAAGCCTTTTTGATTGGATTGCTCAGATTTACAATCGTTTTCTAAGCTGTTTTTCTTTGTTTGGCAGTGACCACATTTTTAGTATTTGACCTACAGCTCTGTTTTTGGTGTTAGGAGCTTTGTAGTTCATCAGTGAATTATTAACGAATGTTAAGCAATTTAATTTTTTGTTTGGCTCTTAATTTGATAGATGTCACAGCTCCCATTTCTTATATTTTTTCCATTCTTTAGAAAGAAAAATGCAAGGATTTATATTCATTTAGACTGTTCAGAACACATTACCAGAAAAGAATGTCCTGGATGAATGTATCACAGGAATTTTAAATGTCTTTGACAGGTAGCTAAATTACAGTTCAGGCTTTCCACATGTTAAAATCTTGCTCAGTTGTGTCTATTCAAGCTTAGGGTATTATACATGCTTGAGTGGTTATTTATTGAATAGAGGGGGAGGGTGTTTACTGGAAAAGGATTGAATGTCACTGTGATGAGAGAGCATAAATGAAGGAGCTTGAAATATCGGCACTCTGATGTTCTTGTGACTGGTCATCAGCCTGAAGAATCTCAGCTGTTCTTACTTGTGAAAATCATGGGTATGGTTGCCTGGATACAGATGCTTTTGATTAGCTCATTCTTCCCCTGAGATTCTGCACCACCCCATTAATGGAAGACAGCAGCATTAGAAAGTGAGAAAATGGCCTTCCATAAATGTATTTTTGTCTGCACTGAAGCTGCAGCAAGGATGAAAAACACTGATGTGCACCCCCAGGCTGTCTTTATTATTCCAGAGCTGACTCTGAGCGCAAACATAGGATGACTCATCAGTCGGGCTACGAATGTCACTGTCAAGGGTTATCTTTAACTAAGAATTCAAAACGCCCACTTGTCATCTGCTATATGTACAGGATTATGAATTCATTGTCATTCCCCCTTGCACGAGTATGAGTAAGATTGTTTTGTTTTTAATAAGTGTTAATTTAATGTAGAAGAAAAGAATATTGTTGCTCAATCTTCAGAAGAATGCACTTTGGTTTGTAATGCAAATATATATATAGCAGTGGTTTGAACAACTGGTACTTTGCGATGGCAACTCAAAACATTGATCATATAAATAATCATAACAGCTATAACATCCACAAATGTTCTTTAAATAAAATTATTTGCAAAATGCAAACAGCTGATAAAATGGACTAAAAACATTCACTTATTATTTGCAATATTCAAAATTGTTTATTGATATTAACCATTCCAGTGTAAAAGGTGAATGAAATTAAAGGTGCAAATAACAATGATATGCGGCTATGTCATTAGATACCAATGTAGAATAAGGTACATAGGTTTTAAATCTTTCATTTGACTTTCTGACCTCCTTCCTCTGCATCTATGCTGTTCTACAGTCTGATTGATGGAGTGGATAACTCGATATTCTCACTTAGACTCTTGGAAATGATGTTTTGAGATAGGCTTAATCTCAATTGCTTTGCCCCAAGCAACAAGTTGCAAAGAGTCACATGCAAATCTGTGCGAAGCAATACCATAATGAAACTGGAAATCCATAGGGGGGCATTTCCAAACATAAATATCAGGATGTTCTTTGCTTTTACTGAATCCATCTATCTGAAAAGAGAAATTGGAGGATAAATCCATATTAGCACAAAGTCAGTAATAGTAATCAGGGAACCCATTTATTTTTCTATATATTTACCCATTGTCATTCATCTTTACTTCAGGGCATTGCAATTCATAAAACTTCCATGCTACTCCCATCCTTATTACACAGATTGTGACAGCGCAGAACTGAAAAAAATAGTGCTATATGCTATGTTTTCAGTTTCTCTCAGCAGGTTTTATTTATATTGAGATACATGAAGGATTTTTCTAATCAGATTTTGATCAGAAATGTGTTTTACTCATACCTTTCGCTTTATAGTTCTGAAATCCTTGCTCTTTCCCATGCTCTCCCTAGTTTATTTCTAATGTTATTAAGGTTCAGTCCTATTGATTTGGGTATCTCTCTGTCCCAGTCCCTGATGTTGAATGCTAGTTAAGGTGTTTTTCATTTTCTATGCATCCACTGCTGGCATTATCCAACCCATCATTTCAGTCCATGCCAAATTCCCCTTATACAGTGCTACCGATCTCTGTCAACTCTGCGTCAGTGCTGCCATCTCAGTATCATTCTTTCAGTGCTATCAAATTATCTCCGCTGAACACCGTTGATTCATCTCAATTTCCCACTCGCAGTAGTGTTAACAGGTAACTATAGCCTCGCACATCTTGTATACTATTTCATTCTCTACGTTAAAAAATAATGGGATAAATATTAAAAATAAAGAAGAAAAAGTATCTATCAATTAAAATTCAGGAATATCAAATAATTGATGTAGAATTAAAACATTTGCTTTGCAATTCATCAGTTGGCATTAACATTGCAGTTCTTCGGTTGGATCATTAGCATTATGAGCAATTGTTCAGCACTTAATCAAAATACATTATATTACAAAAAATAAGATTTTTGGAAGAATGCTTAAGAGTGCAATTTGATCTTTCTCTGCTAAAGTTTATAAACCTGTCCAGGTCTACTCTTGTGGTTTATAACGTCATTGTAACTGCTTAGTTGAATTACAACCAATCCTCAGTTACACTAACAATGTTCTGTTTCAGATTTGTTTAAACAATTCTCATGTTTCTTGCACTGTTAGCTGTGGATAGTTTGAAGTCACCATTTTATCAGTGTAGCCTGAATTTCAACCAGTTGAAATTGTCTTCATGAACTGTTTTTAATGACTGGGTAAGCTGAGAGAGTCTTAACTAATTCTTAAACTATCAGAATTGCTGTTGGTGCCTGCAAACGAGGTGGTCCTGAGATAATGTGAGCCATCTTCTTGACCAAGTTGGGATTTAATATAGGTTTGTGGCTGATGATGGTTCAGGTTGGTATTTGTCTTCCCTAAGATCATCAGCAAATTAATTCGATTTTCAGACCATTATGATGTCACTTTATTGCCACCAGTTTCATTTTTCTTCCCTATTTTCTAAAACTGAATTTGATTCCTTAACTGTTTTCTGCAAAGTCCAGTTCTCTGTCCGGCCCTCAAGATAACAAAACCATGATATGAACGCTCCAATTCCTTATGCTTAAGAAATGACATGAGGCTGACTGTGTCTGAGTGATACTTGGTCTGGAAATATGTCTTTTGTAACTGTCTTGAAGGGATATTCATGTGCAGTCAAGAGACTTGAAATATATCTGGGGAGTTATGATGTTTTTCATTCTCACTAATATTTTTCTTTTCTTATGTTGCAATCTTAATATATCTTCCCATGTCTCATTCTTTCTTTGGCTCCATCTTTATCATTTCTTTAAGATGAGAGAGACAAATTTTAAAGGAGGTGTGCAGGGCAAATTATTTTACACAGAATGGTGGGCACCTGGATCACACTGCCAGATGGCGGTGGAAGCAGATACGATTGTGGTGCTTAAGCGGCTTTTATCTAGGCACGTGGATATGCTGGGGAATTGAAGGATATAGAGAATATGTAGGCAGAGATTAGTTCAACGGCATCATGTTCGGCACGGACATTGTGAGCCGAAGGGCCTGTTCCTATGCTATACTGTGCAATGTTCCACTACGCTTGGTGTCTCCTTTATGCTGCCATTGCACTTATTCTTTTTACTTTTTCTTTTGTTTCTGTTTCTTTTTCACCTTTGGTTTGTCAGTTTTCTGGGGAAGTCTGGGTGAACTGGGGAGGTCAGGACTGGAAGACAGCAAGGAATTAAAATTGTTTTTTTAATTTGAAACGCTATGTACGTCGGTGCTGAAAGTAAGTGATAGCTGTAAACTTTTTGAAATTTTGACTCTGACTTGGTGGTCAAATGATGAATTGTGCGAGGAGAAACAAGGAACTGCAGATGCTGTTTTACCGAAAAAAAGATACAAAGTGCTGGAGTAACTCAGCCGATCAAGCAGCATCTCTGGAGAACGTGGATAGGTAACGTTTCAGGTTGTGACCCTTCTTCAGAAACGGGGAACTGCAAATGCTGGTTTACAAAATAAGACAAAACATGCTGGAGTAACTCCTGTCCTGCTGAGTTATTCCAGCACTTTGTGTCTTTTTTTGGTGCAGTTGTGACATTTCTTGATTTGGAATTGAATGACAAATGTTGACAAGGCTCTTATAACAAGTAATGACTTGAAAGGAAATCCTCACAGATGTGAAGCCCTAACAATGGAAACATGTGGGACAGTCAGTTAATCATCATGAATGGACCTAATCAATGCAATTACAAATTGATTCTTTAATTATGCATACTAATGGTAAATGGAGTTGTTAAAACAAAATGTTTTGCAATGACTTGAGTGATCACTTATAGCCCAGCACCTTGCTCGAAGCCACTGCTCCTCTCCCCACCCCCCTGAGCACCACTGTTTCTCCCCTAACTTCCTTAGACCTTTTGTTGTATGTGACTGCACAATAATCAGAGGTTGCCATCAAGTTAAACTGTTCTCCAACAAATTTGCTACATCAATAACATCCCGTTATTGAGAGGTGAGAAAAACTATTAAATTGATATGAATAATATTTTAATATTTTAAATTTAGGTCCACTTTTGTATTTCTCCTGGTATTTCCGAGTTGACTGTGCCTGAACCCCTCTGTCAGTGGATCACCAGCTTCCTGACAGACAGGAAGCAGCATGTGAGGCTGGGAAAGCATATCTCGGACCCGCAAACGCTCAGCATAGGAGCACCGCAAGGCTGCGTACTCTCTCCCCTCTCCTCTCCTCTCTCTACACCAACGACTGCACCTATACAGACACCTCTGTCAAGCTTCTCAAGTTTGCAGACGACACAATCCTGATTGGACTGATCCAGGATGGGGAGGAATCTACCTACAGACAGGAAGTGTCACAGCTGGCGTCCTGGTGCCGTCGCAACAACCTAGAGCTCAATGCTCTTAAGACATTGGAATTGATTGTAGACTTTAGGAGAGCTCCCCCTCCCCTCACCCACTCACCATCAACAACACCACAGTCATATCTGTGGAGTCTTTTAAGTTCCTGGGAACCATCATCTCCAAGGACCTTAAGTGGGGGGCTACCATCGACTCCACAGTCAAAAAGGCACAACAGAGGATGTACTTCCTACGGCAGCTGAGGAAGCACAATCTGCCACAGGCAATGATGGTCCAATTCTACACGGCCATCGTAGAGTCTGTTCTCACCTTCTCCATCATGGCTCAGCCTCCAAGCACGACACCTGGAGGCTGCAGCGAATCGTCCGATCAGCAGAGAAGGTTATTGGCTGCAACCTTCCCTCCATTGATGAACTGTACACTGCAAGGGCCAGGAAGCGAGCGGGCAAGATCATCTCTGACCCCTCTCACCCAGGCCACAAACTCTTTGAATCACTTCCCTCTGGAAGGCGACTCCGGATTGTCAAAGCTGCCACAGCCAGATATAAAAACAGTTTTTATCCACGAGTAGTTGCTCTACTCAACAGCCAAAAATCTGTAGCCTCCCTTTGATCTGGTATTTTGTTGGTTCACATGCTTGAGCAATGGTGTTTTATCATTAATGTTTTATTATTATTAATATTTAGTGTTTTCTGAGTCATTCGTAACTGTCACTGTATGTCATGTTGTTACTTGTTGGCGGAGAACCAAGGCAAATTCCTTGTATGTGAATACTTGGCCAATAAACTTACTTTACTTACTTACTTACTTAATAGTGCTTTATTATTTGAACATTTCCAGATCAAGTGAAATACTTGTGCTTACTGCCCAGGCAAATCACACGAGTACATCAGGTAATCCAAAAGGGAACATAAACAAATTGCAGAATATAGAGCTGCAGCTAGTGCAAATTAGAAAAAAGTGTGAGGGCTGTAAAAAAGTAGATTGGAAGATTGGATATTTATACTTAACATATGAGAGGTAGTTGCCCATTTCCTTCCTGTACTCCGTCTCATCATTGTTTGAGATCCAGCCCCCAAATAATAGCATCATCTATAAACTTGTAGATGGAGAGAGCAGAATTTGGCGGCACACTTGTACAGAAAGTGTAGTGAGGGGCTGAATATGGAGCCTCGCAGGGCACGGATGTTGGGAACTATCATGGAGGATGTTTTGTCACCTGTCCTTACTGATTGTTGTTGAAATCAAGGATTCAGTTGGCGAGACGGTTGCTGAGTCCCAGGTCCAGCAGTTTGGAGATGAGTTTGGTTGAAATTACGATGTTGAAGGCAGAGCTATAGTCAATAACTGGGAATTTGACAGTTGTACTTGTATAATGTATAACACAGCAAAGAGTAGCCGGAAGCCAGAGGATTGGGAAACTTTCATAGGACAACAGAAGGAAACAAAACGGGCAATACGGGCTGAAAAGATGAAGTACGAAGGGAAGCTGGCCAGGAATATAAAGAAGGGCAGTAAAAGTTTTAGATATGTTAAGGGAAAAAGAGTAGCAAAGTCAAATGTGGGTCCCTTGAAGGCAAACACGGGTGAAATTATTATGGGCAACAAGGAAATGGCAGAAGAGTTGAATAGGTACTTCGGATCTGTCTTCACTAAGGAAGACACAAACAATCTCCCAGATGTACTGGAGGACAGAGGATCTAAGGGGATAGAGGAACTGAAAGAAATTTTCATTAGGCGAGATGGGTAGGCTAATGGGACTGAAGGATGATAAATCCCTTGGACCTGATGGTCTGCATCCCAGGGTCCTCAGGGAGGTGGCTCTAGAAATAGTGGACGCATTGGTGATCATTTTCCAATGTTCAATAGATTCAGGATCAGTTCCTGTGGATTGGAGGATAGCTAATGTTATCCCACTTTTCAAGAAAGGAGCGAGAGAGAAACGGGGAATTATAGATCAGTTAGCCTGACTTCGGTGATGGGAAAGATGCTGGAGTCAATTATTAAAGAGGTAATAATGGGGCATTTGGATAGCAGTAAAAGGATTAGTCCAAATCAACATGGATTTATGAAAGGAAAATCATGCTTGACTAATCTTCTGGAATTTTTTGAGGATGTGATAAGTAAAATGGATGTGATAAGTAAAATAAATACACTACAGTGGATGTAGTGTATCTAGACTTTCAGAAAGCCTTTGATAAGGTCCCGCACGGGAGACTGGTGACTAAAATTAGAGCACATGGTATTTGGGGGTAGGGTGTTGACATGGATAGAAAATTGGTAGGCAGACCGGAAGGAAAAAGTAGGAGTGAACAGGTCCTTTTCAGAATGGCAGGCAGTGGCGAGTGGAGTGCCGCAAGGCTCGGTGTTGAGGCCGCAACTGTTTACCATATATATTAATGATTTGGAAGAGGGGATTAGGAGCAACACTAGCAAGTTTGTGGATGACACAAAACTGGGTGGCAGTGTGAGCTGTGAAGAGGATGTTAGGAGGTTGCAGGGTGACCTGGACAGGTTGAGTGAGTGGGCAGATGCGTGGCAGATGCAGTATAATATAGATAAATGTGAGGTTATCCACTTTGGCGGCAAAAACAAGGGGGCAGATTATTATCTCAATGGGGTTAGGATAGGTAAGGGGGAGGTGCAGCGAGACCTGGGCGTCCTTGTACACCGGTCACTGAAAGTTGGCTTACAGGTACAGCAGGCAGTGAAGAAAGCTAATGGAATGTTGGCCTTCATAACAAGAGGATTTCAGTATAGGAGTAAAGAGGTTCTTCTGCAGTTGTATAGGGCTCTGGTGAGACCACATCTGAAGTATTGTGTACAGTTTTGGTCTCCTAATTTGAGGAAGGACATCCTTGTGATTGAGGCAGTGCAGCGTAGGTTCACGAGATTGATCCCTGGGATGGCGGGACTGTCATATGAGGAAAGATTGAAAAGACTAGGCTTGTATTCACTGGAGTTTAGAAGGATGAGGGGGGGTTCTTATAGAAACATATAAAATTATAAAAGGACTGGACAAGCTAGATGCAGGAAAAATGTTCCCAATGTTGGGCGAGTCCAGAACCAGGGGCCACTGTCTTAGAATAAAGGGGAGGTCATTTAAGACTGACGTGAGAAAACCCTTTTTCACCCAGAGAGTTGTGAATTTATGGAATTCCCTGCCGCAGAGGGCAGTGGAGGCCAAGTCACTGGATGGATTTAAGAGAGAGTTAGATAGAGCTCTAGGGGCTAGTGGAGTCAAGCGATATGGGGAGAAGGCAGGCACGGGTTATTGATAGGGGACGATCAGCCATGATCACAATGAATGGCGGTGCTGACTCGAAGGGCCGAATGGCCTCCTCCTGTACCTATTTTCTATGTTTCTATGATACCCAGATGTGCCAGGGATAAGTGTAGGGTCAGGGACATAGCATCTTCTTGGACCTGTAGCGTCAGGAGGTGAATTGCAGTGGCTAAATGGGAGGCTGGAGTTGCCGTATCATTACCTGTCTCTCAAAGTACTTCATGATGATGAATGTCAGGACTATTGGATGGTAGTCATTAAGGCATACTACTTTGTTTTCCTTGATAATGGTCTTCTTAAAGCAGGTGGAAACCTGAGATTGGAGTAGGGAGAGGTCAATGATGTCCACAAATAATCCTGCCGATTGTTCTGTGCTGATTCTGAGGTCTCGGCCAGGGACTCCAATTAGGCTAGTTGCTTTACATGGGTTTACTCTCAGGAAAGCCGATTTAGCACCTGATTTGGTGACTGTCTGCATGGGCGACATCATTCCACTGTGCTTTTGTTCACAATTGAGCTTGTTGGGGAGTGATGCATAGTCGCCACCGATACTGTCTGACAGTTATAGCTTGCAAGTCTTGCCAGAATTGGCGAGTGTCTGATTCTTTTTCATTCCTCTCCTACAGTTCTTATCTATTTTGTGTGCATTATTTCCTGTTGAATTGAAATATGCTGTCGATGTAGTGCTGGTGAGCAGAAGGTATGTGCTCTTCCCCAGCAATAAAGAGGAGTAAATCGGTTTCTGTAACAAATCCTTGGATAGTCAGCAACCACAGCATTCTACCACACCCTGGATGTCAAAACTGAAGGTGCTTTCATGACTTATTGAGTATAAAGAGAGGACAGAACATAGGGGAGGGTTGGGAAATCTCATGACATAAGTGGCACATTGTGTTCAGGGACCTGCAACTCAACACCAGTGAGATGGGAATGGGTGTTCCTTGCTGCACAGGGTATATTGGCAAAGGCTGAGCTTTCTTATAAGATGGTTTTGGTTTTCACACCAACTGGTGGTGGACATGTCCTCCATAGGTTTCGCAGCTGGAAATCACAAAGGAGATGGGGCTGCAGATCAGTGCCATGTCTATGTCTCTGACCATCAATGTTGGGGACTACCTGGGTATCTCACAATGGGATTTAAATAACAGCAACCACACATCAAGCAACTGATAATGATATCAACAGCGAGTGCAATATTTACATTTATAATAAGACAAATTTAACTAAAGAGTGGACACTAGGAATTGTAGATGCTGGAACCTTGAGAAAAACACAGTGCTGGAGGAACTCAGCCAATCAGGCAGCATCACTCTGCGACATGGATAGATGACGTTTTGGGTCAAGATCATTCTTCGGTGATTCTAATGGGGGGAATATGCTGGAGGCAGGACAACATATTTAACTTGACATTATTAATTAACTAGACTAAGTGGGACGCTTTGGGTCTCAGTCACATAGGAGGCCTGGTCCCCAACGCAAACCGTTCCCCAACGCAATATTCCACCACTCACCCGTTCCCCCAACACAATATTCCACCACTCACCCGTTCCCCCAACGCAATATTCCACCACTCACCCATAGCCCTTAACTGCACAGGTGCAGCTCATTTCCCCTCACCCCCCAGCACTCCCTCCCCCTCCTCTTCATGTGTGGGAGGGGGTGGAGGGAAGGGGGGGGCATGTGTGGGCGGGGGAGGGGGTGGTGTGGGCGGGGGAGGTGTGGGCGGGGTTGGAGGGTGTGTGGGCGGGGAGGGGGGTTGTGGGCGTGGGAGGGGGGAGAGAGTTCGGCGAAAACATGCGGAAGAGCCATGGGTGAGAGTTCGGAGAAAAGACGGGGAAGAGCCATGGGGGAGAGGGGGGTATCACGGGGAGGGGGGCAAGAGCCAGCGAGGGGGACCAGAGGGGAAGGGGCTGGAGCTGGGGGGCAGTGCGCCCGGCCCCACCAGCGCCTGGCTCCGGCACCGGACCCACCAGCGCCCGGCCCCCTCAATCCCCCCCACTCTCCCACCTCACTTCCCCAGGATCTCGAGGTTGCAGCAGTGGGCCTCGCAGCCGGCCAGGCTCTGGGGCACTCCACGCTCCGGCCGCTCTGCACACCGGCCGCGGTGATGCACAAATTCTGTATAGATAGAAGATTGTAGGTGACCCCATGTTCCAGGGTTGTGTGGGGGACGTTGCATTGCTAGGAAATGGGCTTGCACTCTCTTTCCCTCTTTCTCTCACAGTCTTCATGTCCAGCAAGAATCGGTAGTGGACACTCCTCCCTTCAGAGGTTTTAGTGCCATATGACTTACTCGTACCAGTCATCTGCTCAGATCCTCACACTGACAGGACTCTGTTGGACAGGGTGTTTTTTTTGTGGTTATTCATACTTCACATGACGGTAGTGACAGGCACAGCTGTGGAGAATAAGTCAGAAGTCACCTGAGCTATATACAGATGGTGTGCTTAAGGGGCTGTTACTGGAGAGGATAATCTGTGATCACAGTATGCAATATATTTTATAGGTCTTCCAAGTATTGTTACTCTAAATGCATTCTCCCACAAATACGAGAGGGTTCATGTTGCAAGATAAAAAATATCTTCTTGAATGGACACTAACTCCATGAAGCAGCAAATAAGACCATGCTGTCTTGTCCACACAGCTTGTGGATTTCTGAATGCTGATTTTAAAAGTACAAAGACTGATACATCAGCAAGGTTTTGTGGCACTGCGCTGTTCTGCATCAAAATGCTCTCTGGCAGTGACAATAATGAGGTGGAGCTAGTCCACATACGGGATGATGGTAAAAAGTGATATTTAAACTATGGTGTCCATTCAAATCATTCTGTATACCCTGGCAGGTACACACTGCCCAACTCATCCAACCAAGGTGCCGACCTGAACTAGTCACATGTGCCTGCATTTGGTCCATATCCCTCTAAACCTTTCCTAATTCAGAATGCCTTTGAAGTGTAGAAAGTAATTTATAAATAAAAGTACGATGATTAAACCCATTTCCATAAGCGGACAAAATACATCTGAGCGTACTTAATATTTATTCCAATCATTCCATGAATTTTGATCAGAATTCCCATAATTATTATTGTGGTTCTTGCTTACTCTCAATAACGAGTGTCAGGAAACATAGGAGACCTGTGAATGTGATGTTGAACTTAATGCTCCTCTCCCCTGAGTGATTGGACGGAATCAGCTTTGACACTGTGTGGAATGTGGAAGTTAATTGCGGAAATTGGGAGGTTGGAGCTGACTTCTGTTAATTTTTTTCCAGATTTAGTCTGCCAACTGCAATGTTACCTCCAAGCCCCTCCCTGCCGTGAGTTATTTTCTCTGTCTGGGTTTCTGATCTGTGACTGGCATTGTGTTGCTTTAGACCTCTAATCGCTGCAAATTTTATTTCAGGCGGTTTATGAATGCCTAGGTATTGTGAACAGCTGGCCCTTTCTTTTTCTGCAGAGTGCATTATCCAGGCCAGTATATTTGTGCACCTCATCATTTCCATGTATTTGTAGATTAAGACCTGTGGCCATTCTTTATTTTTATTCTAATGAGTCTCAGCCTTGCTTTTGATTCTGTTCTATCGTTGTGGTAGTTTCAGATACTGTAAACAAAATTGTGTAACTCAAAAATGCAAGAAAAAGCATTTATTTTGGAGAAGTGTATGGATTGGGTGGGTGGAGTGTATAAATCTGGCAAAAGTTCAAGGACTTTTGCAAGCCAGTTCTAGCCTGCCTGCCTTTGTGCTCACCTTGAGTACATAATTTATAAATAACCGAACAAAGAAGTTCTGTGCATTTTTAAGTTTGACCATTGACTGAGCCGTACAAATGACTTCATTGTGTCAAACAGCACAGAAGCTGGCCCTTTGCCTCTCTACACCAGTGCCAATCATCTAGCACCTATCTACAATAATCCCCTTTTCCTTTCGCACCCCATCATGTCTACACTCCTTCCTGATTCTCCTGACACTTATTCACACTAGGCCAATTAAGGTATCAACCAGTCTGAAGAAGGGTTTCAGCCCGAAACGTTGCCTATTTCCTTCGCTCCATAGATGCTGCTGCACCCGCTGAGTTTCTCCAGCATTTTTGTGTACCTTCGATTTTCCAGCATCTGCAGTTCCTTCTTTAACACAAGGTATCAACCAGTATGCCTTTGGTAAGTGGGAGGACATTGGAGTTTTGTTTGTTTGTGGGATTTTCAACCAATTGATTGGTACCTCAGCACGACTTTCCTGTATTATCTCCATTGATTCACGTGGCACTGTGCCTTGTAGCGCCAGAGACTTGGGTCCTATCTTGACTACAGGTGCTGTCTGTATGGAGTTTGTACGTTCTCCCTGTGACTAATTCCTTTAATTTCTTCCAGAAATCTATTAATCTGTTTTGAATGAATGTAATGACTGATCCTTCACAGCAATCTGGGGTGGAAAATTCCACAGACTTGCCACCCCCTGAGTGAAGAAATTATTCCTGATCTCTACCTGTTGATGTCTCCAGGTTTGCGGATGACACAAAGCTGGGTGGCAGTGTGAGCTGCGAGGAGGATGCTATGAGGCAGCAAGGTGACTTGGATAGGTTGAGTGAGTGGGCAAATGCAGTATAATGTGGATAAATGTGAGGTTATCCACTTTGGTGGCACGAACAAGAAGGCAGATTATTATCTGAATGGTGTCAGATTAAGAAAAGGGGAGGTGCAATGAGACCTGGGTGACCTTGTACACCAGTCACTGAAAGTAAGCATGCAGGTACAGCTGGCAGCAAAGAAAGCAAATGGCATGTTGACCTTCATAGCGAGCGGATTTGAGTATAGGAGCAAGGAAGTCCTACTGCAGTTGTACAGAACCCTGGTGAGACCGCACCTGGAGTATTGTGTACAGTTTTGGTCTCCTAATTTGAGGAAGGACATTCTTGCTATTGAGGGAGTACAGCGTAGGTTCACCAGGTTATTTCCGGGACTGACATATGATGAAAGAATCAGAATCAGAATACATTTATTGGGCAAGTATGTATACTTACAAGGAATTTGACTTGGTGCTTTGCTCGACCATGGTAAAAACACGATATACAGCAGACAATTAAAAATTAAACAATATAATTTAAACATGTGAAAACAAAGTACCAGAGTAAAAAGAGGCCAACAACTTTCTTGGCTGATCGAACGATGTGCTGCAGCCTCCGGATGTCATGCTTGGTGGCTGAGCCAAACCAGACCATGATGGAGGAGGTGAGGACAAACTCTATGATGGTAGTGTAAAACTGGACCATCATTGCCTCACTCACCCAGACCTGCAACGGACCTCAACTGTACTTTATCCGCCGGAAGATCCACCTCTTCAATAAAAGATTCCTGGCCCACCTCAACTCCACCAAGGACCTTAAATTAGCCCGCCTCCAGGCCGCTCCCGCCGCCGACACTCCGCGACTCGACCGCCCGCAGGCTCCGGGCCCCAACTCCGGCCTGCATCGCCTGCCCGAGTCCCGCGACGCCATCTTGTCCACGAGGAGCGCCTCCAGTACTCACCAGGACACCGCCTTCACCGACCTCCACGTCGATGCTGCCGCCGACCTTCACCTGCCTACCGATGACGCCCAGCCTCGCCACTTCTACGGTAACTCGGACTTCCTCCCCCTCGCCGATTCCTCCGAACCTCGCCGCCCCCCGGGACCGCCCAACCTCATCGCCGCACCGGGCCCATCCGACATCGCCGTCGCACTGGGCCCGCCGAACATCACAGCCGCATCCGGTCCTCCTAACATCGCCGCCGGACCGGGCCCATCCAGCATCGCTGCCGGACCGGGCCTACTCTACACGGCCGCCGGACCGGGGCTCCACGAACATGGCCGCCGCACCGCACCCTACTCACCCCGTCGCCTCACCGGGCTGGCCGAACCGCGCCGCCCCACTGACCATCCGCCCACCGGGACCTCCCACGCATCGCCCGTGGACCCCGACTCTACTGCCCACGGACCCCGACCATCGGTTCCGCCGACGCTCGCCACTGCACCTCCCTCCAGCAGCCCGCAGCCGTCGCCTCACCTGCAGACTGGTCTCTGTACTGGGCCTGAAGCCTCCACGCTGCTCACTCCCACTCTCCGGGGTTTGACTCCACTGGGTCCTAGTGCTAGTCTGCCTAGCCCTGGTTACCTCAGTGTTAGTTCCATTGATTCTTCCCCATCCTTCTCCTACTATGGGACCCCTTCTCTTCCCCACCCACACTACAGCCCTCTTACCCCCCCACCCTCTGACCACCCACCACACATCGCCTCGTCCCCATTCCACCGACCTGCCTTCCTCCGGCCCCAACCCCCATCCCTGCCGGGTGGGTGTTCACCATCCCCCCCGACCTCCCCCTCTCCGACATCGAACGGTCTGTCCTCAGCAGAGGTCTTACCTGTGTCCCCCTCCGTCCCCACCTCAATGAGTTCCGCGCCCTCCATGACTTGGAACGCTTCTACTGTCGCCTCCGCCTCACAGCTCACTTCCATGGGAAGGAGTCCTCGCCCCCCACTGATGACCCCTTTTCCCGTCTCCAACGCACCCCCTCCTCGTGGAACCCCCCTCGTAGCCTTCCGGCTTTAGAACTCTTCATCAAAAACTGCCGCCGTGACATCAACCGCCTCAATTTCTCCACTCCCCTGTCTCACTCCAATCTCTCCCCCCCTGAACGCACTGCCATCGACTCACTCTGCAACAACCTAGATTGGGTTATCAAACCCGCCGACTGGTCCTTACCCTCAATAACTTCTCATTTGACTCCTCCCATTTCCTCCAAATACAAGGTGTAGCTATGGGCACACGCATGGGCCCCAGCTACGCCTGCCTCTTTGTCGGGTACGTAGAACAATCCTTGTTCAATGCGTACCAGGGCCCCATCCCCGACCTCTACCTCCGCTACATCGATGACTGTTTTGGTGCCACATCCTGCACCCACACACAACTGACTGACTTCATCCGCTTCACCACCAACTTCCATCCGGCACTCAAATACACCTGGACCATTTCCGACACTTCCCTACCATTCCTTGACCTCACTATCTCCATCGCAGGTGATAGACTTCTTACCGACATCCACTACAAACCTACCGACTCCAATGGCTATCTGGACTACACTTCTTCCCACCCTGCTTCCTGTAAGGACTCCATCCCCCACTCCCAATTTCTCCGTCTACGCCACATCTGCTCCCAGGATGAGGCGTTCTACACCAGGGCATCCGAAATGTCCTCATTCTTCAGGGAACGGGGTTCCCCTCCTCCACCATAGATGAGGCTCGCACCAGGATCTCTGCCACACCCCGCAACACTGCTCTCTCTCCCCATCCCCCCACTCACAACAAGGGCAGAGTCCCCCTAGTCCTCACCTTTCACCCCACCAGCCGTCACATACAACAAGTGATCCTCCGTCGGTTTCGCCACCTCCAACGTGACCCCACCACTCGCCACATCTTCCCATCTCCCCCCATGTCTGCCTTCCGCAAAGACCGCTCCCTCCGTAACTCCCTTGTCAATTCTTCCCTTCCCTCCCGTACCACCACCTCCCCGGGTATTTTCCCTTGCAACCGCAAGAGATGCAACACTTGTCCCTTCACCTCCCCCCTCGACTCCATTCAAGGACCTAAGCAGTCGTTCCAGGTGCGACAGAGGTTCACCTGCATCTCCTCCAACCTCATCTATTGCATCCGCTGCTCTAGATGCCAGCTGATCTACATCGGTGAGACCAAGCGGAGGCTTGGCGATCGTTTCGCCGAACACCTCCGGTCGGTCCGCAATAACCAACCTGACCTCCCGGTGGCTCAGCACTTCAACTCCCCCTCCCATTCCGTATCTGACCTCTCTGTCCTGGGTCTCCTCCATGGCCACAGCGAGCAACACCGGAAATTGGAGGAAATGTACCTCATATTCCGCTTGGGCAGTCTACATCCTGGGGGCTTGAACATTGAATTCTCCCAATTCTGCTAGACCTTGCTGTCCCCTCCCCTTCATCAGCCCTCTGGTTGTCTCCTCCCCTCCCCCAGCCCTCGGGCTCCTCCTCCGCCTTTTTTCCTTTTTTCCTTTCTTCTCCCCACCCCTTATCAGTCTGAAGAAGGGTTTCGGCCCGAAACGTTGCCTATTTCCTTCGCTCCATAGATGCTGCTGCACCCGCTGAGTTTCTCCAGCATTTTTGTGTACCATCATTGTCTGTGACAGGTTGTATTTCCTCAGCTGCCACAGGAAGTACGTCCTCTTTTGGGCCTTTTTGACTGTGGAGTCGATGGTGGCCTCCCATTTAAGGTCCCTGGAGATGATGGTTCCAAGGAACTTAAATGACTCCACAGTTGTGACTAGTATTATTGATGAGTGGGGGGAGGGGAGGGGGGAGCTCTCCTAAAGTCTACAACCAATTCCATTATCTTAAGAGCATTGAGCTGGAGTTGACACAATGGTGTTGAATGCAGAGCTAAAGTCCACAAACAGAATCCTTGCTTAGGTCCCCTGGCGGTTTAGGTGCTGGAGGATGAAGTGCAGGCCTAGGTTGACTGCGTCATCCACTGATCTATTGGCCCAGTATGCAAACTGCAGGGGGTCCAGCAGGGGGTTTGTGATACTTCTCAGTTGGGCCAGCGCAAGTCTTTCAAGGGTTTTCATGATTACAGAGGTCAGTGCGACAGGCCTGTAGTCATTAAGACCAGTGGGTCGACTGGGCTTGTATTCACTAGAATTTAGAAGGATGAGAGGGAGTCGTATAGAAACAGGAAACTAGATGCAGGAAAAATGTTCCCGATGTTGGGGGAGTCCAGAACAAGGGGTCACAGTTTAAGAATAATGGGTAGGCCATTTAGGACTGAGATGAGGAGAAACTTTTTCACCAGTGAGTTGTGAATCTGTGGAAATCTTTGCCACAGAAGGCAGTGGAGGCCAATTCACTGGATCTTTTCATTTCCCTGCAAATATACCAGTAAATTCAGGAAACCTGGTTGCATGTGAAATGGAGAGTCTCAAATTAGCTGTTGACTATGTTATTCTTACTATGTTTTGGCATGATATTCTGCATTGAGATTCACAAAGTTGTAACAGATCCCCAGCACTTGCACCGAAAAAACTGCTCAAAGGACAGCTCCAGGTTAAACCTGTCAGAAGGACTTCCACTCCATTGATTGTCATGAAGGGGAATGTTTGCAGCAAATCATAGTGTGTGCTGGTATTTATGGATTTTTAAAACAGTTTATTTAAATGCCGTTAAGTGATTTTTTTTTGACAAATCCTATTGCCTGTCCATTAATTTGATGCTGTTTTAATAGTTTTGGAATATTTTTGAATTTTCTGTGCATCAGAAATATTTGGCTTGTGACTGCGGGGACAATCAGCTAAGCCAGCGACTACTTTAGCAGGGTGTGGAAGTTGTTTATTAGCATTTTTGTGTGTGGAACACCCAAATTACAGTATTTGTATACAATGACTTCATTTACAGGGTTAAGCCAGTGCCTATTAGCAGCTAGCTTTGGGAGATGCACTTGAGGAAAGTCTGATTCTTTCCTCCCACCCAACATGCAACCATGCTGCTACCATATTCTAGACTTCTATGTTTGCATTGTTGAACGAAGAAATAAATAAAAAACATTAGCAGGAAGGAGAGTTTTCACTTTTGTTCATGATTGTGTTCTGTTTCACAGTTTCTTAAATAATCAATGTTGTTTCTTGGATGAGAGTTACTAATCATGGAATTGGATTCAGAAATTTATTTATGTGAGAGTAAATAGGACAACTTGTTCTATTTGATCTTACTTGATTGTGCACGCCAGGTTGATTGCATTCGTCGAAACAGGGCGAACCACGTGAAGGTTGCAATCTCCCACCCCTATTGATTGCTAAACTTTTAAGAGTAACTTAAAATTGTTTGGAACGTACTTTTTAGCTACATTCATGTTTATGACTTTGTAGACTTTGGTATATGCAATTGGTTTTGGTGTTTTGCTTCCTTATGACAGTGACTATATCTCAAATGCTGCAATGATGATGAAATGGATTAGGTGATGCAATATTTGCAGTAATTCTGAAGTTATTGGTTTTGAGAAAACAATGGAATTGTTCATATTCTAGTGGACAAGATCAAAATGCAATTTACTGGTCACAATCCAGGCCGTATCAGGTCTACCATTTGAAGCCAAGCAAATGGCATTTTTTGAGGTAAAGATGGCTGGCAGTTTCCTCATCAGGAATGTCTTTCAAAGAGACAGACGCAAGGAAGGAGCAGGACTAGTTTAGTTTGGAATGTGTCATGGTTTATCATTTAAATTCTCAATCATTATAAAACAATTAAGGTTTAAATTCCTCTTTGTACTTGGTAATAGGTATTCTTTGTACTTATAACCATATAACCATATAACAATTACAGCATGGAAACAGGCCATCTCGGCCCTTCTAGTCCGTGCCGAACACTTACTCTCACCTAGTCCCATCTACCTGCACTCAGACCATAACCCTCCATTCCTTTCCCGTCCACATACCTATCCAATTAATTTTTAAATTATAAAATCGAACCTGCCTCCACCACTTCCACTGGAAGCTCATTCCACACAACTACCACTCTCTGAGTAAAGAAGTTCCCCCTCATGTTACCCCTAAACTTTTGTCCCTTAATTCTCAAATCATGTCCTCTTGTTTGAATCTTCCCTACTCTCAACGGAAAAAGCTTATCCATGTCAACTCTGTCTATCCCTCTCATAATTTTAAAGGCCTCTATCAAGTCCCCCCTTAACCTTCTGCGCTATAAAGAATAAAGACCTAACTTGTTCAACCTTTCTCTGTAACTTAGGTGCTGAAACCCAGGCAACATTCTAGTAAATCTCCTCTGTACTCTCTCTATTTTGTTGACATCTTTCCTATAATTTGGCGACCAAAATTGTACACCATACTCCAGAATTGGCCTCACCAATGCCTTGTACAACTTTAACATTACATCCCAACTTCTATACTCAATGCTCTGATTTATAAAGGCCAGCCCACCAAAAGCTTTCTTTACCACCCTATGTACATGAGATTCCACCTTCAGGGAACTATGCACAGTTACAACTCACACTTATCAGCATTAAACTTCATCTGCCATCTTTCAGCCCACTCTTCCAAATGGCCTAAATCTCTCTGTAGATTTTGGAAAATCTACTTCATTATCCACAACACCACCTATCTTAGTATAATCTGCATACTTACTAATCCAATTTACCACACCATCATCCAGATCATTGATGTATATGACAAACAACAGTGGACCCAACAGTGGACCCTTGGGGAGGAGAAGACTGGGTCTGTGATTGTTGTTATGAGGAGACTATTTCAACATCACAGTTCTTTGTAAGTTACTGACCAGATAAAGTTAGAGAGCATTTTATCTCCATTTTGTTCTTTGAATCCAGTGTGTAGAAGGTTGGAGAGATAAAATATGTTTGTATATGTTATGATTTGTATGAAGGAAGAATATTTCCATTGATTGAATGGTTTAGTTTAGAGATACAGCGTGAAAATAGACCCTTCGGCCCACCGAGTCTGTGACCAGCGATCCCCGTACACAACATTATCCTACACTGGGGACAATTTACAATCTTTATCGAAGCCAATTAACCTGCAAACCTGTATGTCTTTGGAATGTGGGAGGAAACCGGAGCACCTGGGGAAAATCCACACGGTCACAGGAAGAACGTACAAACTCAGTACAGACAGCACCCGTAGTCAGGATCGATCCCGGGTCTCTGGCGCTGTAGGGCAGCTGTGCCACCATGCTGCAGTTATCAACTTGACAAATTTGCAAGCTCATTGGAAGATGATTGTGACTAAAGTGAATAGTTTGTAAGTTGAACAATAGTGTTAGTTCATCATACTTGGAAATTTGGACAGCCACATGGACAGGTCGCTGAGATATTACAGTCATTAAAGCCCCATTGTTTCAGAACTACAAGTGCTCTTGGAAATCTAAAATGGTGCACATTTGTGGCGAGAAGCACACTGGATGCCAAAATGTGAGGGCAAAATGTACCCACTGTGGATGTGATGATGGAGTTTAAGAGGCTTTTGGATGGGTATATGGATATGCAGAGACATGGATGATGTGTGGGCAGAAGAGATTCATTTAACTTGGCATCATGTTTGGCACGGACATTGTGGGAGATGGGCCTGTTCCTGTGTCCTATGATTCTATGTTCTAAGCCTGTCAGAAGCGTGCTGAGGTTGAGAGCTGACAGAGGTGTGGGATGAAGGCAAACTAATTACCTGCATTATGCCATGGCTGCTAGAGTAACTCATCCAGACATGATGCCAATGTCTACAGCCAAATTCTCTATTTAGCAGTAGTCTCACATCTTACTACCACTGAACTTTACAGTATTTATATGTTCACAATCCATAAGTAAAAGCTAACACAAAATAAACATTGCAAACCCAGTGTATACTATGTGGTTCCATGCAGAAATCAAATCATCTCCCGTGCATTTTATCTGTGCCTATCCTCTAAGAGGGAGTGGAGGCTACATTTTATCGATAGAGGAAAGAGGATTAGATAGAGGAAAGGCTTATGGACAGGAAGCCGAGAATAGGGTTAAGGGTAGACAAAAAAAGCTGGAGAAACTCAGCGGGTGAGGCAGCGTCTAAGGAGAAAAGGAATAGGCGACGTTTCGGGTCGACCCGAAACATCGCCTATTCCTTCTCTCCATAGATGCTGCCTCACCCGCTGAGTTTTTCCAGCTTTTTTTTGTCTACCTTCGATTTTTCCAGCATCTGCAGTTCTTTCTTAAACATAGGGATAAGGGGGGTCATTTTCAGGTTGGCAATGTGTGTTCTGTGGAGTATGACGGGGACCACAACTGTTTCAATATCAATAACTTGGAGGAAAGAACAAGGGTGACACAGTGGCGCAGCAGGAGAGTTGCTGCCTTACAGCGTTTACACTGCTGGAGACCCGGGTTTGATCCTGACTACAGGTGCGGTCTGTACGGAGTTTGTACATTCTCCTCGTGACCGCATGGGTTTTCTCTGAATTCTTCGGTATCCCCCCACACTCCAAGGAAATACAGGTTGGTAGATTAATTGGCTTCGTATAAATGTAAATTGTCTCTAGTGTGTGTAGGATAGTGATAATGTGCTGGGATTCCTGGTCGATGAGGATTCGGTGGGTCGAAGGGTCTGTTTCCTCGCTGTATCTCTAAACTAAACTATGTAATGGCAGCCAGATTTGTGGACGACACAAAAATAGATGAGAAGGCAAGACAGTTGAGAGGATACAAGCAGAGAGATTTTGATGGGTTAGTTGGCAAATGGAGGAAAATGCAGAAAATATGAAGTTGTTCATTTTGGAAGGACAAACAAAATACCATCATATTATTTAAGGGGAAGAAAATTGAAGAGAGCTGCAACACAAAGGAATTTGTAGATTATTGTGCATGAAACAAAGAAAGCTAACACACAAAAGCAGCATGGAATAGGGAACACGAATGGAATCTTAGCCCTTAATTCAAGAGGGTTGGAAAATAAAAATAGAAAAGTCTAACAGCAACTGTCTAAGGCTTTAGCGAAATCAGATCTGGAGTACTGTGAACATTTTATGGTTCCCATATTTAAGGAAAGATTATTTCCTTGTAATTGACCTTGCAAGATCAAAGCCGTAGCTTGTGTGACACTCAGATGTTGATAGGTTGCAAGGAAATCTGCAATTGGATACAACAATAAATATTTGGGGTACAAGCATGAGAATAATGTTGGCCACACTGCAAGGGATGCACTGTGAATTTTATGCAAAACCCACTGCCAAGTTAGGGGTGGATTTCTCAATTATTGACAACGAATAGTGGATTTCTGGCATGCTTTCCACTGAGCAAGCATTTTATTGTTTAGTCATCAGCTGTCATGTGCAACATGCTTCATTGAAGTCTATTGTACTTCAATTCACATGTGCATTTATTCTCCACCATCCTGACATCGAAGGATCTCACTTTTGAGCTGTCCTCCAGATTGCAAACTCACAATCTGAATTTGTGATTGTGAATGTAAAATTCAGTGAAGACATCTTGTGTATCTGAGTCGTATCATTTTCAAAGCCTCTCTAATTGCATTTCTTCATTGTCCTCACACACAACAACTTCTCTTTTGACTCCTCTCCTTTCTTCAAGTTAAAGGTTTGGCCATGGACACTTGCATGGGGCCCAGCTATGCCTGTCTTTTTGTTGGTTACATTGAACACAATGAGGGAAGAAGCTTAGACTTGATTGCCTTCCATCACAGTGAGGAATGTGGGGAATCCGCTGTGGTGGATGTTTATGTTAACTTTTATGTAGTTGTGTGTCTTGTTGCTTTTCTTTAGTATGGCTGTATGGTAATACGAATATCACTGTACCTTAATTGGTGCATGTGACAATAACAGACCTTTGAAACCTATGAAACCTTTGAACAGTCCTTGCTCCAAACATATACTGATATCATCCCCCAACTTTTTCTCTACTTCATAGCTGAATGCAATGGGGCTGCAACTGGGCCAAACTTCTTCCCATCCTGCATCTTGCAAAGATGGCATCCACTACTCTCAAACGCTCCATCTCCGCCACATCTGCTCCCAAGTAGAGGCTTTCCACTCGAGCTGATGTACATGGATCCCTCGCCTGTGCCTCCTCTGTGTCCTGTAGCTCTGGTCTCGCTCCCCCTCCCACAAGATGTCACAAGGATAGCGATCCCCGAGTCCTTACCTTTCACTCCACCAGCCTCCACATCCAACACACCATTCTCCAACATTTCCGCAACTTTCGACATGATCTCATAACCAGTCATATCTTCTCATCCCTACTCCTTTCTGCATCTACGGAGAACAATCCCTCTGCAACTCCTTGGCTCGTCCCTTCCCACCTAAACCACCCCTTTCCCAGGTACTTTCCCCTGCAACCACTGGAGATATAATGCCTGTCACGATATCTCCTTCCTCACATCCATCCAAGGACCCCAGCAGCTCTTCCAGGTGAGACAAAGGTACAGATGCACCTTTTCTAACATCATCTCCTGCATTTGTTGCTCCCGATGTGGCCTCTTTTACACCAGTGAGACCAAGCGTAGACCAGGCGACGGACTATACTTGTGTTCAGTCCGCCAGGCCTGCTGGATCTCCCTGCTTACTATTTGAATTCCCCTTCCCATTTCCTTGCTGACCTTTTGATCCTGGGCCTCCTCCATTGCTAGAGCGAGGCCACACCCAAATTGGAGGAGCAGCCTCTCATACTCCACTTGGGTAGCTTTTAATCCCAAGGTATGAATGTTGAATTCTCCAAATTTAGTTATCTATCTACAAATCCCCCGCCCCCTTTCTTTCCTCTCTTCCTAATGGCCCACCCATTGCTCCCTTTCCCCTTCCACCTATATTCCTTCCTCTGGCTTCACATTTCACGCATCTTCCCACCTTATCTTGTCTCACCACCTTTTGTCTATTCATCTCTGGCCTTTGTCCAACTATCTTCCAATAAAATCCCCCACTCCCCCCCGCTACAATCAGTCAGATGAAGTCCTGACCTGAAATATCTCCTAGCCATGTTCTCCACAGATGCTGCCTGACCCACTGAGTTACTCCAGCACTTTGTGTCTTTTTTTTGTAAACCAGCATCTGCAGTTATTCATTATCTGAAGTAAAAAGAAAAAAAATGAGCTGGTAGTTCAGTGAATTGGGGAGGCACAGGCTGTATTCTTTCACCAGCTGTAACTTGGGACGTGAACTGATTTGAAGATGGCGTTTGAGGAAGCGAGTTAGGCAAGAAGATCCAATTATCTTAATTATTTCAGAATCCTTGCTGCCCATGGTATCCAGCAATGACCAATGTATAATGGACATCCTATCTCTTTCCTGGGATTAAGCCATGAGGACACAAATATTTCACCTCAGTTAATGCTGCTGCCTTGGTTAGATGCCACCAAGAGAGAGGAAACTGTATCAGCAAGTACTATGCAAACTGTGGATTAGGCACCTGTGCTGGTTGACTTACCAGCAAATGTACCTCCATCAGTGCTAACTACAGAGCAGCGAAACAAATAAGGTTAAGGATGGGTCCGATGGTGGATGATTGTTAGCATATCGGTGGCAGGTGTATGATCTACTGAGTTCTTGGATATGACACATTCGTTTTCTGTCTTGTATATATTGCTGACGAAGACCAGCATCTATTGGCCATTCCTAATTACTGTTCAATTGAATGATTTGCTTGGCTATTTGAATGATCAATTAAGAGACAGGGACATTTGTTGTGGGAATACATTCATATGTATGCCAGGTGTGTAGTATTTTAACTAGGTTTATGGCCATATATCCTGGCATTAACTTCTACAGCTGTACATTGCCATTGTTTTCTGACTATGTTTCTTGAAGACCTATTGACACCCTCCAGACAGAGGTCTTTCTTTCACAAAGGCCTCCGGTGCAGTATCTGAAAGCCATGAGTCTGACAGTTTGCCATTTTGTTCAGTCTTTTACAGGTCGGATGTAATTTCTACATGACTGTCTGTGCCTGCTGTGGTCATGATGCTGTGTTTTCTAATCGGAGCTCACCACTGCAAATTGTCTCAAGGCATCACTTGAAGGCATTTGGCAAGGTGGTTGCTGCTAGCTGATTGCTGAAATTAATTAAATGAAGAGGCAGATCGCCACGTATGCGGCATTGCAATCGTCAAGTTCCACTTCATGGAGTCCAATATCTTCAGGATTGCAATCCACTTGAATCCCTGCCTCCAACCTCTTACCTTTTCTTGATCTATTCATTGCTAATTGCTGATGGGACATTGACCACCTTGATATATTTGTTTGCCTCACTCATGCTGACATACCCTCCTCTGAACTTCCAGCACCCTGCCACCAAGAACCCATCCTTGCCAGCAAGCTGAACCTGTTCTGAAATAGATAAGCTTCAACTCCACTCATTTTTTCGAGATTAAAGGCATAGCTGTGGGAACTTTCATGGGACAAATCTAACCCTGCCTATGTTTCGGTGCTTTTAGGGCCAGCTCCCTCAACCCTTTTACCAGTACATTGGCGACAGCATTGATGCTGCTTTTTGCATTCACTCAAATTCAAAAATATCATCACTTTTGGTACCAATTTCCACTGTTCTCACCTTCACGTGATGTATTTCTGACTTCTATTTCATGATCTCTTCTGCACCCTCAGGGGAGAGGTTAGCCACATGCTAACATTACCAAGTCCACAAGACCACCACAGCTTTCTTCACCATATTTCCCCTGCACTGCCTCCTGTAAGGATTTCATCCATTTTCCCACCTCCTCTGTCCATGGGGCTTGGCCTCCTTTCCGATCCATGGCTTTCCCATGACCATTACTAACAGAGCCATTGACTGCATCTCATCTATCTCTCGCAGCTCCACTCTCATCCCTACCTCCTCCTGCAGAGCAAGAATCAAGTTCCCCGGTCCTTACCTTCCCTGCTCCCCCTCCCACGCTCCCCACCAGCTGCTGCATTCAATGTATCATCCTTTGTGTTTCAAACCAGTTCCAACAATATGGCACCAATGGGCACATAATCCCCTCCATAAGTATCAATACAATCTATTGCAGTGGAAATATTTTAAGCACTGGCAGTAGGCAGGAAAGTAAAAAGTAGGTAAATACAATTTTGAAGCTGAGGACAGGATTTTGAAATCAAACTAAGTCAGAAGATGTGTATGACTTTAAACTGCATGTAATGGGCAACGTTGGAAGTTGTAGAGGGTAAGGTTTGGCAGGAGGATTTGATGGAGTTGGAATTGATATGTGGTGATGGTGGCATGGAGCAGTGAGGAGAGAAATGGGCCTGGCAGCTGCTGAGTTGCAAATGAGAAACTCGGCAGGGGGCATGGAAGGATAATTGGTCGAGAAATGGAATTAGCCAATCTCAGTGATTACTGTTCATAGGATTTAAACTAAATTTGGGATAACACAGGCTACTGATGATTTTATAGAAATAAGGAACTGCAGGTGCTGGTTTACAAAAAAACCTCAGAAACAAATGCCTGAGCTGCTGAGTTACTCCAGCACTTTTTGTTTTTGTTTGGTCTGAGCAAGTAGCTGGGAGCAGAGAAAGAACTGAAGGCAAAAGGTAATGTTTTTTTTGGAGGTTAGAAATATGTAGCCTTGACAATAATGAGCTGGAGTAATTTTTGTTTCCTAGCCAAAGTAAAATAACATAAGGAATTGTCTCTTATTATAAAAGAGAAATATCGTGTAGTCATTACACTTTCTTTTTTTAAATCTATGTGATTGTTAATGATGCATGTGTATTTTCATTAAAATATTTGTATCATACTTCAGAAACAGATGTTCAAAACTCTAGTGAATTTAGCAAAATACAGTGGAACTTAAATTGCTTTCAGACTCTTAGCAAGTTCTTCCAGATGTAAGAGAAGCTTGTGGTCTGCAGTTAGTAACGGTGGTTGAACAACATGTTGTAATTTCTTCTGTTTGATAAACCTGTCCCCGTAAATGAATATTTGTTTTTAAATCACAAAATGTAAGCATTATCACCAGAATTTAAAAAAAAAATCTGGGCCATGCTTTATCTTTGTGTAAATCAACCACATACATGAAGTCCACGGAAGGAAAGGATTATCGGCAGCCTGTTTAAGAAATTGGCTGAGGAAAGAAAACAGACCATAGAATGGTGAACAGTGTTAAAGAAGGAACTGCAGATGCTGGAAAATCGAAGGTACATAAAAATGCTGGAGAAACTCAGCGGGTGCAGCAGCATCTATGGAGCGAAGGAAATAGGCAGGCAACGTTTCGGGCCGAAACCTTCTTCAGTGGTTTCCCCCTGGATCAGTGCTTGGACTCCTGCTTTCTTCGATGTGCATTAGCGACTTGGATATGGGCAGAGTAAATTTTCAACATTGCTCAAAATAGGGAAGTAGTGTCAACAGTGAGGGGAATTATATTAACTGCAAGAGGACTTAGAATGTGAAGATCAATAGCTGATCACATTTACTACAAAAAGGAAATGCTTTCTTTTGCCCAATTATATCAGTTTTACCAGGCTTCTTGATGCCACACTGGATCTAACACTTTGATTTTTAAGAACTTTCACTCTCATCTCACACCAGCTCTCTAGTTCATGTTTGGGACCAAGTTTCTATAGCCAAGTGATCCCGGTGAAACCTAAATATAACATTGGCGAGTAGGTTATGGGTGAATGAGGGTCACTTGATGGCATTGTTGACAGCAACTTCCATTAATTCTGCTAATATCTGAGAGTAGACTGATGAGGCAGTACTAAAATGGATTAGATTTGTCCAATTTTTGGACAGCCCTCGCCTGGGCAATTTTCCATATTGTTGGGTGGATGCCAGAGTTGTTACTACAATTGAGCATCTTGGCTAAAGGCACGGCTAGCTCCAGAGTGAAATACTATTTCCAGGGTATTGTGTCATGGGAAATAAATCTAGGAAAGTCGGGGGGGGGGCAGGGAATTACAGGACTACAGGTTGAAAATGGTGGAGTAGGTAGATTAGGCTGTTGTGCAGGAAGCTTGCATAGACTCAACGGGCTGAATAGCCTCCTCCTGAGATATAGCAATATATGATTCCATGTACTACCTCAACAGCCTGATAGTCTGAAGAAGGTTTCGACCCGAAACGTTGCCTATTTCCTTCGCTCCATAGATGCTGCCTCACCCGCTGAGTTTCTCCAGCATTTTTGTCTAGCCTGATAGACTTTTTTTTCCAAGCCTGCTGAGATTGAATTTGGAAAGTCAATTTTATGCTGTTGTTTGTTATTCAGAAAACCGGAGGTGACATTTGTACTGTGAGTCGCTGGTGTAGTTTGGGCCGAGACTGTGTTATGAATGAAACATTTGATCCCTTGTGACGTTTTAAAATGGCAGGCTCGGTTCATGAAAAGGACAAATAAAATACTGGAAGTGATTGCAAGTAATCAATTGTACTTAGAATGATTTTCATCAAAATTTTAATTTAAAAATGGACACTACATATTTCAACAATTCCACACATCCAGTAAAAACAACAAAAGCCATATCTGCCAGAAAAACATTTATTTATTTGTTCACAAAAAAATGAAAACAGGGCATCGATTATCCAGTAGCTGTGTTTGTTACTTTTTACAGTGTAGGAGCTGATTGTGACTTAATCAGTGGAACTTTTGAATGGCATTTAAAATGTCAATTAGCCAAAGAAAAGCGGTAGACTTTCAAATGTGTTTTTTCTTCCATTAAAACTCTTTGCTTCTCTCCCTGTCCACCCACCAACTAAATTTCAAGCTTAAGCAATAGGATAATGAGTCCGGGACAAGGACCTATCAAGGTTCCCCCCTGCAGTTAAACCTGCAATTGCCTCAGCCCCAAGCTCTGGAATTTTCTTGCGTAATCCTTTTATAGCTCTCTAATCCTTTAAGATGTTACTTGAAATCTATCTTTGATCAAACCTTTTGTCATCTGTACAAATATCTGTTTTTGTCTTGTTGCCTGGATCTTCTCTTATGAAACAGGGGCATTTTATAACATTTTCAGTTGTTGTATTGTTTAGATATTCACTGGACTCATTAATTGAGCCATCCACTGAGCATGACAAACCAAATGGTTAAACAAAAATACAGCAGCATGTTGCTTCACCTAAACCTGGAATTTTCTGTGAATGCTTGTAATGTAATTGAAATTAATTTTAAGGAGCTTTGGCTGCGGGAAAGAGTATATCTTTATTTTCATTGTCTTGTTGAAATGTTATACACACTAAAATCCAAATACTGCATAAGGAGAAAGAAATCAGCTTTGCATTTATATTATTCATGGCTATATAGAGAGAAACATGAATCCACCGAGGAATAAACTAGAATGTCTGAAGGAATCCATTTTGCATTATTATAGTCGTGGTTTTTGCAATGAATTTGGGGTAGGGTAACCTGCCAATGAAAGAGTCTGCTGTTCCAAGAACAGTTTGCTTCACAAAGCGGTTAGTAAAGGGAAATGTAATATCCTCTGCAGTTTTGTTTAGTCCACACCACAAACACATACTTGTTTGCATATGTAGTCTTGTCCTTGTTGGACACTTTCCAAATTAATTTATTTTGTCTATAATTGTATTAGGTTTTGTCTTCCACTTTATGGATTTATTTTAAATTGCTTGGCTTTTGCAGGTACATTGACATGTAACAGCATATTGTTTGGTTTTGTATATTGCCACTATCTACATTTAGTTTATGCAGATACGAGTGTGTGATGAGTGTTATAGGGCTGATGGCTTCGGCCTGACAATCTGTTTGCTGTCTAGATATACAGCATATATCAACAAAATGTTTTTCATGACTAAAGTGCAACGTGATATGCAGGACTTAAAACCTGGATTCACTGACTGATGAACCATTTAACGTGCAGTGTGTAAATTGTGAATAGCGGATTGCTAGTCACATTCATGTTTGTTATTGGAAGCTGCTTCTAACTCCAAGTGGAAATTCCCCTGAGGCAAAAGCTGTTTACCATTTGCAGGGGAATTGAAAGTGCTGGTTTCAATCAGATTTCCATAGCTATACACTGATGCATCCAGATTCTTATATCAAAAAAAAAGAACAGAAAAGGGCAGACAACAATATTGCAGTTAAATATGTTGCTACCTTGATAAAAATCATACTATTGACTATCCAGTTTTCAGCTGTATTTAATCAGATTAAAGAGATAATTAAATGTAAATTGTACGAAGTACAGCCTAAATACTATTTTTGTTACTTATGATTTCTCACATTTTTGTATTCTTTCCATTCCATAAAGCAGTGAATACTGATGTTATAGGAACCAGATGCATGCTGTGATCCTCAATGAGCTTTTCAATTGTAATGGGGGCACTCCTTCGTCCAATGTCATTGGACATCCCCGCATATTGAATTCCAACAGGGGTTGCTAAATAGCCATTAAAATGGGAATCAAGGTCAATCTTCTTCAAAACCGATTACTATTCTGATTTCTGAGGCATCCCATAAATCTTCAAGGTGCTATACGGATCTGACAGTTGGCCAAGAAGCTCTGGACTTAATTGGGAAAAACAGGCACATGCTTTTTAATTGATTCACATTTATCAAAGGAAACAGCTGATTTTGGGAGGGCATGGTCTTCAATATTTCAGTGGATACGGCGCAAAGTTAAGATGTAATGTAATTAATTAGTTGCAACATTTGGTTGCACAAAGGACTTTGGGATTTTTTTGCTCGAGTATTGGGATTCATAATTTATTGAATTTTGTTTATTATATATTATTCATGTGTATTATGTTATAAACCTGTTATGCTGCTGCAGCAAGTAAGAATTACTTACTAGACTGCAGACAATGCCCTCTGGTCTTTGACAATTCCACTCTGGTGAAAAAGGGTTCTGACCCGAACTGTGTCTCTCATTATTTTATATACTTCTATCAAGTCTCCCCTCAACCTCCAGCGTTCTAGGGAAAACAATCCAAGTTTGTCCAACCTCTCCTTGTGCATATGATAATTAAACATTCTTGACTGCCACTAATTACCAATCATGAAAAATATTCTTTTGCTTCAAAGTCATTGATGTGATTGATCCTTGAGTGGATAAAGGGAAAATATGCATTGGTACTTTATTATTTTCAGCAATCAAATATTAGCAACACAAGTATATTGCAGTCTTCAACCAATTGTTATCTATGGACTGGGTTACTGGGTAAAGATTTGGCTTGGATGATTTTAGCAGGAGTTAGCTACTGACAAATCCATGGCTTAAAAAGGTCATTACTCTCCAAATTTGCTTGTGTACCTCCACCAATGAGAAGTACCTTAGGTGCAATTGTTTTTGTCCGAAAACCTTTGCTTTTATGCTTTGTACATAACTGGTGACAAACCAACTTCAACAATGGTGATTTATACATCCAGTAGATCTGTGTTCCCACGTCTTGGCTTGAGTTAAATTCTGCTGCATGTGTTTCTTTTTAAAAAAAAGACAAATAATTATTTTCAAGTCTGACCTTTGTATCTTCCAACAAGCTCAATGTCGAAATATCCAGGTCAGTCTTCCTGGCACTGGGGGCATGTTGACAGACTCTGTGAAATGACGGTTTGTTGCTGAAGCTATCAGTCAAAACTACCAAGAATGTTTACAATCTGTGCACATGAATTTATTTTTTTGGTAAGGAGTCTATGTTGCCCAGTGACGACCCTCTTCTCCTGTCTCCATCATTCCTCCTCCTCGTGGACTCCCCTGCCAGCCTTCTACCCTCTCTGAACCTTTTTATTTACAACTGCCAGCACAACAACAACCGTCTTGACTTCTCCACTCCCCTTACACATTTTAATCTCACCCCCCTTTGAACACACAGCCCTCCATTTACTCAGCAACAATCCCAACGTTATTAAACCTGCTGACATGGAAGGTGCTGTTGTAGGCTGGCATGCTCACATCTATAAAGCTGAGGCATTATACAGGCGCCAGCTCTCATACACCTCATACCTACGCCTTGACCATGACCTCACAGATGAACACCAGGCCATTATCTTCTAGCTTATTACTGATTTCATCACCATTGGCCATCTCCCCTACCCAGCCTCCAATCTTATCGTTCCCCAGCCCTGCACGACCTGTTTCTATCGCCTTCCCAATTCCCAGAATGGAAAGCCTCATCTTGGGAGTGATGCGGTAAAGACATATGAATTGAGAGTAGTGAATAGCATCTTTGCAATTGGTTGGGTGGGAGTAAGCATAGTCCAGTTAACTGTGGGAGATGGTAGGTTTATAATAGACGCCAGTTGATATTCTGTCCCCTGTGATGGAGATAGAGAGATCAAGAAAGGGGAGAGAGGTGTCAGAGATAGTCCAGGTGAATTTGAGGGCTGGGTTGAAGTTAGTGGTGGTTAATGAAATTCATGTGTGCAGGAGGCAGACCCAATGCCGCCGTTGATGGAGCAAAGAAAGAGTTGGGGAATCGGGCAGTATATGTCTGAAACATGGACCGACTAAAAAGGCAGGCGTAGTTGGGGCCCATGCGAGTGCCCATGGCTACACCTTTAACATGGAAGAAGTGAGAGGAGTCAAAAGAGAAGTCATTGAGGGTGAGGCCAACATAGAATAGAGGGTACAACATAGAATAAAGAATATGGAAAAGTTTTGCACTGGAACAGGCCCTTCAGCCATTCTTATGTCTGTGTTCAACATAATGCTGAGATAAACTAATCTCATCTGCCTACACATGATCTATACTCCTTCATTCCCTGCATGTTCATGTGCCGGCCTCAAAGCCTCAAATATCACAAACAAAACTAGCTCAGGAAGGCACCTTGATCTGTATTGTTGAGTTGGGCTGCAGGGTCTGTTTGATTAAGTTAAGCTGAAAGAAGCATTAAAAAAAAAACCAGGTACCCTGGGTTGTATCCAATTTTCATTACACTGCTCATTCCTTTTGCAGAGGTTCAAATTAAATTCTCTCTCCTGATTTATGCTGTGTTACCCCATGATCTTTTATGCTTCAGCTCCCACCAATCCTGAAAAAGAAAGTTAATTGGAGTTTTGTGCGGAGTTGCTAAATGATGTACTGTTGGGAAATGTGTGAGAACCACACAGGTTGTGAGCAACTTAGCAATTTTCAATTCCATCTGCACAAACCATGAACGTGAACTGTAGGAAACTGTGGGCATGGATGTGCACTTTATCTTTCCATGTAAGTGGGCTTATTGTTATTTAAGATATTAGTTAATTCCCTTTGAATTTTAAACTTAGTTCTCATGTGAGTATCTAGCCCATTCTCTTGTTAATGCTATCAGCAGCTGAACTTCACTTAACTCAGGGTCCTGATTTGAAACATCACTTATCTATGTTCTCCAGAGATGCTGCCTTACCCCTGTGTTTCCAGCACTTTGTGTTCTATGCAAGGTTCCAGCATCTGCAATTCATTGTGCTATCTTAACAGTTCAGTTTTATTAAATGTACAGAAAAGGCACCATTTCACACATGAAAGACAAAGGAAAGGTGAATGTGCCAATATTTTACATTGTTCATATATTAAGAGTAAAGATTGTTTTTCTGTTGCTATGGTTGAAATATATTGCTTTCAGGACATATGACAATAACAGATTTTTTAAGATCACATGTTATGTGATGCAATGAGTTATATTGATAACAAATGGACGCAAGAATATGAATTATGTGTAGTTAATCCAATGAAGTATAATACAAAGGACATGTGTTCAACACAACACTGATTTTGTTTCTATTCAAACCTTATTGTCATAGATTGGGTTTACTAATTAGACAATGTAATTATAAAGATGGTCACAAAATTAATAAACAAATAGCATCATTAGTGAAATGCTTCACTAACTGAAAGTCAAGCTTATAACTAAAATTGGTCATCTTCATTTTGCAATAATGTTCAATGATTTTTTTCTGGTTGTCAAAATATCTGCAGATGTATGAAATCTGAAACAAACACAGGGAATGCCAAAAAGACTGAACAGGTCAGGCAACAAGAGTTGACATTTCAGGTCAAAGTCCATTTGTCATAACTGAAAGAGTGAAAAGACAGTGAGTTTTCAGTGGCGGAGAGGAATGGGTAGAACATCCATGAGGGACGGAAGCCATAATTGCTGTGAAGTCTTTTAAATCTTTCCTCTCTCACCTTAAACCTATGGACTCTACTTCCGGACTACTGTACCCTGGGAAAAATACTGTGATCATTCACCTTATCTGTGCCTCTCATGATTTTGTATACTTCAACAAGGTCACCCCTCAGCCTCTTACACTACAGGGAATAAAATCCCAGCCTTTATAGCTTCTGCTTATAGCTCAAGCCCTCAAATCTTGGTAACACCATTTCTATTCCCTTTTTAGCTTAATGACATCCTTATCCAATCTTGTTTGAGCTGACTGAAATTTGTGACGGATGGTCTGTTGAATGCAGAGGCTGATGGGGTGGAATGACTGAAGAACTTCGTTCTTGTTCTGTCCAGCAGGAGAGGGGTTCTGAGTGAGCTGTGGGAGATAGATGAGATGAGTCGAGGACAATGTAAACTATGGTAAAGCCCCAGATTGGGAAGAAGGAGGCTGTCTCCTTCCGCCTATGTAGAAAACCATATTAGTGAGGTAAATACAACAGAGACAGAGGAACTGATACAATGGAATGGAGGCAGGATGAGAGGATATATATGGGAGGGTATGGGTGGGAATCTCTAGGCTTGTAATGAATGTTTGTTGCTGCCCCATGCTCTGAGATTAAGATGGAGAAACACAGAAAAGGATGGATCACAGATGGACCATGTAAAGGTGAGAGCAGGGTAGACATTGGCAGTAATGAAATTGTTGAGTTCTGTTTGAGTGCAGGAAGCAACAGCACTGCATTGATGCAGTGGAAAAAAAGAGCTGAGGGGGTAGGCTCAAGACAGGGCTTGGCCCATGCCAGTTCTCGCTGTTACACTTCGGTCTGGAGAAATTGAGTGTTGACGAACAAGTTAATCCAGCCGAATGGGTGTGTAGGTAGTGAGGATCTGGTTGGTGCGCTGTTTAATGAGGTAGCAGACGACCCTCAGACCTCCTGATTTGGGATGGAGGGGTGGAGAGATTTTATGCCCTTGAAGATTAGCCACGGCATCTGAGAAATGGAAACTGTTGAAGCAGTGACGAGTATTAGGGATGTCACAGATACAAGTGGGAAGGGTAGGTCCAGGTAGGAAGGAATGAGATTAGTTTAGAGTGAGAGCATGGACTCGGTGGGCACTTCACTGAGTCCACGCTGACCATTGATCACCCGTTCACACTAGTTCTTTATTATTCCACTTTCTAATCTACTACCTGCACACTTGGGGCAATTTTACAGTGGCCAATTAACCTACAAACCCACACGTCCTTGGGAAGTGGGAGCAAAACGGAGCACCCGGAGGAAACCCACACAGTCACAGGGAGAACATGCAAACTCCACACAGACAGTAGCCAAAACAGGATAAAGCAATAAATATGTCCAGGCATGCCCGATATGTAATGTTTCTTGCATTAATAATTATTCACTAGTTGACTTAGCATGGTTTAAAATTTCATCCGTTATTATAGCATTTCCGAACATGTTGAAATTGCACTAATCTGTTGAGGGTTAATATATGTCTGTATGTAACTGATGTCAATTTTTAGATGGTGAATTTCATTTGCTTTTTTTTTTGTAGCTCAAGCAACCCGCTGACTGAATCGTTTACAACCTTTGTAAACGCCTCTAGGGGTTCTGGATCAGCAGCTTGCAAAGCCAGCGCAGTTGCACAGAGAGCTACTGATGTGCTGCGTGACCTTGGTGGACTGAATGGGGAAATGCATGGCATTCTACAGGTAATGAAACAATAAACAATGCATTGCTTGAAGCTGCAAGTCTTCACTGCAAATGATTGTTTAAGAAATTTGAAAACAAACATAGAAAGCTATATCAGAATTCGATGCACATAAATAGCTGGTCAGCCTGTTCCTGGAATTGATAATAAAATTAATTGATGACATTGGAGTAGAAATGCAGGAAACACTCACCGTGTAGGCTGGTAAAGATGTATAAAAGATGACTTGCATTTTAGATGCCTTTCATGTTCCTTACGTCTCAATGCATTTTACAGCTGATTAAATATTTTTTCTGGGGATTTCTGGAGCAGTGCAGGGAACATGACAGCCACAATGAGAATAGCAAGCATCCACACAGACATTCATTTTAAAATGCTTTGTTAATCTGTTCTTAATGTTGATTAAGGGGGAAAAAAGGTGTGCAGGGATAGCTCTTTTTCGACCGACCACAGACTCCCCGTCTTTAACTATACACTATCTACATCACGCTGCCTCGGGAAAGCTGCCAACATAATCAAAGACCTTTCCTACCTCTGTTATTCTTCTTCCTCCCTGCTCCCATCGGGCAAAAGATGCAGAAGCTTCAAAGTGCATACCACTAGACTGAAAAACAGCTTCTTCCCCTCTGTTGTTGCCTTCTGAACAGTCCTTCCATAAACTAGGGTACAGTCCGATTCTCCTCTACCTCATTTGGATATTGGACTATGTCATACAATGTTGAGAACTATATTCTGCACTCTGTATCGTTTCTTTCGCTCTACTCCTTATCCTTGAGTTTGGCTTGATTGTATTTATGTATAGCATTATCTGATCTGATTTGATAATGTGCAAAACAGCTATCTTTACACTGTACTTCAGAACACATGACAATAATAAACCTAAACCATATTTTTCCCAAACGATACTGTGAGTGTCTTTTCCACAAATTTGATGACGCCATTATTTTCTCATTTTAGTGCTTCATCCAAAATCCCAGCACGAATGTCAGCCAGGATATTTGTGCTTTGTAAGTCGCTTTGAACGACTTTCGATCTATACATAACTAAAACACTGATCTTGTGCTCTTTTGGTTTGCGCGGTTTTTCTATTTGCGCAAAAACGGTACGCGATAGTGCTACGATTTTTCGTCATCTCACTCACCGTTCTCCTGTGCTGCGAGTGCAACAAGTTTCGTTCCGATCAGTAGTATATTGTAAAAGTTATCGAGTTTTAAAAATATTAAAAACTACGCATGCGCAGATCAATCTCCTCACCTGCCAGTCAGCGCCGCGCGAATTGATCTCTTCTCCTGTCACTCCCCGGGATGGTCCGCCCCTTCCTGCGTCATCGCATCCTGACTGGAGCTGAGGATGGCCGGCGGAAGTCTCCAACCGGACACAATTTTCGAAGGGCGTCGGAGATGTCGCAAAACGGAAAGCGGAGAGTCTGATCCCGGCGGATGAGAGCGTCCAGCGCCCGCTGTGAGTCCCAAACTCACCGCCATCGCAACACCCCGCAGCTCCAGCCCCTTCCCCTCTGGACCCCCTCGCTGGCTCCTGCCTCCCTCTCCCCCATGGCTGTTCCCTCATCTTTTCCCTGAGCTCTCCACCCCCCCCCCCCCCCCGCCCACACACCAGCGCGGCCTTAGCTGCTGGTGCTTCCGGGCTGAGCCGAGGATCCGCGCCGACGACTGATGCTTCTCCGGGGCACGCAGGAAGGGAGAGGAGCGGCAACTCGAGATCCTGGGGAGGGAGAGTGAGGGAGGAGAGGGGATAGAGGGAGAGGAGGGGGGTTAGGGAGGTGAGAGGAGTTATGGAGGGAGGGAGTGACTGAGGGTAGAGGAAAGGAGAGGTGGGAAAGGGTAGGAGGAGAGGAAAAGAAGAGGGAGGAGGTGAGGAGGGAGAGTGGGGGAGGAGGGGGAATAGAGGGAGAGGAGGGTGGGAGTGGGGGAGGTAGGGAGTGTGGATTGGAGAGGAGGGCAGTGGAGGAGGTGAGAAGGGATAGTGGGGGGAATAGGGGGAGGTGGGGAATAGATGATAGGAGGGGGTAGGGAGGGGAGAGGAGTTATGGAGGGAGGGAGTGACTGAGGGTTGGGGAAAGGATAGGGAGGGATTGGGGGAAGGTAGGAGAGGGAAAAGAAGAGGGAGGAGGTGAGGAGGGAGTGGGGGAGGAGGGAGAATAGAGGGAGAGGGCAGTTGGAGGCAGGAGTGAGGGATAGTGGGGGGGATAGGGGAGTTGAGGAGTGAGAGGGAGGTAGGAGGGAGGGAGGAGTTATGGAGGGTGGGAGGGAGTGACTGGGCTAGGGAGGGAAGAGAGGCGAGGGAGGGCTTGGGGAGGGGAGGAGAGGGGAAGGAAGAGGGGTGAAGAGGAGGGGAGAGAGTGCAGGAGGTGAGAGGGTGTGCAGTTGGGGGCTATGGATGAGGGTGGAATATTGCATTGGGGCGAACCAGCCTCCTGTGTGACACGGGACGGTCCCACTTAGTCTAGTCTCAGACAAAAATGCTACGGTAAAGCCACAGGTGACAGCCAACAAGGCACAGCTGAATGGAGGATTCATCTTTTGGTCAATATTTTGAGGTGATTAATATTAACGGTACCTCCTTTTCTGTCCTGGATGTTGCCTTACCTGCTGAGTGTTTTCTGCATTCTCTGTTTTAATTTCAGAATGTCAACATCTGCAGTTGTGAATCTATTAACAGATGTAAATATCCACAAGGCATTTATTCATATCAGTGGCTTATCCTCCAGCCATCTGTTACTAGCAGAAAATAATTTTGATTATGTTATTAAATCAGTTAAAAAATATATACGATAATTCAATATTTATATAATTTGTGTTGCTTCTCATTATAAAAATGGTTACAGCGTGAACTAAATGCATTGGAAAGAGCTGGTAACAAAGAACACTTGCCCAAAAATTGAATGTTAGGCATTTTTAGTATTTAAATGGATGCTAATTATGGGCAAATGCCAGATTGAAGGTTCTTGTTATTATATTGAACAAAGAATTTGCATTTTACTGAAATAAAAGTGGCAGAATATTGAAATGTTCATTATCTGTTTGGTGGTAATAACATTAAGTGTCTGGAAATGCCCCATGCATAATGTACAATAAATATACACGGTATTTGCTTTCTTAATTTGTGGTAATATTACATTTCTATTATGTTGCCTATGATGTCCATCTACAAATATACATCACAAATATTTTGGGATTGCTCTGGTTATTAATCGCATGCATCAGGAAGATAACCAAAATGTAAGCTATTTAGTCATTCACAAACATTATTAGTATGTAGCCATTAAATCAGCTCAGATTTTTTTTCTTGAATGCCTGTATCAGTATATTGCTTTCTTAGCACTCTTGGGGTGTCAATTTGCAATATTTCCAGTTATATACCACATTATGTAAATTCATTGCAATTCTCTTGCAAATATGTTAAATCACAGTGATGTAGAAAATTGTATTAAAAATAATGGGAATCTGCAGCATGTCTCAGTAGATCTAATTCAAAGAATTCTGTATATAACACGTTTACACAATATATAACGTTGACATATTTTGTCATCATAGGAAAATTGGAGAAAATTATAAAATACTTGTTGGAAGCATTTGGAGACTACATAGCCTTTGTTGACAAAATACGGATTAAAATTAAGTTGAAGGATGTATAATCCTCGGCAGATATTGCAACAAGGAAAGCCAAATGAGAATTTATTCTTAATCAACTGAAAACAAATATTTGTTTCATCTAAATGAATCATTATTACATGAATTTGGATTTGTAATCCAAAATGTGATTATAATGAGAGAGATAATAAATAGCGCAAATGTTTTGTAATGGGAACGACAAACATTGAGGGCTAACGATTGCATCATTGAGTTGGTTTTTTCTACATGAAACAAACTTAATAAAAATCCATGAGACATTTCTGAGACATTAAACTGAATGCTAACTGTGTCTGTTGGCTACTGCTTCAAAGTATTAAATGGGAAATTTTCTATTTATTTTTTGAGGTGAAAGGGAGACTCGTGGCACACAGATAGCAGCCTATTCATTGTAAGCTGTTTGAACTGTGTTAGACTTCTTAGACTGTTTTTTACAGCCCGTTTTTAAAATCAAAGTATGCATTTTGTGTTTTGCTGTCAGTATCTTAATTGTTAGAGCCGTGAATTAGAATGATTAGATCATAGTCTTAATGTTTTTCTTTGTCAAATGTAAAACCAAGCAAGGTGAGTACTGTAAAATGATTCTGTTTTGTAGAAGACTTAACTGTAAACGTGCTATCACGTTTAGGAGACAGAGCAGAGGCAATCTCACATGGAAGGCATTAAGGTTTGCATTCTGATTTTTCTTAAAATATTCACAGTATTTTCAACTGTTTGGTAGCACATTGAGACAGGAATGAAAATAACAGTAAAGGGTCACAAGATACAGTGGTGTTTCACTTATTCCTTCTCTTAATTCCCTTTCTCGCAAATAGAGTGTAAGTGCCAATCAGCACAACAGCCGCAAGCCTATTGACTCACCGCCTCTGCAATATCATCTGGTGAGTTGCCATGGAAATTGCTACACTGTTCATCTCCACTCTATATTCAGTCCTGACTTTATTCCCCCCTGAGGTTTGCTGCTTTTCAAATTGGTAGTTCTCCAGTTTATTTCAGTTTCTTTATGCCACATGTTGAGCTATAAAATTGTATCGACGAATTTTCATAATTTCTTTCATATAAGAATGCGTGTCACACAGCACTGAAACAGGCCCTTCGACCCAACTTTCCCATGCAGACCAAATTGCCCATCCACACTAGTCCCATCCGCCTGTGTTTGGCTTTTAACCCTCTAAACCTTTCCTATCCAATTACCTATCCGTATGTATTTTAATTTTTTTTATAGTACCTGCTTCAAAAACTCCTCTAGTAGCTTGTTCCATATACCCACTACCCTCTATGTGGGAAAAAATTGTCCATTAGGTTCCTATTAAATCTTTCCCTTCTCACCTGAAACCTATGTCCTCTGATTATTGATTCTCCTCCTCTGGGTAAAAGACCCTTTGCGTTCATCCTATCTACTCCCCTCATGATCTTGTATACCTCTACAAGATCACCCCTTGGCCTCCTATGCTCCAAGGAATAAATTCTAAGCTTGCCCAACCTCCCTCAATAGCTTAGGGCAGGGGGTCTCCAAACTATGGCCCGCGGGCCACATCTGGCCCGCCACGAGATTTTATCCGGCCCGCAGTAAGCTCTTGACACGTTCCGTGCGGCAGGCTATTTAGCGGGTTCTGTGCTAGCGCAATGTGAGAAATACAGCGCGGAAACAGGCCCTTCGGCCCATCGAAGCGATGCCCGTACAAACTAGCACTATCCTACACACACTCGGGACAAATTCAATTAGCCTGCAAACGTGGAGTGTGGGAGGAAACCAGAGCTCCCGGAGAAAACCCACGCAGGTATAAACTCTGTACAGACAGCACCCATGGTCAGGATGGAACCCGGGTCTCTGGCGCTGTGAAGCAGCGACTCTACTGCTGCGCCACCGTGCCACTGCTCTGTTGCAAAGGCAAGTTGTGCAGGGTGGTGAAAAATGTGCGAAACATATAATGTGGCCCTCATGCTGTAAAAAGTTTGGAGGCTCCTGGCTTAGGGCCTCAAGTCCTGGCTACATCCTAAAATCTTCTGTGCACTCTTTCTAGTTTAACAACATCCTATATAGCAGGATGACGAAATTTGAACACAATACTCCATATGCGATCATTTCGCTGAACGCCTTCGCTCAGTCCGCCTCGGCCTACATAATCTCCCAGTTGCCAAACACTTTAATTCCCCTTCCCATTCCCATACTTACCTCTCTGTCCTGGTCCTCCTCCATTGTCAAAGTGAGGGCAAATGTAAATTGGAGGAACAACACCTCATATTTTGCTTGGGCAGCTTACAATCCAGCTGTATGAATATGGATTTCTTTAAATCCAAGTAACCCTTGCAATCCCTTTCTCTCTTCGTCCCTCCCCCACCCTAGTCGTACTAGTTTTACTGTCGTCCTGTTGAGTTCCACTGTCTGTATTAACTCATCATCACCTATCCCACAACTAACAATGGACCATTGTGGGTTCCACATTTCTTTGATTATCGATGCTTTCTGCACATCTTCCATTTATTTGTCCTAAGTACCATCTAGATCTCACGTTCCCCCTTTCCCTGACTCTCAGTCTGAAGAAGAGTCACCACCCGAAACGTCACCTATTCCTTTTCTCCAGATATGCTGCCTGACCCACTCAGTTACTCCAGCTTTTTGTGTCTGTCTTTGATTTAAACCAGCATCTGCACATATTGAGTACTGGAGTTGGGATGCCATGTTACATCTGTACAATCATTGGTAAAGCCACATCTAGAGCAATGTCTAGTCTGATCACCCTGTTATAGGAAGGATGCTATTAAACTGAAAGCTTGTGAATATGTTTATGACTGTTACAGATGTTACTGGCTGCAGATGGTTTGATTTAGAAGGAAAGGCTGGATAGGCTTGGTTATTTTTCACTGGAGTGTAGGAAATTGAGGGTGACTTAACAGGGGTATATAGAATCATGAGGAGTATTGATAAGGTGAATACCTACGCTCTTTATCCCAAGTTAGGGGAATCTAAAATTCGAGGGAACAATTTTAAGGTGATGGGGAAAGATTTAAAAGGGATCCAAAAGACAACTTTTTCATTCAGAGAGTGGTGTGCGTATTGGAACAAGCTGCCAGAGGAAGTGGTAAAGGCAGGTACAATCACAACATTTAAAGATGCTTGGATGGGCACATGGATAGGAAAGATTTGGTGGAATTTGGGCCAATCGCAAGCAATTGGGAATAGCTTGGTTAAGTAACATGGTCAGTATGGATGAGTTGGGCAGAAGGGCCTGTTTAGATAACTATAAATTATAGTTGCATCTAAAACTTTAGTCGAGTAGTTTTTACAAATTCAAAATCCAAGTTTCACATTACTGTATTTTTAAAAAAACTGCTATAAAGTGCCATAATATACAGTAATTGCATTCATCACTGTGTTTCTTGGCCAAATCTAAAATACATTAAAATGTAACCATTCCTTTAATACTGTTTAAACGGTGAGGAAGCTTTTGCTGATTTTGGTGCCACAGAATGTAAATCTGATATCTTTACTTTTTTGAGTAAAGTTCAATTTGACGAAAATAAATAGTTTTTATTTACTTGGGCCCAGTATCAAAAATGTGAGATACTTTGCTTGCAAGTAACTAACTAACTTCTCTTCCATAGAATTGACTGTGAGCAATTCAGAAAGGCACTATCTTTCTAATGCAGAAACTGATGTCGTTTGCATAGTAGAACAGATAAATACAATTTCGCTTACAGGTGTCATAAATGCCCAGTGACATATATAACATTTTATGCACAATAAGGTTATATCCAAAACCCTGTGTGGAAACCTTAGAACTGTCTGCGTTAGAAAGTAATACACAAGGGAAAGATTCCATTTGTGTGATAAGACAATGAAATTGTTAATACAAAAATCAGCTTATCTATATCATATCTATATTACTAAAAGTCTGATCTTGACCACTTCCTGTTGTTCTGTATATTGATTTTAGAAAAAACGCTGCCACTTACGGCTGTGATTTTTGGCCATCTTAGAGTCCCCCTCCGCTGCGCAGGACAAGAAGGTTTTTTCCCATCAATGAAAAATAAAAGAGTTATTAGTGTTTAAAAAATGTTGAGATTCTCTCTCCTGAAGGCCACGCACCTTCCGGAGGGACTATAAAACCTCCGGTCTGTCTCTGCAAGATGGGGGAGTGAGAGGGTCACGTCTCTCAGTCTGAGCTGTGAATAACACTGAACACATGTCCACTAAACTGTGAGTGGTTTTACTGACCTGTCAGTGCCCTTAATGTGGTTTGAAAATATAGTTTGGAAATGCTAAAGCTGTGTTGCCTTTGGTTTGGAAATGCTAAAGCTGTATTGCCTTTGGTTTGGAAATGCTAAAGCTGTGTTGCCTTTGGTTTGGAAATGCTAAAGCTGTGTTGCCTTTGGTTTGGAAATGCTAAAGCTGTGTTGCCTAATTAAAGTTGCCTTGCCTAATTAAAGTTGCCTTGCAAATTACAGTTGCCTTGCCTTCTATGTAATTAAAAGTCTAATCTTGACCACTTCCTGTTTGCACTCTATATTGATTTTAGGAAAAACGCTACAATATACGGCTGTGATTTTTGGTCATCTTACTCAGTCCCCTTCCGCTCATCAGGTGCCGAGGATTTTTCCCATCGATGAAAAATAAAAGAGCTATTAGTGTTTAAAAAATGTTGAGATTCTCTCCTGTCAATTACGCCATGAAGGCCATGCCCTTTCTGGTGGGAGGGGGGAGGGACTATAAAATCCAGAAGTGTGGGCATGGCTCAGTCTCTGCAAGATGGAGGAGGGAGAAGTCGGGACTTGCTGTCTTTAGCGCCCTTGCACCCTGCTTGAAATGGTATGAAACTGCACTTGAATTTGGTGCCTTGCACCCTGCTTGAAGTGGTAAGAAACTGCACTTGAATTTGGTGGCCTTGCACCCTGCTTGAAATCGAATTTCAAGGAATAGCCGTGAGTCAACTGCCATCCCACCAGCCGTGAGTGAGTGAGCTGCCAGCACAACAGGCTTGAGTCACTGAGCCGGCAGCCCAAGAATCCATTCGGCCCATAATGTCCATACTAGCCCTCTAGAAACCAGTCCCTTCAGCCCACAGCACCCATAACAGTGCTCCAGAAAGCCCCCCCCCCCCCACTGGCCACCAATATTGGAATTGGTGGAGAGGTGGAATATTGCGTTGGGGGACCAGCCCCCCCGTGTGATGCTGGGACCCAACGGGTTCCCACTTAGTCTAGTACTTATTAACGGTCTCATCTTGTATGTATGTATACGTGTTTGTGCGTGTGTGTTTCCATTTTTGTTATTCTACCTTCGTCAAAACGCTACGCGCTAGAGTTGACATGTTTACAGATTATTACTCACATTAACCCGGTCGACGCAATAAACAGGTTCCCTTCACATTTCATTCTATATTTCAAAAGGTATTGACGATTCACGTTTTTTTAAAAGGCAAAAAAACGGTTCTCACACACAGCCTTTTTCCGGGACTTTCCAATGATGATGTCACAATGCCACGGGTTATTCACATGCCCCCTCTCCCCCCCCCCCCGGGTTATTCACATGCCCCCTCTCTCTCCCCCCCCCTGGGTTATTCACACCCCCCGCCCCCCCCGGGTTATTCACATGCCCCCTCTCTCTCCCCCCCCCGGGTTATTCACACCCCCCCTGGGTTATTCACACCCCCTGCCCCCCCCCCCGGGTTATTCACATGCCCCCTCTCTCCCTCCCCCCCGGGTTATTCACACCCCCTGCCCCCCCCAGGGTTATTCACATGCCCCCTCTTCCCCCCCCCCCGGTTATTCACACCCCCGACCCCCTCCGGTTATTCACACCCCCGGCCCCCTCCCCCCGCTGCCTCGTAAAGGCAGCCAACATCATCAAAGACCCACACCACCCTGGCCACACACTCATTTCACCATTGCCATCAGGAAGAAGATACAGGAGCCTGCAAACTGTAACGCCCAGGTTCAGGAATAGTTTGTTCACTACAGCCAAGCAAGCAAGAATTTCATTGTCCTATCTGGGACATATGACATTAAAACATTCTTGACCCCCCCCCCCCACTTGGGAACGATTGATTGTTTCCAATAACCACCAAAGATACTAGAGCAAGATAAATATAATTGCCTTTATGATTTATGTACATCATGAGAAATAAGATAAAGAGAAATAGAGCATTGCTTTAAATCAAAGTTGCTTCTGATCCACGAGGGAACTTTGAGATCTTTTATCTCTATCTTGCCTCTCAGACACAGACACACACACACACAAACACACATTCATATATATGTATATAATAATATATGTATATAATGTTATATTTGTGCATTGTGTGTTAGAGCAAGACAAGGGACACTGCAGAAAAGAGGGGGATGAGGAAGGATGGGAGTGGAATGGGCAGAAACAGATAGATTAAGCAGGGAGGAAAACATTTAAAAAGAAAATTAACAAAATTATGAATTTGGTAGATGAGCTATATCACACACACATACTGTTCACCTGCAACATTGATTACACTGCAAGAGGCATAACGGAAGTCGGGTTTCCCAAAATGGCGGACATTCTGCTCCGTTGCGTACTACACGTCAGTCCAATGGATTTTGCAGGAGTGGTCTATCTTAGCCTTCTATGATCTTTGATAACAACCATCAACCATTGTTTTCATTTCAAGTATACACCTGGTGCATTCATGTGTGTCAAAGGTCTTTACTGGGGGATAAGGTAAGATCATGGGATAAAAGCACAAATAAATTGTCTCCGTTTGCAAAGATGGAGAGATTGTCAGTTTTGCAAATAACAAAGGACCAAATAGGTGTTGATATTACCAAGGGGATTGACACCTTTAATTGGCTCCTAAAAAAAGAGAGGGATTGTGGTGTGCAGTGGAAGAATTGGAAAGCTAGGACAGGCACTCTCCCCTGACTCACCAGCCTCCAGATGACTAACAATATTATTAAATGCTGTGAAAATGGAATGATCATAAGGTCATTAGTGATAGGAGCAGAATTATGCCATTCAGTCCATCAAGTCAACTCCACCATTCAAACATGGCTGCTATCTCTCCCTCCACACCCCAGACTCCTGCCTTCTCCTTAGAAACCTTGACACCCATACTAATCAAGAATCTATGTATCTGCCGTAAAAAATGCTTCTCCAATATATTTTGGTGCATTGGCAAATTGTAGAGTGATGGATGTAAAACGGCTTGAAGATGGGCAAGATTTTGCAATTAATATCTTGCCTCTGTTTTTATCATGGAGAAATACATGAAGATGACGGAACTTGGGAATATTAGTGGTGATGTCTTGGAGATAGTCTGCGGTACAGTAGAGGAGGTGCTGGGTACCTTAAAACATATGGTAGATTTATTTCCGGAGCCTGATCAGGTATACACGAGGTCTCAGTGGAAGGCCAGAGAAGACATTCAGGAGCCCTGGCTGAGATATATGCATCATCGTTAACCAAGGGTGATAATTGGAGGTCTCGAGGGTGGCTAATGTTGAGCCTTAAGTTAAGAAAGGATGTAAAGAAAAATCTGGGAACAATAAACCAGTAAGCCTGGCACCTGTAGTAGATAAATTATATCAAGGGCTTCTGAGGAATTGATTAGGGATAGTCAATAGACAATAAACAATAGGTGCAGGAGTAGGCCATTTGGCCCTACGAGCCAGCACCGCCATTCAATGTGATCATGGCTGATCATCCCCAATCAGTACCCTGTACTTGCCTTCACCCCATATCCCCTGACTCCGCTATTTTTAAGAGCCCTATCTAGCTCTCTTGAAAGCATCCAGAGAACCTGCCTCCACCACCCTGAGGCAGAGAATTCCACAGACTCACCACTCTCTGTGATAAAAAGTGTTTCCTCGTCTCCATTCTAAATGGTTTACTCCTTATTCTTAAACTGTGGCCCCTGGTTCTGGACTCCCCCAACATCGGGAACATGTTTCCTGCCTCTAGCGTGTCCAAGCCTTGAACAATCTTATATGTTTCAAAGATATCCTCTCATCCTTCTAAGCTCCAGAGTGTACAAGCCCAGCTGCTCCATTCTCTCAGCATATGACACTCCCGCTATCCCGGGAATTAATCTTGTAAACCTACGCTGCACTCCCTCAATAGCAAGAATGTCCTTCCTCAAATTAGGGGACCAAAACTGCACACAATACTCCAGGTGTGGTCTCACTAGGGCTATGTACAACTTCAGAAGGACTTCTTTGCTCCTATATTTGATTCCTCTTGTTATAAAGGCCAACATGCCATTCGCTTTCTTCACTGCCTGCTGTACCTGCATGCTTGCTTTCATAGACTGATGTACAAGGACCCCCAGATCCCGTTGTACTTCCCCTTTTCCCAACTTGACGCCATTTAGATAGTAATCTGCCTTCATGTTTTTGCTACCAAAGTGGATAACCTCACATTTATCTGCATTAAACTTCATCTGCCATGCATCTGCCCACTCCCCCAACCTGTCCAAGTCACCCTGCATGGTCAGCATGGCTTTGTGTGTGGGAGAACATGTGTCACAAAATTGATTGAGTTTTTTAAAGAAATAGCCAAGGCAGTCAGTAAGGGTAGGGTAGTAGTCTAGATGGAATTCCGCAACGCCTTCGATAAGCTTCTGCATGCTTTTGGAGAATAGGTCACAAGGGAGAGCTAGCAAATTGGATACATAATTGGCATGATGGTACGAAGCGGAAAGTAATGATGGAAGTTTACTTTTTGGGTGTGTAGGCCCATAACTCGTGGTGTGCCTCACGGATCGGACTGGCCTCATGGTTTTCATTTATGTCAATTATTTGGATGAGAATGTACGAGGCATGGTTAGTAAACTTGCAAATGACATTAAAATAGATGGTATCGTAGACAGTGAAGAAGATTATCAAGAACTACAGTAGGATCTTCATCATCTGGGTCTGTGGGGCAGGAATGACTCGTGGAATTTTAATTTTTAATCTTCAAAAACACAAGTTCATTCTTCTTGTGGCAACTTTGCTTACTTGGTGGGATGTTCTTCCTGTGCTTCTGCAGGTTTAAACTGCTTAAATCTCGCACCCTTCTAATTTTTGTCAGTGCTTTTGTCTTGAAGAATTGAAGACAATATTGCACTGATTGCAGCCCTGAGAACAAACCAAACAAGACTGTAAAATTCAAGCATTTGAACTAAACAGAAACAAATGGTCTGAACAAGCATTTGTTGCCTTTTGAATCTGTTGTGGCTAGGCTGAACTAACAATTAGCTAATGCATCAAATAGATGAGATTCTCATATTCCTTATTCCTTTGGAAATATAATAAATATTTCGAGAAATAAATCTACAAAACAAGGCATGGACAGTAGTTGAAATATCACATAAACAAAAGCATACCAGTGTGTTGTGGCCATTTGCATTGTTTGGAACATGTTGTACGTGTAAGAGCTACCCTTGATTATGTTTGTCACTGATCAGTAGCCCAATGGAGTCTGTGATTGTTTATTTTGTTGGAGTGCTTAGCAACTGTTCTGTCAGGCACATGCGTTCATCAGCCATTCTGACCTGACTGTTTTTCCACTTCACTGCTTCATGCTTTATTTGAAAATAAAAACTCACTTACTCAGGAACCATTATGAAGGTTGTACCTTTTTCAAAGCAGGCATTTTTCCAACCTGATAGATTTTACCATTTTACTTCCAAAAGATGCTGCTATATTTTCTCAACTGATGAAAACAACCTGAACAAGAGAGAACTATAGATATTAGACATAAAATTGGTTATCTATTTAGGGTGTTGAATAATATTTTCCTTGGAACATTCTAAGTTTTTTTCATTTTAATTCATTTAAATTAATTTTATAACAACCAATGTGAGGATAACATTAGAATTTGCAGTAGACCCAGGAGATAAATCACTCTTCCATATGGAACCCTTTCAGTTTCCTGAACTGCTTCACATTCTCCACATTATATTCTCTACTTTTTCACAGGGACAATCTTTTAGCCTTCCAAACGAATACTGATATCTCAAAACAACCTGCCACGTTTCTGGCTTTCTAACTTGGACTAGATCTGATCAGTCTGAAGAAGGGTCCCAACCTAAAACATTGCCTGTCCATCCCTTCCACAGATGCTGTCTGACCTGCTGAGTTACTCCAGCATTTTGTGTTTTACTCAAGATTCCAGCATCTGCAGTTGTTTGTGTCTGCATTACTTCTATTAGGTTGCCACATTCAAACTGATAATTATAGATCATTTCTCTTTCTCTAACTGGAACTTTTCTTCATCTTTATTGCCCAATTAAAGAAGGTATCCTTTTCAGTCATATTTCTCATTCGGGTGTTCAAGCCATCACTGGTATCAGCAGCTCTTCTACCCAATCCTTTGCCTGTTCATGCTTCTTAATTTCCTTCATCTTAAAGCATTGTCCACAACTTGTTGTTTGCTTTAAATAGACATAAAAAGCTGGAGTAATTCAACGGGTCAGGCAGCATCTCTTAAGAAAAGGAATAGGTGACGTTTCAGGTCAAGACCCTTCTTCAGATTGAGTGTCAGGGAAAAGGGAAACGAGAGATATAGGCGAGGTATAGAACAAATGAATGAGAGATATACGAAAAAGTAACGATGATTAAGTAAAGGACAGTATGAGAGAAGGTCTCGCTCAAGTTGACTGGAGCAGGTTATTTGAGGGGAAAGGAACCGGCCAAGTGGGATGTTTTTCAAAGTCCACTGAAGAAAACTCAGGATGTGTACGTCCCCGTTAGAGTGAAGGGCAAAGCAGGCAAACATAAGAAAGCTTGGCTGACGAGGGAAATTGCGACGTTAGTCAAAAACAAGAAGGATGCATGGGATCCCAGGAAAAGGCAGCTGGGATCATGTGCATCCTGGACGAGTTTCGGGAATTAAGGAGTATACGAAAAAAGGAAATCAGAAAGGCAAAAAGGGACCAGTAGATAGATAGCTCTGGCGGGTAGCATTAAGCACAATCCAAAAATATTTTATAAATACATAAAGGGGAAAAGGGTAACTAGAGAGAGAATGGGACCTCTCAGGAATCAAAGCGGTCACCTCTGTGTGAAGCCACAGGAAATGTGCAATGTTCTAAATTAGTATTTCTCCTTTGTATTTACTGAGTAGAAAGACAGTAGGATGGAGGAAATTGGAGCAGTCACTGGAAGTGTCTTGATAGCAGTCAAGGTTACCGTCGAAGAAGTACTGAAGGTACTGCTGTGTTTGAAGGTAGACAAATCTCCAGGGCCTGATCAGATGTATCCGAGGACATTGCGGGAGCCCTGGTTGAAATTTACGAGTCGTCCTTAAATACAGGAGAGGTGCCGGAAGACTGGAGGGTGGCAAATGTTGTGCCTCTTTTCAAGAAGGGCTGCAAGGAAAATGCTGGGAACTATACGCCGGTGAGCTTAACATCTGTAGTTGGTAAGTTACTGGAGAGTATTCTGAGGGATAAGTTATACAGGCATTTGAATGGGCAAGGGCTGATTAGGGATAGTCAGCATGGTTTTGTTCGTGGGTCGTATCTCAGAAATCTGATTGATTTTTTGAAGATGTGACAAAAAAGGTTGATGAAGGCAGAGCTGTATATGTTGTAAGGACTTCAGTAAGGCATTCGACAAGGTTCTGCATGGTAGGCTGCTCTGGAAGATTAGATCGCATGGTATCCAAAGAGAGATAGCTGAATGGATAGCAAATTGGTTCCATGGAAGGAAGCAGAAGGTGATGGTAGAAGGTTGCTTCTCAGACTGGAGGCCTGTGACTAGTGGTGTGCCTGAGGGTTCGTTGCTGGGCCCGTTACTATTTGTCATCTACATCAATGATTTGGAAGAGAACATACCAGGGCAAGATTAGTGAATTTACTGATGATACAAAAGTTAGTGGTTTTGCAGAGAGTGAAGATGAATGTGAAATATTCCAGCAGGATCTGGATTGATTGGCCAGGTGGGCGGAGGAATGGCTGATGGAATTTAATACAGAAAAGTGTGGGGTGTTGCATTTTGGGACGTCAAACTAGGGCAGGACCAACACAGTAATGGTAGGCCTCTGGGTAGTGTTGTAGAGGTTGAGTAGGCTGGGTCTCTAATTCCATGGAGCGCAGGAGGATGAGGGGAGATCTTATAGAGGTATACAAAATCATGAGAGGAATAGATCTGGTAGATGCACAGTCTTTTGCCCACAGTAGGGGAATCGAGGACCAGAGGACATAGGTTCAAGGTGAAGGGGAAAAGATTTAATAGGAATCCGAGGGGTAACTTTTCACACAAAGCGTGGTGGGTGTATGGATCAAGGAGGAGGTAGTTGAGGCTGGGACTATCCCATCATTTAAGAAACAATTGGACAGGTACATGGATAGGACAGGTTTGGAGGGATATGGAACAAGTGCAGGCAAGTGGGACTAGTGTAGCTGGGACATTGTTGGCCGGTGAGGGCGAGTTGGGCTAAAGGGCCTGTTTCCACACTGTATCACACTACGTGGAGCCCACAACGGTCCATTGACGGCTGTGGGATAGGTGATAACGAGTGTAGAATGAAACTCAACAGGAAGACAGTGAAACTGGTACGACGACTAAGGTGGGGGAGGGAAGGAAGGGGAGGGGATGCAAGAAGTTAAAGAACCCAATATTCATGCTGCTGGGTTGTGAGCTGCCCAAGCAAAATTTGAGGTACTATTTCTCCAATTTGCATTTGGCTTCACTCTGACAATGGAGGAGGTCCAGGACAGAAAGGTCAGTGTGGGAATGGGAAGGAGAGTTTGGCAACTGGGGGATCACGTAGGCCCAGGCGGACTGAGCGAAGGTGTTTAGCGATCACCAAGTCTACGCTTTGTCTCGCTGATATATAGAAATCCACACCTGGAACAATGGATACAGTAGATGAGGTTGGAGGAGGTGCAAGTGAACCTCTGCTTAACCTGAAAGGACTGCTGGGGTCTCTGGACGAACTCGAGGGAGGAGGTATAGGGACAGGTGTTGCATCTACTGCGGTTGCAGGGGAAGGTTCCTGGGGAGGGGTGGTTTGGGTGGGAAGGAATGAGTTAACCAGTTGTGGAGGGAACAGTCTGCGGAAAGGGGGGAGATGGGAAGATGTGACGTGGTGAGATCCTGTTGGAGGTGGTGAAAATGTCAGAGTATTATGTATTGTCTGTGAAGGATGATGGGGTGAAAGGTGAAGACTAAGGGAACTGTCCCTGTTGTGACTGGGGGGAGGGGAGCAAGAACAGAGCTGTGGGATACTGAAGCGACGCGTGTGAGGGCCTCATCGAAGATCAGCATCATAATCATACTTTATTAGCCAAGTATGTTTTGCAACATATGAGGTATTTGTATGTTGAATAGGATAGAAGAGGGGAACCCCCTTTCCCTAAAGAATGGGGAAATCTCGGATGTCCTGGTATGGAACACCTCTTGGGCGCAGATGCGGCGTAGTCAGAGGAATTGGTAGGGGATAGAATCTTTCCAGGAGGCTGGGTGGGAAGAAGTGTAGTCTAAGTTGTGGGAGTCAGAGCGTTTATAATAGACGTCAGTGGATAGTCTATCTCCTGTGATGGAGACGGTGAGATCAAGAAAGGTGAGGTAGTCGTCGGAGATGGTCGAAGTGAATTTGAGTGCAGGATGGAAATTGGTAGTGAAGTTAATGAAGTCCTTGAGTACTGCATGGATGCTGGAGGTAGCACCGATGCAGTCGTCAATGTAGCCAAGATAGAGTTTGGGGATAGGGCCAGTGGACGTCTGGAATAGGGTTGTTCGCAATGAATTATTCTAATATTCTCTCCCCTCCAATTCTCCTGTTCCTGATTTGGTTTATTACATTCTTTTTTTTCCTCTGAATTCCTACACCTCTGAATGACACTCTCTTCTGTCTGTTGAAGCTAGAAAGGCTTTCATAGAAACATAGAAACATAGAAATTAGGTGCAGGAGTAGGCCATTCGGCCCTTCGAGCCTGCACCGCCATTCAATATGATCATGGCTGATCATCCAACTCAGTATCCCGTACCTGCCTTCTCTCCATACCCTCTGATCCCTTTAGCCACAAGGGCCACATCTAGCTCCCTCTTAAATATAGCCAATGAACTGGCCTCGACTACCCTCTGTGGCAGAGAGTTCCAGAGATTCACCACTCTCTGTGTGAAAAAAGTTCTTCTCATCTCGGTTTTAAAGGATTTCCCCCTTATCCTTAAGCTGTGACCCCTTGTCCTGGACTTCCCCAACATCGGGAGCAATCTTCCTGCATCTAGCCTGTCCAACCCCTTAAGAATTTTGTAAGTTTCTATAAGATCCCCTCTCAATCTCCTAAATTCTAGAGAGTATAAACCAAGTCTATCCAGTCTTTCTTCATAAGACAGTCCTGACATCCCAGGAATCAGTCTGGTGAACCTTCTCTGCACTCCCTCTATGGCAATAATGTCCTTCCTCAGATTTGGAGACCAAAACTGTACGCAATACTCCAGGTGTGGTCTCACCAAGACCCTGTACAACTGCAGTAGAACCTCCCTGCTCCTATACTCAAATCCTTTTGCTATGAAAGCTAACATACCATTCGCTTTCTTCACTGCCTGCTGCACCTGCATGCCTACTTTCAATGACTGGTGTACCATGACACCCAGGTCTCGCTGCATCTCCCCTTTTACTAGTCGGCCACCATTTAGAAAATAGTCTGCTTTCCTGTTTTTGCCACCAAAATGGATAACCTCACATTTATCCACATTATACTGCATCTGCCAAACTCAAAGAGTATGCAGCTCTCACAGTGCACAACAACTGAGGGTTGTTTTCTTGCTTGCTGTGAGACAAAGAAACATGAGGAGAGAATAGGCAGATGGGGCTGGATTTTGTCAAGAGAAGCCATGACATGCACAGGGCTTTTTAAAGGAAATGCCCACCATTGACATAAGCCACTCATTTGATCTTTGTGGTTAATCAAAGTTATCATTTTTAAATATTGAGAATAAATTCTTCGACATTAAATCTTTTTTTAACCCTCATTCTAGTTTGAGATGACCGAAATAGAAATGTAGCAGTATGTCATATCAAGATTAGTTGCTGTGTTCTCCTTCTCCTTGCCAAGACAGTTTGTTTCCCATGAGTGCTGCAAAACTGTCTGGTTAACTTTCATTCCTCTCAGGTGCCAGCCTCAAGACTAGTTTGTGTGTACTGCACAGTGGGCCAAGTTATGACAAGCGTACAGTGTATAGATCTTCCTTTGCCAGAATTGAAATAAGACCCCTACTGACCTTTGTTGGAGCATTTGGCATCATCTTTTATCCATGCAAAGGCTTTCAGTAATATTGGCTTGCTTTTGTAGAATTCTATCAGATGCTGTTCCAAGCCTGGTGACTTATTCCCTTTCATGTTTCCTATTGTACTTTCCATTTCTGCAAGTTCAGTAACATATTCCACTTTATCCAGCGAGGGATTTGGAATTAAGAACTGAAGGAAACATTTGGAATTAAGAACTGAAGGAAACAGCCACAGTCAGGAACTCCTGACCAGGAGTTGCAGCTTATAAAATTAATTTCCTACTTTTGTTTCTTGTTCATAATTTCTCTCATCCTGTTTTAAAAGGTGCTTTTGTCAGCAATATTGAACAGGATTGCAATGGTCAGAGTCATAGTGTCATGCAGCACAGAAGGAAGCTTTCGGCCCATCACGTCTATGTCAACCATCAATTACCAATCTCATACACTGATACTGTAGCTTTCTATGATTTGGTGACGGATCTCCCTATTCCACCACTGGTCACAAGTTTCCAATCATAAAAGCACTCTCCACCATCACCCTTAGTCTTGTATTAACAAGCCATTTTGATATCTAATTTGCCAACTTGATTTGGATCCCATGGGCAAACTTTTTGGTCGCTCTTTATGACTAACTTCCCATGTAAGATCATGTCTAAGGTCTTACTGGTCCATGTAAACTACATCAACTTCACTGCCCTCATCAATACATTTGTGACCTCTGAAATTTTTTATCAAATTGGTCAGACAACAATAACAAAGCAATATGATTATCTTTGATTTCACCCCGCTTTTCCAAGTGTAGATTAATCCTGGACCTCCAAATTACTTCAAGTAATTTTACTACCATTGAATTGAGACCCAGGCCTGCATTTACCATGTTTATTTCTACTGCCCTTCATAAATGAAGATGCCACATTTGCTAAGAATATAATAATTATTTGTTAATGATAGCGAAAATGTCATCATCCCTGATTATCCAACGACATTGTACTTCTCTGTGTACAAATAAGAAATATTCATTTAAGATGTCACCAACATCCTGTGGCTCCATGCACAGATTAGCCCTTTGGTATCGAATGGGTCTCCCCTTCCCTATAACATACCTATAAAATGTTTTGGGAGTTTGGGTTTGAAATATAGTTTTGTGTAACTGTAATACAACATCGAAGTACCACCATGCCTGCAGAATTGCAACCAACGATGGGATTAAAGTTAGAATTATATAATCATTTTGGCGCAGAAAGAAGTAATTTGACCCATTGTGTCCACGTCAGCTCTATACAAAGCTATCAATCTCATTCCCCAGTGCTTTCCCTGTATGTCCACAGAATATTTTCCCTCAAGGACCTTTCAGTTTCCTTTGGAAAGTCCAAGACACTCGCTAAACGTGTTCATCTTCCTCCACTATCAACTATACTCTCAATTTTTGCTTGAAGGAGAACAATCCCAACATCCTAAGCAGCTGAAACTCCTCGTTCTAGGAACCATTCATGTAAGTTATTTTTGCTCCCACTCTGGAATCGTTGCATTCTTTCCAAAATCAGGTGGCCAGAATTGGACATTGTACTCCAGTTGTGCTCAATCAGTGGGTCATAACAATTTAACATTGCCTATTTGATTTCGTATATTTTCTGTCTATCAACAAAAAGATCCTCCATGCTTTATTTGATGCCCTCTCAACATTTATTGCTACTTTACACAGCCAGTACCATCTATTCTTGAACCAGTTCAGAATTGTGCTTGTAAACCTGTATTCTGTCATGATGTAGATATTGTTTTTTTTTAAATTGTTATGTATCAAAATACCACAAAAAGCTTTGTTTGCATGCTATCCAGTCAAATCAAATGAGATATGAGTAAAATCAAGACATATGCAAGTAGAACAAATAGTGCAAAAAGAAAAATACCAGAGAACAGAAGATAGTGTGTCAGCATGATAGCGTTACAGTTACAAAGAAAGTCCCGATTTAAAAAAAAAAGTGCAAGGTCCACAATTAAATTATTCAGCTACTTCTACCACTTGGCTGCTCATTCTGACAGCTTGCATATGCCCCATTGCTATTCTATTTTGCTGTTATCCTGTTTTGCTTGTTTACCTGTTTCCCTTTCTACCAAAACTGCCTGACCTTCTGAGTGTTTCTAGCATTCTTTGTTTTTATTTCAAATTACTAATTTCTGATTTTCCAAAGACATATTGTTCAATAAAAAAGTAAAGTGCAGTTTTAGCATGCAGATGATTGACAGTGGCATTTATGTCATTAATTTTACACCAGTTTATGTCATCACAGAAAGCAAAGCTGTTTCTTCTTCTTTAAGCTTAGTTGACATTTTAAAAGTAGAAATCCATAAATTTAAGAGATAATGAATGCATTTGATATTTTGTCAAATGTGTATGTTCCATCTTTCATTTCTACTTCAATTTTTCACCCTCATAATATAAATTTTAAAACATTCATTTTCAGCTCAAGCAACCTACCCTCAGTGGCAAAGGGACCGACTCTAGATGCTCGCAGAAGCCTTCACTGATTGAGTCAGTAAAAGCACAAAAATCAATGTTTGAAGATGCTGAAAGAATTTTGCGTGAGGTGCAACTGAATAAGAAATTCATTGAAGAAAATCTTGAAGCAATTGTTAGAGCAAAGGACAGTGCTTCTTTATATTCAGTAATTGATTCCTTAACTGCAAACAGGTATGGAACTAACAATGTGATGTTACTGTAATATCAGTGTAATATTGATGCTTTATTGGGGAGGATATTTTGTGTGCTGCTGTTGTTCCTCTTTCCCAAATCGGCCATAGATTTTAAAGATGCATTGTCGATCCATGTGACTACTTGGAACCTTTTTAAAAAATAATTATTCGCCTCCAACTCTGTCTAAATACATCTTCATTACAGTGATGATAGTTGAAACTCCTACTACGTTGGCGACAGATTGCGCTTATCTGTGAAACCCAGCCAAGCATTGTAACCAATGTAACATAATAGATTGACTGGCCAGAGACAGCACTGTTGTTCTACCTCACCCATAGGCCATGCTGGACAATTATTTACCTGCTGCTACCAGCAATCTTTGTCTTCCTTCAGTGGTTGGAATTCCCAAGCCTGGTGAAATCATATCAGTGACATTAAAACCAAATGCTGCTTTAAATTGGAGGTACACCATGCCATTACCTTATTAAAGTTACGAGCAACCACTCAATATTTAGTTACTTGGCTACCTCCTCCACATTACACCTGTTAAACTTCAAATTGTTCGGTTAGGATCATGGTTTTAAATATTTGATAATTAATTTTCTATGGCATTAATATCCCCCCTCTGTTTTCTTGTAAGACTTGTATTGGTAGGTGATTACATGTTTTAACAGACATGTGCATTGAAACTTAGACAAGCTCCATCATGATAACCATGATAATTCTGAAACTTCTTAACAAAATCTCAACAAAAGCAGACTGATACTTTTGTTATCATTTTCATTGTTGAGTTGAAATTCACATATATTGCCAGTAAAGTTAATAATTGAACATCAAAACACAATGTGTTGGAATAACTTAGCAGGACAGGCAGCATCAGTGGAGAGCATCAGGCTGAAGAAGGGTCCCAACCTCGAAACATCACCTATCCATTGCCTCCACAGATTCTGCGCAGCCTCTATTTTTTGTTCCTGATGTTTATCCAGTTCCAGCTACTGAAGAATGTGCATCTGGAAATTATATATACTTTGTCTTTAATATTGGATGGCAACTCTCAAAATCCTTGTGAACATTGAATGAATGTTTACTTGGTGATGTTTTGGAGTGTGTGGAACACATTCTAATGTGGATTAACACTTTATGTTTGCTCAAGATTCCAACATCTGCAGTTCCTTGTGTCTTTAGTGATTCAACATGTTGCATTACATACGCACATATCTTGGTGATATTTATCACCAACTAAACATTCATTCAGTGTTCACAAGGATTTTAAGAGTTGTCAAGCTATCCAATATTAAAGACAAAGTATAAATGATTTCAAGATGCACATTTTTCAGTAGCTGGAACTGGATAGGCATCAGGACTAAAATTACAGGCACTGCTGATTATATGAAACACTTCTCCATTTGTTCATGTGTGAGTAGATCTACATGTGGCCAATTTCATAAGGTAAGATGTAGGCAGACGTCTTGTCTAATAGAAGTGGATAAACACTCAAACCAAAAGCAGCTCACCAGAGGGGATAAGAGCTTTGGCAGTATTGAACCAGTCAAAGTAAGTAAAGTGAGAATGGGTGGGAGAGTGGGATGAGGATACTAATTCAAGAGTAGACTATGGTGATGACCTTGGGATGGCAGGTGGTGGAAGTGGGAGTCAGAATAATGCTCCTACTGCCATGATGTCAAAAATTAAATGGAACATAATTGTTGAGTATTTCAAGATGGCCTCCAACTGTGGCAAGCATCAGTTGAGCCAAACATTGGCAGATATCAATAGTTTGGAAATACATGTGAATCTTCTAGTAATTTGTTATGTCACAATTGCTTAAGATCATTGTAATTGGATTAATTTGCACAAACCATATAATGTCATTTTCTGCATCTGCTTTGACTACCAATGTTAAGACCAAAACGATAATTGCTTGAACCATAATTTTCAACATATAATCACCTATAATAGACTTTAGTGAGACCTTTGAGGTCCCCCATGGCAGGCTTGTCCTGAAGATTAGATCAAATGGGATCCAGAGTGAGATAGGCCAATACAAAATTGGCTTTATGGAAGGAGTCAGGGTGATAGTGGAGGATTGTTATTCAGATTGGCGGACTTGTGACCAGTGATGTGCTGCAGGGATCAGTGCTGGAATAACTTGTTTGTAATCTATAATCACGATATGGGTGACAAATTTGTTGACATAGTTAATAAGTTTGTGGTTGACACCAGAATCGGTGGTAGTGAACAATGAAGAAGGTTATCTAAGATTACAGAGGGAACTGGAGAAGTGGGTCAATACATAGCAAATACAGTTGATCTCTGACAAGTGCAAGCTATTGCATTTTCATAAGTTGAACCATGACAAGACTTACATAGTAACGGGTTGGATCCTGGAGAATGCTGTAGAACAGAGACCCCGAGGGGTCCAGGCACATAGTTCCCTTAAAGTCCCAACACAGGTAGAAAGGCTGGGAAGAAGTCTTTGACATGCTTGCCTTCATCGGTCAAGGCACTGAGTACGGGAGATGGGACCTCATGTTACAATTGTACAAGTCGTTGGTGAGACCACACTTGTTTACTCTGGGGTGCTGCAGTCTGAGGGGAGACTTGAACTGTAGCTGTCAGAAGCTATAACTGTAACTAGAGCTGTCGCTGTAGCTTGACCCTCTGCAAAAAAAATTAACTTGCTCCACACATCTTCTTTAAACTTTGCAACTTTCACCACAAAGCTTTCACCCTCTAGACTTTGACATTTCCTCCTAGGAGGAAGATTCTGACTGTCTGCTCTTTCTATGACTCTCATAATTTTAGATACTTCTATCATGCCTCCCCTCAATCTCCAGCGCTCCAGAGAAAAGAGTTTTTAGAATTTGTAATTCCAGGGTTTCATGGTCATGATGTGGCACCAGATTGTGTAAGATACTGCATGTTGTAGACCAGGGGCCTCCAAACCTTTCAGTATGAGGGACACATTATAGATTTGGCACACGTTTGGAGGCCATAGGAAAAAATAAATGTCAGTTTTATAGATTTAATCTCTCTCTCTCTCTCTCTCTCTCTCTCTCTCTCTCTCTCTCTCTCTCTCTCTCTCTCTCTCTCTCTCTCTCTCTCTCTCTCTCTCTCTCTCTCTCTCTCTCTCTCTCTCTCTCTCTCTCTCTCTCTCTCTCTCTCTCTCTCTCTCTCTCTCTCTCTCTCTCTCTCTCTCTCTCTCTCTCTCTCTCTCTCTCACTCTCTCTCCATCCCCCTCTCTCACCCTCTCTCCCCCCCTCCCTCTCTCTCCCTCTCTCTCCCCCTCCCTCTCTCTCCCTCTCTCTCCCTCTCCCTCCCTCTCTCTCCCCCTCTCCCTCCCCCTCTCCCTCCCCCTCCCCCTCTCTCTCTCCCCCTCCCCCTCTCTCTCTCCCCCTCTCCCCTCCCTCTCTCTCTCTGTCTCTCCCTCCCTCTCTCTCTCTCTCTGAGCGACGATGATGTTGGGTGGGGGGGCGAGCGTTCCTGGAGCTGAGGGAGCGGGAGGGAGAGGTCGGTGCTCCGAGGGAGCAGGAAGGGAGAGGGTTGCAGCTGGTGCAGGGACCGGGGGCGGGGAGACACCACGCCGGGTACGCGCGGCCTCTCCTTCCCCTGGCTCCAGGACGCTCGCCACCGCACCTCGGGACAGAAAAGGAAACTTACCCGTGGAGCTGTCGGGTCCCTGAGGGGGAAAAAAAAGAATTTGACGGCAGTCAAGTATAGACGGGAGGGGCGGGGCGGGGCAAGTGAGGGCGGTGTTTTATCTCGTTAGCACAGAACCCGCTAAATAGCCTGCTGCACGGAATGTGTTTGAGAGCTTGCTGCAGGCCGGATAAAATCTCGGGGCGGGCCGGATATGGCCCGCGGGCCATAGTTTGGAGACCCCCTGTTATTGACAACCAGAGGGAGAAACATAGAAAAATAGGTGCTGCAGGCCATTTGGCCCTAAGTTAAATATGATCATGGCTGATCATCTAAAATCAGTACCCTGTTCCTGCTTTTTCCCCCCATATTCCTAGATTCCTTTAGCCCTAAGAGCTAAATCTAACTCTCCACCACTGTCACTATTTTAAAGTTGGAATAGTATACATTTCCCCAGAAATGAACAAAGCACTTTGTGCAGGCCTGGGTGCTTGGAGACCCACATAAAAATCTTTGAGGATTTTACACTACTTGGATATTTAAGCGCACTTTGTCCAGATGACTGTCATTATTTCATTAATTCTTAGAAAATAAAATGGATCACCTGTGATCTCATTTTACTATGACTTTCTATCTGCTATTGCCATTATAAGCTATTGCCATCATGTTTTCATATTCCCACTCAGATAATCTACAAAGGATACAATACAAAGGACATTTATTATCACATACACCAATTGGTGTAGTGAAATCTATCCCTTAACCTCTTCCTCCCGTCCTCAAGAACCCCCTTCAAATGTACCTCTGACAAAATCTTCAGTCACACCTCCTCTGCCTTTCCTCACAGGAGAGGCAACAATTTTCATTTATGCCTTTCTTTGGAATGTCTAAAAATAAAAGAGCACGATGAATGAAAATTATTGGAAATATGACACGACACAATTTGCAACTACCCACAGGAGTTGTGTTCCGGATCAAACTAACGTCGAGGGAATTAGGTTCATAAAGAATTGTTCAATTTACAACAAATTGTTTTGCGAGATTTACAGTAAACCCAAAACATGCATTGAGGATACCAGTCAGTGCTTCCACACCTCAATTTTTTTTTCCTTAAATAGAATCTCAAATTTCCTGGAATTTGATGGTATTTCCTGAAATTTTCAAAAATGCTTCCTGCGTGCTATTTGTTGTTGGCTTTTTTTGCGGTACACGTTAACAACACAAAGAAGAACAAGGCAAAATAGATCTATGTAAATACAACGTATCTGCCTGCTTCTTGGACAGGCTAGATGCAGGAAGATTGTTCCCGATGTTGGGGAAGTCCAGAACAAGGGGTCACAGTTTAAGGATAAAGGGGAAATTTTTTAGGACTGAGATGAGAAAAACATTTTTTACACAGAGAGTGGTGAATCTCTGGAATTTTCTGCCACAGAATGTAGTTGAGGCCAGTTCATTGGCTATATTTAAGAGGGAGTTTGATGTGGCCCTTGTGGCTAAAGGGATCAGGGGGTATGGAGAGAAAGCAGGTACAGGATACTGAGTTGGATGATCAGCCATGATCATATTGAATGGCGGTGCAGGCTCGAAGGGCCGAATGGCCTACTCCTGCACCTATTTTCTACGTTTCTATGTTTCTATGTTTCTGTTACTCACTTGTACAGTATTATGCAAGGCAGCTTTCGTTGCCTCCAACAGCTTTTGTTGTCTTTGTTTCTTCACCCTTATCTCATGTGTCTCAATCTCTGCTCTCTCTACCTCCCTCTCTCTCTACCTCCCTCCCTTCCTCTCTCCCTCTCTCTCTCCCTCCCTCTCTCCCTCTCTCCCACTCTCCCTCTCTCCTTCCCTCCCTCTTTCTCTCCCTCCCTCCCCCTTTCCCTCCCTCTCTCTCCCTTTCTTTTTTCTCTCCCTCCCTCTCTTATTCCCTCCCTCCCTCTTGCCCCCCTGCCTCTCTCTCCCTCATTCTCCCTCCCTCATTCTCCCTCCCTCATTCTCCCTCTCTCCTTCTCCCTCTCTACCTCCTTCCCACCCTCCCTCCCCTCTCCCTCTCTCCATCCCTCCCTCCCTCTCTCCCTCTCTCATCCCCTCCCCTCCCACTCTCCTCCCCTCCCTCTCTCCCTCTCGGCCCCTTGAGCCACCGTTCTGTAAAATCAAGGCCAATCCCAATGTAACTGCAATCCCACCGCCCACTGGTAACTTTTCACCACAAGGCTTATTCAGAATTCTACCACTGCCTGAAAAATAATCAAAGGCTCAACTTCCAGTGAGAAAGAGAATTCCAAAGACTCATTGTTATATGAGAATTTTTCCGAACTGTCTGTGACCCATAGCGCTGTGGCCATAGCGCTATGTTTAAAGCCCATTGCGCTGCAGCCGACAGCTCTTTGTTTAAATTCCCATGCATTACACTGACAGCGCTCTGTTTAAATATTTGAGCGCCAAAGTGCTGGGTGTATTACCTTTACACCCCTTCGCGGGCCGGATGCGGAAATTTCCAGAAATTATTCCATTTCCCTAAAATTACCTGAAGATAACCAGAATTTTGGATATTTCCTTCAAAGTGGAAACACTGATACCAGTTGCCATAGATGTTAAGGAAATAAGTTAGAATCGAGTCACCATCTTCACTATACTGTTGCTGTTTATTAAAAGAAACTGCTTTGTTTGACAAGCTGAAACTTAAAGGTCATTCATCCACTCATCATTGTTGCCAAATGGAAGAGTGCAAGTGTGCAAGGAGGGTTTTTCCCTAAATAGCTGATTACAGGCTCCTTCCTATTAACCTGTTAAAAGTGGCTATTAAACTGGTGGGTTTTTTAGACGTGCTTTTATAAGAAGATCTTCATATGTGTCCCCTATCCTTTGTTGTAGCTAACCAAACATGAATGACACATTACATTTTGATGCAACAATCCTTTGTTACAACAAAATGTAAGTTTTGTTACCAGGTGGTAATTGCAATGTTCATTCTGAGATCTTAATTGGCCTGTCCCACTTAGGCGACTTTTTAGGCGACTACAGGAGACTATGCGGTCGCCACATGTTACTATGCGGTCGCCACATGCGGTCGCCGCTGAAAAATTAGCGGCGACCAAATGAAAACGTCATGGAGAGTAGCGAGAATTCTCGTGCTGTAGGTGGATTGCCAAGAGGTCCTAGTGGGTCGCCAGGAGGTCGTAGGCTGTATGTCCTCGTAGGTTGTAGCCGGTGCTGACCGGTGAATTTCATTGGCTCATTGGGAAAACAAAATGTAACCAGTAGTTTTCAGAACCAAGGATAACCGACTGATACTGTTAATATCTGCCAAGCTTCATAGCCGTGTATCTCTGGCTTCTTAAAAGATGTCTCCACTCCTTCTCCCCTCCCAGTCTCCCCCTTCTCCCCCCCCCCTCTTTTAAAGGACTTAAGTGACCCTTCCCGTACACTGTGCTTTCACCATCTTAATTACAGCGCCAACCTTCCTGTTCATCGTGGTGTGTGTCTGTATCACATTGGCTTTGCACCGTGTGAATTTCACTCCGACAGCGCTCCCCCTGCTTGCCCTGTCCCACGCCTGCATAACTTGCTGGTGAAGGAAGTGATTTGTGTGTGTGTTCCACTCTGACAGTCGCCGTTCCAGTCGCCGGGTTTTCAGCAACCGGCTACGACTTGACAGTCGCCGGCAGTCGCTTGAAGAATTGCTTAAGTGGGACAGGCCCATAACTTATTGAACACCACCGTGAGACTATAATTTGGAAACAAGCTAATATGTTGCTATTGGATTCAACTGGCCTGCAGAGTTTAAGAATTACACCACAGCAAAAACTGTTACTCTAATATTCTACTAAGTTGGCTTGGAATGAAAAATCTTATTGGCATTGATACATTGTCAAATGTAGTTAAAATTGACCTCCAATAATTCACTGGTTTAGGTTTAATATTGCCAGATGCACCGACATATAGTGACAAGCTTTTGCTTGCGTGCTATCCAATCAAATCAGATAATATTGTACATGAATACAATCTAGTCAATGTCAAGTACAAAAGGTAGAGTGAAGAGAAAGATACCAGAGTGAGGAATATAATTCTCAGGATGAACATAGGTGTAATTGGCTGAGTCCTTGATTATGTTCCACAATGTGGCATCATTCATTGTGGCTTCTTTTCTCAAGGTGATTCCTGCTTTGTCCTATATATTAAAAAAAGGTGGGGTGGCAGGGCTTAAGTTTCCTATCATTATGTAAACATGTGGTAAAACAGATGGTACGGAAATAATGTAAAAGTGAAGCAACAAAAATAACAATGTTTTAACTGCACGTACAAATAGCACCCATACGATAGTGATATCCAACTATATACAGATAATGGAACTCCTACTACTTAACTTTATTGCTGAGTAATATCCAGAAACTTCTGAGTAATATCCAGAAACATCAATAATTTTTATCCAGCTTTTATAGTGACAGTAAAAGTGAAGTAGAAATGATTGAAGATGGAAACTAAATATTACTACATTTCAAGGCATCTATCCAATCATGGGTAAATACTGTAAGGACTAATAGCAAAATATTGCAGGCACAAAAATAGTTAATGGACCAGAAAAGTTTAACCTTATCCAGTTTCCGACAGTTGCTACCTGATTGACATCATAAAACTGCGAAGATTTCAGTCAAACTACTACAAGCTAGTTTTGAGAAAATGCCTTCACTCATCTGGGTGGATATTGCAAAGACTTTTAATTGGAAAATCAGAATTTTTATGTACAGAATAGTAGGCTAACAGAATCGAGGGATATGGGGAGAAGGCAGGCATGGGTTACTGATTGTGGATGATCAGCCACGATCACAATGAATGGTGGTGCAGGCTCGAAGGGTCAAATGGCCTCCTCCTGCACCTATTTTCTATGTTTCTAGGCAAAATAGACTTTTTTACTATTCACAACTATTCACACATTCATGATTTTTTGATGATTGAACCTTGGAATGGTTGGGATTATGTAGAAGAGCAAAGCACATCATGATGTGAATCACTCATATGGATCATATAATTTACGTAATATGATTTCTGCTTTTTGAATAGCAATGTGAATGCAGTGTTTGTAAGAGATTATTATAAAGAGATAGATGTGCTAAGTGTTATTGTCATCCCTGTAATATTTTTTATTCTGATGGATTGCAGGATTTAAGTACTTGGAATTTACCTGTCTTTTAATCAAAGTACAATCAACCATTATATTTTGATTCAACCAGTCTCTATCAAGGGTTCCAAAATCTGGTTAGAGATCCCCAGTACATAACTTCTATTGTTTACATGCAATTTGGGACAATTTTTTTTCAGCTAGGTATTTCCCTAACTAATGACTCCCTTTTAAGGCATTTCGGAATCTTTACACAAAGATGAAGTGATCCAGGATTGTTCTTGACATTTTGAGGCTGCACAGAAGTAAGGGGTTCTCTCTGTCCTGTGTGATGTAATGGTATTATATCATCTTGATTATCAATTGAGCAGCCAATAGACAACTGAGGAAGGAAAACATGTTGCAACTGGTGTATGAAGGGTCCATCATTCTCAAAAAAATTATTTGCTGACCGGTACATATGATTTAATATATCAAATTAAAAGGAATAGATAGTTTGCAGATAGTTTTAAAGTCAGGTCAGATAATATTATTCGAAAGGATGACTCAGTAGGTTTTTCATTGATTTCTCTTTGATAGATAAGTGGTTCTATAATGTGAAGCCTATGTTTTGTGCCTGGTTGCTATAGACATTGTCTATGTCAATGGACAATTTTATACTTGGGAAGGTTGCATTAAATATTCAAACTGAGAGTAAAAAATGTTTTGAAACTATTGCCACTATCTTTCAAGATAAGTAGAGTTAGAAAGATCAGCTTGTTTTTTCAATTTATGTTTTATTCTTCTTTTTAGCTGTTTCTACTGCACTCCAAAATACATTTTGAAGATTATATTAAAATTGAACTTGATCAATACTCTGTTTACCTAATTGCATGGCTGCAACATAATCAAAGACATGCCCCACCCCACTTATTCCTTCTACTTCCCGTCAGAAGAAGATACAGAAGCTTGAAAGCTCGCACCACGAGACACAGGAACAGCATCTTCCCCTCTGTTATCAGGCTTCTGAATAGTCATTCCACTGATGATAGACACAAAAAGTGTAATTCCACTAACTTGGAAGCTGTCTGATTTACCTCTATCACACTGTGGACATTGGACCTTTTCTCTGGAACTGTTGCTGAGAACTTATACTGCATTCATTTGCTCTACCTATTGTAATTGAGTTCAGCTTGATTGTATCTATGTATAGTATCTAATCTGATTAGATAACATGCAAAACAAGGCTTTTTACTGTACCTGGACACACATGACAATAAACCTAAACCTATGTGCCCATTTCACCTGTGGGGGGGGGGGGGGAGTAAAGATTCAAGTAAACATCTAATTATTTTAACCTTCTCTCTCTGCTGCACTTAAGAGGTTGGCCATATTTCCGTGAAGAATAACTCAGCAGAAACCAGGCACTGCCACCTCTCAAAAATTGAATGACAGATTGTACCCAGCGGATGATGTTTAATTTTCACTGGCTGTTTACTGTAGCATTGACATGAGTCCGTTTCTGGGTAGGTTTAAGGATTATAGAAAAACATAGAAATTACACTGTTGTATCTATTAAAATGTAGTCAGCATTTTTACAAATCAAATGACTGATACTTGATCGTTTTTAAAGTTTCATCTTTTTGCTAAAAAGCTGTTGATAAATCAGTTCATTTTCATATTAACTTTAATTTCTCTTGATTAGACATGCTAGGTGATGTAAAATTAGATTTGGGGTAAAATCCTTTATCAGACAAATTATAATGTTTGAAATGAATGGCAACATAATTTACTGAGGCACTGCTGCTTTGTCACAAATCAAACCTTCCTCATAGATTGTATTTAGAATAGATAGTCGGCCATATTGGTCATCAACGGAAGCTGTGCTAGCATGCACAGTGCTCCAATTTTTATCTCCTGCTTAAAACCGTTGCTTAGCAACCCTCAGCTCAGCTACATCTTCGATAGAATCCTAAATAACTGTCGACGTAGTGGAATGGAAAAATACCATGCAATAGCAGCCAGTGCTGAGAGTGAACTGAAGAAGGACCACAAAGAGCATAAAATAGTTGAACAAGTTACCTAGCAATTTTTCACATCTGCCACTGAAACCATTAATGGCTTCAATTGGCCTAATGTTGGAGTTCAAATACATTCCTGAGAAAATATTAGTTTGGGCTGCCAAGAATAGATCAAAGATTTATTCTGCAGTACAAAGTGCAGTAAACTTAAATTCTTCCCTGAACAAGAAAGTTTATGGCAATATATTGTGATTTTCTTTTTACTGCCCAGACAAGTAAATGGGTCATTTTGACTTGTAACAATTTATTTATAGAAGTTATGCTGCAAGTTTTTGGAAGACTCTCAGGTTTACCTTAGCTGATAAAATGTAGACCCAAGAAACTGCAGATGGTGGTTTACAAAAAACCCCCACAAAGTCCTGGAATAACAGTGGGACAGGCAGTATCTCCGGAAGACATGGATAGGTGACGATTCGAGTAAATGGTGAAGTGACCTGAACGTCACCTATCCATGTATTCCAGAGATGATGCCTGACCCCACAGAGTTAGTCCAGCACTTTGTAATTTTTTTTTACAATGGATGATGTCAGTTTTCCCATTTGATTGTAGCAGTTTAATTCCAGAAATTCTTCAGGTGAATGATTAACATGACAAAGCTTACTGCTTAAAAAACAATCAACACCAAAGTATGCTGCTAAGTTATTGGGTCACATTCCCAAAAGTTTAAATAGTTCCACTGCCTTCAATTGTATGTGGTTCACTGCACAGGGGAAAATATTGATACGAGCATAAATTCTGTTCAAACCTACTAACATGTGGGTTTGTTCTGTGGACCAGTGAAAACATTGCACCAGCTGAAGAATGTGTGGAATTGCACAGGTTTGGAACACTGCTCAGTAGTCAGTTTACTTATTGGAATTGTCAAATAAATGTTACAGTAAAAAGAAGAGAACAAGGACAAACACCAGATCAGATCTCACTAACCCTAACAAGTCACTTTGGGAAGGGTGAAAGTGACTTGTCTGGGTTTAGTGAGATCACGGCTGGGTCAGAGGCACCACTGTATTGCCAAACAAGAACATGCATCTGGAAACCGATGCCTTTCCAAGTCGGCTTGCCAAGCAGATGGGACCAGCATGCATCGCATGCAGTTTTTCATCCAGTTCATTTGGAATACTGAAGCCCAAAAGCGGAGTCCAGAAATTATGACCGTTGCAGATCCCCAGTTACTAGTAAAATATAGTTATGTAGCCATACTCCCTTTATATCTTTTGCAAATTTCTCTTTTGAAATATACGTTTTGTACTGATCAAAACACTAAAACGTACTTCCATGTTTTTCCTTCCGGCCATATCTGAATAGGTTCCACAGTAACTTGCCAACTTACTGAGCATGTTAACATGTGGAAATAATTAGAAGCTTGAATCTTGACACAAATCAAAAAAAATTGCTGTGTGGAATAAATGTATCTTTGTGGTTTGTGCATTTGGACAAAGGTACAGTACCAGATCGTTTCAGTCTTGTAGCCTAGTGTAATCTGAGTTTTTATCCTTTTATTGAATCTTGACTTTCGTATAACTCCATTTGTAGCCAGCTATTATTTCCTGTTGGTCGATAATGTTTCCATGGAATATGCAATTTGTGTGGCGGCCAAATGCAAATCAAATCGCTGAAGTTGGAATGTAGGTTGGAAAAAAGTGAATTTAGAAGGAGCCATTTCAGAAATGTTATATAACCAACAATTCAAAATGAATTGCATTAATGTAGCATTTTTACAACATCCTAAGAACTTCACAGTAAAGCGTTGCAATGTAAGAAGCGCAGCAGCTAATTTAAGCATTGCGTGATCTCACAAATAATGGTGAGATAAATGACCAATTAATCTGATTTAGTTTTATTAGTTCAGTGTTATCTGGAAAACACCCCTCTGTTTGAAATGTGCCACAAGAAATTATATATATTTTCTTTAAAAGCAAGTGAACAAGGCTTTCTTTGGTTTAATTTATCATCTGACAAATACTATCTCTAAAATGTCCCTCAATATTCTATCATGTTGTCAGCTTGTGTTGTGTTCTTAAGTGCCTGACGTGGAGCTTAAACACACAAATATTGGTTCAAAGGCGAGTCCCTTGACTGTGCCAATAATAAGCTTGAAATAAATGTTGCCCGTTGTATTTAAGTAGGAACTGCAGATGCTGGAAAATCTCCAATAAATGTTGCCCTGTCAGTTTTGATCTTTCAGTTATTTGTAATTCAAAAACTGATGTTTTAATATAAAATAATAGCCACAATGGTAAAGGTGCCTAATGCCCAAATTTATTTTGGAATTTGGAATGGCTTGCAAATCTATAGTTGTGATAGGATTGATTGAAAGACTATTAACCACCAAAATTGCAATGACGTACACTTTATTGGGAAAGTATAATTTAATGTCAATGCACGAATTGAAAGCAATACAGACCAACATGATCATGTACTTTCACTTTATGTTTCAAAGAGACTGATAAATTAGGGATAAGTATGACATGCAGAAAACTTTGACAATGATTAATTGAATTATATTTCAGTGATGAAGCAGAGAAGATTCGTATTGGGAAGACTGTAGATGCCTGGATCACAGTTATTGATAACGATATTCAGGTATGCTGAGAGATTTTACACATCTTCTGAAGAATGTTAATTCTTTAACATCCAAATATTAATTTTAATATGCTATCTGAGAAATTAACTATGGTATTTTAATTGATTGTTAAAAATTCTGGATTCCCATGGAAAAGAACGTCCCTACCCAACGGTTTTGAACACTGATCTTTCCAATTTTAGGCATCAGAAACCCCCTTCCCCTCCACCCCCAACCCTCTCTTTTCAACCCCCCATCCCTTGTACCCACCTGGACACACTAATTGTACCCCCCCCCCCCCTCCTCCATTCACCTATATTCCTTCCTCTAGCTTCATAATTTGCAATACTTCAATTATTTTGTCTCACACCTTCTATCTTTTCATCTCTGGCCTTTGTCCACCCATCTGCCTATCACCACCCCCCCCCCCCCCCCACCTGTATCTACTACCAGGCTTTGTGCTGCCCCTCATTTCTTCCAGTTTTCTCCACCCCAACAAAGTCTGAAGAAGGGACCGGACCCGAAACAACGCCTGTCGATGTTCTCCAGAGAGGCTGCCTGACCAGCTGGGTTACTCCAGCATTTTGAGTCTTCTATAATGCTATGTACTGTTTCTTCGCATGGGCCATTTAGTTTAAAGTCATGCCTGAGCTCTATTTATACCCATTTTGAACTAATAGTTTTATTGGCAATTTCCAAATACTGGCCCTCATGTAGTAAGCAAGAGTTGCCATGTTCACTGGCTTAGAAAAAACAATTAATACCAAGTGGACAAATGACCTGCTAATGCCAATGTCAAAGCAACCTCAGTTGCAATGCATTGAGCTGTTTTTCAATGTAATAGCATTACAGTTGCATATGCCATTTGCATAGTCCGAATACCTGTCTTTGCATGTTTATTTTTTCCTTAGTTATCACAAACTTTTAAAGAAGTTTATATTTTGTTGAATTACAGAAATACAAACAGTGAAGTAGGCATTGAAAATAGAAATGCTGAGACCTTTATGGAATTTTTCATTTATGAAAATAGAAATGCTGAGACCTGTTGTACCAATGTCTGCTGGATCTCCTGATTGCTAGTCATTTTAACTCCCTGACCTATGCCCATACCGACATTCTATTTATGGCTAGAGTGAGGCCATACACAAAGTAGTGGAACAGCACCACAAATTCCGCTTGTGTATCTTACAACCCAATGAATTTTCAAATTTTTGGTAACAGCAACTCTCCACTTCCAACCCCTCCTTCCCTGTACCCCACCCAGGTGGCACTATTTCTTCCAATATCCCTCCCCCTCCTTTCCCCTTCCTACCCCCCCCCTTCCTCCTCCTGGCCCCTTCCACCTAAATCCCTTCCTCTGGCTTCACATTTCACTCCTCTCCTTATCTGACACCTTTTCATCTCTGTACACCCATCTGCCAAACAAAACCACCCTCACCTGTCTGTACCGATCACTTGCCAGGCTTTGTGCCGCCCAGCACCTAGTTTCTAGATTTCATGCCCTCCCCACTACTATCAGTCTGATGAAGTGTCCGAACCCAAAATAGCCATCACCTATCCATGTCTTCCAGAGATGCTGCTTGACGCGAACATAGACACAAAATGCTGGAGTAACTCAGCAGGCCAGGCAGCATCTCGAGAGAAAAGGAATATTGTATTGTATATCTTTATTGTCATTTCCTGAGTATTCGCATACCCAGAGGAAACAAAAAAACGTTCCTCAACCAGTGTCCATTTCAGTGTGCAGTAAAAAATAAATAGAAGTAAAAATACATATATCATGAACAAATTAACACTCTACTCTACTAAACATCAACAGGCGTTCCGATCGGCAGTGGCACGACAGTGGCTCTGCTACAGTGTGTCCAGGTTGGTGGTTGGTGCACGATACTTTGGCAGGGGGCAAAGTCCGTTATCAGTCTTATAACCTGCGGGAAGAAGCTGAGGAGCATTCTGCTGGTTTTGCACCTAATGCTCCGGTACCTCTTCCCAGATGGCAGGATGGAGAATATGTGATGCAATGGGTGGTAGGGGTCTTTGATGATGGAGATGGCTCTGCTGATACATCTCTCCCTGTATATGTCCAGCAGGAAAGGGAGTGGAGCACAAATAATCCTGCTGGCGGTCTTCACAATCCTGTCTAGTTGGTGCCGTTCGTACGCCTTGCAGCTCCCGAACCAGGAAGTGATGCCGTAGGTTAATGTGCTCTCGATTGTCCCCCTATAAAAAGTTTGTAGGTGTGTAGTGGGGAGACCTGCTTTACGTAGTCTTCGGAGAGGGTGTAGTCGCTGCTGGGCTCTCTTGACCAGTGCTGTGGTGTTGGTCGTGGACGTCAGGTCATCTGACAGGTGGAGTCCTAGGAACTTCACGCTGTTGACCCTTTCCACATCAGCTCCATCGATGTGCAGAGGTGTATGGTGTTGTTTTCCCGCCCTCCTGAAGTCAACCACCATCTCCTTAGTTTTACCCACGTTGAGAATGAGGTTGTGGGATTTGCACCATCCTGTGAGCAGCTCCACCTCCATCCTGTACGCCGACTCATCATTGTCACTGATGAGACCCACCACTGTTGTGTCATCAGCGAACTTGTTGATGAAGTTGTTGTTGAGTCTAGCAGTACAGTCGTGTGTTAGCAGACTAAACAGCAGGGGGCTTAGGACACAGCCTTGGGGCGAGCCAGTGCTCACGGAATAAGTAACGTTTCGGGTCAGAACCCTTCAGCAGACTCCATCCTTCCTGTGGTCATCTGTTGCCAGCCCCCTGTTTTGTTCTGGCCGTCTCTATCTTTCAGTCTGAAAATGGGTTCTGACCCGAAACATCGCCTATTCTTTTCCCCAGAGATGTTGCCTGACCCGCTAAGTTATTCCAGCATTTTGTAACTATCATCAGTATAAACCAGCATCTGCAGTTCCTTCTTACACCTGCTGATTGATTCTTGCAATTTGTGTTTTTTTATAAACTAGCATCTGCAGTTCCTTGTGTCGTCACATTATCACTGTTGTCACCTTTAATGCATTGTTGGATACACAAAAGAACTGAGGGTCCAAATCTTGTGCGAATGACTTGTTCCTGATATTGCTTTGCCACAAAGCCTGGCTTGTTACAAGATGAGTTCTGGTGGAGGTATTTGGCAAAAAGAATATGTCGCCATTTCAAGAAATCATGGAGTATTTTCAGTTTACTGATTGGTTTGTAATTTCTGGCTGATGGTTCATGTCTGGACGTTTCAACCTCTGTTAAGTTTGGTTATGGAGGATGAGAAATATTTGCTGGTGCTGCTGTTAAATTGTTCGCAATTATAGAGGGTATTTTTAGGCCTGTCTAGAAATTAAGAGACGAGGAGGAGGATTTGGGAGGAGGGAAAGCAGGAGAAAAGATGGAAGAAGCAGTATCTGCGGTGAAGTAATTGTGGCGGAGCACACACCCATTGTGTAAAAAGTACTTTGGCCTACCAATGGAGCATGTCACCGAATAAGGTCAACGCTGGCCTTTGTCCAACCATCTGCCTTTCAAAAAATCCCTCTCACCGGTGATCACCTCTTACCCGCCATACTTTGTCCTGGTGCTCTTCTCTGCTACCTTTCTTCGCTCCCTCCCCTCCCCACAATCAGTCTGAAGAAACATCCCGACCCAAAACGTCACCTATCCATGTTCTCCTGGGATGCTGCTGGGATTTATGAGTTACTAGACCAAGGGGGACCCGTTGCAGGGGAGGGGGGGGGTTGCGGCCTGCGGCGTCACACACACACTAACCATCCCCCACACACGGAGGGGGGGTGAGAGGGGGAGGGATGGCGAGGAACGGGTGGATGGAGAGGGGCAGGAGGGGGAAGGGGGGAGAGAGAGGAGGGAGGAGAAAGGGGGAAGGGAGGGGGACGGGGGTGGGGTGGAGGGGGAAGAGAGGAGGGGGAGAGGGGAAGGGAGAGGGGTGGGGGGCAGAGGGGGAGAGAGGAAGGGGAGGGAGAGAGAGGAGGGGGTAGAGGGGAGGGAGAGAGGAGGGGGAGAGAGGGGGAGAAGAGGGGGGTAGAGAGGAGGGGGGTAGAGAGGAGGGTGGGAGTGGGGAAGAGGGGTGGAAAGGGAGGGGGGTGGATGGGAGAGGGGGAGGGGGAAGAGGGGGAGCGGGCTGCGAAAAGCGGAGAGAGGCCAGCTAGAGAGAGAGGAGAGAGAGAGAGAGAGCTCTAGTACAGTTGTCGGGAAAGCTGAGCCGAGGCGCTAGTGTACATCGTGCGTCGACCAAAGCTCTCGGCAACTCTCGGGAGTTCTCGGGAAAGCCGAGCTGAGGCGCTAGTGTGCGTCGGCCTTCGGAAGCCCTCGGGATCTGCAGAACAGAGCCCACTTGCTCGTTCTTTCTGCGTCTTTTGAAGAACCGGTGGGGGGGGAGGGGAGGGTTAAAATAACTCACAGCGTCGTGCAAAAACAGTGCCCAGCAGGCTGCGCTTTGAAAACTGCGCAGCTGGCTGCGAAGAGCAGAGCCATTGTGATGTCATCCCCCTCGTTAGATTTTAAAAAGATCTCAGATTTGTGAAGAATTTGAAGAAATAACTTGGGAAATAATGAATCACATTTTCAGATGAGGCGATTTTTGAGATCATGAGGTAAATCTCTACCGGAATATGTAAAAATTTCACCGTTAGCACGTCAAGTTTTCGAGGAGATGTGAATCACAGAAAAAGACAATCAAACACACAAGCAAACACACGTACATAAACATCCAAGATCAGAGTTTTATAATAATACTAGACCAAGTGCAGACCCGTTGGGTCTTTTTCTCCAACACGCGGTTGCGGGGGAGGGGGGGGGCATGCGTCATCACACAGGGGATTTAGGGGAGGGAGGGCAGGGGTGGGGAGAGATGGAGGGGGGTAGAGAGGGAGGGGGGGAGAGAGGTGATGGGGGGAGAGAGGGAGGGGGGGAGAGAGGAGGAGAGGGGGGGGAGAGAGGGAGGGGGAAGAGAGAGGAGGGGGGAGAGAGAGGGAGGGGGCAGAGAGAGGGAGGGGGGAGAGAGAGAGAGAGGGAGGGGGAGAGAGAGGGAGGGGAGGAGAGAGGGAGAGGGGGGAGAGAGGGAGAGGGGGGAGAGAGGGAGGGGGGAGAGAGGAGGGGGAGAGAGGGAGGGCGGAGAGAGGGAGGGGGGCGAGAGAGGAGGGGGGGCGAGAGGGAGGGGGGGCGAGAGGGAGGGGGGGAGAGAGGGAGGGGGGAGAGAGGGTGGTGGGAGAGAGGGAGGGGGGAGAGAGGGAGGGGGGGAAGAGAGGGAGGGGGGAGAGAGGGAGGGGGGGAGAGAGGGAGGGGGGGAGAGAGGGAGGGGGGGAGAGAGGGAGGGGGGGAGAGAGGGAGGGGGGGAGAGAGGGAGGGGGGGAGAGGGAGGGGGGAGAGAGGGAGGGGAGGGTGAGAGGGAGGGGGGAGGAGAGAGGGAGGGGGGGAGGAGAGAGGGAGGGGGGGAGGAGAGAGGGAGGGGGAGGAGAGAGGGAGGGGGGGAGGAGAGAGGGAGGGGGGGAGGAGAGAGGGAGGGGGGAGGAGAGAGGGAGGGGGAGGAGAGAGGGAGGGGGGAGGAGAGAGGGAGGGGGAGGAGAGAGGAGGGGGGGAGGAGAGAGAGGGGGGGAGGAGAGAGAGGGGGGAGGAGAGAGGGAGGGGGAGGAGAGAGGGAGAAGGGGAGAGAGGGAGGAGGGAGAGAGGGAGGAGGGAGAGAGGGAGGGGGGGGAGAGGAGGGGGGGAGAAGGGGGAGAGAGAGAAGGAGAGAGAGTGAGTGGGCTGCGAACAACGGAGAGAGACAGCCTGACTCTCTGGAAACCGGCAGCTGAGTGAGCAGGGGATGGAGGGGCGAGGCTTCAGAAGCTGCACGGGCAGCGCAGAGAAGCTTCAGCGCGTGAGCGCCTCTGACCTCGCGATTGAGCAGAACAAAGATCCTATAGCGGAGCTGAGCTGTAGGATCTTTGCTGCAGAACGCTCTCGAACTTTCTGCATCTTTTGATGAACGGGGGGGTGGGTGGGCTAACGTAACTCGTGGAAAACTGCGCATGCGCGTTGACAGCAGCTGCATTAATCCAGAGCGGCGGGGGGGGGGGGGGGGGGCCACGAGGAAAGGCATTGTGAGGTCAGCAGCTGGGCAACCTTAATATTTTTTTTAAATGTCAGTTTGGTGATAAATTTTAGTAAATATCTCAGGAAATAATGGACCAAATTTATAGAGGATTGGATTTTTGAAATCACAAGGAAAATTTCTACCAGAAGATGTAAACATGTCACTGTTATTGTAACGTCAGCAGCTGGGCAGCGGTCAGATTTTAAAAAAAGGTCAGATTGGTCAACAATTTTAATTAAAAAGTCGGGAAAATAACGTACCAAATGTACAGAGGAGTGTCAGGTCCTTGTTTTTACAAGGTCACCTTCTGCATTGACACTTTGGACCTTGCTTCAGAGCATGGCCTGCACTGAATGGCTGACAAGGTTCATGTGGCCTCAACATTTTTGCCAATGGTTTGTTTCAAGATTTCAGAACATGATATCAATGACTTAACATTGTTCACAGTCCCTGCTCTGTTGGTTAGGTCAATAGCCACCCTCCAACATTAACATACAATTAAAGGAAAGAGAATGCTAT
>CM075978.1:26286059-26571481 GCA_038087875.1 Malacoraja senta
GCTATGTTGTGCTTGCAACACAGGTGTGCCAGAATTTAAGGTACATTTTCTTTCAGCCTCTTCATCACCAACCTAGCTTTTTTTTATCAACCTGAAGGGTTACAACATCCTCCATGTATGTCTGGTTTGTGACCATGGTCACGACGTCCATACCTTGTATTCCGTCCAAAGTTGGTACTCATTCATCCTGCCTTTATGCCAGTATGTCAAACCGTAAGCTGGCAGGTGGATGATTACAGATATACCCTACAGATATAACTTGTGGCTTCTATCACCAAGATGGACACAATTGCAAAGCTTATCTATAATGAGATCCCAGCCGTGACTAGCATCTCATTCAAACAATATGAACCTTAATTCATATCACTGGACTGCGCAATTAATCTTTATTTTGACAAAACACAATTACAGTTCCCACTACTGTACCTACCCATCGCGGGTTCGATCCTCGTATCTGCCTGACTAAGCCGTCCTAGCCTCGCTCAAGCAGAGACACTCCAGAAGGTTACGCAGTCCTAAGCGTTCTCCCAGAAGATCGACATCGGACCTCTTGGGAGCGGACTTTTATAGGTCCCCAAACCTTGAGGTGCCGAACCACACGGGGGTGGTCTCTTTACAGTCCTAAAAGGAAGCAAACAAGAATAAACATTGATACATGTGCCCTGAGATTCAAACAGTTTCTCCAAGACTCAACAGTTCGACCAATCATCGATTAACAGGATGACCATCTTGCAACATTATTTATACTATTTACAATGCTTTTGCAGCGATCCAATCGAAATTATGCATTTGAGGTTCGTTTGCAAAACTGCTATACATTTTATCAATTTAGGAGAAACGAGAACACCTGGACCCCTCACCATCCTGCATACCAGTCTGAGCCTAGACTGGCTGGCACTATTCAAAGCCTGTAAAGTTCAGCTGACAAGGGTTAAGCAATTCTGACAAGTGCAGGGATCCTCCATTTTATGGTGTCTTTAATTTGGCCAATATTAACAATTAGACACATCCTATCTGCTCAAGTTCAAACAAATGCCTCAAAACTCATTGGCCGCTGGTTCATTCTACAGCAAGACAATGATCCCAAACATACTGCTAAAGCAACAAAGGAGTTTTCCAAAGCTAAAAAATGATCAATTCTTGAGTGGCCAAGTCAATCACCCGATCTAAACCAATTGAGCATGCCTTTTATATGCCGAAGAGAAAACTGAAGGGGACTAGCCCCCAAAACAAGCATAAGCTAAAGATGGCTGCAATTAAGGCCTGGCAGAGCATCACCAGAGAAGACACCCAGCAACTGGTGATGTCCATGAATCGCAGACTTCAAGCAGTCATTGCATGCAAAGGATATGCAACAAAATATTAAACATGACTATTTTCATTTACATGACATTCCTGTGTCCCAAACATTATGGTGTCCTGAAATGGGGGGATTATGTATAAACACTGCTGTAATTTCTACATGGTGAAACCAAAATGTATAGAAATGGCTGTTATAAAAATCTGACAATGTGTACTTAACCACATGTGAGTTTTTCTATTACAAATGTCAAATTGTGGAGTAGAGAGGCAAATAAATAAATGATGGGTCTTCATCCCAAGCATTATGGAGGGCACTGTAGCTCTTTCAAAGTGGAGGGTGGTGAATAAGGCATTTGGCATGCTGACTTTCATCAGTCAGGTCATTGAGTAGGGAGTTGGGACATCATGTTACAGGTGTACTAGTCATTGGTGAGACCACACGGAGCATTGTGTGTCGTTCTGAATGCCCACAATAGAAAGGATGTCATTTAGCTGGAAAGGGTGCAGATAAAATTCACAAAGTTGTTCCCGGAATTGCATGGTTTGAGTTAAAAAGAGAGAGGACAGGCTGGGTCTTTTTTTCCCTGCAGCATCAGGAGGATGAAGGGTAATTTTTATAGAGTTATATAAAATGATGATGGGCATTGATAAAATAAGTGATCCAAATCTTTATAAAATGATGATGGGCATAAATAAACTAAGTGGGACAAATCTTTTTCCCAGGGTAGCAGAGTCGGTAAGACTGGAGGGCAAAGGTTTAAGATAAGCAGGGAAAGATTTAGACGAGACCAGAAGGGCATTTTCTTTCCACAGAGAGGATGGACGGTGTATGGACAAGCTGTCAAGAAACTATAGAGACAGAAGTAATTACAACATTTTAAAGAGATTTAAACAGGTACATGGTTAGGAAATGTTTGGAGGGATATGGGCCAAACACAGGCAAATGGGATTAGCTTGCTTAGACAACTTGGTCGGGATGGTGGAGTTGGGCCTCAGGGCCTGTTTGTGTGCTCCATAACTATGATTCTGAGACTGTGATCCTGTTATGGACATGTCGCAATGAACCTCAATGAGGGTCGATTGGATTTGATGTATGGTTTGCTTGGATTTTAGTAGGCTGTTTCACAAAGTGTCACATAATTGACTTACTGTACAAGTGAAAATCTGTTGGATCTGAAGGAACATATCAAGTAGAGTGCGTAGGATGCTAATTGATCAATATTACTGGGGGGCAGTTTGCAGTGGGATTCATTCCTGGATCAATTCTTCTTGGTTTTTGGATGTCACCGGTTTGGATTAAATATAAGAATTTTGTAGATTATGCCAAAATTGTCTGTCTGGTTGATAAGAAGGTTGTAGACTGTAAAAATGAAGATATTGGGTTTTCTAAATGTGCAGAATAGTTATAAGTAAATTTCAACCCAGAGAGGTGGGAAGTCATGCTTTTTGGAGGCCAAATAAGGCTTGGAAATACAAAACATGTCAGGCCGTGAAAAGTACAGAGGAACATGCCCAATGAAATTAGCAGCATGTGGATAAAACTGAGGAAGGCATTTGAAAAATACTTCATTAACTGTGGAATGGAATATGTGCACAGGGAGAGCATGATAAGGATTATGTAAACACGTTAGGATGCGGTTTTGAATACAACAAGAAATTTTAGCCATCACATGAAAGTAAGGATGCGATCTCATTAGGCAGCAATCAGAAAAGATTTATGGTGCTGTTGCTGGTGATAGAGATTTAGTCATGAGGATAGCTTGGCTAGACTAAGTTTATTTTTATTTGGAACAAGAATCTGTGAGATTTATTTGACGCATGTATTTTATATGTGAGACCTAAATAAGATGTAAAGGAAGGACACATTTTCCTTTTCAGTGAGCCAGTAATTAGGGGAGTTCGAGATGAGGTAATAGATAAAAGGATTAGAAGAACATTTAGGAGAAAATAAATTCTCCCAGTCTGTAACATATTACCTGAAAAACATCAGCACAATTAAAAAGTATTTAAATGGATGCTTCCAATGCTATTATCAACAAGAGACTATGTACCAAAAGTTAGAAGATGATCTTGGTTTCAAAACCCTTTTTCTTCTAGGTTGACATAGTGGGTCCGATAGATTCCTTTTATAAGTTTCTATGATTATAAGCTTACTTGACCCGATGCTCCAATGGTGTATTTTCTTACTGACTATAGTTTGCAAAGTGCAGCTTGTTGAGGTTATATTGGGGGCACCAGGCAGTGAGAATCCACAAACATTATTTTTATTTGGAACAAGAATCTGTGAGATTTATTTGATGCATGTTTAAAAATAGATTGGATGGGTATATGGACGGGAAAGGAATGGAGGGTTATGGTCTGAGTGCAGGTAGATGGGACTAGGGGGAAGTATTTTATTTTTAATTTAAAAAAATAAATTAAAAAAAATGTTCGGCACGGACTTGAAGGGCCGAGATGGCCTGTTTCTGTGCTGTTATGGTTATATGGTTATTATTGGGCCTTGAAGTCCCAAATGCAGTTTGGAACATATTGGTGTAGCCATGACCAATTGGCCATCCTGCCCAACTGAATCAATAGATTTTTGATCTATTTGAGGCGCATTTCACCATGGTGATGTTGGACACAATTGATCCTGCCTTCTCAGTGCTTTAGGAGTAAATGCGGGGGAGAGCTTCTGGACTAGAGTTAGGAAAAATACATTACTTTTCCCCATTTAACGCCTTAACTTGCAGTTGACCATATAGAGATGACATTCTGAAGTAAAGTAACTCAGAGAGTTCAATTTGCCATGCGATGTGATAGTCAGAGAGAGAATGCGACCCCTTAGGAATCAAAGTGGTCAACTCAGTGTGGAGCCACAGGAGATGGGCACGTCTGCAACGAGTATTTCTCCTCTGTTTTTACTGTGGAGAAACACATGAGGACTGGGGAACGTGGGCCAGTCAGTGGAAGTGTCCAGAGAGCTGTCAGTATTACAGGTACGGTCGAAGAGGTGCTGAAGTTCCTGATGCGTATGAAGATTGACAAATTTCCCGGGTCTGATATTAACATATCCGTGACAATGTGGGAAGCTAGAGAGGAAATTGCAGGTGCACGAGTCGTCATTAAAAAGAGGTGAGGTGCTGAAGACTGGAGGGTGGCAAATGTTGTGCATTTATTCAAAAAGGGCTGCAGGGAAAAGCCTGGGAACTACAGGCCAATGAGCCAAACATAAGTTGTCGGGAGGTCTGAGGGATAAGATACATAGAAACATAGAAAATCGGTGCAGGAGTAGGCCTATCGGCCCTTCGAGCCTGCACCGCCATTCAATATGATCATGGCTGATCATCCAACTCGGTATCCTGTACCTGCTTTCTCTCCATACCCCCAGATCCCTTTAGCCACAAGGGCGACATCTAACTCCCTCTTAAATATAGCCAATGAACTGGCCTCAACTACATTCTGTGGCAGAGAATTCCACAGATTCACCACTCTCTGTGTAAAAAATGTTTTTCACATCTCAGTCCTAAAAGATTTCCCCTTTATCCTTAAACTGTGACCCCTTGTTCTGGACTTCCCCAACAACGGGAACAATCTTCCTGCATCTAGCCTGTCCAACCCCTTAAGAATTTTGTAAGTTTCTATAAGATCCCCCCTCAATCTTCTAAATTCTAGCGAGTACAAGCCGAGTCTATCCAGTCTTTCTTCATATGAAAGTCCTGACATCCCAGGAATCAGTCTGGTGAACCTTCTCTGTACTCCCTCAATGGCAAGAATGTCCTTCCTCAGATTAGGACACCAAAACTGTACGCAATACTCCAGGTGTGGTCTCACCAAGACCCTGTACAACTGCAGTAGAACCTCCCTGCTCCTATACTCAAATCCTTTTGCTATGAATGCTAACGTACCATTCGCTTTCTTCACTGCCTGCTGCGCCTGCATGCCTACTTTCAATGACTGGTGTACCATGACACCCAGGTCTCGTTGCATCTCCCCCTTTTCCTAATCGGCCACCATTCAGGTAATAGCCTACTTTCCTGTTTTTGCCACCAAAGTAGATAACCTCACATTTATCCAAATTATACTGCATCTGTCATGCATTTGCCCACTCACCCAGCCCTATCCGTCATCTTGCAGCCTCCTAGCACCCTCCTCACAGCTAACACTGCCCCCCAGCTCCGTGTCATCCGCAAACTTGGAGATGTTGCATTCAATTCCCTCGTCCAAATCATTAATATATATTGTAAATAGCTGGGGTCCCAGCACTGAGCCTTGCGGTACCCCACTAGTCACTCCCCTGCCATTCTGAAAAGGACCCGTTTACTCCAACTCTTTGCTTCCTGTCTGCCAGCCAGTTCTCTATCCACATCAATACTGAACCCCCAATACTTTGTGCTTTAAGTTTGTATATTGATCTCTTATGTGGGACCTTGTCGAAAGCCTTCTGAAGGTCCAGATATAACACATCCACTGGTTCTCCCTTATCCTCTCTACTAGTTACATCCTCGAAAAATTCTATAAGATTCGTCAGACATGATTTACCTTTCATAAATCCATGTTTGACTTTGTCCAATGATTTCACCAATTTCCAAATGTGCTGCTATCCCATCTTTAATAACTGATTCTAGCAGTTTCCCCACTACCGATGTGAGACTAACTGGTCTGTAATTCCCCGTTTTCTCTCTCCCTCACTTTTTAAAAAGTGGGTTTACATTAGCTACCCTCAAATCCTCAGGAACTACTCCAGAATCTAAAGAGTTTTGATAAATTATCACTAATGCATCCACTATTTCTGGGGCTACTTCTTAAGTACTCTGGGATGCAGCCTATCTGGCCCTGGGGATTTATCGACCTTTAATCCATTCAATTTGCCTAACACCACTTCCCGGCTAACCTGGATTTCACTTAGTTCCACCATCTCATTTGACCCCAGTCCCCTGCTATTTCCAGCAGATTAATTAAGTCTTCCTTAGTGAAGACAGAACCAAAGTAGTTATTCAATTGGTCTGCCATGTCCTTGTTCCCCATGATCAATTCACCTGTTTCTGACTGCAAGGGACCTACATTTGTTTTAACTAATCTTTTTCTCTTCACATATCTATAAAAACTTTTGCAGTCAGTTTTTATGTTCCCTGACAGTTTTTGTTCATAAACTATTTTCCCTCTCCTAATTAAACCCTTTGTCCTCCTCTGCTGGACTCTGAATTTCTCCCAGTCCTCTGGTAGGCTGCTTTTTCTGGATAATTTGCATGCTTCATCTTTTGTTTTGATACTATCCCTGATTTCCCTTGTTATCCACGGATGCACTACCTTCCCTGATTTATTCTTTTGCCAAACTGGGATGAACAATTGTTGTAGTTCATCCATGCAGCCTTAAAATGCCTTCCATTGCATATCCACCGTCAACCCTTTAAGAATCAATTGCCAGTCTATCTTGGCCAATTCACGTCTCATACCCTCAAAGTTACCTTTCTTTAAGTTCGGAACCCTTGTTTCTGAATTAATTATGTCACTCTCCATCCTAATGAAGAACTCAACCATATTATGGTCACTCTTGCCCAAGGGGCCATGCACAACAAGACTGCTAACTAACCCTTCCTCATTACTCAATACCCAGTCTAGAATAGCCTGCTGTCTCGTTGGTTCCTCTACATGTTGATTTAGAAAACTATCCCGCATACATTCCAAGAAATCCTCTTCCTCAGCACCCCTGCCAATTTGATTCACCCAATCTATATGTAGATTGAAGTCACCCTTTATAACTGTTTTACCTTTGTTGCATGCACTTCTAATTTCCTGTTTGATGCCATCCCCAACTCCACTACTACTGTCAGGTGGCCTGTACACAACTCCCACTAGCGTTTTCTGCCCCTTAGTGTTTCGCAGCTCTACCCATATCGATTCCACATCCTCAAAGCTAATGTCCTTCCTTTCTATTGCGTTAATCTCCTCTCTAACCAGCAACGCTACCCCACCTCCTTTTCCTTTCTGTCTATCCCTCCTGAGTATTGAATATCCCTGGATGTTCAGCTCCCAGCCTTGGTCACCCTGGAGCCATGTCTCCGTGATCCCAACTATATCATAGTCATTAATAGCTATCTGCACATTCAACTCATCCACCTTATTACAAATGCTCCTTGCATTGAGACACAAAGCCTTCAGGCTTGTTTTTACAACACTCTTACCCCTTATACAATTATGTTGAAAAATGGCACTTTTTGATTTTTGTCCTGGATTTGTCTGCCTACCACTTTTACTTTTCACCTTGCTACCTATTGCTTCTACCCTCATTTTACACCCCTCTGTCTCTCTGCTCACACATTTAAGAAACCCACCACCTCTTATTCTCTGTTTATTATCTTTTTCTTCTTTCCCCCCTACATGTTGGGTCTGAGTGCTTCCCTTCTCTGCCTCCTGCCTCACACACTGTCTACTAGCTTTCTCTATTTGAGTCCCTCCCCCCAACCGTTCTAGTTTAAAGTCTCCCCAGTAGCCTTTGCAAATCTCCCCGCAAGGATATTGGTCCCCCTCAGGTTCAAGTGCAACCCGTCCTTTTTGTACAGGTCACACCTTCCCCAAAAGAGGTTCCAATGATCCAGAAACTTGAATCCCTGCCCACTGCACCAGTCCTTCAGCCATGCATTTATTCTCCACCTCGCTCCATTCCTACTCTCACTATCGCGTGACACAGGCAGTAATCCTGAGATTGTTACCTTTGCGGTCCTTTTCCTTAACTCTTCCTAACTCCCTAAATTCTCCTTTCAGGACCTCTTCCCGTTTTCTACCTATGTCATTGGTACCTATATGTACCACGACCTCGGGCTCCTCTCCCTCCCATTTCAGGATATCTTGGACACGTTCAAACACATCCCAGACCCTGGCACCAGGGAGGCAAACTACCATCCGGGTCTCCCGACTGCGTCCACAGAATCGCCTGTCTGACCCCCCAACTATAGAGTCCCCTATTACTACTGCCCTCTTCTTTTCCTTACCCCTCTGAGCAACAGGGCCGGTCTCTGTACCGGAGGCCCGGCCGCTGTCGCTATCCCCAGGTAGGCTGTCCCCCCCCAACAGTACTCAAACAGGAGTACTTATTGTCAAGGTGTACAGCCACCGGGGTACTCTCTAGTCCCTGCCTCTGCTCCTTGCCCCTCCTAACTGTGACCCACTTGTCTGTCTCCCGTGGTTTTGGAGTGACCACCCCTCTATAACTCCTCTCTATGACCTCCTCACTCTCCCTGACCAGACGGAGGTCATCGAGCTGCTGCTCCAGGTTCCTAAAACGGTCCCTTTGGAGTCCCATCTCGACGCACCTGGCGCAGATGTGGACGTCTGGAGGGCTATCAGACTCCATGACTTCCCACATCTGACATCCAGAACAGTAAACTGCCCTGGCCCTCATACTCCTCCCTTACCCTGGATACAATACAAAGTGCAATACAATACAATACAAGTACAATACAATACAATACAAACTGCTGGAAGAAATCAGCAGGGATTTGACAACCAATACACAGGCATTTAGATGGAGAAGACCTGATTAAGGATAGTCAGCATAGTTTTGTACGTGGGAGGTCGTGTCTCACAAATCTGATGGCGTTTTGAAGATGTGATAAAGGTTGATAAGGGCAGAGCTGTGGACGTTGTATATATGGATTTTAGCAAGGCATTCGACAAGGTTCAGCATGGTCAGTAGTTCTGGAAGATTAGATCGCATGGGATCCAAGGAGAGATAGCTGAATTGATAGAAATTGGCTTCACAGAAGGAAGCAGGGGGTGATGGTGGATGATTGTTTGTCAGACTGGAGGCCTGTGAGTAGTGGTGTGCCTCAGGGTTGAGTGCTAGGCCCATTGCTGTTTGTCATCTATATCAATGATTTGGATGAGAACGTACATGGCAGTATTAGCAAGTTTACAGATGACACAAAGGTCGATGGTATTGTAGATAGTGAAGATGGTCGTCAAAAATGCAGCAGGATATTGATCATTTGGGCACGTGGGCTGAGGAATGGTTGATGGAATTTAATATAGAAAAATGTGAGGTGTTGCATTTTGGGAAGTCTAACATGAGCAGGACCTACACAGTGCATAGTAGGGCTCTGAGGAGTGTTGTAGAACAGAGGGATCTAGGATTGCAGGTACATAGTTCCTTGAAAGTGGTATCACAGGTAGATAGGGTAGTCAGAAAGGCTTTTGGCCTTTATTATGTCTATTAAATATTATGTCTACTGAATATAGCAGTTAGTTTGAGACACTGGTATAACAGTTATACGCTCATTGCAGTTATTGGTGTGCCTGGTAAGAACTTCGGCAAACAAACATTTACAGTCTTCTGTGATATATTTGGATTTGTTCACTCCTTGCGGTATAGTATCAATGGCAGTATGTAGGACATCGGCAGTAAGTGTGGTGATCATTCAGGTCGCTTTGTGATTTTTTAAAACTCAGCTGAAAATAAACAAACTTAAAACAGACTCTTGCTCTCGCTACTGCCGTTGCAGTGCCAATCGTTGTGGGTCCATCATTTACATGCCGCTGGAAATTAAATCTCGCCCCACACTCCCCCACTCTCTCTCTCACACTCCTCATGAACAGCCACCCGCTACAATAGGCTGAATGGTCCTTTCTTTTGTTAATCCTGCCCGCAGTCTCTGATGGGGCCGGTTTCACAGACTTAACCGTGACCGGCCGCGTTTAACCAGGGCTCTGGGAACTCTGCATCTAATGGGGACGAGGAGGGTTCCAGAGGGAAGGCAGGGATAACAGAATCCGGCAGCAGAGTGGCTCTGTTAATGGATTCATTCCACAGTGAGTTCAGTTTGGAAAGAACACACGCCGGTAATTCTGCGGCCACTGGTTCATGAGATCGATCCAATTATTGACCAACAGGCGGTTGAATCTGCCTGTGACAGACTCCACAGTGAGACGTGTCCACAGGAGCGGGTATTCACTCTGATCAATAACTCAGGCACAGTGAACTTCACAATGTAAAACTATTCCAGTCAAAATTGTCCCTGAGAGCTGCCTTACCCGAGCACTGGGACAACTAGGCAAGGTCCCACTGAAGGCAAGAACAACATTCTAGTCACTTAAAAAAAAACGCCCGCGGGCCGGATGATTTTGGGTTACTGGCCGGATCCGGCTCGTGGGCCGTAGGTTGTCGACCCCTGCCTTAATGGTACATTCACACCGCATGTAGGTAAAGCATCAGCCCACATCACACTGATACAGTCGCTGCCTGCCTCAGATTAAATATTTTTACACAAAAATTATGAATAAAGATTAAAAAATGTTTCAAACATAAGTAATATTTTCTTATTCCAGTTGCAAACACATTAAGGATTAAATGAAAATAATAAATTCTTTAACTTTTTGAATATCTCATAATTGCATATTAATGAACTGAACTAGAACTGGGACTGTGTAAGTAGTGTGAACAGCAGAACAAGAAAGGAAGCTATTGAGTTGACAGAATTCTAGATGAATTAATTGGTAGAATAGTTAACAATCTATGCACAGTTTATACCGCGCGATGCGTTCGCTTTTTTGTCTCGAATGACCTTTGACAAATCCCATGATTCCTTGCGTTTATCGAAATAGCGAACTCGCTTATTCCTCTGAGAATCTGGGCCATGTTAACTGGAATGGCGAGTGCCATATGATCTAAATTCACAGCTGTGTGGGAGAGCACCACTGTGGATCACAGAGTTCAGGATCCAGTAGAAATGGTTTCCTCTTTTCTTGCATCAGAAGTTGAATTCAGATGCCGTGAGATGGTCACAACACCCTGTAATAAATTATCAACTTGCGGAGGCAAATGAAAATAATGGGTTCAGTAAAAAGATAGGTTTGTACAAAATACATGGTATTATATAGATTCATAGAATTGTACAGCACAGAAATGGGCACTTTTGGCCCACCTTGTTCTTGTGACCATGATGTCAATCCAAGTTAATCGTATTTGTCTGCATTAGGCCTGCATTCCTCTACACCTTTCCTATACAAGTTCTTGTCTAAACACCTTATTGGCTTGCTCCAGAAAACCATCACCCTCTCTGTGAAAAATATTACCCTTCACATCTTCTTTAACTATTTTCCCTCTCAACTTAAACCTGTGCTGTCTAGTTCTTAACTCCCATGCTCTAAGAACAAGATGTTGAATATCTGCCCTATCTATACTCCTTTTTACTGAGCCCATAAATCAATGCTCCTCATAATAGTATAAACCTCTGTTTAGTTACCCCTCAGCTGCCTACGTTCCAAAAAGAATAAACCCAGCCTTATGACCTTCCATTCTTGGCAAACATTCACATGAAGTTCTTCCCCAAGTCCTTGACATTTTTGTGGATCTTCATCACATGAACTTGTTTGGTGGTCCATATATTGGAACCACTTCTCTTGTGTGCATGAATCTATAAGCCTTTGTTTTCGACATGGCGTCTGTACTTTACGACGATATGTGGCTTCTGAGATGGCTAAAGAGGCTAATGTGGGAAATGCATATTCTTCCACAAATGGGGCAAGAGTTGGCTGATGGGTGGGCATGTAGTCAGTTTATGAGGTGATGGGCTTCTTCTGCTGCTTCCTCAGGGCTTCCGTGTGCTCCTCAAACATAGTCTAGTTCATCTACCATCTCAAATGCACCGTCTCCACTTTTAATGGTTGTGGGCAGAAGCTCCCAGGAGTTAGTGGGTTTGTTGCATTTGTCCAAGTAAGGTTCAAGCACGCAGTTTACAGCACAGTGGCACAGCTGGTAGACGCCAGAGATCCAGGTTCGAACCTGACCTCGGGCGCTATCTCAATGGAGTTTGCATGTTCTCCCTGTGACCACGTGGGTTTCCTCCAGTTGCCCTGGTTTCCTCCCACATCTCAAAGACGTGCAGATTTGCAGGTTAATTGAACTCTGGAAAAAAAATGTGCAGAGACTGGATGTAAAAGTTGGATATCCTGGAACTAGTGTGAGTGAGTGATTGATGGTCAGTATGGATCTGGTGTGCCAAGAGGCCTTTTTCCACATTGTAGCTTTAAACTAAACTGAACGCCCTTGAATCTTTTCTTCAGTCTACTTGGTAATCTTCTCCTGTGACATAGCTTGGAATAGAGTGACTGTTTTGTAAGCCTGTTGTTAGGCATGCAACAAATGACATGGCGTGTCTAACATCGCCGCCTGAGAGTGACAGGACTTGGTGCTGGGGCTGTTGGCGTGGGAGAAGTGATTGACAACTGTGTGTTCAAATTTATGTGTCATCTGCAAACGTGTTTTGGGTAACCTTGGTTTTAGAATGGACTCACTGTAGGTCAGATAGTTTCTCATTAATTCTTGGCAGAGTAAGGTCTCTGGAGTACCATCATGAGAGGTTATCCTTTTCAGACACTTGCTGTTGATAACAAACTCTTCTAATGCTCAAGGCTCAAATCAGTGCATTGCCTAATTATTGGAAACTATCGACTAGCTCTAAAATAATTCAAGGCTTTGTTAAAAAGTTCAGCAAATACATTAATATTTGTTAAAACAAATATTTATATTATAGTTTAGCATTGAAATAAAATGTCACTGTGGAGTTTCATTTTAATGATTCTTAATAGAAGCCAATTTTAGATGGTAACATTGATATACTGCTATATAGTCTTCTCCAAACATATTTCCTGCTGGGGAAAATTGTACATCTGCAGATGTAGTATCATGCTGCAGGATTAGTAAACATTAATTTCTTGTGGCATAATTGAATTGGCTTTGGGGCGGATGGTATTTTTTATCATCCTAGTCTCATCTGTTTTAAGAATACTTCTTGGGTTATTTGCTGTCTGAACATCTGTAAGAACCAAACATTGTTCCCATTGGATAATTGCTCAATCATATACTACATTGTCATATTGAGCTATTTAATCATGACTGTAATGTGCTTCCTATAGTGCATGGCTTGACAAACCAGTGGGCAGCCCGATGGATGAATGCTGAACTATTTGGGGTAGAAGCCCAGAAGACTTGAGAATTGTTCAATTCAATTCCAGTTCACAATTATCTCTCAGTAAGGTTAAACTTGATAGCATACATACACCATGTGTAACAGTCTTCAGAAATGTATTAACCATTATTACCCCAGACTTAAGGGCAAGGCACAATTTATCATCTGATCTGGCTATATTTATGATTATTATGAAGGAATTTCTCCAGTAAATTTCCACTTGTTTGGTGACTTGATTAGATGCTTTCAATGTGGAGAATTATGAAGATGAGTATAATCCCACCTATCGGCTCCTACAGTACTTGCTTTGATGTGTGTAGGAAAGAACTGCAGATGCTGGTTTAAATCAAAGGAAGACAAAATGCTGGAGCATCTCTGGAGAGAAGGAATGGGTGACATTTCGGGTCGAGACCTTTCTTCAGACTGATGTCAAGGGAGTGGGCGGGACAGAGATAGAATGTAGTCAGATCAGTCTTACTGTCTCCGACTACATTCTATCTTTGTCCCACCCACTCTCCTGACATCAGTCTGAAGAGGGGTGTCGACCCAAAACATCACCCATTCCTCCTCTCCAGAGATGCTGCCTGTCCCGCTGATTTAATCCAGCATTTTGTGTCTACTTGCTTTGATATGGTCTTGGGTGATTAAAACATAAGGCTCGGTAAAATGTGGAAAATGCAGAAAAGTTGAAATTAATTATCACTTTTCTGTTCTGACATGTATTCCAAAGGTATATCAGGTCTAATGCATACATATTCAATTTCTCATTCAGGGTGAAATTGCAAGGAAGAATTATCTTCAAAGTAAATCAGGGCAACAGGAACTGATTGTTACGAGAAAAGGATATGATGTTAAGGCTATCAAATTTAACAAAGACATGAAGGATAAAATGCAAAATAAACCACAATTAACAGCAAGCAGATCCATAAACACAGCAAGATCAGGACAGAAGCAATTCGGGGATGATTGTGGAAATAGAAATCAAAGAAGCAAGACTACCACACAGTCATCACAGCAGAAAGAGCAGAAATCAAAGGTGAGAGTTGTGAAAATTGTGAATTTTATGCCATTGTGTTAAGAAATTATAATCCAAAGACCTGGTTTAGTGTTTTTATCTGAATCAATGCATAGAAATATAATGTAATTGGTCATATGAACCATTTGTCTTGTTGCAATTTGGTTCATAGTATTTTTAAGAAAGATGATCTATGTGTCCCCATGTCACCCAGAATAGGCATGGGCTTCCACTCTGTCAAACTGCATAAAGTGTGTAACCGCAAGAAGACCATGTAGATTATTTTGCAGATGCCAGCATGTCTCGTTCTGCAGTAGTCTACCCTCCCAGAATGCTCCTCCAAGTCAGCTTGGAGATAGGGGGATTGGAGGGCATGAAATTCATCCTTAAATTGTGGCTTATATCGCTCATGTGTAATATAACCCATGCAAGGTGTATAAAAACCTATTTGATATGTAGAATATTAATGAGCAAGCCGTTGGCAAGCTGAAGATGCACTTTAGGTGTCCCAACAAATCTGGAGATGCCCTTTGGTAAACACCAGCCAATTTCCACAGATAGGTGTGATGTGTTGCATTCTCCAGAGCAGCAAACATTGGCGGTGCAACCTGTAGAGCACAAAGCTTTTTCAAAGGTTTCAAAGGTCTTTTGTTGTCACATGTATCAATTAAGGTACGATGATATTCGTATTACCATTGAATGATGAAAAAGAGATATTTATGTCGACAATGAAAGTAAAGCTGTCAAGCTATGTGGAATGCCTTAAGGGCCTGTCCCACTTACGTGTCCTTGGCACGCAAATTACGCGACCTCGTTGTCGCGTTGAGGCGCACGGGCATCGTATGGCCGCGCGGGGCCGGTCCCACTGAGAAGCGTGGAGGTGTATGTTGTTGTGCGCGACATCGCGCGTGGCTCCGAAATTTTTGTAGCGAACGAAATCTTCGCGCGCCACCGGCCTGTCGCGGAACTTACGGCCAAAGTGGGACAGGCCCAAGACCCTGGCGCGACGCAACGTCTCACCTCCAACAGCAGCAGAAGCAGGCAAACGATCGTCGAGCTCGGCCTGGGGCTCACGGCCGTTGCGGTCCGGATCCGCTCCCACTTCTACTCCCAGAGCGGGGCCAAGAAAATTGAAGATAGACACAAAATGCTGGAGTAACTCAGCGGGACCAGCAGCATCTCTGGAGAGAAGCAATGGGTGACGTTTCGGGTCAAGACCCTTCTTTCAGACTGAAGAAGAGTCTCAACCCGAAACATCACCCATTGCTTCTCTCCAGAGATGCTGCCGGTCCTGTGAGTTACTCCTGCATTTTGTGTCCATCTTCAAATGACGTCACGCGCTCCAGACGGCTGTGCGAACGCATGAAATCGCGCTCGACCTTCGCGGGACCGTTGCTGCTCGACGCGACCACGAGGTCGCGTAATTAGCATGCCAAGGACACGTAAGTGGGACAGGGGCTTTAGTTTACCAATGAGTCACCATGACTCAGCTATTCGACATCTTGAGCCAAATACACACCACTGATCACTTACTGTGCAATATAAACAATTCCATTGTCAACTATGTATCACTTTTCTATGTGTCACTTTCCACTAATTAAAACATGTCTAAGACCAAAAAATAGTCAACAAATAATTTTCTGTCAAAATAACTGAAATGTAACACTCCAACAACACTTATTATTGCACACATGATCAATTTTTTCACTCTCTGCTGACTTCAAATCCACAAGGATGAATGTAATTATTTTTTTCCAAAAAGCCATGAGATCCCCATCTCTAAAGTCTGTGGCTTACAACATGTCGATCACCTCCGGTGGTTAATAGCAAATGGTGGAAATTTTCTTTTTTTTCATTGATATTTTGCTTTGAAGGAAGAAAAATTCTGTGAGTGGCATTAATGGTATGTGTTGAATGTAAGTGAAGACATTTGTTGATCATGATTATGAGGAAGTGGCATAGCATTCCATTATGATAGGTTGTATCTCAGCAGTTTCTGCACAAGATTGAGTGATCAATTGCATAGACAGGGATCAGTGTACTTACAAGATGAATATGTGTTGGAATAGAGTTTAGAAGACAAGATGGAGGGACTTGGAATGTTACATACATTGGTCTGTAAGTTCAACAAAGATAGACACAAAATGCTGGAGTAACAGCGGGACAGCAGCATCTCTGGATAGAAGGAATGGGTGACATTTCGGGTCGAGACCCTTCTGTAGTTCATGTACCATTGCTCACCTTTCCTGATCTCAGGCACTGAATCCAGGATTGGGTGAGTATGCTCCTGTATCCCACTTCTGGGGCTACCTGCCTGCAGTCTCGTTTCGCGAACCAGCTTCTTCCTTTTACAAGCAAAGAATATTGGGCTGCATTACCTGACCTGCCTCTTGCTGACTATTTTCTAGACAATTTTAACTGCAGAACAAGTAGTTCCCCCATCTCTTGCTGTCAGCTGAGGTTGCATTTAAAGGGCACAGGCATCATTGATGTTTTAAAAAGATAAGATGATTGGCTTTCATACATGCAATTGTAACAGCAACCACAGCAGCAGAAAACAAACATAACGATGAAAAAAAAATCACTGATTCATATAATAAAATGCTCTTCAAAAATTTCTTATTTTTAAATTTAAATAAATCACTGAATCATATAATAATGGACATTTAAAAATATATATTTTATTATACACTGATTCTCACGGATAGGATTTATACCTTGGAGAAATGAAAGGTATAGTCACATATCCTCAAACATGGTCCAAGGCATTAAAATACAGCAATAAATTGCTTGTGGAGACACAAAAGACTGTGGCTGATAGAATGTGGAGCAACAAACAATCTGCTGGAGGAACTCAGTGGATCGTGCAACATCCGTGGAGGGGAAAGGAATTGTCTGCCAACTCCACCCTTTTGCCATGCTTACCCGGCTCTATCTGTCTGTCTGTCATCCTTCATCCCTCTTCAGTCAATAAATCACCTCTGGCTCCTGTTTCACCACCTCTCCTCACTGGCTATCTCCCCTCTTCACTTCCTGTCCTGATGCAGGGTTTCAACCCAAAACATTGACAGTTCCTTTCCTACCCCCACAGAGGCTACTTTAACCGTTGAGTTCCTCCGGCAGATTATTTGTTGTGCTGATTTAAGAACAAAATAAAGTCTCTCCAATTTACATTTAATGGCATGTTATTTCTGATATGACATTAATCATCATCATTTCGTGTCCATCTTATTACAATGTTGACCTCGCCGTCATCGTCCGTCCTGAAAAGGACGCAAGCTTCCGACGACAATCAGTGGAAGCCATCACTTGCCGCAATGGATGATGACATTAATAAACTAAATGTTCACACTTTTAGTATTAATTCACTTTTGTGTTTTATGTTTGTGGTATTGTCATATTTTTGTTATTCAGTTATATCTGGTTCTTCCCATAGCTTCCCAATCTCTTCCTTGATATCTGGTATATTATCTCAGAAGTTTTGAATATTTAAACCAGTTTAGACATAGCAAATGGGTGTCAGTTTAAATCAAACCCATATGAGGGATTGTTTTGAAGATGGTACTACTTTATGCAGAAATCATTGAAACTTGCTATTGATCCTGACACCCATTCAAATTTGCATACTTGCTTTTGCAATTTCTTTTAACCCCCTATCATGTCCTGTCATTGTATTCGGAGCAGCATTTACAGTAAATCCATGAAAGCCTACTTGTCTGTAATTAGAGTGCAAGCATACTAGTTGAGTTAATATAAAATGAAGTGTATGTAAATGGGGGGGTTTCAAACTCCAAACCCTTCACTGATTGAGGGATAACTTGATTTTGAATAACTTTGAATAACTTGTAACTTTAGATTTGGAGGAAGTTGAAGCAACCAAAATCAATCCCAGAATCCAAAGTCTTAGCATTACCAGAGAGTAGTATAGTAATTCTAAAAGGACAAAATAATAGTTGCCAAAGAGTTGGACAATGAGCACCATATCTTTCCTATTGTCAAGTGCATTGATAAGTCTCCATACTGACTGGACTGGTGGGGATGGAAGCTATCTTAGTGATGGAGACAAGTGAAAATTATGGTGATGTGTTCAGCTCCAGGTCAGCAAGGACGTGGCTTGATTGATGCATGGAGCGAAGCTCAACCGGTCACCAATCAGTGAGCATTCTGTCAAGCTGGTCATCTTCCGACTTGAAACAGATAAACATCTGCAGTTGTAATGGTAGTTGCTGGTCAGTGCTCAGACATTCTGATCAGTAAGATCTTATTGCTCCCTGGTGGAGTACCAAATCCAAGGACAATGGCATTTAAGAGACTTTTGGATAAGTTCATGGATATGCAGGGCATGGATCAGGTGTAGGCAGAGGAGATTAATTTATCTTGGCCTCATGTTCGGCACAGTTATTGTGGGCTGAATGGACTGTTCCTGCGCTGTTCTATGTTCTAGTTGGCTCAATTCCTGAAGTCCACTTACTATTCTTAAGTTGATCATAATAATAATCATAATCATAATAATAGTAATCATCATAATAATAATTTATTATCCAATTTTTTTTGCTACATACGAGGAATTTGATTTGCTATACAGTCATACCAATAAAGAGCACCAAGACACCCAAATACATTTTTAACATGAACAGGAGGGCAAAATAAGTTAAATCTTCTTCCTTTCTTTGTTCTCCGCGTTCGGTGCACTTGAACCTTCCATTGTCGGGGCGATCTTGGCTCCCGCAGCCAGCGGTCAAGCCCTCCACGTCGGGGCAATCAAGCTCCCACATCGGGGGGGATCTCAGCCCGCGCTGACATCAGTCTCTATCCGAGACTGCAAGCTCCTCGATGTTGAAATCCGCAGGCCGCGGTTGGAGTGTGTTAATCAGCAGTAAGTTCGAGAATCTAACAATTGACATGTGGAATGTCCCTTTAAATAGTGGACTGGAGATTGAGCCCTGACTCACAAAGTTATCTTGCCTCAACATAATTGGCTGGAAAACATGGAAGTGTGTTAATGCCTAGACTGTGGACATTGTATTGCATGGACTGTACAATAGTTAAAAATCTAATGTTTCAAGTTTTGGAAGACTTCTTTGCAGACCTACTAAATTGAATAACTGGAGCTGCAGGTAAGGCTTTACATCAAATGTGGGTGGAAATGTTCAGATGAGGGGAAATTAATAAAGTTAAAGAGAAAGGAGAAGACTCTGGGACATCAAAATAATAATGCTAACTAGAATGTGACAGGAATTATCTGTCCATACAAATGAAGAATATACCTCCAATTAAAGTTGTTGGGGGAAATGGTAGCAGGACAACATTGAAGACTTCATCTCAATTTTACTCAGATGGTGAAATTGTTGACATAATTGAAAGTACATTTCAAAGGCATCTTTTAATATGGAAATGTGTAAAAAGACCCAATGCTGTAAATTAAATATTTCAAAATACATAACATTTATAACGATAAGCAGTATGGTGAAATAGAGGTGGAAGCCAGGTCATAAAAGATTGGATAAAGTCAATGGAGAAGATCTTATTGTAGATAATCAAGAAATAGAACCAGTTCTAGAGCATCAAGAAAAAAAAGACAGAAAATTGAATTATTAATCAGCCCCTCCCCTGCTCCCCAATCAATTGTGGTAAAATAGGGCATTGTTTAAATTATATGTTGATGTAACACAGGTAATAGATAAATCATGGCAACCTGGATCTACATCAAAACTGACAAGTTAACAGGTCTGATATTATGCATTGAGCAGCAATTAATTAATAAGCGTAGTTAAGGGGCCCTTCCTGGAGAAGTCATATTATGATAAAAATCTTGCATAAAATTTAAAAATGATTTCATTCAATCCAAAACCAATGTTCTGAATCTAAAGAAAGCAAATTCCAAAGTTAAGATGCAAAACTGGTACATTATACAAAATGGTAGCATTCAAGGAATACAGTTATAGTTTACGGCACATAAACATCCCTTTAAGGCACAAACAAATCTCAACAGGAAAAGTAGACTCACTGTGGCTAATAAGAGAAACTAAATATATTATTAGATCAAAAGAAAAAGGCTTAAAGTCTAAAGAGGGAGAACATTTTAGGATTTAGTTTTATATTACATAGACCTTGATAAGAAAAAGGAAAGTACTGTAGAATATTAAGAATAATTTAGCAGGTAACATTGTGGCATTAAAATATATAAAACAGTTAGTAAGGGTGCTGTAAATATGTATGTCCTTACAGATACTGGGACTAAAGAAATTGCAGTTATTATGCATCATGAAACAAAATGTCTCCCAGAAATGGTATAAAACAACATGTTGAGAGTATTGGATAAAATAATGGGACAGAAAACTAATGGATGCACTGGAATTGATGATCTGCATCTTGAGAATTTGAAAGATGTAGTGTTGGAGATGGTGTGCACATTGGTTGCTCTTTCTCAAAATTCCATCAACTCTAGAAAAAATCCCATTGTTTTGTCAGGTAATAAATATAACCCCCGATTTCTGAAAGGAGAATGAGAGAAAACGGGAAACTACAGAGTAGATCCTCTGACATCAACAGCAGGGAAAATGTGAGGACATCCATTTTGTTAGAAAAGCAGAGTATATTTTGAATGGTAAGTATGTCCTGGCTGTCCTTGTATATGAATCAGTAAACGTTAAGAACATAGAACATGGAACAGTACAGTCGATGAACAAATCCTTCGGCTGACAATGTCCATGCCGAACATGATGCCAAGTTAAACTAATCCCTCCATTCCCTGCATATCCATAAGCCCATCTAAAAGCCTCTTTAATGCCACTATCATATCTGTCTCCATGATAGTTAAAATTAGGAAGGTCAATGACATAGCCTTCATTGTGAGAAGATTTGAAGACACAAGCAAAGACATCTCCCAGGAATTACAAAGGACCCATGTGAGGCCACAACTGTAATATTATATGCAGGTCTGGTCTTCCCACTACATTGCTAGTATGTATTTTATGAAATAAGAGGAACAAAACTATTGACATGAGAATAGTAGTGCAAGGATGATTAAACAGAATGAATGATTCCTGGGTTGGAGGAATTGCATGATGAAGAGAGATTTAGCAGACTGGGCTTATACTCTTGAATATAGAGTTTTGTAACATACAAAATTCTGGTGGATTGAGAAAGTGGACGGAGTGTCGCTGTTTCTCATAGTTAGGGTGTCCAAACCAGGCATCACAGTTTCAAAGCCATTCAGGATCGAATTAGAGGATTTTTTTTCCAAGTGGGCTTGGAATCTTGGTTACTGAGTATAGAGATCAAAACGTTTATGGATATTAAAGGATTGAAGTGATATAGGCTTAGTAAAGGAACATAGCACCAAGATAAAGATCAACTATGAATATTAAATGAATATTGAATGACAGAGCACATGTGAAAGCTGAATGGCCTATTTTTTTATTTCTTATGTTCTGCAGTTAATGAAGCAGATCAAACTACAGTTCCATGTTATAATCAACAGGCTCTATTCTCTTATATATTTAATGCAGCCTGTTAATGTGGTATTTCAGATTTATTTGTTACAGCGTTATCATATCTGAGTTATTAATGTTAAAATGGAATTTCCACTTTAACTTGCTTTGGAGCATTGTTTTTTTTTTTGACCATGTACAATTAATTATGCTGTCCAAAATTAATGTATGAACGTAAGAAGATAGGAGAAGGAGAAGGATGCCTTTCATCTCAAGCCTATACTGTCATTCAACAAGATCATGGATAATCTGCCTCTTAACAACTCTTTAGCTAGTTCTGCAACAACTTGATTTTTCAAAAAATGATCAACTTCCTTCATTTCTCCAGAAATGCTGCCTGACCTGCTAATTTACTCCAGCCTTTTGTGTATATCTAAGGAAAAAAATATGTTTTTTTAAGTTGCAGAAAGAGGAATTGGTTTGGAGAGCACTGTGAGAAGGGAAAGCTTTGAACCTTCAAAGGAGCATTTCCAATACATTGCAACATTTATGATGAAGACATTTTTAAACAGCAATACAAACATTTGAATTAGGTCCAGCAGTTTATGTTGAGAAGAGTGATAGTTATTTATTTGCCAGGCAGCCAAACATTTCATTGTTCTTGCCTCTGACAACTGCTGCCCCCTTCATTTTACCTATGATGCAGCATTGGGAGAGTGAAGGAAGCCAGCCATTATCCTGCTTCCTCGCTATAATCTATCTGCAGGTTGGAATGTAGCCAACATTATTGCTGATAGTTGTGGGATAAAACAACACAGATTGAATACTTAAATTCAAAGGCGATCTGTGCCCACATCATTAAATTGTCCCACTCCAGCACACATTTCAAGAAATACCAGTGAGGAGCTGGACAGATCACTTCCATGCTCCTTATTTTTTGTGAATAATCAGTTCTTTGAAACTGATAAACATACCTAAAGTTATTTTTTTACTTTCTTATACAGATGTCTGTGGATGAATTTATTTCAACCACCCCAGTGTTACAAGGTGAAGATTACCTCAAAAAAGTATACGGAAAAGCACTTTATCAGGGCCATCGCAGTACATACAAAAAAGGACCATATTTGAGGGTGAACTCTCCGTTACCTAAATCCAAAGCTCACAGGCCTAAAATAATTGAGAATATTAAGGGTGAGTGATTTGTTTTAATTTAAATTATGTTTGATGTTCCACTACTTACATCGTTTCTCAGATTTGTTCTGCTATGTGGCTTTAGGAAAGATCTTGCAAGTCTGGTTTTGTTTAATCATTCGAGCAGGACGTGTACATTTTATTCTGATTCTCACTCCAATTTGAATCTACATTTAATTAAATGAGATGATAATGATGCTGATTTACCATTAAGTAGGTCATTACCAGATGTGTTTAATTACAGCAACAGTGAATGGCATGGAAATAGATGATGTTCATAATAATTTATTCCTTTTATTCCTAATCATGTATATATTTATGTTCTTGGGAAAAAAATTACCAAGTTTACTTCTACGGAAACACAAATGGATGTAAACTTTTCAAATGTTGCTGGGTTTCATGTAATCTATTATAGTACACTTCATTTAGCCGTTTTTAAAATAAATTATGTATGCTTGCTTACACTTGCTGAGAATTTTTAAAAGCTGAAACCTGTTAAGAAGCATGGAGGAAAGGAAGAGTATGCATAATATTGTGGTACAAAGACATCAATCATTATATGAATCAAACTTTTACCAACAACACCATCTTCCATTTATGTATTAATTCTGAACAAAACAATGCATTTAGAAACTCACCAGACAGAAGCTGTTAAAAGTAGTCTGGAACAACTTATTGTCAAATCAGTCTTGCTTTCCAACATTGTATGGCACTGCATTGTGGGATCATACATCAAAAACAATTCAGTATACTGCATACCATTCTCATAGTAACTGTAGAGAAATGTGACATTTTCTAACTATATTCATGTGAAATGTATCGAATCATCCTGAAGCAGCCAACTGGCTAGATTCACTGCCTGCCCACTCCCTGCTCACTCGCATTTACAGCTTTGAGATATGGAGATCTGAAAAAAATGTGCCCTCTATTTGAAGATGTGGAGACATCCAAATAGTGTGTAGCTCTATCCTGAGCCCCAGCCACCAAAACATCCTGACAGCTTTTGTCAGGTAGACATTAAACATAAAATAAACTTATTTAAGGTTCTTCTTCTTGCGAATGGCGTGCACAGCCTGAAGTTGTAGGTCAAGGGTAGACATCCAGGCCAGGACAGCATCAGTTACTGAGTGGAAGCTTTGATGCCACCAGGGAAAAGCTTCAGTGGGCACTCATTCACAATGTGTGGAATGGTCTGGTCTGGATGTCCGCAGTCGCAAGCAGCGCTGTCTGTCATCCCCCACTTATACAGGTGATGGGTTGTTCTTGCATAGAGGGAGCGGATTCTGTTCAGGGTTAGTCATTGCTTGCGATGGAAGTCAAATCCCGTTGGTTTCACTGTGGGGTCTGTGATGACCTATCCGTTGTTGGTGTTGGCATCTTTCCAGGCTATGCGCCACTCTGTCTTGGGAGTCAAAGTCTTCCAGGGATTTGGCTGAAGACCAGAAGGGTTTACGGGACTTCAGGCGCATGTTGGGCAGATTGTTCAAGTCAGCATGGATGGGAACGTCAGGGTTAGCCTCGATGGTGCACCAATCTTTCAACATCCTCTCCCTTCTGCGTATGCTAGGAGGGGCGATATGAGAGAGGACAGGTGTTGACTTAAGCGTCCCTGTGATGACCCACATTGCAGAGTTAAGGACAGTGTCAACTCGTTTGGTGTGGCAGCTAAATTGCTATATTAATTACATATTTTAAACTTTAAATATAACATCACTGATATTTAAAGTTTAAAATAGGTAATTAATACAGCAATATAGTAGAATATAATTAAAATACTTACCTTCACTTTGTACCTTCCCTATCCTTTTACCTGTAAAGTCAGTGACACCAATTAATTGAATAGGATTGTCATTCCTCGATTTGCAATCCTTGCTGTAAAACATCTCCTTCTTGCTCCAGCACAGCTCTTAGTGTTGATACAAGATAGAGCCATGTCAGCCTCGCCTCAGGTTATCTCAAGACTTCACAATCGTGTATGGAAGTCTATGGCTTTCTGACTCAAGAGCTGATTGCTGGCTGTTTCTTTGAGATATGCGAGCAATCATACAATGTGGCCCACCATTCTCCAGGAATAAATGAAAAGAATGGTGAAATTGCCAAATAAGAGTTCAAAACTTCAATCATAAAAGTATTTAACAGGAAATATAGGAAACATATGACTTCAAGCAGATTGGCTTTGTATATTATTATGCTTGGCAAGTTAATATTTTGCTTAGTGTGAAACTGATTGAAAGATACAGCGTGGAATCAGGCCCTTCGACCCTCCGAATCCACACCGACCATCAATCACTATTTCACACTACATTATCCCACTTTCACATCCAATCCATACACAAAAGGGGCAATTTACAGCGGCCATTTAACTTATAAACCTGCACATCTTTTGGATGTGGGAGGGAAGTGGAGCACCCGGAGGAAATCCAGTCACGGAGAATGTGCAAACTCCACACAGACAGGGTCGCCCAGTTCACCTCGACGTTGCAGTTGGACTGCTGGACCGCGGGAGAAGAACATCACAGAGAGGAGGTGTTGGAGATTCACTGTGATGGATGTCTGTGTAAAGTGTGTTAAGTGTGAGTCTTGTTTTTTTTTGTAGTTGTTAAGACTAGAAAATGCAATTTCGTTCAAACCAAGCTGTCTGAATGACAATAAAAGGCATTCTATTCTATTCGAATTCGGGTTTCTGGTGCTGTGAGGCAGCAGCCCTACCAGCTGTGCCACTGTGTAGCACATAGGACTTTCTGGGATACAGCACTTAAAGTATATGATGTTTTTTAATTTTGAATGATAGACTCAAGGGTTTAATTAATGAACATCTATGATCGTTCATAAATGAATTCCTTATAGCCCTGTCCCATGGTACGAGTTCATTCCAAGAGCTCTCCCGAGTTTAAAAAAAATCTAACTCATGGTAAGCACGGAGAATGAACGTAGCGGGTACGTCGGAGCTCGGGGACGTCTTTTAGCGGCTCGTAATGCTAACGGCAGGTACTCGGGAAGACTCGCTAACGGCAGGTAAGCACGGGAAGACTCGTGAAGATTTTTCAACATGTTGAAAAATGTCCACGAGAGCCCCGAGTACCGACGAGTGGCCATTACCGTAAATCGCCGAGTTCGAATCAGAGCAAACTTGGAAGAGCTCTTGGAATGAACTCGTACCGTGGGACAGGGGCTTTAAGTGCAAGAAAATATATAGATCTCCCATAACTCTTTTTTTCTTATTTTAATAGGTGTCAAGGTGAAATCTGCAAGAACACAAACTATTCCCTCTGCACTCAAGGCAGATGTTAGTCCTCCAGTAGGACAGCAGCAACTTTCCGCTCCACATTTTCATAACAACCAATACCTTTTTAGTCCATCTCATCAGATAACATCTACATCTGTCATTTCAGGCCCAGTTGAAGGGCATCTTGTCCCAATGGCTGTTGCCCTAGGTATGTTCAAAATTAAACAATGACCTTTTCTAGATAAACCTATTCCAAAATGTAAAAAATCTAGATTATCATTATCTCCATTCTTACTGAAAGTGCATGGCTGTGTATATATAACCCCCAGATATATTACAAAGAGAAAAATAAAGATAAATTATAAAATGCTTTATTGAATCTCAGAGAGGAAAGTACTAAACTATTGGTAAATAAGTTAGGAGTTAGAAAATGGATAAATTATACTTGGGTTTTGGTTCCTTGCTTCAGCTTAATTTGGGACCAGGACTGTTAATGTGAATCTCATTAATAATTAAAACAGGCGGAACGGGGGTGGGGAATTTGGAATAAGAAATAGTAAATTAATTAGACTGACTCAAATTTTACATTAGGGACACAATGTGCTGAACAGGCCAAAACTAGATAAAAGAGGATTCAGGAATTACCGGTAATTGAAAGCAACACAGAGGAGAGGAGGAGATTTTTAAAATGTTTTTTCTATTGGTCAATGATTTCAGACTTCCATGGTTTATTGAAGTTTCTTACTCTAAATGTTAACATTACTATGGCAAAATTATTTTCAAAAAATCAGATTGACCAATATCAATGCAGAATTCTTTCAACATTTTATCAGAATTGTGACAATTATCTTACAATGATGACTGAAAACAGTAGCGATACAGCCATGGATTTGGTCTTGTTAAAATCATTACTTTCTCATATGCATTTTCAACTAAAATTACTTGCTCAAATGTGGATAAACATTTGTTTGATACTGTAATTGTCTCAACTTTCTGATTGTGCTGTGCAGATGCTACTAACTTTCTGAAAGTTCTGCTGAAAAGCAAAATTTACATTGTTGAATTTGCTAAACCTGATAGTGACAAAATTCAAAAGTAGTTTCCTGCTGTGGGAAACAACCCGTGTGTGATTTTGTTAGACTGTATGTATTCTTTAGAAAAATAATATGGAACTGCAGTGTGTGCTCGAAAACCCTGGCGAGGTAGTGCCCTCATTAAACATACTAGTAAAGTGTTGCTAGTTCCAGCTAATGCTGTGCCATTGAAGGTCATTCAGCTACCCTGCTGCTGAGCTTCATTGAAGAGGCATTGAACTTAAGTCTTAAGCATTAATAAAGAGGCTCCCTGTATGTACACATGGAATCCATAAAGGGTATTGGTAGCAAATGGAGCTTTAAAAGAGAAAAATATCAGAGGAGGCATGCTAAAATGTCATATGAGGTACTAAAAGCAAAAATTTGAGCAAGAAATCTTTGCATTTTTAATTTCTCTTGAACTGAAAGATTTTGTTGCCGATAAGTGTCTTTACAGGAATGATTGTACAATCTTCGGAAAAAAACTTTTAAAAAAAGTTTCTATGTTTAAGGTCATTTTGCAGAAGGTAATTGTAGGAAGATTCATACAGTTAATTCATTTTGATCCTCCAAATAACTCAGATTTAAGAACATGCTGTACTTGTATTTTTGCAATACAAAATTTACAATATACAGTTATAGAGGATTTTCCAAAGCAGATTTTTTATTAGACCTGTTTCTATTTAGAGCATTCATAAATAAGGGCAGCACAGTGGCTCAGTTGGTAGAGTTTCTGACTCATGGGCCAGAGACCCAGGTTTGATCCTGACCTCGGATGCTGTCTATGTGGAGTTTGCATGTTCTTCCTGTGACCGCATGGTTTCCTCCTGGTGCTCCGGTTTCCTAACACATCCCAAAGACGTGTGGGTTTGTAGGTTAATTGGCCTCTGTAAATTTCCATTACTGTGTATGGAATGTATGATAAAGAGGGATAACATAGAACTAGTGTGAACAGGTAATTGATGGTTGGCATGAACAGTGAGCTGACGGGCCTGTTGCTATACTGTATCTTCCAATCAACAAATTAATCAATCAATAAATTCAGAAAAATGAATTGGCTTGAACATAAGGATTATCTTTTATAAAATATTAATTCATGATATTTGAAGAAAACAGGATAAGTAGAGAGGGAATAACAAATGAAACATCCCCTAAAGAGAGTCCAAAATTCATGCAGACTAAAACATGCAATAAAAACTTTAGATAATAAGATGCATTTGGGGGAAGAAAAGCAGTAATAATTTGCAAAAATAAAACATTATATTCATACTTTACCTTTTCATATTGATAAATTAGCATGCTATTGTACCTATTTATCACATTTGTTATTTCTATGACATCCTTGTGTTGCATGTTAAACTCTGTAAGTAGTTTTTTTGCTATTTGGAATGGCTTGAAAATAGTTTTGGTTAGCTTTTCAGTGTAGTTAAGGTTAAAGATAGCTTATCTATGAGCAAAAAGAATCTTTATAATCTTCAGTATTCATGTTTTAAAGTAAATGGACCCTAGTAACAGTGCAGTAACCATTATCATCATCGTTGAAAACATCAACAGGAACGGTGCCTTACAATGCTATGTACAACAGTAATCGCAACTTCTACTGAAGTGTGGATGGCCGTTGGCTCGCTAGGAGGTCATCTGCCTTTGACAGGTCTTGTTTTTGGTCCTGCTGGGGGTCTACAGCCTCCTCCTTACCTGGCAAACTAGGTGGGGGAGACGGTTTAGTCGCCGACTATCCGACCATGGAGCAGGTAGCATGGGATTACATGGTACCCGTGGCGGGGGGGAACTCCTCGCGACCTGACTTTTCAACTATTATATACTTTTCAACTGTTCTGCTCCCTGTAGAGGTTCAGGTGATGAAGCTACCCAAAATGTAAGACTGAAATTTAATGAATTGAAATCATTTGTGCTAGGTGCCTGCCTGTAATCATACCTGCAATGCAGTCTGGATATCATTAGTCTGTCGTTGCCACGGTTTCGCTGTTGACACTTGCGTGGTTAATGGTGTCGACAGCTTACAGTCAGCCATCTCCTGGCAAATTGAAACAATTCATTTATTATTTTATTCTGATCCATATTTATAGGTTAAGATAATGCTTTTCCTACATATAATGCTCTGAAATGACCAATATGGAACAGACATAGAAACATAGAAAATAGGTGCAGGAGTAGGCCATTCGGCCCTTCGAGCTAGCACCGCCATTCAATGTGATCAAGGCTAATCATCCAAAATCAGTACCCCGTTCCAGCTTTTTCCCCATGCTCTGTTCCTATAAGATGGATGTATTACATTAAGACCAACCAGTTATCAGAGGGAGTAGAAAATGACAAAACATGCCCAAGAAAATGCGGTACTATAGCGATAATAAAATAATTAACTACTGTTGCAAAAAAAAAGTAATCGAATCCCAGTTATGTAGATTCACTCCTTCCACTGACTTGTCAGGTGTAATCAAGAGTTTTTGTTCTGGCCTTGATATAGGCGTCAATGTGTGTTCCACTATTTTTATTTAAAATTGCAGAACCTTTTTGTTTAACTGTTTTACATCATGCAATATTTATTTTACATGATGATATTTTATATTATGATATTTTACATCATGATATTATATTAGCTTCCAACCAGCTCCTTCGGCAACATTTATATGTGTTGGAGTGAATGTTGATACAGTGCAGAAATCTGGTTTATCAGAAACAGCCAAGCAAATTTATAGTTATTAAGAGTGAATGAACAGGATAAAATGGCAACTTTGTGAATATTATTTTTTTAATGAAATATAAAGCCAGTTACATTTTGTTCATAATTTTGAATTCATAAGTTTAAGAGTTCTAGAAGCAGAATTAGGCCATTTGGCCCATTAAGTACTCTGCCATTCAATCATGGCTGATCTATTTTTCCCTCTCAACCCATTCTCTGCCTTCTCCCTATAACCCCTGACACCCTTACTAATCAAGAATCTTTGCCTTAAAAATATGTTGCAAAATATTTCTCAAGTACCTGATCGTAATCTGTTGAAACAGCATTAATTTGTTTAAACAGCATTCCTTTGGGTCCCAGATTTTTAACAGTTATATTTTTAGACTGCTGTTTTTTAATTCAATATTCTCTCGACATAATCTTTCCAATCCTTCTCCTAACCCAGTTTTATTGTATTCTTTTTTACTTTTATCATACCTCTTGGAGACTATTATTTCTACAATGATACCTTGAAACCTGATTAACATACATTTATATTCTCCAGCTTCCTTAAATGTACAGCATGAAATGCCAGTTTCATTTTCTAGTTTACCTACTAGTTTATAGCTGATATTTCTAATATAAGCCCATTGTTTCTAAGCAAACTTCTCTCAAGTTGGACCTTCAACTTCATTATGGGCACTATTAACCACATTTGGCTTCTTGATATATTAAATGATTAATAATTGGACCTGGAAATATCTCTTCCCATCCAGCCAATATCTAGTACAATTAAAATCTTACAGAATAGTAATTCTGTTTTTTCTACTTAGTTAACTGTTATTTATTAAAATTCTGTTTCTGTTGTAATTATGGAAACTGTAGCACAGTCCCATTAATATAGTAATCCCTTCACAGAACCATAGAATTGTTTGAGGATATGAAGCGCCATTTAGTCCACGTTGGCTCTTTGTCAAGCGATATGGTCAGTACCGTTGCACTGTTCATTCCTTGTAGACCTACAAATTAATTTCCCCAAAAGTGCTGAAAGTCAGCCATCCTTAATTCCTTCCTGAATGACCCGGGTCAGAATAGATATTTGTTGAAAACGAATCAAATATTCAATTCGCTTTGTAACTCTTCAGGCTCTGAACAATATACACATAAAGATATGTGTGTAATCACCTTTCTATGATGTTCAATTTCATCACCAAAGGCACGGATGCACTAGGTACAGAAAACGTGCCCTTCAGCCCATCATGCTCATGCCAACCATCAAATCCCATTTACCAGCACATGGTCCATTGCCTTCGAATCATTGGTCATTTAGATGATCATCACAATACTTCTTAAACTTTGTGAGGGTATCTGCCTCCACCACCCACTCAGGCGGTGTGTTGCAGATTCTGAATTTCTTAAAAATCTAAGTTGATTAGCTTACAAGCCAATAGTATGAGCATTACATTTTCCAATTTTAGGTAACATCCTCCCCCATTTTCTCCCCCCTCTCTTCCCTGTGCCACAGTTCGCACCCAATTCTCTGACTATCCTGCCCCACCTTTCCCTTTTGCCCATCCCCTTTCACGTATATCCCTACCTCTGGCTTATCATTCATTCCTTTTCTTTCCTTATCTGACACTCTTTTGTCTCCTATGCATGTTTAACCTTTGCCAATCAAACCCCCTCTGACCTGTATCTAACTCTCACTTGCCAGGCTTTGTCCCGCCCCCATCTCTTCTTCAGCTTTCTCCCTCCCATTTCAGTCAGGTCTGAAGAAGGGTTCTACTGGAAATATCACCTATCCATGTCCTTCAGAGATGCTGCGAGATCTGCTGAGTTACTCCAGCACTTTTTTTTGGTGTGGTATTAAACAGCTACCATTTTATTATTACCCATTATTCACTCAGCATTACAATTACCCTGTTTGTGAGGGTAAATATGCAAATATGTACAGCCTTTATCGGTGACAATTTGAAAATGTTTGTTTTGTTCATTTGGATTGAATTTCCAGTTTCATCCATAAACTGTCAATCAACTCATTCAGTTGAGGTCAATTGAAATGAAGTTATTTCATTTTAAATCTCATTTACCAATGTTATGTCACTTTGTCAATTACATAAGGAAAGTAATGCTCTGATTGGAACCGCTGGTGCTCAACCCTTCGAGTAGTTATGAGGCTCAGGTTCGGCAAGTGCATTTCAACCTCAGACGTTTGAGTAATAGATGATTCCACATCAACCATTGAGCCTCATTATTGGACTCCATATGGAGTCCAGCAGCAGGTCTCAATTTTGCTGGATTTCCCAGCTTTATGCTGGGGAATTTATTCTCAGATTCTGTGCCAGGACTTTGATTGATCTCTGGTACTTCAGGATGTTTTTATGTACATTGCCTGAGGTCTTGTTCTCTCTTGCTTCACAACCCATTCTAGATGCTGTAGAATGACAACAACATTTTATGTAATTTTGAGTTATGACTGATAATTTTCTTCTTTATCTCTCTAGTTAAAATGTAGCTAATACAACTGTAATAATCAACTCATACTGTTGCAGTCGTGACGTTTTTTTAACCAAACCATGGAATCTTTCTTGGTCTCTGGTTAACCAGGATGATATTTTTCTTTCTTCCCAAAATAAAAATATTTTCCACGGTATAAATGTGACATTTAGCAAATATTGAGACTGCTATATCTGGAGTTACTCTTGCATTTGTGCAAAGGTGTCCTGTATTCATTTGGTTGAAATTGTAACATTGAACCAATAGACTTATTATTATTATTATAATAATAATTATTATTATTATTATTATTGCATTGTTATTGTTTGTTCTTTTTTTCTGAATTTTGTTATATTATTTATTATGTTTACATATTCTGTTGTGCTGCAGCAAGTAAGAATTTCATTGTTCTATCTGGGACATATGACAATAAAACACTCTTGACTAATCTGTGACAGGCTGCACAAAACCAAAATCTGCACAATAAGCTCTCCATGCTTTGTCTCAAACTGCCTACTGTACAGCCCAGTTTAAATCGAGACAAATGCTTCATTCTTGGTGTACCAATAATCTAACTGGGAGTAAATTTTTATTTTACTCATTTTACCCATTAGCTTTTCTAATCCAATTAGCACAGATTTGTTTTTGTCAAAAAAAGACCCAAAGTGCTGAAGTAACTCAGTGGGTAAGGCAGCATTTTTGGAAAACATATATAGATGACATTTTGGGGTTGGATTTCTTCTTCAGACTCCAAACTGTTGACTGTTTTCTCGTCAAAGCTCTCTTTCACATCTTCAAGGTATTGTCCCTTAGCAATGTCATTTTATTATCCACCACTGGTGAGTCACCCAACTCGCCAAATTGTCCAGGTGATTGTCTGTCAGGCCATTTCCAAGTTAGCAACCTATCCTTTTTGATTCTAATTACAAAATCCATTCCATTGCTCCTGATTTAATTCCTCTCCCTGGGAGCTGCCTGAAGCTGAAACAAACTATTGGCAACCTTGGTGTCATATTTCACTCCAAAGTGAACCAAAATACCATATATCTGCACCATACTAAGACTGCCCATTACCCTGTTTGTGGCATTGTCTGATTTGACTCAACTGCTCCTGAGTCTTCCTTCCATCCCAGAGTTGACCACTCATGTTCTACTTTCTGTAACCAGAGGCGATCTGGTTACAATCTTGCTGCCCACATTCCTTATCGTTACAATATCTTACAATTCTGTAAATGTCTGAGCTATTTGCACTCTCTGTATCTGTCCACTTGATCATCCCAGAATATATTTTCTCCAATCCTGGTAGCCCGTTGTTCAGTTGCAAAAGATCCCAATTTCCACGTTTACATCCCTGAGGTTCACATCTCTTTTTTGACCTTTATGTAGCTCCTTGAAATGTCCTCTTTAGTCCGGCTTTTGATAATTTACTCTATTATCTGCTTTTGTGGTTTGACTGCAGATTTTGTTCATTTAAAAAGCATGTGAAGTTCCCGGGAATTTTTCATTGTGACCTTAATGGCTCAAGATATTTAGTGATTGTTACTGATAATCCTTTCATAACTAAATTTCCTTTTGTCTTTCTAGGCATGCCGCGGATGGACAATGGTGTTCCACAACTCGCAGACTTGATTATCAGCAGGTCACATCCTACCACAATAACAACCTCAGTTCCTTCATCTCCTCGGAAGTCACAGCCAAAGGTGAAAAACCCCAATATAGCCGTCATGCACATGAAGTCTGAGAAGAAGGAACCAGTCAAGCTAACTGTACAGGTAAGATGCATTTTGTACTATGCAGCTACCATGCTTTACAGCAGTGAAGACAGCAAAGCTTGTGTGGAGGAGAAACCTACGAGTACAGATTTCGCAAATGCACATTTGAATATTGTGAAATGTGAGGTCATGAGGAGAATGTTGAAAATTGTGGGATGCGAGGAGAGCTGATCGGGTATGTATAGCCACCAAATTATTGGACGTGAAACAAACACCCTGCTGTTCATGACCCACAACCTTTCAGTCCATTTGCCTCTGATTTGATCCTTCCTTATTCCCTTTACCAGTGGAAATAGGTGAGAAAGCATCAGGATTGATATATTGAAAAATATTTCATTTTCCAGCTTCCTCCAGCTCATCCATCCTTCTGGATTAAAATTCACCCCATTATGTCAGTTGGATTGAAAATAATAATAACATTTCATGTATTCTGATTTTAGTTGAATTGAATGATTTCTCTTGGGTAGCACTGCCCAGTAACTTCATTCTAAATCAGTGAAACTAGACAGACTTAAATCAAACATAACTTAATTATTAATTTGTAACGTGCTGACGTGAATTGATTCTTAATTCCATCAATTTTTAGTCAAATATGTATGTGATAATAATGTCCATAAAACTATTTAATTTTTGAAATATAATAAGGGATTTTGGGGAAAATCCAAACAAGTACAGATCGTGTGGACCCTAATTGTGCTCAACCCAGTTTATTCCCTCCACTCGCTCATTGTGCATTTATTGCCACACAGAAGGACCAATACAAAGGAGACTGCAAGAGGCGGTGTGACTCAGGAAGTGCTCTTCAAAACATCTAAAGTACTAAAAATGTTCAGAAACATAACATAAAACAAAATCGAGCATATCACTTACCTACACTTAATTTTCCATTCATGGTTAGCAAACCCATACCAATGAATGGTGATGTGCTGCACTTGCCAGCTACGACTGGCGTAAAACTGCAGATTGGATGCAAACTGCATTCTGTCCCCTCAGGTCAATATGATTTTGTTCTGCTCCTAGGCCTGACACTGAGTCCAGAGAGAGTAGGGGGTCAGAAATGTCAGCATCTGACTCCAGCTCATCACTGTTGCAATGTGCAGGGTTGAAAGTCAGGCAAACAAATCCATAGGGAAGTAAATATCAGTGTAGGGAACCACCAGCAAAAGATAATTAATTTTAAGCCCATTAACTTTCATACCTTTTGCAGTCTAGTCTTCTACAGATGCCAACCTTTTCAAGCCATATATAAAATATGTTGCTGCAGTTTGGTCAGAGAATAATAGAACTAAACCAATGTTCATTCTTTAAATATTTTTTTAAATTTGACTTAAAAATTATTTTAAAATGTTTTGTGTTTTCTGCATAAACATTGAATGGAAATTATATTTAAGTATATAAGTATGTAGAACATGCCCAGGAAATTGTTGGACATTTAGTTTTACACAGCAACTGGAGAGGTGAGAAAACCATTATTGTTGGAGAAAATGTAACAAACATTTGCAACAATGGAACGGAAAATATAATCACCAACAAATCAAGTAGAGATTTGAGAATGATGAACATGTGATTGATGCGATCATTATAGATTATGGGGAAAATTTATTATTTTTATGTTTCAAAATTCAGAATAATTCAGAATAAAAGTATAGACAAAACAAAAACCATGCAAAATTCTTAATATATTCTTTGTGTCTATACAATCATTATTACAAGTGCAAATAGCTCCTGTTTTTCCACAAAACACTCTTGCCACTGATGTGGCCCTCTTGAGGTGATAACCCTTCCCGTGTTAAGCAGTGTCCCTTCCAAACTCAATGCCTTGGTGTCCATCAGCAGAAAGACCCTAGACTGTGATCCTCCCTCATAGGGGCTTTGCTTCGGCTGCACCAAGCTTCAGTTCGTACGTCAGCAGGTGCACCTGCAGTCTGGAACTGAGGGGCAAATAGCCAACCGTGCAAAAATCGCTTGGGTGTTGTTATACATTGGTGATTTTTGGTATTTCTACAGATCAATAGCAACTCTAGAACATTCAATCTGATAAATTACAATTAATAAACTTTAAATCGAATTTGACAAGAAACAAATACAAATGACAAAACAAATAATAATGGTTTATTTTGACATAAAAAATAATTTTTCATGATGACAGAATTTTCAGCAACTTTTACAACTTGGAATATCCATTTTCAAGAATCTTTTTTATTGCAAAATGACCCATTGTCTTATTCTCAATGTATCTTTTCTTAATATAACGGGTAATGAAAATTTATCCACAGGTGTTGCCGAATATGGATATTGATAGTCTTCCTAGCATCAGTCCAGCAGCAAGCCAAAGGTCAGCCAGCCCTGAGCTGCAGCAGGTGATGCAACAGTTTGCACCAGCTCTGAAACAGGTACCTTTGATGTCAGTGTCTTTAAATGTTTTTCTTTTTTGAAGGTACAGTCCGTTTATACAACATGGAACAGTAAAGCACAGGAACAGGCCTTTCAGCCTACAATGTGCCGAACATGATGCCAAGTTGAACTAATCTCTGCCTGCACACAACCTTTATCCCTCATTCCATGTATTTCCATGTGCCCATCTAAAGCCTGTTAAATGCCACTATCATATCTGCATCCACCACCACCCCTGGCAGCACGTTCCAGGTACCCACAACGCTGTGGAAAAAAATTGTTTTGCACATCTCCTTTAAACTTTGCCCCTCTCACAAAGCTATGCCCTCTAATCTTTCACATTTTCAAAAGGTTCTGACTGTCTACTCTATCTATGCCTCTCATAATTTTATATAGCTATCAGGTCTCCAACCTCTGGCGTTGCAGAGAAAACAATCCATTTTGTCCAACCTCTCCTTGTGCTAATACCCTATGATCCAGGCAGCATCCCAGCAAACCCTCTTCTGCACCTTCTCGAAAGTCTCCAATTCCTTCATGTAATGGGACGACCAGAACTGCACAATACTCCAAATAAGGCGTAACCGGTCTTTTCGAGCTGCCTCATGACTTTCTGACTCATTATATAGTATGTTGCCTTTTTTCTTCGAAATATTTCCTGAAATTAATATTTGGATGACATTCCACTTAAGAGTATACATAGTTAATAACTTATGGAACATATAATATTGCTCAGGACATATAAAGTTTTTCTATAGACATAGAAAGTTTTGTTTGCCTAATGTAGAGATCAGCTATATCAGCCACAAATCAAATCTAGTGAGTTTGGATACAAGAACAAAAGCTTAAGACCATGTACCCACTGTACGAAAGTGGTTAAACTACTTAAAATTACAAGAATATAAGAATATATCATTCTCTTTTGGACCCTGGGGGGTAGTGATATTTAAATCAATGGGATGAATCCTCCAGCAACAGCTCATGACCAGGCTGTTACTAATAATGCCCTAGAGACCTGCAGGCCTTCTTGACTCTGGTATTAAAAACTGCTGATGCTGGAAATCTGAATCTTGACTCCAACGGGTCTTACCGTCAACCATGATGGTATTAGAAGGTTCATGTCACTTGGTCAATCATTAGAGAACCAAATGTGCATGTTTAAGCCAAGAAAACGTAACCAGTAATTGTGAACGATAAACCAGAAGATATTGAAGCTCTCCCCTTCAATAAACAAAGTATACCTCCTTGATTGCAATTCTAGGGTACAATTCAGAATGGGGTACTGATTGTGGATGATCAGCCATGGTCACATTGAATGGCAGTGCTGGCTCGAAGGGCCGAATGGCCTACTCCTGCACCTAATGTCTATTGTCTCGAGAACAACTGCCTCCTATTCGGTAATTTATTCAAGCCACACATAAGCCATTGAAATGCCAGTGTGTGTTTCATCGACGGCCTCACAGGTGGAAGAACATCCATAGGTCAACTACTTTGATATGCTGACCATCTTAAGATTGTAGCTGTCGAAGTTGAATGGCACAGACAGCACCATCACCTCCAGCTATTTACTCCATGTCCTATTACAAACCTTCAAAGAATTTTAAATGGCTTGGATGATTTATCTTGCAGGATGGTCAATGAGTGATTAGCAGAGACGTGAGCCAGAGACGTGTTCCTTTGTAATTGTTCCTTCCAGCCAGAAATTGTTGAATATTCTATCCTAAATATGGGACAGAGAAGCCCATTGTTTAATCAATCTGAACTTTGAAGCCAGAGTAACTTCGTAAGGCTGTATACACAAAAAGTTAGACTTTATTGAGATTTTGATGTACATGCACTGGAATTATTTGTGCTAGGATTGTGGAGAATTATATTCATGCTAAAGCTGGCATCCAGCAGAGTCCTGTGTAACAATGTGTATCAATGGTTGAGACAATATCTCTTGATGGACAAAATGAACCTGATGTCTGCCTTCTGTCAGTGACAGATTTCTGAGGTGAGAAATGAAAGGAAGGCATTGGAATTGCTGGGCAATTTTTGCCAATCCTAATAGCTGATTGCACAAATAGAATTGCTATTTGTGCAATCCTAATAGCACAAAAGTTGTGATTTGTGCTTTAATTGAACAATTATTCCTGCATGAAAGGAGAGCTGGGTTACACAGTAGTCGAGAATTCTGTTCTTCAATTTGTTGCAAAATTGGAGAATCTAAATCTATTGGCAAATGTCGCTAGGCTCACATGATGATTGCAATCATCATCTTAACAAGGCCAGTCATCCGTTTTCTACTGAGGAAACAAAGGATTTGAATCGTAGGAGTTGTGATGTCTTAGATCATATATGAATTACAAAAGAGGAGGTATTGGTGGTCTTAAACTGCATTGTTGGGGGGAATTGTGTTTTAAACATTACCCTCAATCTGCCTTTCATGTGGGCCCCAGTTGCTCTCTTAATTGCAGCTCAGATCGTACAGACAAAAAAAACCCTCTTAGAACAGTGGTGAGTTTCTCATACATTTCGGTTTATCCAAGGCCTTAACAGTACGCATTGGAAAACACTCTGTGAGAGAACCCAAAGTATTTCAGAGATTCACAGCACCCACAGACGCTTTTATTCTGGATTTCAATGGTTACATGTGGATATTAAATTTTTGAAATAATTAATCAGTTATCAACATTTCTTTGTAATCATTCATCCTTCTTTTCGCTCCCCTAGTTTCATCAGAATTAATTAAAAAAACATCCTCCTATTTGTCTGACAAATACAGTAGATGTGATAAAGAACCTTTTAATCTCATGATTAGTTTTATTGCCCTTAGCCTTGTTTACAACATTCTATGTTTATCTCTACTCCCAACTAGTTATGCCTTGTAGTCTAAACACCTCTTAAATCTATCTATTGCCTCTCCTAACATGACCTTTAAGTTACCTTCACTACGTTGGCCTCTTTTTCCATCATGCTTCCCCAGTATGTATGCCCTTTGGTTATACATAATACAAACCTACAATTTTTCTTATAATTTCCATCATTTCCAAATCATGCATTAAGGTAGATAAATGCTTAACCAAGTGCATCCTCTGATCTTGTGGGAAGCTAGGGAGGATATTGCAGAGGCCCTTGCAGAGATATTTGCATCATATTTAGCCACAGATGAAAGCTGGAAGATGGCTAATGTACCATTATTTAAGGGCAAGCTAGGAAACTACAGGCCAATGAGCCTGACGTCAGTGGTGGGAAAGTTGTTGGAGGGATTCTTAGGCACAGGATCTGCTAGCATTTGGATAGGCACAGACTGATTAGGGATAACTAGTATAGATTTGTGAGTGGGCAATCATCTCACAAAGCTGATTGAACATTTTGAAGAGGTCACCAAGAGGACCGATGAGGACAGGGTGGTGGACATTGTCTGTATGGACTTTAGTAAGGCATTTGACAAGGACCCACAAGGTAGGCTAGTCTGGAAGGTTAGATTGCATGGAGTCGAAGGTGAACCAACCAAGTCGATTCAAAATTGCCATGGAGGAATGAGACGTAGGGTAGTTGTTGAGGGTTATTTTTATGATTGAACTTCTATGATTAGTGGATTGCCACAGGAGTCGGTGCTAAGTCCACTGTTGTTCATTATCTACATTAAAATTTAGATGACAACAGAATTAACGTAGTTAGTAAATTTGCAGATTACATAAAAATTGGTGTTATAGTGAACAATTGGGAAAGATATCTAAGATGACAACATAATCTAGATAAATTGGAAAGGTGGGACAAGGAATAGTAAATAGAATTTAACTATGACAATTGCGGGGTAAAAGATAGGGTGGGACTTTTTTCTCTGGAGGGGGGATCCCATGGAGGTGTGCAAGATCTTGTGGGGCATGGAAAGTGAACACTCAGAGTCTATTTCCAATCTTAAAAACTAGAGAGCATAGGCTTAACCTGAAAGGGGAGAGATTTAAGAGTGACATCGGGGGGGCAATTTTTTGATTGTGAGGATTGTTCGTATCTGTAATGAGCTGCCAGAAGAAACTATAGAAGTGGATATAATGACCACTTTTAAAGACATAGGGTCAGATATATAGATAGGTTTGGAGGGTCAATTGCAGGGAAATGGAACTAGTACAGAATGCCACATTGGTCAGCCTGGACTAGGTGCGCTGAAGGGCACTTTATCACGCTGCATAGCTCTATGACTATCAATTTTAATCCGTCATGCAAGAAAGGACCTTTAAAAAATGGAGGATCTAGCCATCCTCTTGGCACAGGAATCCCAATGACTATCATTTTAAGATTCTTGATTCTATCAAGATGCAATTTGTAATATTTTGCGCTATTGAATGGCCACGGTTTATTATGATAATCAATTCTTAATTTCATTTTAATCTGGTTTGAGCAGGAAGCTGCCATGCTTCCCTGTCCATTGAAGGAAATGAAAACAGGCCTTTAATGGAAGAGGGATGAGTGAAGAAGTTCCTTTTGTTGAGCAGGGTGGAGTACTTGTTCAGGTCTGGAAGGAAGATTGTTTCATCTGCCTCTGACTTCTCCCAGTTCTTCCTTCCCACAGAACCTTGTGGAAATCTCTCACAATTCCTCCCCTTCCCCTGATGACAGCTGGAGGTGTTCAGCTCCACTTGCAATGTGTATTCAGTTGAATTAAAATAGCTTGGACGTCAAGTTTAGGTATGCAGTTAATCCAACTCACCCAACTCCTGTCCAACTAATGTTGTTAAGCTGGAAAGAGTGCAGCCAGTGAGGATGTTGCCAGGACTTGAGCTGCAGCGTGTGGTTGGGAAGGCTAGGACTTTGTTCCTTGAAGTGCAGGAGGCTGAGGGGTGATCTTATAGAGGTGTATAAAATCATGGGAATAGATACAGTGATTGCACAGTCTTTTTTCCCAGGGGAATAAAGAGCCAGAGTACATTAGTTTAAGGTGAGAGGGGAACCATTTATTAGGAACATGACGGATAACTATTTCACACAGTGAGTGATGTGGAAAGAGCTGCTGGAGGAGGTAGTTGAGGCAGATACTATAATAACATTTAAAAGACACGTGGACAGGTACAAGGATAGTAAAGATTCAGATGGGTATAGGCCGAACACAGGCTGGTAAGTCCAACGTAGATGGGGCATCTTGGTCGGCATGGGTAAATTGAGCCAAAGGGCCTGTTTCCAATCTGTTTGTCTCTTTGACTAAGTCCATTGAGACATAATATTAACCAGCAAAGATATATGCCACAATGCACCCATTTCATAAGAGCTTCTATAGTATTCCTTTTCCTTGATGATGATGAATTATTAATTTGTTTGTTGCTCATGACAGCAGAGTATTTATGACACATGCTGGATACAGTACAAACTTGGTACTCCAATATGACAATGTGATTTACTGTTTGCATTTGAGCTGTAGGCTATTTGCTGTATCTGGTGTCCTAGCTAACAAATGCACCAGTTAATCATTGCTTCCATCCAGAAGGAATGATTGTACAATTAATGTATAATCATAGCTTTTCATCTGTTTCTTGCCTTTTATAAATGCCCATATTTTGCACGGTTTTGGGTCATAGAGAGAAATAGCATGTAAACAGGTCCTTCGGCCAAGCTTGCCCATGCCGACCAAGGTGCCCAATCTACACTAGTCCCACTTGCCCGAGTTTGGCCCATATCCCTTTGGCCATATCTACCTTCATACACATTGGGGCATTCAGCACTGCCTCAACTGTAATATTGCCCACCCTCAAGACACTTCCATTGACTGCCCCAAGTTCCTCGTATCTTTCTCCATGGGGAAAAACAGAGGAGAAATACTCTTTGAGGAAAAATATTTCCGCAAACCTAGAGTTTAATAAAGAAAGCAGAGAAAATAGAATGCTTGAAACAGAATATTGCAGGATTCTTGGTTGTGATGCCATGCCTACAAAATATTTTAAAATGCTTAAAGTTTGTTGAGTCTGCAGGAGTAAAATCAAATTAAAATACCCTATAATTTCTTGCTACTTTAAAGATGTGTGAATCTATACCATTCCATTTCTCCCCAAATACAAGACTGCTTTGAAACTAACTGTAGAATTGCTTTTAAATTTTACTGTTCCAATACAAATGGGTCTCAAGTGTGTCATTCTTATTGTAAATGTATTTTTTGTTGAACTGTATGTGTTGATATATATTGATATTTCAGCTAGATATCAGCATCTACTTACATTAACAATTTGGTCCCAGGAATTGGATAGTATACAAATGAAAAATGCTGTGTATTGTTGCAAGGTTGCGATGTTTCTCAGGACCATATGCTTGGTAATTGATTATTTATTTTACTGCATACCTATCTTTTGTCATCAATTGTCTGCAATGGAGGAGATATTTTGCTTTGAAGAGGTCACCAAGAGGATTGATGATGGCAGAGCAGTGGACATTGTCTATATGCACTTTAATATGGCCTTTGGCAAGTTCCCACATGACAGAATGGTTCCACTGGCAGATTAGATTGCCTGAAATCTAAGGTGAGCTGGCCAATTGGATTCACAAAATTGGCTTGGAGAAAGGAGTCAATGGGTAGTTATGTGGGTTGTTTTTCTAATCAGTAGCCTGTGACCAGAGGTGTGCAGCAGGGGTCGGCGCTGGATCTCCTTCTGTTTGTTATGTACATAAACGATTTGGATGATAACGACGCCACCAAAATTGGTGGTATATTAGACAGTGAGAAAAGATATCAAAGTTTACAAGATCTAGATCAATTGGGACAGTGTGCCAAGGAATGGCAGATGGAATTTATTAAGTGTGAGGTATTGCACTTTGGTATGTGAGATCACGGTAGGTTTTACACAGTGAATAGCAGACCCTGGAAGAGTGTTGCAGAACAGAGATATCTAAGAATATAGGTGCATGGTTTCCTAAAATTAGCGAGTCAGGTAGGTAGTGTGGTGTGGAAGGCATTTGGCACACTTGGCTACATTGGGATGGGAAAGTTGGAACATCATGATGTAGCTGTTAAAGTCATTGGTGAAACTTCACGTAGATACTGTGTGCAGTCCTGGTCACCCAGCTGTAGGAAGGATACCTATATGTTCAAAAGGGTGCAGTAGAGATTCACCAGGATGTTAACTGGGCTTGAGGGCTTGAATTATAGGACGAGTTTGGATAGGCTGGGACTTTCTTCTTTGGTGCCTGGGAGGCTGAGGGGTGACCTTCCTGATGTGTTCAAGGTAATGAGGGGCATGGTTAAAGTGAACGCTCGCAGTATTTTTCCAAGGGTAGAAAATATTAAAACTAGAGGGACAAAGTAAAGGGAGAGAGTAGAGATTTTGAACAGAAAGGTAAAGCACAGGAACAGGCCTTTCAGCCCACAATGACTGTGCCGTACATTATGCCAATCTCATCTGCCTGCATGTGATCCATACCCCTACATCCCTGCATATCCCTGTGCCATGATTTAAGAGAGAACTCATAGGTAACCTTTTTCATGCAGAGTGTAGTCCACATCTGGAATGAGCTACCAGAAGAAGCTATAGAAATGGATACAATAATTAACTTTTAAAAGAGACTAGACTAAGTGGGACCCGTTGGGTCCCTGTCACACAGGAGGCTTGGTCCCCCAATGCAATGTTCCACCACTCACCCATATCCCCCAACTGCACAGGCGCAGCTCATTTCCCCTCATCCCTAGCACTCTCTCCTCCTCTTCACCCTCCCTCTTCTTCCCCCCCTCCTCCCCTCCACCAATGCCTCCCTCACCTCTCTCTCTCTCCTTTCCCCTACCCTCAGTCACTCCCTCCCTCCATAACTCCTCTCCCCTACCTACCCCCTCCTATCCCTCTATCCCCCCACTCCTTACCTCCCCCACTATCCCTCCTCACCTCCCCCACTGCCCTCCTCTCCCTCTATTCCCCACTTCCTACCTCCCCCACTCCCTCCCTCCTCTACTCCCCCCCCTCCTCTCCCTCTATTCCACCTCCTCCCCTACTCTCCCTCCTCACCTCCTCCCTCTTCTTTTCCCTCTCTTCCTACCCTCCCCCAACCCCTCCCTCCCTCCATAACCTCTCCTTTCCCTACTCCCCTCCTCTCCCTCTATCCCCTCTCCTGCCCCACACTCCCTCCTCACCTCCCCAGGATCTCGAGGTTGCCGCTCCTCTCCCTTCTTGCGTGCCCCGGAGGAGCATCAGCCATCGCCGCCCTTAGAGCCAGGCTTCGGATCCTCAACTCGGCCCGGAAGCACCAGCAGCTACGGCCGTTCCAGCGTGTGGGTGGGGTGGTGGTGGGGGAGAGCACGGAGAAAAGACGGGGGAAGAGCCATGGGGGAGAGGGGGGTATCACGGGGTAGGGGGGGGACAGGAACCAGCGAGGGGGACCAGCTGCAGGGCGTTGCGTTGGTGGTGCGTTTGGGACTCACAGCGGGCGCTGGATGCTCTCCTCCGCCGGGATCAGACTCTCCACTTTCCGTTTGGCGACATCTCCGACTTCGCGCCGGGCCAGGCCGCTTCCGGTCCCTCCGAAAATTGTTGGAGACCTCCGTCAGCCACCCGCAGCGTCCCTCAAATCCAGTAAAGATGCGATGGCGCAGGAAGGGGCAGACCGTCCCGGGGCGTGACAGGAGAAGAGATCAATCCACACAGCGCTGACTGGAATGAGAGGAGATCGATCTGCGCACGTGCGTTTTTTACGATTTTTAAGCTTCGCTAACTTTTACAATATACTACCGATCGGAACGAAACGTGTTGCACTTGCAGCACAGGAGAACAGTGAATGAGCTGACATTAAATCGTAGCGCTATCACATACCGTTTTTGCACAAATAGAAATACCGTGCAAATCAGAAGAGAACAAGATCAGAGTTTTAGTTATGTATAGATAGATTTGGACAGATGGATTTAAAGGGCCCTGGGCCAAATAGAGGCAAATGAGACTAGCTCATTGTGCCAACTTGGTCGGCATGAACAAGGTGGGCTGTTTCCACATTGTACAGCTATATGTTTCACTTGAAAGCACTCTAGTAGTGAATTCCCTGAGCCGTATCAATGACTGTTCCAAACTCATAGAAGCAAATAAAAACTTCATCTTATTAGCGGTTAGATGTTTAGATTTATGGAGCATTTGCAATGTTATAGGGTACAAGGTTAAACATTGTTCGTAAGTTGATGAATGCAGCTCTGCTTTAAAACCAATCTGAACCTGCTGCTCAAAGTCCCCTTAAAAGTAACAACTCCTATCTGCAGAAATGCACTAACAGGTAGTTAAGTAATGGTCCCAGACTCAAAACAGTCAAAAGATATGAATGTATGTTCAGAATTTTCAAAAGCTATTAAAAGTCAATTGAACTGTATAAATTCGAAAAATCATAAAATACCTCAAAAATTAAATTGTTTTTTAAAGACTCAAAATAATGAAAACCCTTAAAATAGCATATACTTCCATTAAAATATTTAACTTAATTGTTTAAAAAGGGTAGATTACCTGAGATTTGCCTGCCTCCTTTGTAGCTGTTTCTCTCCATTGAAATGATTGGAGTTGGCAATGCAAGTTCTGTGCCCAGATTATGCAGAGTAGCTGCTGGGTCCTACTGAGAAGTCTAATATTTGGTTGCATTTGGAATCACAACTGCAAGAACCTCTCATGCATGGGTGGGCATTGAAGGTGTTTCAGGTTGTCAGTCCGTCCACCGTCCATATAGGTGTTAAAGAAGGAACTGCAGATGCTGGAAAATCGAAGGTACACAAAAATCTGAAGAAGGGTTTCTCCAGCTGCTGCACCCGCTGAGTTTCTCCAGCATTTTTGTGTACCGTCCATATAGGTGCACTGTTTCAGATCACTCTGGAGTTAGCTTGGGTGCGCAGTCCTGTTTGCTTCTTTATATTTGGGCTCGTCCATCATTCGGTTGAGACTGACTTCTCATTTCTGTGGTTCAAGATTCTGATGAGTGATTGCAGATGTCACTGAGAGTATACTTAGCTGAGCAAGGTAATTTCCAGCAACTAAACTTGAAGAGGTACTTTTTCAAAATGCTGTTGAGTCATTTTTGGAAACACCATCTGGAGATATTGTCCGCTGATTTTTAATTGCTGAAGAATGCACATTATTATTTGCAATTTAAATAAATGTTATCATTTTTATTTGATTTATTTAAATGTTAGAATGGAACATTGTGCCACTTTTGTCCAAGTGAAATCTCACTTTCCAGCAAAATGCAAGATCATAGTCACATAATGGTGACAGCACAGTAGGAGACATGTCCACCCATTGATCTAGCAGAGCCATTCACTGATTCTTTCTTTATAACCTTGAAAAACGTTCTCTCTCATTTATTTCTAATTTCCTCGTGAAGGCCATTTTGGAACTTGTTGCCACCTCATCAACAGGCAGCACATTCCAGATCCCAACATATGAAAAGTGTTTCGTCGTGCCACTCTTAATTCTCTTTTGTTTTATTTTGTACATGTGACCTCACGTACTTGCCCTTTCACCAAAGGGAACAGCTACTCCCATCCACTCCAACCCAGAGGCCTCATCATATTACAGTAAGTGACGTCTAACTTTCCCTCAACATTCTCTTCAAAGAAAACAATCCCATCCTTTCTGATGCATCCGTGTCACTGTGGTCCTGGGAACCATTCTCGTAAATCTTTTCTGGACTCTCTCGGATGATTGAATATCCATCCTACAATGTGGCAATCAGAACTGAACACATTATTTTAACTGAGGCCAGACCAAGGTCAACATAACGTTGCTGCTCTTATGCTCTGTGTCTGTATGGAAAAAAGCACAGAAATGTGCTTGCTTTATTAACTGTTTTCTTAACTTGCCTTGCTGCTTTCATTATGAGACTGAGAAACAAGAATAAAACTGTCCTTAGGCTTACGAAAATCAACTGTTTGGAACATCAATAAGAAGAAAGAGAGCACTCGTGAGCTTTCTGATCGCAAAGGGACTGGCAGGCCAAGGAAGATCTCCACAGCTGATGACAGAAGAAATCTCTCTATAATAAAGAAAAATGCCCAAACACCTGTCCGACAGATCAAAAACACTCTTCGGGAGTCAGGTGTGCATTTGTCAAAGACCACTATCCTCAGAAGACTTCATGAACAGAAATACAGAGGCTACACTGCAAGATACAAACCACTGGTTAGCCGCAAAAATAGGATGGCCAGGTTACAGTTTGCCAAGAAGTACTTAAAAGAGCAACCACAGTTCTGGAAAAAGGTCTTGTGGACAGATGAGACGAAGATTAACCTATATCAGAGTGATGGCAAGAGCAAAGTATGGAATAGGGAAGGAACTGCCCAAGATCCAATGCATACCACCGCATCTGTGAAACATGGTGGTGGGTGTGTTATGGCCTGGGCATGTATGGCTGCTGAAGGTACTGGCTCACTTATCTTCATTGATGATACAACTGCTGATGGTAGTAGCATAATGAATTCTGAAGTGTACAGACACATCCTATCTGCTCAAGTTCAAACAAATGCCTCAAAACTCATTGGCCGGCAGTTCATTCTACAGCAAGACAATGATCCCAAACATACTGCTAAAGCAACAAAGGAGTTTTTCAAAGCTAATAATGGTCAATTCTTGAGTGGCCAAGTCAATCACCCCATCTGAACCCAATTGAGCATGCCTTTTATATGCTGAAGAGAAAACTGAAGGGGACTAGCCCCCAAAACAAGCATCTAAAGATGGCTGCAATACAGGCCTGGCAGAGCATCACCAGAGAAGACACCCAGCAACTGGTGATGTCCATGAATCACAGACTTCAAGCAGTCATCGCATGCAAAGGATATGCAACAGAATACTAAACATGACTACTTTCATTTACATGACATTGCTGTGTCCCAAACATTATGGTCCCTGAAATGGGGGGGACTGTGTATAAACACTGCTGTAATTTCTACATGGTGAAACCAAAATGTATAAAAATGGCATTTATTAAAATCTGACAATGTGCACTTTAACTACATGTGATTTTTTTCTATTACAAATCTCAAATTGTGGAGTACAGAGGCAAATAAATAAATGATGGGTCTTTGTCCCAAACATTATGGAGGGCACTGTAGCTCACTAGAACGGAATCCTGTAAAAACCTTCATTAATTCTACCATCAACGCATAGTGGCCACAGTGCAAACTAGATTTAGGTTTATTATTGTTACATGTACCAAGGTACAGTGAAAAGCTTTATTTTGCATGCTATCCAAACACATCAGACATACCATACATGAAAACAATCAAGTCAAATTCAAGCACAATAGATAGAGCAAAGGGGACGATGCAGAGTGCAGAATATACTTATCAGCATTGTAGTACATCAGTTCCATAAACAAAGTCCAATGTTGAAATGAACTGCAGTTTCACACGCAAGCTACTCTGACAGCAGCTCCTGAACCTGTGATGTTTACCACCTAGAAAGATAAACACAGCAGGTGCATGGGAAAATTTGCAATCTACAGTTATCCCTGCAAGTCACATACTCATATCCTGACATGGAGACTTATCGCTGATCCTTCAGTGTTGCTGGGTCTAAATCTTTGAACATTCTGCTCAAAGGGAGCACCGTCACCTGAAAGAATGCATGGCATCAAGAAGCCATTTTACCACCACCTTCTTGGAGGCATTTAGGGGTGGGCAACAAAGGCTAGCCTTGCCAGCAATGCTCAATCCAGAAAATATATAAATTAAAAAAGGATCAAAGCAAATATGTTGAATGCATTTCAAATAGAAGAAAAACAATATGGCTGGTTGTCCTGGTGATGTCATTTGTAGCACATTAATTCTGAATCTGGTGTACCAGAGTTAAAATCATTGTTAATCATTGGGTTAATTGCAATTTGCATTAGTGCATAGGGGAAAGTATATTTTCGGAGTACTGAATAAAAATCACCAACTGTGAGCTAAGGAAGAAGAAAGATTTGTGATCAAACAGCAAAATAACAACCAAACTTTTTCAATTGCATGAGAAGAACCATATGGAGGCATTTCAGCATCTCACAATGTGTAATGTTGTACACTCCTAGTGGAACGCTTGTTCAATGACCTTTAGTCCTGTTACTAGTTCCTTGCGTAAAGCAGAAATATCATGTACATGGAAAGCAAGCATTAAAACAAAATTATAATGTACTTTTCATGCCAAGCAGCATCTGTGGAGGCAAAGTTCCAGTCAACATTTCGAGTCATGGGGTCATACAACATGGAAACAGGCCCTACAACCCAACTCATCCAAGATGCATCAGCTAAGCTGGTCCAATTTACCTGCATTTGGCCATATCCCTAAGGATTGAGTGCATAAGGCAGATAGACAGTATTAAGAGGTTCAAGGAAGGTTTTTTTTGCAGACAATAGGTGGAACCAGATTAGGAGGGTGAATAATGGATAGATGAAGCTATGTGGGGATAGAGGGGTGGTGTTGGCAGACAGAGGCTGGAAGATGATAAAAGTAAACACAAAATGCAGCAAATGCTAGAATCTGTCAAGTAAGGTGGATGACAACTGGTTTATGATACAAAAAGAATGATGCGCCTTAAAACCCATTGGGAAATGAGAATAGAAGTCCGAGAGGGGATAATGTGTAGATGATAGGCAGATAGAACCAGGTGGGGGAGGGAAAAACCTGGATGGATCAGGAGAGGAAAGGAGCAGTCAAAGTGCAGTTTACCTGAAATTGGAGATCCACTGAGTTCCTCTAATGGTTTGCTTTATTGCTCCAGATTGCAGCATCTGTAGACTCTTGTGTCTTCAATTTCCTTTTTGTAATTTGGACTGTGAGTTACTGCTAATGAAGGGTGCACAAAACACATACCAATAAAGAAATAGGGTGAGATTGGAAGTCATACAAATGATTTGTAATGTCATCATTTAACTTTGTTCCAAATTTAAGCAGAACATCGAGTACGTATTATTTATTTTCTTTGCATTTTGCTGAAGTGTTTGTGAATTAAATTTGTTATACCGATAACCTTAGAACGTGTTTCGGATATTATAAAAATATCATAACCTTAAGAAGTTTAACTCTGCTTTTTCATGCTAATGTAGATATTAATTTGTGAGATATTTATTAAATTAATCAGAACAAAAAGGCAGAGCAAACCAGTTTGTTTTAAAATTTAGGGGGAACCTAAACAAAAGATATGACTTATTATATTTTGAATTCTTTGACGCTATTTGTTGGTACGTTTTATATTTTCATGAGGCAATGTTGGACCAAGTGTTTGGCTGGGTACCATGTTGCATCATTAACTGCCTGGCTGTACAGTATATAGTTTTCTGATTCTACTTCGAATCATCACTACACAAGTATTTAACCATGCACACAAAAGCATTCAATGTTTTCATTGTTCAAAAAATAATGAAAGGATCCATTAGGTCCATAATATTAAGAGTTCTTTTCTCGACTAAAATATTTCTGTATTGTAAATTTAGACTGAAATTTAGTACTTTTGATTTCTAAATTTTGGAAATTTAGATTGATGGAGCTATTTGATTCAAAGCTAATTTGATAATGAAAGTAAAATCCAGTCGCTGGAAATCTATATACTAATAAAAGTCTCATCTTGTATGTATGTATACGTGTGTGTGTGTGTAAGACATATTCTAATCCAATTTAAAACTTTACATAGACTATATTACTCAAAAACTAAAATAAGTAAATTTTATCCAAATGTCTCCGCATCTGTGATAAATGTCTATCCCAAGAAGCAACTATAGCACATTCCTTTGTTTTTTGTATAAAAATCCAAAAATTTTGAATGAAATCTTTGAAATTTTTGCAAAATTATTTAAAATAGAACTGAAACCGAACGCAGAATTGATTATTTTCGGAACAATGGAAGCCAGCTTTGAGCTGACTTCGTTCCAAAAGAGTTTCCTTAATTACGGCTTAATAATGGCAAAAAAACTTATACTTAAATTCTGGATAAAAATGTGGATTTCAAATATGTCCGAATTGTTACACCTGGAAGACATGAGATTCCTCTTAGCAGGCAAATCAGACCATTTCCAAAAGATTTGGTCTCCATTTATCGACTTATTACAAGCATAAGGTGCAACGTAACTTTGAAAATAAATGGTTTCAGGACCTGGTGAGGGGTGTGTAAAGATACGAAGTAGGTACTTCCCTTTTATCTTATCTTATTTTACTTTCTTATATCCTCTGTTCTCTATTTTTCTCTTTCTTTTTCTTTGGTTTTCTTTTTAACTCTTTCTTGTGGTTTACGTCCTTACGGGTTTCTTCTGATCACTCTTTCACGCACTTACTATCTTATTTAACTCTTTCTATTTTTCTTCTTTTTAAAGTTTAAAATAAGAAGTGGTACAGGTAATGTAATATGTTATTTTGGCTGATATCACTGCAATGTACACTACTTCTAATAAATAAAATATATATTTTTTTAAAGAAGAAGAAAAAAAGAAAACCAACTTTTTAAACGGCAAACCTCCTTCAACTCGCTTCGAGTGACGTCACAAAGGGGGGGGGGGGGGTGGGCGGCCACCAGCTTCCAGTGACATCAGGGGGAGGGCTGCATTTAAATTAACGTTCCACTTCTTCCAACCCAGCCTTCTACCCGCGACGCCCCGGCTGGAGGCATCGAGACCGCGGCGGTGAAGGAGACAACAATAGACAATAGGTGCAGGAGTAGGCCATTCGGCCCTTTGAGCCAGCACCGCCATTCAATGTGATCATGGCTGATCATCCATAATCAGTACCCCGTTCCTGTCTTCTCCCCATATCCCTTGGCTCCGCTATCTTTAAGAGCTCTATTTAACTCTCTCTTGAAAGCATCCAGAGAACCAGCCTCCACCGCCCTCTGAGGCAGAGAATTCCACAGACTCACAACTCTCTGTGTGAAAAAGTATTTCCTCAACTCCGTTCTAAATGGCTTACCCCTTATTCTTAAACTGTGGCCCCTGGTTCGGGACTCCCCCAACATCGGGAACATGTTTCCTGCCTCTAGCGTGTCCAAACCCTAAATAATTTTATATGTTTCAATAAGATACCCTCTCATCCTTCTAAATTCCAGAGTATACAAGCCCAGCCGCTCCATTCTATCAACATCTGACAGTCCTGCCATCCCGGGAATTAACCTTGTGAACCTACGCTGCACTCCCTCAATAGCAAGAATGTCCTTCCTCAAATTTGGAGTCCAAAACTGCACAGAATACTCCAGGTGTGGTCTCACTAGGGCCCTGTACAACTGCAGAAGGACCTCTTTGCTCCTATACTCAACTCCTCTTGTTATGAAGGCCAACACACCATTCACTTTCTTCACTGCCTGCTGTACCTGCATGCTTACTTTCAAGTCTGAAGAAGGGTTTCGGCTCGAAACGTTGCCTATTTCCTTCGCTCCATAGATGCTGCTGCACCCGCTGAGTTTCTCCAGCATTTTTGTGTGCTTACTTTCATTGACTGATGAACAAGGACCCCGCAGATCCCATTGTACTTCCCCTTTCCCCAACTTGACACCATTTAGATAATAATTTGCCTTCCTGTTTTTGCCACCACAGTGGATAACCTCATATTTATCCACATTAAACTGCATCTGCCATGCATCTGCCCACTCACCCAACCTGTCCAAGTCACCCTGCATCCTCATAGCATCCTCCTCATAGTTCACACTGCCACGCAGCTTTTTGTCATCTGCAAATTTGCTAATATTATTTTTAATCCCTTCATCTAATATATATTGTAATTAGCTGCAGTCCCAGCACCGAGCCTTGCGGTACCCCACTAGTCACTGCCTGCCATTCTGAAAGGGACCCGTTAATCCCTACTCTTTGTTTCCTGTCTGTCAACCAAATTTCTATCCATGTCAGCACCCTACCCCCAATATCATGTGCTCTAATTTTGCCCAATAATCTCCTATATGGGATCTTATCAAATGCTTTCTGAAAGTCCAGGTACACTACATCCACTGGCTCTCCCTTGTCCATTTTCCCAGTAACATCCTCAAAAAATTCCGGAAGATTAGTCAAGCATGATTTCCCCTTCGTAAATCCACGCTGACTCGGACCGATCCTGCTACTGCTATCCAAATCTGATGTTATTTCATCTTTTGTAATTGACTCCAGCATCTTCCCCACCACCGATGTCAGGCTAACTGGTCTATAATTCCCTGTTTTCTCTCTCGCCTTTCTTAAAAAGTGGGATAACATTCGTTAACATATCGAGACCGCAGCCGTGAGGCCTTGCAACGATGGGGCCGCGGTGGCGGTGAGGCATCACGACAGTGGGTCGTCGCGGCGGTGGTGAGGCCTCGCGGAGACGGAGCAGCAGCGGCGGTAGGGGAAAGGAGAGGGAAAGAGAGATGAAGGAGGGATTGGGGTGGAGGAGAGGGGGAAGATCCTGGGGAGGTGAGGAGGGAGAGTGGGGGGATTGAGGGAGAGGAGGGGGTAGGGAGGGTAGTTGCCACGTCTACACTCCCTCTCCATCCTCCCCCTCTCTACCCCCTCACTATCTACCCTCATTCCCACCCTCTCTACCCCCCTCCATCGCCCTCTACCTCAACCCCCCCTCCCTCTCTCTCTACCCCCTCCATCTCTGCGCCTCTTCCTCTCTACCCCCCTCCCCCTCACTGTACCCTCCCTCTCACTCTCTACCCCCTCCCTCTGTGCCTCCCCCTCTCTACCCTCTACCCCTCTCCCTCTCTACCCCCTCCCTCTCTACCCCCTCCCTCTCTACCCCCTCCCTCTCTACCCCCTCTCTCTCTACCACCCCTCCCTCTCTACCACCCCTCCCTCTCTACCACCCCTCCCTCTCTCTACCACCCCTCCCTCTCCACCCCCTCCCTCTCTACCCCTCACTCTCTACCCCCTCACTCTCTACCCCCCTCCCTCTCTACCACCCCTCCCTATCGACCCTCATTCACACCCTCTCTACCACCCTCGCTCGCCCTCTACCTCAACCCCCTCCCTCTCTCTCTACCCCCCTCTATCTCTGCACCTCTTCCTCTCTACCCCCTCCCCCTCACTCTACCCTCCCTCTCACTCTCTACCCCCTCCCTCTCTGCGCCTCTCACTGTCTACCCCCTCCCTCTCTACCCCCCTCCCTCTCTACCCCGCTCCCTCTCTACCACCCCTCCCTCTCTAGCATCCGTCCCTCTCTAGGGATTGAAAAGGGAGGGTGAAAAGGAGGAGGAGGGAGTGCTGAGTGCCGCGCCTGCGCAGTTGGGGGCTATGTGTGAGTGATGGAATATTGCGTTGGGGGATCGGGTGAGTGGTGGAATATTGCGTTGGGGGAGCAGACCCAGCATCTGCACTTGGTCCAGCAAGAAATAAAAATGGGAAATGTTGGACATGGGCAGTATCTGTGGAAGGAGTTACACTGTTAACATTTCACCCCAGTAAGCTTTCATCATTTCTAAGGTCATCAACATAATTAACTGCTAATATTATTCCATAAGAATAGCCAGAGACAAAGACATCTCCAGTAAAATATGTTAATGCTTTGCTTTTCTTGAATAAAACTAAATCGCCTGATGGCTAGATTTTTGCAAAACTGTTGCCAGGGTAATTTGTCACATGATATAATTCGAACAGTAAATTGCATACCTTGGTTCCTATTCACTCAATATGTTATTACTGTATTCTTTGAATCGGTATTAGTCATTGCTGAATTGGATTGACACCAACACTTTCAGACATTCTTTTTTTTTTAAACACAATTACTGGCATAAGTACAAACATGCTTTTTGGATTTGGTATCAGTGGATCGTTTGTGATTAACCCATTGTGTCATTCAGTGGGATGGCTGTGGGTTATATTTAATTCCAAAGGCTTGAGCTCAAAAACCTTGGCTGACACTCCATCTCAGTATATACTTAAAGTGTTGCACTGTCGTGCAATCAGTTGGACGAGGCATTAAATGACTCTGCTTCATTTCCATCGGCACTATGCTGAAGAGTACAGAAATTAATCCTGATGTTCTGGTCAATATTTGACTTTCTGCCAAAAAAGAACACTCATAAAACTAAGTCTGTGTGCATCAAGGCTGAAGCACTCCATGGTTGGTTGATGGTTGTTATTTTTAGAGCATTATCATCACTGTCCCAGGAGTTTGTTGCAGTTCCTCTGTGCAATGCCATACGCCCATCAATTCTTCATCAACGCCTTTCTTTAACCCCAAGGTCAGAAGTGAAGATTTTTATGATTGCACAATTTCTTTTCATAGAAACATAGAAAATAGGTGCAGGAGGAGGCCATTTTGCCCCACGAGCCTGCACCACCATTCATTGTGATCATGGCTGGTCATCCACAATCAGTATCCCGTGCCTGCCTTCTCCCCATTTCCCTTGATTCTGCTAGCTCCTCGAGCTCTATCTAACTCTCTTTTAAATTCATCCAGTGAATTGGCCTCTACTGCCTTCTGTGGCAGAGAATTCCACAAATTCACAACTCTCTGGTAGAAAAAGTTTTTTCTCATCTCAGTTTTAAATGGCCTCCCCTTTATTCTTAGACTATGGCCCCTGGTTTTGGACTCCACCAACATTGAGATCATTTTTCCTGCATCTAGTTTGTCCAGTCCTTTTATAATTTTATATGTTTCTGTAAGATTCCCTCTCATCCTTCTAAATTCCAGTGAATACAAGCCCATTCTTTCCAATCTTTTCTCATATGACAGTCCCGCCATCCCAGGGATTAACCTCGTGAACCTATGCTGCACTGTCTCAATAGCAAGGATGTCCTTCCTCAAATTAGGAGACCGAAACATCACACAATACTCCAGGTGTGGTCTCACCAGGACCCTGTACAACTGCAGAAGGACCTCATTACATCTATACTCAAATCCTCTCGTTATGAAGGACAACATGCCATTAACTTTCAGTCTGAAGAAGGGTCTCGACCCGAAACATCACCCATTCCTTCTCTCCATAGATGCTGCCTCACCTGCTGAGTTTCTCCAGCATTTTGTGTCTACATGCCATTAGCTTTCTTCACTGCCTGCTGTATCTGCATGTTTACTTTCAGTGACTGATGTACAAGGACACCCAGATCTCGTTGCACTTCCCCTTTTCCTAATTTGACACCATTGGTAATAATCTGCCTCCTTCTCCATCCGCCAAAGTGGATAACCTCACATTTATCTACATTATACTGCATCTGCCCACTCACTCAACCTGTCCAAGTCACCCTGCAACCTCCAAGCAGTCTCTTCGCAGTTCACACTGCCACCCAGCTTTGTGTCATCTGCAGATTTGCTAGTGTTACTTTTCATCCCATCACCTAAATCATTAATATATGTTGCAAATAGTTGTGGCACCAGCACCGAGCCTTGCAGCACCCCATTCTGACAGGGACCCGTTTATTCCTACTCTTTGTTTCCTGTCTGCCAACCAATTCTCTATCCATGTCAATACCCTACCCCCAATACCATGTGCTCGAAATTTGCCCACTAATCTCCTGTGTGGGACCTTATCAAAGGCTTTCTGAAAGTCCAGATACACTACATCCACTGGCTCTCCTTCATCCATTTTACTTATCACATCTGCAAAAAAATCCAGAAGATTACTCAAGCAGGATTTCCCCTTCATAAATCCATGCTGACTTGGACCAATCCTTTTACTGCTATCCAAATACGCCGTTATTAGTTATTTAATAATTGACTCCAGCATCTTCCCCACAACTGATGTCAGGCTAACTGGTCTATAATTCCCTGTTTTCTCTCTCACTCCTTTCTTGAAAAGTGGGATAACATTAGCTACCCTCCAATCCACAGGAACTGATCCTGAATCTATAGAACATTGGAAAATGATCACCAATGCGTCCACAATTTTTAGAGCCACCCCCTTGAATACCCTGGGATGCAGACCATCAGGCCCTGGGGATTTATCAGACTTCAGTCCCATCAGTCTATCCAATACAATTTCTCACCTAATGCAAAGTTCTTTCAGTTCCTCTGTCTCCCTAGATCCTCTGTCCTCTAGTACATCCGGGACATTATTTGTGTCTTTCTTCGTGAAGACAGAACCAAAGTACCTGTTCAACTCTTCTGTCATTTCCTTGTTCCCCGTAATAATTTCACCTGTTTCTGCCTTCAAGGGACCCACATTTGTCTTTACTAATATTTTTCTCTTAACATGCCTAAAGAAGCCTTTACTATATTCTTGGCCAGTTTACCCTTGTACTTCATCTTTTCACCCCGTATTGCCCTTTTTGTTACCTTCTGTTGTCCTTTGAAAGTGTCCCAATCCTCTGGCTTCCTGCTGCTCTCTGCTATGTTATACACATTTTCTTTTAGTTTCCATGCTCAATCCTTCAGAAAATAAACAGTTCACACCTATATGTTGCAAGATGTAGACAACATTTAGGCATGGGCTGAAATAGAATGGGTATCGTTGGCGCCACAAAATTCCCTTGAGAATCCATTAACAGCCTGGGGCTCAGCATGGACCTGAAGCAACTGCACCAAACATGTAAATACTGGCCTGAGAAGAGCTGTTAAAAGTTGGGGATGAAATGGTAAAGGACTTGCCTCCTGATGCTCCAGATTTTTTTTCCACCATCTACAAGGAACAGGTAACAAGTGTAAATGAAAAATGTCTACTTGTTTGGACATGTGCAACACCAACAATGTTCAACCAGCATAAAGGAGCATACCAGATTGGTATGTCACCTACCATCCTATTTGTTCATTCCTTTCACATCACCACACACCATGGTTGCATCATGTACTAACTACACAACGCCCTACATTTACACCCAGTTTAGACTGACCATCCCTTTTAGCAGTGGGCAGGTGCTATAGACCTGCACGGGAAGATATACGCTCCCGCCCCCATGAGTCTCGGGCAGATGGGGCTCGTCAGCCTGGGAAGGCAGTCCATCTAGCAGAGGGAAAACTCTGATTTAAAACCTCCACTGCCTGGTGGCCATATCCAGCAAGGAAAAGGCTCCTGGAGTAAACCTCAAGAAAATCCGGCGTTGGAGCCCCTAAGGCAGTTCATCGTTGTCTACAACCTCGCTCTGGCAGTTCCTGCGACAGCGCAGGTGCCAAACTGTAACAGCCGTGCTGTTCCTTTGGATCGATCCGCGACGTGGAGAGGGGGGATGTGCTGCATGGGTAACAACAGCCTGTCCTCCATATGACATCGCCGAGGCTTGCATCCGACCACACATCTCCTGCAAACTAGGATGCATCACCCATGGTCAGTCATGACCGAGGGGGCCTACTACTACCCCCAAATCCTGACCTCCACCACAGAAAGACAAGGGGATAAGGTGCATGGTAATACCATTACCTGTAGATTGCCCTTCAACTCACAAATCATCCTGACTTGAAAATACATTTACATACTTTCATCATCGTTGAGTCCAAAACCTGAAAGTCCCAATCTATCAGCATTGAAGGAGGAGCTTCACCATAACTCTGCATTTGTTCCCAATGGCTGATCACCACCTTCTCGCAAGCAAGCACTGGTGGGCTTTTCCAGTGGCACTTGCATTGCGGAAAAATTAGCTTTATTCATTAAAATGGATTATCTGGTCATTACCTCACTGCTATTTGTAGGACCTAGATGTGCACAAATTAGCTGCCACATTTCTTAGATTATAACAACATTTACTTTTTTTAAATTCAGTTTTGGCTGGAAAACTGTTCAGGGTGTCCAAAGGTGTGAAATATGTTGTATAACTGCAAATGTTTCTGTCTTTCACTTAAATAACAATGAAATAAGTAGAGCATTTACAATCATTGTATATTACAGTATAGACTTAGTATCCATTGAGGTTTATGTAGCTAACTGAGGATCCCTGAGTTAAATTCTTCACATGCATTTTTATTTCAGGCAAATAACATCCTTTTCCATACAAGTTAGACTGATGTGGCAGTTGTTGGCATTGGTGCATAATCTATAATGCTCCTCTTTGACTATCATGCTTATGATCAATTTACACTTGATTGCTGCTGGACAGTGAGCAATGCTTTTCCATTAAAGATGACACCAGCAGTAATTTGACTCTTGCTACATCTGCCATCTTCTATGTGATTGAGACCGATGTGATTGAGTCTTATCTTAGGAATCTTCTCCCTTGCTTGATGTGCTCTTGCAATATTTATCCATAGCCGTCACTGAGGGAAGGAGCTCTTCTGAATGACAAAATTATGAGCACATTTACAGGGTGAAGTGACACCTGCGCAGTGTTTCTGCTCTCCAGGGGGAGTGAACGAGACCGGACTAGGTGAGCAAGCTTGGCACTATATTGGTCATATCCAAGTTGTGAGCTGAATGAAACCTGATATATCTGCCATTGAGACTTCTTCACTTCTTACCCTGTGACTACCTCAAAATATCAACCAGTAATTAACCTCAATCGAAGTTCCTTGAAGATTTCACATCACTGAATGTGTGTGGATTTCCATTGATTTGAAGCATCCACTAATGATTTTGAATACAGACAAAGCATTCACTGTTTCAACCAACATTTGCCCCTGCAGAGTGGTGATCCTACAACTCATGCAGACACAAGGAACTGCAAATGCTGGTTTACAAAAAGAGACACAAAATCTCTCAGCAAGTAACTCAGCAAGTCAGGCAACATCTCTGGAGAACATGGATAGGCAATGTTTCAAATCGGGGGAAGGGAACCTACTGGAAAAGTCACCTAACCATGTTCTCCAGAGATGCTGCCCGACCCAGTAAGTTACGCCAGCTCTTTCTGTCATTTTATTTCTCGAAATCATCATGTTGCTCTTCCCCTAGCACCACTAGGGTTGCTAAGTTATGAAGTATGCACCATTTTTCAGTGAAATCTCTGCACTTGCTTAATGTATACTGCAGAGTGTGCCTGGACTAATGTAGGCTGTAGAATCTCACCAAGAACATACACGTTGTGTTTTCCACTTTGAGAGTAACAAAGAACCTCTGCTTCTCAACTCCATCCCTCCCCCTCCCATATCTCAAGTCAAGTCAAGTCAAGTCAACTTTATTTGTCACATACACATACAAGATGTGCAGTGAAATGAAAGTGGCAATGCCTGCGGATTGTGCAAAAACAATAGAACAGAATCAGTATTTACATGTTAGAATTTTTTTTTTTAAAGACACAACAGTAAATTAGTACAGTAAATTAGTCCCTGGTGAGATAAGAGTTTACAGTCCTGACGGCCTGTGGGAAGAAACTCCGTCTCATCCTCTCTGTTTTCACAGCATGACAGCGTTTGCCTGACCATAGCAGCTGGAACAGTCTGTTGCTGGGGTGGTAGGGGTCCCCCATAATGTTGCTGGCTCTGGATCTGCACCTCCTGGTGTATAGGTCTTGCAGGGGGGCGAGTGTAGTTCCCATAGTGTGTTCAGCCGAACGCACTACTCTCTGCTCCATATCTGGCTCCATATGTCTGTCATCCTTCACCCCTCCCCGCTCCACCAAACGCCTTTGGCTTCTGTCTCAACACTCCCCCTCTGTATCAGCTATCTTCCTTCTCCACTCTCAGTCCATATGTAGGGGTTCACCCCAAAACATCAACCATTTCCTTTCCATCCACAGATGCAGCACGACCACTGAGTTCATTCAGCAGATTATTTTTGCACCAGATCCCAGCATCTGCAGTCTATTGTGTCTCCATTTTCCACTTTTATTCTGATATTTTGGTGGTTCGCATTGTATTGATGTTCAGCTGGTGCGGTTGGAGTACAAAGCTGTGGATCAAGAGGGCGACCTTTGTTCATCAAAATCCAAGCCTCAGGGCAGTTCTGACAGCTGAAAATATCCAGCTGTACAGAGTAAACAAGTAATGGGAGCTGCCAGGAAATGTGACAGTCAACATCTTAGTATTATTCTTGTGATCCACATAGAAGATATTAATTTGTGGAATTGAAACCCTTTTTGTCGATGAAAGTGATGAATTGCTAATTTGAGTCTTCGTGGGCAATGGCTGCCTTCACCCTGCTGAAGACAGCAATGCTGACCAATCCTAATCCCCAACACACCACTCTCTCCGTCTAAAATCAAAACTCTAAAATCCTTCCTTTTGCAAATGGAAAGTGTAGCTGTCTTTCCTGATGCAGCATTCAACAGGAAACCGTTAAATATGGCATGGGAAAATGAGTCACAACGACATTGACCTCCACAGAGAAAGCATTTCGCAAGAGTACGGCTGAAGGTGCTCCTGCAAAATGCCACAAATGCCTCATCAGTGCGGATCAAGATGCCACAGGAATATTTACAATAGTTTTTTCATTGTTTTCATGTTAATTCAAAAGTACTTATTTTTAAACAACAGGATACAAAGGGCCTGTCCCACCAGCATGCGATTGCATGCGTCTAGCGCGACCAAACGTGGTCGCTTGTGGCGTACGGCCGCGCAGGGCCAGTCCCAATTCGAACCGCGGAGGCGTATGGAGTTGTGTGGGGCTGGTCCCGACATCATACTCACCAATCAGCTGGGCAGGAGGCGGGCCGACTGAATTTGGACGTCGCACGGCGTCGGGCGGTGATGTCATCACGCAACGGCACGCCGGGTGGTGACGTCACCGTGCAACGCCACGCGCTAGGCGTACGCCGTCAAGATGCGTACGATGTCAAGATGCTGCGTACGCCCGTCGAGGCGCTGCATACGGCCTCAATGCGGCTGCGGGCCAACAGACCGTTGTCGTGCGGGATTTTCGGACAGTGCAAGATTTTTAGAGCCCCGCGCGATGTCGGGACCAGCCCCGCACAACTCCATACGCCTCCGCCGATCGAAGTGGGACCGGCCCCGCGAGGCCGTACGCCTCAAGCGACCACGTTTGGTCGCGCTAGACGCATGCTATCGCATGCTGGTGGGACAGGCCCTTAACTCAGCAGGTCAGGCAGCAGCAGTTCTGGAGAACATGGATAGGTGGCTTTTCAGTTGAGACCCTTCTTCAGACTGATTCGGGTGAGGGAAGGGGAGAAGAAAGCAGGTAAGGGCAGAGTCAGGACAAAGCGTGGCAGAAGTAATAGGTTGACACAGGCGAGAGGGCTTTTTGACCAGATGGTTCAAACAGGCCAGAGATAAGGTGTGAGACAGGTTTGAAGAGTTGTGGATTGTGAAGCCAGAAAGAGGAAAATAGCAGGAGAGGAAGGGGTGAAGGGGAGAAATAGGTTGGTGTCCAGGAGGGGCACAGGGAAAGGAGGGGGGAAAGGAGTGGGGGTTGTAGGGAAGAAAAGGGGGGGGGCAGGATTGTGGGGTAGTGGGAGACTACCTAAAATTGGAGAATTCAACATTTATAGTCATTTATAGGGTTGTCAGCTACCAATCAGTATGAATATTGAATTCTCCAAACTTTAGGTAGCCTCACAGAACCCCCCCCCCCAAACCCCCCTCCCTCCCCCCCCCCCCACTCCGCCCCCCTCCCTTCCACTCCTCGTTCCCCTGTGCCCCACCTAGACCCTCCACTCCTCCCTCTGGGTTCACAATACGCAACTCTTCAAACCTGCCACGTTTTGTCCTGCCTTTTCCCCTTTCCAGCTTTTCTTCCCCCCCCCCCCCCCCCCAAATCATGCTGAAAAAGGGTCTTGACTCGAAACGTCACCTATCCCATGTTCTCCAGAGATCCCACCTGACCTTCTGATTAATCCAGCACTTTGTGGCCTATTGAGCATTAACTAACTTCTGCAATTCTTTGTTTCTACTTATTTTTTAAACTTGAAATGTCTTAATAACCTATATTGTTTATTCAATTTTACTTTCTTGCATCATGTGATTTTAACCTGAGTGTCTGATTCCAGTGACTCTTGGATTGTTTCTTAAATTTGTCTTCCACTGTTTGGATGTAACAGAGATGCTTCCAGCTTGTGACATTTCTTATGTTGTTGTGCAAAATAGGATCCATACACCTGTTGAATTGTTATTTTAGTAATGCATCAAAAAGATTTCTAGTCACTGCAAACTCAGGTACATTTAAATAAATCGTTGTTTATAAATGTTGAAAATTTATTGCATCAGAACAGAATTTAAAAATAATAATCTTTCCACTTTTGATGGTGAAACAGTACCATTTAATAAAAGGAGAGGCAGTCCCCATCTTTACGCAATGTATATCAGTCCAGCGTGATCCTGCAGAATATTTGAATGGTAAAGGGGCAAGACATCTTTACATGGATGCTGTCCAGCAACAGTCACCAGATAGTGATCAGGTACAGAAACCTTTGTTAATTATGATTAAAAAGGTTTCATACTGCAAATTCACAATCCAATTTTCAGAAAAAAACAACTGCATTTAAAAAAAGCTGGATTTTTACACCAAGCTGCACACTACAATAGTAAATTACAATTTCTGCCTGAATTTCTAATTAACGTAGAATTAACGTTGCAGATTTTCATTATAGACATAGTCTATTTCACCTGATAGGTGAACCGTGCACTAGGCAACTGACAATGGTCAATTTATCTTCTGTTCAGTCTTGGAAGAACAGAATATTGCAATTTGGAAGAGATTACTGTAAATGGAATTCTTTATTGGTGTAATATTTTTATAAAATATTTTAACTTCTCTACTAAATTCATCTCCTAAAGAAGATGATTTAATTTGATTTCCCCCACATTAATCCTGAATATCCACTTCTCCTGTGCCAGCCCTGGGCTTCTGCCAATGTAGCAGGTTGGCAGCATGTACTTGAATGTCTGCTGATTTCAGATTGGGAAAGCTGCTGACAGGAACATAAACATATCCCAGTGAGACTCCTGCCTCTTTATAGAAAGACACCTTTGCCCAGTACTTAACACAGCACCGAATACTAAGTGCGGCACTAGTTCTTATTGCTCAAACTGGGCTCGTATATGGCATATTTCTATCATTTTATCCTTTATCTTGTGAATAAATGATATCTTAACTGCACAAAACCTGAAAGACTTGTGGTTACCAAAATTAATTTTTACCATCTATTTTGTAGTTAACTGTAAATTAAAAGACAAAATATTTTTTTTAATCAGCTGATAATATCCATTTACTAAATTTTAAAATGAGGCAGTCCTGGAACAAATCATATATCCTTGCTGTTCGGTAGATTTAACATAAAGGACATGAGTGAAAAGCAGTTGCCTCTGATTTAGTGTAATAACCAAAGTCAAAACATATCATCCAGTGGTATGAATATTGACTTCCCTAACTTCAAGTTACCCTTGTTTTCCCTCTCTCTAAATCTCTCCCCCTTCCTATTTCTCTGATAGTCACCCTGATTACATTTTATCTCTGTATGCTTCGTTGTCACCTTTTCCTAGCTATTAATGATCTATTCTACATTTTCCTTGATCACATCTCCTTTGATGTCTTGTTTTCACACCTTACCCTTCCTTATCTCTGTCTCCCTCTCCCCTGACTCTCAGTCTGAAGAAACGGCGTCTCGACCCGAAACGTCACCCATTCCTTCTCTCCAGAGATGCTGCCTGTTCCGCTGAGTTATTCCAGCATTTTGTGTCTATCTTCGATGTAAACCAGCATCTGCAGTTCCTTCCTACACATATCAGCAAAATTGGTGAGCCCTATTACTTCAAAAGTAAATCAGATACTTTTGGATGGCTGTGTATATTTGGGGGATAATATCACTGTAAAATGAGGTATGATGTGTCACAGGTTTTATTTTGGAAATAAGCATGGCTTACTGAAAATTCATTTCACAGATTGCGGGGGAAAATAAGGGATTGTGATTTGCCAGATCTTATTCATTTTTAGGGATTTTTTTTTGCAAATTAAAACAAATTTTCACTGTTAAAAATTCTGCACAGTGTGCAGCTTTGGTGATGTAGCCTGTAACTATTTTTTCCTTCATGTGTTTGAATCAGACGGCTGGCAGCTGTGTTTAATTATCTTTATCCAGCAGGCTAGTGCTCTTTAGCAGATCTGAAATGCACCACATCAGGCAGGAGCAGCAAGGAACCAATGTTTTTTGGGGGAATCGTAATGCTGGTAAAGCAGCATGCTGTATGAATTAACTATTTAAAGAGAAACTGACTCTCAACAACAAAGTATTGGTATTTAAAAAAAACAAGCATGCACAAAAATGGAAAGGTGTACTGCTTGTTTGAAGATGCTTGTTCTTTAGATATAAATGTACACTAGCACATCTTCATAAAAGGTTTAGGATAATTATTATATATGAATATACAACATGAAAACTTGAGTGGTTGATTATTTTAGGAACATCATGAATGCCATAGATTCAATTTTTTCTTCTATACATTCAGCTGTTCCTCATCACTATTTCTCTGACTTATCTGAAATTAAGGTTTGCTTGTCTTCCATCTATTCTGCTCATGCAGAAATTTTCTGCTGGTGAATATTTGGAAGATCAATGCAATTGTTTCAGTCCCTGTTTGCATTTTTGTTCTTGTTTTTGCCTCAAGCCCATTTTGCAGCAATGCTGAGACTACCTACTTCCTCTTCAGCAATGTTACCTGTTCCGCATCATAATTTGCTGCTGAAACCCTCGTACATACAGTGCCCTCCATAATGCTTGGGACGAAGACCCATCATTTATTTATTTGCCTCTGTACTCCACAATTTGAGATTTGTAATAGAAAAAATTACATGTGGTTAAAGTGCACATTGTCAGATTTTAATAAAGGCCATGTTTATGCATTTTGGTTTCACCATGTAGAAATTACAGCAGTGTTGATACATAGTCCCTCCATTTCAGGGCACCATAGTGTTTGGGACACAGTAATGTCATGTAAATGAAAGTAGTCATGTTTAGTATTTTGTTGCATATCCTTTGCACGCAATGACTGCTTGAATTCTGCAATTCATGGACATCACCAGTTGCTGTGTGTCTTTGGTGATGCTCTGCCAGGCCTGCATTGCAGCCATCTTTAGCTTACGCTTGTTTTGGGGGCTAGTCCCTTTCAGTTTTCTCTTCAGCATATAAAAAGCATGCTCAATGGGGGAGTCCAGAACCAGGGGGCCACAGTTTAAGAATAAGGGGTAAACCATTTAGAACGGCGATGAGGAAAAACGTTTTCACCCAGAGAGTTGTGAATCTGTGGAATTCTCTGCCTCAACAGGCAGTGGAGGCCAATTCTCTGGATGCTTTCAAGAGAGAGTTAGATAGAGCTCTTAAAGATAGCAGAGTCAGGGGATATGGTGAGAAGGCAGGAACGGAATACTGAATGTGGATGATCAGCCATGATCACAGTGAATGTGCTGGCTCGAAGGGCCGAATGACCTACTCACGCACCTATTGTCTGTTGTCTATAATTGGGTTCAGATCGGGTGATTGACTTGGCCACTCAAGAATTGACCTTTTTTTAGCTTTGAAAACTCCTTTGTTGCTTTAACAGTATGTTTGGGCTCATTGTCTTGTTGTAGAATGAACCGCCGGCCAATGAGTTTTGAGGCATTTGTTTGAACTTGAGCAGATATGATCTGTATATACACAGGATTCATTATGCTACCACCATCAGCAGTTGTATCATCAATGAAGATAAGTAAGCCAATACCTTCAGCAGCCATACATGCCCAGGCCATAACACCCCCACCACTGTGTTTCACAGATGAGGTGATATGCTTTGGATCTTGGGCAGTTCCTTCTCTCCTGCATACTTTGCTCTTGCCATCACTCTGATGTAAGTTAATCTTCATCTCATCTATACAGTCCCTTTGCGATTAATACGTTCACCAGTGCTCTCTTTCTTCTTAATGATGTTCCAAACAGTTGATTTTGGTAAGGCTAAGGTTTGGCTGATGTCTCTAACAGTTTTATTCTTGTTTCTCAGTCTCATAATGGCTTATTTGACTTTCATTGGCACAGCTTTGGTCCTCATGTTGATAAACAGCAATACAAGTTTCCAAAGGTGATAGAAAGACTGGAGGAAAGACTAGATGCTGAGAGCTCTCTTATGCCTGCATTAAGGAGGCATTTAAACACACCTGAGCAATTACAAACACCTGTGAAGCCATGTGTCCCAAACATTATGGTGCCCTGAAATGGGGGGACTATGTATAAACACAGCTGTAATTTTTACATGGTGAAACCAAAATGTTTAAAAATACCCTTTAATAAAACCTGACAATGTGCACTTTAACCACATGTGATTTTTTTCTATTACAAATCTCAAATTGTGGAGTGCAGAGGCAAATAAATAAATGATGGGTCTTTGTCCCAAACATTCTGGAGGGCACTGTATTTTTGTTACCATCAGACAACCGCAGCAGCCTCCCAAGTTTTACTTCTTTATCTGTGTTCAAGTCCATTTCACCCATTACTCCTATACTTGGAGTCTTACATTAACACCTGCTTAAGCTGTACTCCAGCACTATGTTTTTTGGATGAATCAGCATCTGCAGTTTCTTGTGTCTACATTTTAAAAATTTACATCCTTATTTTGAAATACCTTTAGTCCCCTCTACATCTAAGTATTCTCTCCAATCAACTGAGATATTGGTGTTTCTCAAACTTAATTCTAGTTCATTGTATTATAATCACCATCGTGGACTCCAATGTCTTGAGCTGACAATACCCTAAATGTCTTCTCTTACCTCCTTTGAGACACTCCTTAAAAACTGACCTGTTTGACTAAGCAGTTGGTAATCTGCCAAAATATGTGGCTCACTGTCAGATTTTGCATGATAATCCTCCTGTGAAGTATCATGAGATGTTTTGTTGCATTTAACATGTAATGCAAATGCAAGTTGAGGACATGGGCGAGTATTTTAATAGTATCCCTCAGGAAGCAAAGAGATTGAGTGCTTAAAATAGCAGAACAGTCTTGTGAGCCATTTAAATGAAACTTTGCTTTCTAGCATATTTGCTGCAAAATAGATGGGATTTCTCCTGTTGTACTGCATTTTTTTCTCACATTCATTGATTATTGTAACAAATACAACAGTAGATTAATAAATCAATATTTTCAGCCTCGATTTAAATTTATTTTTAATTTATTGAATATTGGTTTATTTAATCTTTTTAAATACTAACCTTTTTATCAAGATGTGTAACCAATTAGAATGTTAAGTTAACCTCATGCATTTTTATATCAATGGTCATACAGTTAAAAGCAGTGCAAGGATTAAAGAAGGATTCAATGTAGCTGATTACAAATCAGCTCAGTTTTCCTGACTGAAAATGCGAAAACCAGAATTATACTGTAACGTGGTTTCACGGTTACCATAGAAACTAACATCTATGCTAATTGTGTCTTGAGGCATAAATTGGTCAGCTGCTTGCAACAAAGCACCCAAGCACACCACTCTCAGTTTACACTGGCATTAGTGCCCTTGCACAGTCACTGTTTTAATCCTTTTATTATTGTCAATTTTTAAGATGTTATATATTTACACATGTGTAGCATAAATGAAAGAAAATTGATTAAAAACAACATTGTTATTAAAAAAAATTATAAATCTGTATGTACACATACGCACATCATTTTGAAATTCTATATTTTATAGAAAATAGTTGTTGAAAATAGCGCATTGAAATCATACGAAGGTTGGTTGAAGCATATTTGGTCCAATTAGCCATTTTCACGCTGGACTTACTTCAAAACTGTGATTTTCTTTAGCATGCGAGTCCAATAAAAGAAACGTAAGCTGGATGCATTTGCCAACAGCATCAGTAAGCTAATTCTAATTTACCAACATTTCATCTGTCTGTTTACCTCATCAGAAACAGCCCTTTCTCAATAATTTACATATCTCCCAATCTTTTGTCATAAATACAAGTACCCTTGGCAGATCATGAACATCTCTAAATGATTTTCATTTGTAAAGCTATTAAAATATATTATTCTTAAGCAAAACACAAAGTGCTGGAGGAACTCATTGAGTCAATAGTCAGATTTATTCGTCACATACACAATGAAGTGCAGTGAAATGAGTCAGGCATCTTCTGTGGAGGGAATGAACAGATGTCATTTTGGATCAGGACAACTTCTTCACTACCTCCATTGACCCACTGAGTTCCTCCAGCACTGTGTTTTACTCAAGATTCCAGCAAATGCAATTTCTTGTGTCCCCATATCTATATTACTAAAACTCTTCTCTTGTTTGTGTGTATGTATATGTGTGTGTGTGTGTGTGTGTATCATATGTGATCTGGGCACAATCTGGTTAATTCCTATTTTCTTCCAAACGCTAGGCCACAGCCTTCCCATTTGCACACATTCTGCTCACATTTTCCCCGTTGAGGCGATAAACATCTTCCTGTCACATTCCCACCTTTATTTCCGAACTTTTTAATCATTTAAAGTTTTTTAAAAAGCCAGAAAACTCACCCATTTCGGAAAGAAAACCCCAATGACGTCACAATGGACTCGCAAGGCAGGACGGGACACTCCGGGAGGGAGGGCACTCCAGCACTCGTGCGGCGGCTGCCGGCGCCCGATGCCCGACACCTGGTGGCGAGGGTGGAGCCGCGGGCCCTGGCTAGAGCCGAGCCTGGTGCTCGAGCTCGAGTGAGGGACGAGCCCGGGCTTGGGATGGGGCCATGACCGCGGCCAAGAAAGAAGCTGCCGCTGGAACCAAGGACGAGCCTGGGTCCGTGGTCAGGGACGAGCCCGGAGATGAAGTCGTAGCCTGCACTATTGCCCAGGCAGCGGCCGGGCTGACGGCTGGAGTCTACAGCCAGGGCCGGGCCGAGTACGAGAACCAGTCCGAGTCCCTGGCGCTGCTCTAAGACCTGGGTAGGTCCTGAGGCAGGGAATGGGAATGAGGGGAGGAGGATGAGGGAAATGAGGAGGGAGATGGGGTGGGGAGCGGGGTGGTAGAGGGAGATGGGGGGGGTGTGGAGGAGGGAGATGGGGAGGGGTGGAGGAGATGCCCCCTCCCTCTCTACCCCCTCCCTCTTTACCCCCCTCTTTCTCTACCCCCTTCCCTCTCCCTCTCTCGCCCTCTCCCCATCTACCCTCCCTCCCCCCCAACTCTACCCCCTCCCTCTACCCCCTCCATCCTTTCTCTCTCTCTCTACCCCCTCCCTCTCTGCCCCTCTTCCTCTCTACCCCCCTCCCCTCCTCCCTCTCTACTCCCCTCCCTCTCCCTCTCTACCCCCTCCCTCTCTACCCCCTCCCTCTCTCTACCCCCTCCCTCTCTGCCCCTCTCCCTCTCTACCCCCTCCCCCTTTCTCCCTCTCTACTCCCTCTCTACCCCCTCCCTCTCTACCCCCCTCCCTCTCCCTCTCTACCCCCCTCCCTCTCTACCCCCCCCTCTCTATCCCCCTCCCTTTCTACCCCTGCTCCCTCTCTAGGGATTGAAGAGGGAGGGTGAAGAGGAAGAGGAGGGAGTGCTGGGGGAGAGGAGAATTGAGCCGCGCCTGCGCAATTGGGGCTATGAGTGAGTGGTGCAATATTACGTTGGGGGACCGGCTTGCGTTGGGGGAACGGGTGAGTAGTGGAATCTTGCATTGGGGGAGCAGACCCAATGGGTCTGCATTTGGTCTAGTTATTTTTACATTTTTGTCAAAATGGTATGTGCCCGTTTTTTTAACCTTCAAACTGTTAGACTCCAGATCCAAATTAACACCCAAACTATTCTCCTTGGAGAATGAGCTGATATTCCACTCTATATTCCCTTGTTTCAGGAGATGTATACATTACTTTAGACAGCATCCGACAAAGATCCTCCATAATGTCAGAAATAATATCGCACTCAATGTTGATTCATGAGATACCCATTTAATATGTCTGTGCAATCCATTTCGAGATTCACCTTGACCGGTGCTTTTTTCTTACTCTTTCTGTCCTGTATCCCTATCTGCATTATTTTACAGTCAGCTAGATTAGACTGTTTCTGCCAATCGATTGTCTGCCTCCCCAAGTTGCTTGTCAGATGAGACGATTCTTCATCCTAGGCACTTTGATGTCAACAATAAATATTGAGATGGATTTGCAGGTAGCCTCCTTTAGGTCATTTATGAAAGTACCACTCCAAATATCGTGCTTGGAGGACACATTCCAGACATACAGACTTCATTTCCTTTTGTCAATTTCTGTATGTTTTCAGCAGTGCTTTGTTGATTTTAACTCATTATAATAGCATCTTACTGCAAGCCCACTATATCATGTATATTCTCACTTTTGATCTTTTGAATCTATCATAAAATCTATAAAATTGCAGTTCAAACATTGCAGTTCATTTTCTTTCAGTTTCAGAGCAGGAACAATAAGAATTATGATAACATTTCCAGTTCTTCAATGTTTTTTTGCCAATAGTTAAAATAATTCCATTGCTTGGATTCTCCTTCATCAGTGCTTTATTTGCCAATTGAAGTTTGAAGAGGTGTATGAGAAATATTGTTAATAGTGGATCATTTTGTGAAAAAACAAACAAGTACCGGCCCAAAATAAAGAAACAATTTCCACTTGCTGTTCAAACAGACAAAACAAACTTTAATAGAAACATTAAATAATGCAAAATTAGTATTAAGTGTTTGTGCATGGTTAGACTTTGTGATGAAATGTTGTATGGCTGTGTAAGGATGAAGCAACTAGGGTGGAAGATGTGACACAGAGAATGGTCCATCTTTAAAATAATTTGGTTCTATGTTGCATAAATAATGTTGTTTCCATGATACTTTCAAAATTTTCCATTCATATTTTCCAGTGTTGCATTGATTTAATAAATTGATTGTAATAGTGCAGTAATCTAGAAATGTTAGTTTTCTGAATGGTGTTTTCACCCTGATTTCTAACTTTCACCGATGATGACTAGAGTTGACAAATTATGGTCCATACGTCTGCTCGAATAGTTAAATATAACGGAATACTTTGTGTTTTGCAGCAGAAATTAGATTTAGTTCTTCCACGCCTGTTATTAATGATGTTGCTATGCATGTGCAGTGAGGGTATACAATGCTTATTATGACATTGTGCAGCACTTGGCTTGATGTCACCTTTTATAACATAAACAATGAGGCACCCATCAGTGGGCATGCAAAAGGGTTCAATTTTATTTAAAACAGCTTCCCTGGTCCACTAGCAGAGATTCTGATGAATTTACCGGTAGGTGGTTCATCAAATTTTCTTTTCAGATGATTGCCCCCACCACGCAGTTCCTTTTGATCATCTCCCCAAATTACCTCAACCAGGCTCTTTTGATTATTTCCATTGAGGAGTGGGAGTCTTTATCCTGGATCCTCTCCCCTTCACTCTTTGATGATTCTTCCCTTCACAGAAACCACCTACTGCTCTCTTTGATTTTTACCTCCCTGGTCCTGAAACCTTTCCTCAACCCAATCCACTACCCAGTTCCCTTTGTCCGTCACCTCCACAATGGTAGAACATCACAAACGTAGCCTGCATTTGTTGCAGGCAGCACCTTCTTGAATATTGCTGCACTGCGCTTCATACTAAACCTGCTCAAGCTTTCCCCACATACCACCTCTTTCATGTGCACATGCTTTTCAATTTTTGGGTTAATCTGTCCTTCCTTTATGGCAGAACTATTAATATGTCTTCTCTGGTTATTTTATGGTGATGTGTATTGTGTTCAGCAATGGAAAAGAAAACTGTCGGGTGTGCATCTGATTTATAGATTGAGAGTGATTTGAGGCAACATCTGAATGGAAAGGAAATTTTAGTTACATGTTCTGTCTGCAGAATTTCCCTATTAAGACTGAAAGTTCTGGTCTGACTTGTTTGGTCATTAGAATTCTAGAAATATAGAATGAGAAAAGGATGTGCAGTTTATCAACTTAGTTGCTTGATCAAATCGTAGCATCGAGATCTAACTGACTAGTTTGAGGAGAAGGCTTCCATCTGCATTATTCTTAATCCAGAATATTTTATGTTCTTTTTAATTTTAAAAAGGAACTATATTTCAAAAAAATATATACATCTACAGAAACAATGCAAGGCTTTCTTGACATTCATATTGTTGGCTGGTCTGCATAGTAATAGTGTTGCAAAGTCTACTGGAAACATTTGTAGTGTCATCAAGTGAATATGTACAAAACTCCAATGCCACTCATGTATCCTCTTGGAACAATACACCCTACAAGTGCTTGAGAGGCTGTTGCACAAGACACAACCCCTCCGTGTTTAATGACAGCAATACCTTAGATTGCAGTTCTTCCCCACAAACCCCCCTTGCGTTGGAATGCCAATCTTCTATGCAACCCTGAGCATGTACTCCTGCAGTCTGGAGTGTGGCAAGTGGCAGCCTTCCCTTATGGACATCTTGTTGTACTGGAAGACCAACAAGTTTCAGGCAGACTAAAGTGCGTCTTTCACATTGATGATCTTCCAGCAGCACTTGATTTATGTCTGGGTATGCTTCCCTGGGACAACCCCAAGTTTGGAGAATCCCCTGTAATGCAGCTGTTTGGGATGAACCCTGCCAAGAACCACTGCATTGTTTTACAACCTTCTTTGCAAACACATTCTGTAAAGAGGTGGGTGGGGAATTGTTGCATCCTCATGGCAGCTGGCTCGATGGCAGCGTATGCTGGGAGTAAAAGTGCAACCATGCAGGAAGGTTCTGTCAGGTAGAGCCCTCTCACTGCCAGCCAAGCATGGTTGTGATATGAAAGGCCAGCAATACAACCGTACCCAAAAAATATTTGAGTTAATTTTGCATCTTTCATGACCTGGACATCCCTGAGCAGTTTACAACAAAGGTAATATTTCTGAAGTGTAACCATTGTAGCAATCAACCAATGTTCACCCAGTAAAGAGTTATGAGATACCAATGAAATAATGATGTTGATTAATGTTAAAACCTAGGCGAGTACCAGAGGCAACTTCCACGCCCTTCTGTGTCCTTTCAAAAGAATAGATTTTTGATCTGAAAGATGAAATCTGGGTCATGCAGACATCTTCAGTTCAACATTATTGTTTAGTTTATTGTCACGTGTACCGAGATACAGTGAAAAGCTTTTGTTGCGTGCTAACCAGCCAGTGATGCATCAATTTAGATGCTATTTATGCTCTTGTGAACCTATGGTTATGAACTTGTCTAGAGTAGGAATTAAGCTCAGAATCTTCTGACTGAAAGAAAAAACTGCGACCAACTGAGTCAAGGCTGAAACTTTGATATGGACTGATAAAGACTATGCTAAAAACAAGTATCCAGTGACCCCCAGCACAGCTCTCATGGGAGATCTTTTAGAACAAATATTGAAAATGTCAGAAATGTCAGAAAATACTGATCATACAGCATCTGTAGGAAGAGAAACATTGGAAAACCGTTTTGTCAGAACTGGAAGGAAACACATAAGCTGATTGAGCTGCAGGAAGGATAGGCGAGGGGATGTCTCTCATTGAGTAAAATTAGGTTGATCATGGTGATAAGCAAGTTTAACTGGCCATTGCTTAAACAGGAGCAATAAGGAAGTGAGAACATAGACATTGGAACATAAACAAAAAAATGTAGGAGTTGCAAAATGCAGCGTAGTTCAGGCTTGGGGGAATGCCCTCCACATGCCGAGGAAAAAGGGCTAAAGGCAAGCTGAGCCAATATCACAGATGAATGACTAATACAGACAGAAATAAAGTCACCAGAAGTTGTGGAATTTGACATCAATGTGGCCAGATGGATGATGAGGGGCAGTTCCTCCAGTCTCATGTTAACAGTGCAGGATGCCGCAGATGGGGGAGAATTCTCCATCTCAGTGAGCAGAGCAGAGTCTCAAATTCTCTCGTCATCCAAGCTTCCTTATGCCTCCCTGCCTTGCCCTTCATTCTAACAGGAACGTGCTTGTCCTGGGCTCTTGTCAGCACACTTTTAAAAACATCCCACTTTCCAGATATTCCTTTTCCATCAAACAATCTGCTCCAATCAACTTGAACGAGTTCTTGTTCGATACCTTCAAAGTTGGCCTTTCCCCAATTTAGAATTTTAACCTGTGGGTCCTGGCCTGTCTCTATCCATAATTATCTTAAACCTAATAGAATAGTGGTCGCTGTTCCCAACAGGCTCATCCATGAACCCTTCATCCACTTGCCCCTCCTAATTTCCTGAGACAAGATTAAGCGTTGCCCTCTGCTCTGTAGGGCCCTCTACAAATTGCCTGAGGAAACCTTCCTGAACATATTTGACAAATTCTGACCCGTCTAAATCTTTTGCACTATGACAGTTCCAGTTAATATTGGGAGAGTTCAAATATCTGACTATGACAACCTTAGTAGTCCTGCAACTTCCATTGACTATTTAGGGGCCTGTAGTACATTCCCAACAAGGTAATCATTCCTTTCCTATTTCTCAGCTCCACCCATATAACCTCACTGGATGAACCACTAATAATGTCATCTCTGACCATTGCTGTGACATCCTCCTTAATCAATAAAATAACACCCCCTGCTCTTTTACCCCCACCTCTATCTTTCCTGAAGCATCTGTACCCTGGAACATTTAGCTCTCAGTCCTGACCCTCTCTAAACCAGGTTGCAGTAATGGCTATGACGTCCCAGTTGAGCATACCTATCCATGCCCTGAGTTCATCTGCCTTACCTGTCAGGCATTTTGCATTAAAATAAGTGCAATTCAAACCATCAGTCCCTCCTCACTCCCTGCCTTTCTCCTGCCTATTCTGTCCACTGAACTTGCATTCATCACCACCCATACCGACTTCCAGCCTCTCACCTGCCCCGGTCCTGCATAGGACCCTACCCCCCTCACAATCTAGTTTAAACCCATCCGTTTCCTCCCAAATCCCAAAGACATGGGGTTGTAGGTTAATTGGCCTCTGTAAATTGCCCCTCCGTGTGCAGGGAGTGGATGTGAAAGTGGGAAAAGGTAGAACCAGTGGGTATGGGGTATCGATGGACAGCATGAACTCTGGGCCAAAGGGCCTTTTTCTATGCTGTATCTTTCAATCAACTCAGTCATCCAATTTCATCTGATGCAGACACCATTGTTACCTTCTGAACCTTCTGGATTTGTAGCCGGCAGGGCAGTACTCTGCATATCGCCAACTGGGATGTGTTGTGCATACTAACATGCTGTTAGTGCCCCCTTAAAACTGTCTAGTGAAGGTAATTTGACTATATTGTTGTCTAGTTTATTCCATTCCCTCAAGGTTCTTACAAAGAATGAGTTCTTATAAATATCTGTCCTGGCGAATGGGGTTTCTTTTTGCATATCATTTCTCTTTCTTGTTCTCCTTTCTGTTCAGTATGTTATGTATCTATCTGCAGTTATTGTTAATATTATTACAGTTATCGTTTTGTTTATTTTTCTTGTAGCTAACTGTGGGTCAACTTCCAGAAGAATTTAATACAGCCATAACTGAATATGTAGTGTTATTTCCTGAGGATTATCTGGGAACAACTTCAATGCAGTGATTTTGTTTTGGGGTGTTGCTTAGCTGAATACTGCTTGTAAGCTGCCCGGTGATTGTCAATGATGTCACCCTGACTGTTTGATGAAAATTCTTCCTTGTAATTGAGCTCGCCGACCATTATCCAGTTAGTTTGTCAGAAGCAGCAGTATTCATGTGCAAAGGGAACACTAAGCAAACATTTCATTACAAGTTAACAGAAATTTGCACTTCCCTCTCTGCAAAAATAACTTAAATAAAGCATGTTTAAAATGTCCTTTAATTGAAGTGTGGGAGAGTGAATGGTCAATTAAGAATATAGGATGATTCATTTCACTTAGAATGGTAAAGGGAACAAAGCTTTGCTACTGTCAGGTAGCAAAGAATATTATTATTCATTCATTCTGACTGTTTTGATATATTGACTTATGTTTTACAATTTTCTCTCTTGAAGCAATTCTTCTGTGCAAAACCTATATCAACCCAAAACATTTTTTTTAATAGAATGTACTCCAGCTTCGGTCCATAAAATATATTTCAGAAATTATTTTATGACTGTTTAAATGATTGATTCATATAAAAGCTGCAGTGTGGTGTTATTCCCCTTTTAACAAAATAACATGTTGTCCCAAATGCCAATGTGCTGGCTTTAAGTACAGTAGAAATCTATTTTCCTTTTCTCTTGGCATTGTTCCAGTTAGCCCTTGGGGTGGTCTCTCATCTGCAGTGCATTAATCACAACCACTGCATAGAAAAAAAAACATGGGGTGTTGGCCAGACTAGTTTCCTGTATTTGGGATAGGCGTAATTAACAACTGGAGGGTTTGCTTCTCGGCTTGAACATGCTCTGATTGTGGAATCATGCTATTGTGCTTTGAAATATGTTGTTAATTGAAAAAATAGTGAACACAGCTATTAGTATGATGACTCATTAGTTTCTTTGCAACTTGTGATGATATGCCTTTTCTTAAAAAAAAACGGTTATCAAAGGTTTAACTCATTAGATATATGTTTCAACATGACAGCCTGTAAGAGTCTGCAAAGGACTTTGCAATGCAGCTGCATGGTGATAATTACCAGTCTGCCAGAATTAAGTGCATGGTGAGTTCAATTAGCAATCCCAATTATTACTTCATCACAGTGTGCAGAGTCCCTCCCTATTAACATTTGGGTGTCAATCCAGTGTACACCGTATGCCTTCATGAGAGCTTGACTGAAAATATTAAATAAATCTTAAATGTAAATGAAAGCAAAAATGGAGAAATCAGTTTCCAACAAGACTATCAAAGCACAAGACCGCATTTCATATATTAAATTGAATTTGGATTATACATTTTCTGAATTACCTTTTATTTACATTTTGTCCCTTTTAGTACGAAAGCTATCACCCTCCTCCTCCCCAACTCTCTTTCTCTTCTGCCACAATCATTTCTGCCTTCCTGTGGAAAATGTCTCACTTAAATGTACATAGAATATTTTACAGCCATGCACACTGCATTTAATTGTATTTCAAAAATAAATTGAAGTGAATTAGCTGAAGCCCACCTCCTTTCTACAAATGGAGTTCATTGTACCTCGGTACAAGTAACAATAATAAACTTAAACCTAAGCCTTCTATATCCCTTTCCTTTTTCCTTAAATCTGGAGTCATGCCAAAGTGTATGAGGTAACATCCTCCTTCCATCTGCAAGTCAGCCACTGTGGAATGAGCTTATTTAACGTGATGTTTTCCAGTGTTTTAGAATTTTAGTATGATTTTGCGTTTTCTTTATTCCCACTTTATAAGAAATGCATAAAGCACGATTTTCAGCAAGATTAAAACATTTTTTTAGCGTAGATTAATTGTAAAACCTGTTTAAAATATTTCCAATGTGTGTGGAGATGGAAGGGAAGGACATATTCTTGTCGAGGAAAGTTTTGGTGAATAAGGAAAATTGAATACATTTTTAAATGAGTCACTTCCTAAATGTCAGCAATACTGTTTTTAAATGACTTGGATGTTGAAGATTGTGGTTATCCAGATGCTTGTATAGTTTATCCAAATAACGAGAAACTGAAAAATCAGAAAGGACCTGATGTGCTGGCTGATATCAAGCAGAGGACAATGTTGTTTCTGAGTTAGTGATCAGGAAAACAGCTGGAGTTCCCACAGATCACTACCCACAAGATTTGCAAATAATTCCCTTGTTGAGTACAAACTGCTGTACAGTGGGAGCATTAAAGGTGATACTCCCACAGTAGATTAGCTTCCAAAGATTTGGTGTTGAGACATGTGACTGTAGAGTAGCCATTAGGCATGGAGGCTGTGGAAGATCTATCTTTATAGATGATCAACATCAGCAGGAAAGGAGGGAATGAGGCATACCAGAGGACTGGGAGAAATTCAGAGACCAGCAGAGGAGGACAAAGGGCTTAATTAGGAAAGGGAAAATAGATTATGAAAGAAAACTGTCAGGGAACATAAAAACTGACTGCAAAAGTTTTTATAGATATCTGAAGAGAAAGAGATTAGTTAAAACAAATGTAGGTCCCTTGCAGTCAGAAACAGGTGAATTGATCATGGGGAACAAGGATATGGCAGACCAATTGAATAACTACTTTGGTTCCGTCTTCACTAAGGAAGACATAAATAATCTGCCGGAAATAGCAGGGGACCGCGGGTCAAAGGAGATGGAGGAACTGAGTGAAATCCAGGTTAGTCGGGAAGTGGTGTTGGGTAAATTGAATGGATTAAAGGCCGATAAATCACCAGGGCCAGATAGGCTGCATCCCAGAGTACTTAAGGAAGTAGCTCCAGAAATAGTGGATGCATTAGTGATAATTTTTCAAAACTCTTTAGATTCTGGAGTAGTTCCTGAGGATTGGAGGGTAGCAAACGTAACCCCACTTTTTAAGAAGGGAGGGAGAGAGAAAACGGGGAATTACAGACCAGTTAGTCTAACATCGGTAGTGGGGAAACTGCTAGAGTCAGTTATTAAAGATGGGATAGCAGCACATTTGGAAAGTGGTGAAATCATTGGACAAAGTCAGCATGGATTTACGAAAGGTAAATCATGTCTGACGAATCTTATAGAATTTTTCGAGGATGTAACTAGTAGAGTGGATAGGGGAGAACCAGTTGATGTGTAGTATCTGGACTTTCAGAAGGCTTTCGACAAGGTCCCACATAAGAGATTAATATACAAACTTAAAGCACACGGTATTTGGGGTTCAGTATTGATGTGGATAGAGAACTGGCTGGCAAACAGGAAGCAAAGAGTAGGAGTAAACGGGTCCTTTTCACAACGGCAGGCAGTGACTAGTGGGGTACCGCAAGGCTCAGTGCTGGGACCCCAGCTATTTACAATTTATATTAATGAACTGGATGAGGGAATTGAAGGCAACATCTCCAAGTTTGCGGATGACACTAAGCTGGGGGGCAGTGTTAGCTGTGAGGAGGATGCTAGGAGACTGCAAGGTGACTTGGATAGGCTGGGTGAGTGGGCAAATGTTTGGCAGATGCAGTATAATGTGGATAAATGTGAGGTTATCCACTGGTGCAAAAATAGGAAAGCAGACTATTATCTAAATGGTGGCCGATTAGGAAAAGGGGAGATGCAGCGAGACCTGGGTGTCATGGTACACCAGTCATTGAAAGTAGGCATGCAGGTGCAGCAGGCAGTGAAGAAAGCGAATGGTATGTTAGCTTTCATAGCAAAAGGATTTGAGTATAGGAACAGGGAGGTTCTACTGCAGTTGTACAGGGTCTTGGTGAGACCACACCTGGAGTATTGCGTACAGTTTTGGTCTCCAAATCTGAGGAAGGACATTATAGCCATAGAGGGAGTGCAGAGAAGGTTCACCAGACTGATTCCTGGGATGTCAGGACTTTCATATGAAGAAAGACTGGATAGACTCGGCTTATACTCGCTAGAATTTAGGAGATTGAGAGGGGATCTTATAGAAACTTACAAAATTGTTATGGGGTTGGACAGGCTAGATGCAGGAAGTTTGTTCCCGATGTTGGGGAAGTCCAGGACAAGGGGTCACAGCTTAAGGATAAGGGGGAAATCCTTTAAGACCGAGATGAGAACAAATGTTTTCACACAGAGAGTGGTGAATCTCTGGAACTCTCTGCCACAGAGGGTAGTTGAGGCCAGTTCATTGGCTATATTTAAGAGGGAGTTAGATGTGGCCCTTGTGGCTAAAGGGATCAGGGGGTATGGAGAGAAGGCAGGTACGGGATACTGAGTTGGATGATCAGCCATGATCATATTGAATGGCGGTGCAGGCTCGAAGGGCCGAATGGCCTACTCCTGCACCTATTTTCTATGTATCTATGTATCTAAAATACAGACAGCAAAAAGATCTTGGCTCTATGTATCGCACAAACTCCAATGAGCTTGGTGGTTATATAAATTATCTTGAAGCACCATATTTCACAAAATAAAATGGACTGATCACCATAACATCTTTCAAAAGAAAGCCTCATTTGATCCATTTATTCTCTGTCAGGTATAAGCATAACATGTCTGTCAAATTTAGAAATTTAATAAAATTGCCCTGAACATCACCAGGTCTGCCCAGAGCAATATATTCACTGAAACTTTTAAATATTGATTCAGCCAGAGTTTGCAGGGTCTATTTGAGTCCTGTGACCTGCATGGGGTAGGTTGGTGTTTGCACTGTTGTGGATGCATATTCTACACCAAGCTATCCATTGCAGCTTAAAAGGTATGCATCAAAACCGTTTTTCAGGGTCCACACACCCAAGCAGGGTTGTGTATCTGCAGACATGGAATCTCTGATGCCATGTGGTTATCACCATCTTTGCGTTTTACATCTCATGTTCTTTGGTGCACCTGTCGTCAGCAGGATGTCAGGCCCCATCAAGGAGCACGGGATTTCTGCCTAAGAATTTGCAGCTCTGAATACATTTGTCTTGTGCGGACAGGCAGCGGTTCCAACCGTGGCCAAGAAGCCTGGAAAATGCTGGGAATGTTAGAAAGCTGCCACAATTGGATCACTGAAATTTTTCATCTGTGACAGGCGTTCAGAAAAGCCCCAAGGACTGAGGTTAATCGTAGTTTGCAAAAACAAATCCTTTGTTCTTGCTTTTGAGAAACGTGAGATAAGTTTAAATAAAAGTGAAAAGATTTAACTATGTAGCAGCAACTATGTTATTGTTTATGATGAAAGCTTCTTAGAAAACAGTCCCTTTGACTCCAACAGCCAAGAGGGATTGTGGAGAATCCTTCAGAAATGTATCTGTCCTCAGAAATGTCGTCTCTATTCTACATCTGGGACATACTTACAGGTAAGCCAATAGTCTAATTTACTCAATCAGTGCAGATAGGGTTCAAACATGTCTGCGCCATTACTCCAGTTCACATCTCAATCATACTGGCTGTAATGTAACACCTCATCTCCAACAATCTGATCTACAGAATGCACAAACCAGGGTGAGTCACTGACCTGCAGTATTTGGACACAATTGTAGATGAGCTCCAGATCTTCATTCCCTGACCTGTGCAAGAGAACGGACCTTACACTAAATATTTGTAAGAGGTCAGTGACCCCACTGAACCAACTGCCTCTTGTCAATAAATATCTTGGAAAGCATGGATCTCTTGCCATATCTCTGGAACTATCAGCAGGAACTGATCATCTTCGGTGCACTTGTCTGAGGAAAAGAGTGGAGATCATATAGTTCATTAAGCTGATGGTCAATTGGGCAGCAGCGATCTCTAGCCTCTATAAAATTTGTCATGAAGTTACAGTTAATTTGTAACGTTTTCTCATAGTTTTTAATTAAATTTACAAGAGAACAATTTAGTCTGAAAATATTGTGCTGAAACATTGCATCTCTCAATTCACTATTTTCTGAAGATAAACTTTGAAAGTTATAAAGCAGCAGTTAGTACCTGTGTGCATTGCTTACGTCACAGTTTCGATCAATGTTCCTGATGGATCTGAACTCAGTCAGGTTATCCATATTGTTAAATTCCAAAGGCTGACTGATAATCTGTTCTTTTAGATAAGCCACAGCCTTGTTGATCAGTTTCTTCAGAAATAATTATTTTCTAGTTTAATATACTTTTGTTTATAATTACACATAATAAATCTTTATTACTGCTGTGTTTCAAATAGAAAAAATAATTGTTGCACATTTCCATGAATTATCTGATCAGCTTAATCAATTTTAATTTTAATTGCTTATGCTGTATAATGCTGTGCGTGTGTATCTGGTACAATTTACTCATCTGTCAGTATTATTACAGTTATGATTTGTAACAGATTTGTTACCTTGGTATTTGTTACATCACATTTCTGTAGGATACCTTTGATTAATAGCTTCTAACTTTGAAATCAACTATTTATTTTCTAATATTCATTAAAAGTAGATTCCAAAATATTATAGGTAGTTATTTTAAAATACTGGTAAAGTAACACTTAAAATTCTGCATATTTAAATAAAAACCGTTTAATATCACCATCCCATGATAGTTTAAAATTGCATCACTGAGTTATTTCCAAGCTCCTGGTTTTCTCACAGATCATCCTTGATTCACAAATCGTTCTACCTAATTTTTTTTCTTGATTGCCCATTCATCCAACTAAAATGATTAAAACAGGTGAATGCACTCACATCATTATCTTGTTAAATACTCTAGTAAGCAAAGAATTTGCAACTGGCAATTCAACAATAAAACAATTATACATTTCCTTTTTCTTTTTTGTTGTCTCAGACTGACTTGAAGTCATTTAATCCTCTCTGGAATTCCATTAGACATTGTTACCATGCTGATTTTGATAGAAATGCTGGAGAAACTCAGCAGGTGAAGCAGCATATATGGAGTGAAGGAATAGGTGACGTTTTGTGGCGAGACCCTTCTTCAGGCCTATTCCTTCGCTCCATAGATGCTGCCTCACCTGCTGAGTTTCTCCAGCATTTCTGTCTGCATTCGATTTTTCCAGCATCTGCAGCTCTTTCTGAAATGCTGATCTTGATGATAGATTTCAGAAGTTTATTTACAACACTTTGCTTGATATTTAAAGGTATGTTATTGCTGGCTATTAAACTGTACCAAAATTTCAATCGTCTTCTCAACTCATAACCATTGAAGACAACTGTGGTATCTGTGCCACTGTGCGAACTGTAGGGCAATGAAGGTCTCAGTGGAATATCAAAATTTCCAACAAAGACCTCATGACCCTATAGAATCAGTCAACACAGAAATTCCCCATAAAGATATTTTAATGTTTTGTTGGAATTGTGATTTAATTCTCGTTAGTTACTGGACAGCATCTTTTACTTTGGTCTGAGAATCTACCAACTGGTCCCACTTGAATATTACTGATGCACAAATCATTGTTCTACTTAACTTTTCTCCCACTTGACCACCCAGCCAATTAAAATGATTACATCAGGTAATCATCATTATCCCGTTAAACACTCATGTCAGCTAAATATCTGCAATTGACAATTCATGTTTCCAGCTTTCCTTAGTTGGAATTCTTAAGTGAATACTGAGTTTATTCCAAGTACTCCTGAACCTTGGTTACTCAAATCCCATCTAAAGGCAGCCTTGTAGATAGATCCTCATCCCATGTACAGCTGATTTCCACAGTGAATCGTGAAACTAAAGTGCATTTTAATTCAATCAAAACATCTGAAATAAAAGCACAACAGGTCAAGAGAAAGAGAAAATGAATCAGTAATTTAGATCAAAAACTATTCTTCTGAATTATATTGTGTGTTTCTGGTATGTTTTTAATTTTACTTGTGAGTTTTCATTTCCTTCTTTCAAGCAAATAATTGTGTATTCTAGAGATTCAATTTTCTATGTCAATTCTATTCTGTAAAGTCTTCGCGAAAACCATAATTGAAGGCTGATACCAAAATTTGAATATCCCTGTGTTGCTACTTGCTCTTCCTGTTGGAAGTACAATTGCCAGTGGAAATGTAGCTCTGTGGTAGTTGGTGCAAACCCTGATTAAATGTCTGTGGTTGGCATAATTTAAATATTTTTGGTAAGCTGCCTGAAGTATTCCTTCCTGTCCTTGGGAACTCGCCAGTGGGAGGACTGCTGCTTGGATAGTCAGAAATCTGCTGGATCATGATAAAGGCAGGGCAACAAGGTATATTGTTCAATATTCATTGATTGCCAATCCTACTCTGGTTGTTTAAACATTCGTTTGTATTGTTCCTTCCTCAGCAATGCCTGTTATGTTCCAATTCTTAGTTTCCTGGGTTGCTGAAGCGCTGACAGCCGAAACTGTAATCATGTAAGGATATCAAATATGAACTTAATAAATCGAAGCACGAATAGGCCACTCAGCCCATTCATCAGCTCTACATTCAACATGATCATAGTTAACATTGTTTCCGCCCTATCGCCATGTTCCTTCATTCATTTAATCTTCAGTAATCCATTGATTCTGATTTGAATGCATTGAATTAATGAGCTTCTATAGCCCTCTGGGTAGGGAATTGCAAAGATTCATCGCCCCTTGTGTCAAGAAATTAACCCTAATAACAATCCTACATGACCTATCCTTATTTTGAGACTGTGATTTCTAGTTATAGGTCCTTAGCCAGGGAAAACATCGTCCCTGCCAAGCCCTCTAAATATTTTGTATACTTCGATAATGTGTATTTGCCAAACTCTAAAAAATAAAGAGTAGAGTAACAAGGAACTGCAGATGCTGGTTTACAAAAAGACACACAAGAAGAATCAACTTGAAATATCACCTATCCATGTTCTCCAGAATTGCTGCCTTACCCGGCTGAGTTACTCCAGCACTTTGTGTCTTTGCTTTCCTCAAGAATAAAGGCTTTATATACTGAATATGTGTGCATATGAATGAGTTACTTTCATAGGTGAAACTAGTCTGGTGAATCTTTGCAATGCTCTGTATGACATGTATGTGCCTTTTTTTTAGATGAGGAAACCGAAATACACAAGTCTCCAGGTGTGGTCTCATCAAACCCTTGCAAAATTGTAGAAACACATCTTTGCTCTTGCACTCCTGTAGCAAAGGCCAACACACCACTTAGCTTCCTAACTGCCTACTGCACCTGCATCTTTCAATGACTTGTGTACAACGGCATATAATTCACATTGAATATTAACACTTTCCAATCTCATCATTTCAAAATAACTCAGCATTTCACTTTTTTTTAAACCAACGTGATTATCCTCGCGCTTTTTCATATTGCACACATATTGTACTCTATTTGAACTTATCACTCACTGAAGTTTTCTGCAGCCTTGAATCCTCTTTGCATTCTTTTCAATGCCCACATTCCCATGTTAATTTCATGTCATCTGGGGACAATGGTACTCCATTAGTCACAACTTGCCAATCTGATAAAGACTGTTTATTCCTCCACCACATTTTCAATACCAGTCCATCAGTATTTTCATGTCAATCACTAGTTTATATTTGGAGATGTAGTTGCAGCATCTGGCAGAAGCACTGCTAGGAAAGTGGAAATTTGCATGAGACGCACACACACAATCTTGCACGTCTACCTCCTGAGTAAAATTACAGAAACAGACATTTTTGAGCATTTCTCTTAATATTCTTACCTCATTGGTGGATAACTTTTTTAGTAAGGAAGGTCAGATTGCTAATCTATATGATCACTTCCATGGTAGTGGAAGTTCTGAATTTCCTGAGAGGTCTCATCATTGTCATTCTGATTGCGCTGTGATGTTGGACTTGCACAATACAAGGGCCAACTTCCTGCTGTCTCACAGCGATTATGCTGGGAGATCTGGTCACAGAACCCACGCTATGTTAATCTTGGTGCAGGTTCGGTGATTTCATTCATTTCAATGGAGAGGAACAGCTTCAAGGGATTAGATAAAGTTCAGGTAGTTTAACTTTGAATTAATTGAGTTCATTGAAATATATTTAAGTATTCTTCCAGATAGGGTTACTAAATGGATATTCGTGATGCCTCTTGACAGATCAAAGCACTTGCAAACATTTCTTACTGATTGAAATCAACTGCCAGTGTATGCGAATGAAAGACAAACCAGTAAAACGAAGGTGCTTTGTGTGAATTGTATTGGTGAAACTTCTCTAAACAAATACAGAGTAGTGTGAGCAAAACCTTTCTTGCTCATTTGATGCAGTATCCTGTTGCATTTCTTCATGCAAATACGTTTCCTTATTCTTCTACTGCTCTCCTTTCTTCGAATGCCCTCTCAATCTTTGTACACAAATACCTAGCATGCATTGCAATCATATTACCCCCCCCCCCCCCCCAAATGTTCTGTGAGTTCTAGGTTCTAATCAGAGCAAAAATGCAGATGCTGGAAATCTGAAACAAAAACAAAATCATGCAGCACCAATCGGTAGAGAAGAGGACATTACATTTTAGGTCACTTTTAAGCCATTTAGCAGAACTGGACAAATGAGAAATGTAGGGTAGGTGAGGAGAGGAGATATTTGCAGTCATAGGGTTCTACAGCAAGCAATCAAGCCATTTGGCCCAACTTGTCCATGTAGATAGACCAAGACATTTATCTGATCTAGTCACATTTGCCCAAGTTTGGCCCATATGCCTCTAAGCATTTTTCTATTCATGTACCTCTCCAAATGTCTTAAATATTGTAATTGTACCTGACTGAAGCTTCACTGGCCTATATTTATATGGTAGAGTACAAATCAAAGGTGTTAAGATAATCATTACTTTAAATACAGGCAGGGGGAGACAGAAAAGATTTTTTTTTTAAAGAACAATGAAAGTAAAAGATATGGACACATTGAGAAAAGAATTCTGTATTGGATTCAATTCATATCAGTTTATTTGACATATATACCAGGTGCTGTAAAATTCCTCATTCGCATGAAGCTCAGAAAGAGAATGCGTGGGAATGACAGATATAATCAAGAACACAATGGCAAATGCAAGCAGCTGTATTGTGCAAAGATTGTAGTGCAACATAAAAACTGAAGTGTAATAACAGAATATTTGAATAAGGTAGAGTCAGTCCATTGAATTTAAGGATGCACACTTCTGCAAGCTATTGGTTTATCATTGAGGTGGAAAATAGAAAGGAGTGAGAGGGGGAGGATTTCAATGACTGGACTGTTCTTGTTATTCACTGATTTATTGTCAGTGGATCTGCATACTTGCATTGTCAGCCGTGTATTACTTGGAGGGTTGGCAAACACTGCCCTTTCCTCCAAAGCCTTTTCCTGCATAGACCAGTGATTCCTGTTTGCATGAGATGGATCTTGTGGTGGCAAATGATGAAATATCAAGAGTCTATCTCCACTGAGATATGGCTAGTATTGTGGCGGTTGCCAGAACCCAGTGGGTAGGTCAGAGTCAGGAATTCAGTGGGTGGGTCAGAGCAGCACAGTTGTGCAGCTGATACTTAGCCCACAGCTCCAGAAACCCGGGTTGATCCTGACCTCGGGTGCTGTCTGTGTGGATTTTGAATTTTCGCCCTGTGACCGCATGGGTTTTCTCCAGGTGCTCCGGTTTCCTCCCAAAACATGCGGGTTTACTTGGCATCTGTAAATTGCCCTTAGTGTGTAGGGAGTGGTCGCGAAAGTGGGATAACAGAACTAGTGTGAATTGGTGATTGATGTTTGTCGTGGACAAGGGGTTAATTTTCAGGCTGTATCTCTAAACTAAAACTGAAGGTGAGGAAGATGAATATGTTTGTAACCAGAATCGGGGTCGTTAGTTTGCGCCGCCAGAATATGGGTAAATTTATGGCTGGAGTTTTGGAGCTTTGGTGGTTGTATTAACAAATTTGCAATTTGCTGCTATTAATGGTGAGAAAAGCCAGCAGCTCACCGCTCTGTCAGATTGCAGGAAGCCAGAGGCAAGCCATGTTTGTTTTGACAAGTTGAAATTTATGTGGAAATTGTCAAATTAAGGTGGCTAAATCACCAGGATCTGATGGATCTATTTGAGGTTATTGAGAGGCAAGAGAGGAGATGTTGGTCCTTTATTTAAGAAGTCTCTCTACTTCTTAAATAAAGGACCAACATTAGCTACTCTCCAGTCCTCCGGGACCTCACCTGTGACGAGAGAAGATGTAAGGATCTTCGTCAAGCCTCCCACAATCTCCTCTATTGCCTCTCTCAATAACCTCCAATAGATCCATCAGATCCTGGAGATTTATCCACTTTAATGCTCTTCGAGGCCCAACACCTCCTTAATCTCAAACTGCCCTTGATCATAGGAAGTCTCCGTACCTATCTCTTATGGATAATATGGTGTAATAATGAACAATAAAATAACAATATAGCTTCTAAACATTGCGATGAGGTGGCTAGAAATTGGCTACTTTGTTTGCTTAACACTTGAGCTTTAGTTGCAAAACTGTATCACTCACTCATTTGTACAGCACAGAGTGGTTCTGATCAATTTCTTCCCTTATTTTTAGTCTCCAGAACAAAGTGAAGAGGAGGATGGAACTGGCTTCCCAGGAACAAACTATATTGCTGTCGCGGATTTACCAAAGGTTTGTGCCTTTATTTATCCACATTTAAATCTAAATTACTTCTACAAAGGAAATTATTATACAAAAATAGCTTAATCTACTTTTCTTATTGGAGTAACAAACATTCCATATCTCTTCACTGTGTTAATGTCAATCAATATCATTAAATTCCAAGCTACTAGAATAAACGAGAACAATAAGTGAGCAACTGCCAATTATACCGTAGGCAATCGATGAAATTGTGCAGAATTAATAATAACATAATATTAGAAAATCTTCTAAATGATGCACTTCTTTCTCAATGAATGATGTTGCTGCACTTTGAGGGAAGAACGACATACTGTATCATGTGCACCCCAGATGGCAAAATAAGAGAAAATAACATTTGGGTGAAAATATAGATCCATGTTTCCACTGAGGGAAAGTGCTTGCCATTTCAAGAATATAAATATTACTTTCATGGGGGAATTGAAACATAAGTAATGTTATCTAACACATGGATTACCACGACGTGAGATGAAATTTGTTTCGTGCACACGAGATGTGGACGTGCTTCCACCTGAGTTAATAAGCTGAACGGAACCAACCGATGGCTGATGGTGAGCAGCTGATGGCTGAAAATAAATTGAAGCAGCTGCACACGACTTTCAACAGCAGCGTCTGGTCGCCATAGCAACATCCATCTGATAAGTACTGCTGAGCTTTCCACTGCAATACTGTTACACACAAAGCATGTTTGTGCAGCATACAGATTCATGACTGCTGTTAGAGCTGAGGCGCATCCCACCTGTAGCACTTTGATCACAGTGCTTACCTTGTGAAGCCCTCTTTTAGCAAAAATATCCACCAAAACTATTAACCAGTGCTGCTGTCTGTATGTGAAGACTCTGATTGGAAGTGTTAAATATAATATTGGTTCCATTCAGTAAAAGTTCAATATCGCTCTAAAGCATAATTGTTGATGACAGACTCTGCCATTCATTGAATAAATAGAATGTTCAACACTTTCCTCCTTCCTATGTATGTCTCTCTCTCTCTCTCTCTTCCTGTTTCTTTCAATTCCGTCTTTCTCTTCTCCTCTCCTTCTTTTCCTCCTTTTGCCCCATCGTCTCTTCCCCCTCTCTCTCCCACCCCGCTCTCTCTCTTCTCCCACCGCTCATTCTATCCCCCTTTCTCTTTCCCCTTTCCCTCTGAGATTATCTCTCTTTCTCTCTTCCCCCCAACCAAATGTAATCATGTTTTCGATAAGCTTGTCCAATAAGCAAGTTCGGTATTTCGATAAACGCAAGGAATCGTGGGATTTGTCAAAAGTCATTTGGGATTTAAAAAAGCGAACGCAGCGCTGTATAAACTGTGTATAAATTGTTAACTGTTCTACCAAGGAATTAATCTAGAATTCTGTCAACTCAATAGCTTCCTTTCTTGTCTGCTGTTCACACACTACTTACACAGTCCCATTTCTAGTTCAGTTCATTAATCTGCAATTATGAGATATTCAAAAAGTTAAAAAATTATTATTTTCATTTAATCCTTAATGTGTTTGATACTGGAATAAGAAAATATTACTTGTGTTTGAAACATTTTCTTATCTTTATTCATAATTTATGTGTAAAAATATATTTAATCTGAGGCAGGCAGCGACTGTATCAGTGTGATGTGGGCTGATGCTTTGCCTACAGGTGATGTGGATGTACCGTTAAGGCAAAGATGAATCTCCAAGGAAAACTGAGTACATGGTTGGCCCTGTGAAGGAGCCGCCAATCCGATATAAGACATTTAACTGCAATATGCCTGCCCTTTATTATTGGATAGATTGAGTGGAGGGTCTGTGCTGTTCCAAGTTTGTGGTGGTTGCGGTGCGTTTCCCCCCAGCCTTCTCGCCCAGTGCACGTTGACCAGCACAGTTCACCAGCCCTGTTAGCAGAGGCTCTGTGCAGGTGTTAACCACAGCCCAAAGGTTTTGTGGAGGTTCTGCGTTAGGATCGGGCACGCAACGAGCTAGCGAGAGGGTTGTCAGATCAGATCAGCCCAGGTTGCCGAGTGGCCGAAGGGTGGATTTTAATGGGTTGTTATTAAACTGTTCCGTCTGTGTGGCATCGCCAGCTGACTCTCTCCCAGATCCCCCACCCCAACTGTCGACAAAGTCTGACTGAGGTCCGCGTTTGCCCACTCACTGGAGCGGGTGGCGCCTCCTTCAAAGAGAGCGAGAACAAGTCCCGTCAGTTGGGAAGCTGCAACCCACTCCTGAGTGAAGCCTCTAGTTTGGCTGCGGTTCAAATGGCTGCAAATTCTCATAATTATCACTGCCCGGTCACCCAGACCCGGCTCACAACTGTGTGCCCTGATAGACTGGAACCAACCCCAGAGGTTAAAGCAACAGCATCTTTATTTAAGCCAACCCACCTCGAAAGTTAAACCAGCCTGTTCGAATCCAATCTGAACTTTCCAACCTTCCCCTCACACAGAACATTCTCCTTGTTTCCTTCAATCCAGGAAGGTTGTTTAGATAGGAATATAAGGACCGTCTCAAATTGGTTGACCACACAACTTGTAATTCGTGTAAATCAACATCGAATTTGAATGGCTGTGACTAATGCCAGGGATTTGATAATTGACAGGCTCGTTCCAGGCATTGTTGCATTTTCAAGGCTGGTGCTGTATTGAGTCAATAATTTAAATAGATACAATTGTGGATTTGTGCAGCCTGCAGTATGCTGTGGCCTACTGCTGACATATTTGATGGATAAATTTATTTATAAATCTCATTTAAATGAATACGCAGGTCTGTACACACACAGTAACTCAGCTGGCGAGAATGTTTATCCCGAATGACCCATGACCCATGCGCAGTTGTAATACCGAACTCGCTTATTGAACATAATATAAAACCAATCAAATCTGTTTAACCTTACCCACTGCCTCGAGGATATAAAGTGTTGGATGGCCCAGAACTTCCTCCAACCAAACGAGAGTAAGTCTGAGGTCATCCTTCTCGGCCCCTCGGACTCAATCAAAATGATAGCAGGCAGCCTTGGAAGCCTTACCCCACTACTCAAACCTCACGTCAAAAACCTTGGCGTGATATTTGACTCAGCACTGAAATTTGACAAACAAGTCAATGCTGTGGTAAAAGCTAGCTTCTTTCAGCTTCGGACGATAGCTAAAATAAAACAATTCCTCCAGTTTGATGACCTGGAAAAGATCATCCACACATTCATCTCCTCCCGCCTAGATTACTGCAACTCCCTTTACACTGGCATCAGCCAATCTTCCCTGTCCCGCCTGCAACTGGTCCAAAACACCGCAGCGAGACTCCTGACGGGCACCCGAAAAAGGGACCACATCACCCCGATCCTGGCCTCTCTCCACTGGCTCCCTGTGCGGTTCCGTATAAACTTCAAGATCCTCCTCCATGTCTACAAAGCCCTCAATGGGCTTGCCCCCACCTACATAAAAAAGTCTTCTCACCCACCACTCCACCTCCAGGCCTCTCAGATCGGCCGACTTGGGGTTGCTGAATATCCCACGGTCTAGGCATAAGTTCAGGGGCGACCGCGCCTTTGCGGTTGCAGCACCATGACTGTGGAACAGCATCCCCTTTCCCATCAGAACTGCCCCCTCCATCGACTCTTTTAAGTCAAGACTAAAGACTTATCTATACTCCCAAGCCTTTCTTGACGTCCTCTGAGTGAGGGCTACATGTATATATGTATGTAGTTTGTTTTGTTGTGCTATTCTTATAACAAATGTAAAGCACTTTGGCCAACGAGAGTTGTTTTTTAAATGTGCTATATAAATAAATGTGACGACTTGACTATAAAAAACGTTGTAAACAGATTTTGCATGTCGCTCTTGTCAGCTCCTTAAGACTTTGAATTCCAGCCATAAAGCGTTGACAAGAGCATACCTATGCCGTGTATTAACATTGACAAAATGCACATTAATTAATAGAATTACAGTAAAATGATTTCTGGCCCCAAAACAATATTAGTTGCACAACAGAATGCAATTAACAATCATTCATATTTTATGTTACCTAACTTTCACTGTTTCTAGGCATTCTAACTGTAGAACATAACATTGAATGTATTATAAAAGCATCGTCATTCTATAAGTGAATTGAAATCTTTTGATTCTAAATAGATGTGTATGTGGTCTTTTTTTTCCATATTTGATCATTTGCAAATTTTAGAGATTTTAAAGAAGAGGAAGAAAAATTATGATTACAATTTGAACATCACTGGTATTTTGGTAATGCTTTGCAACAAGAGTGTACATCTTATACCTGCTGCTGCAAATGACCTCCAGACAAGCTGTTAAATGTTTTTCTGCCTGATTATCATAATTCCTCAGTCATTGCTTGAAGGAAATATTTTAATGGAATACAGCAGCCAGGTAGTTATTTTTAACAATTGGTAGTGTGGAGAAGCAAGGCTTTTAAATCTGTCATAGAGTGCAGAACTCTTGGACCAATCAAATAGTACATTGCACCTTTATTAGTAATACAGCGCAGCGCTCTTACACCAATCAAACCTTATAGTGCTGTTAGGCCGGTCACACAGAGTGAAACTCAGACCAATCAAACCGTATATAGCTTTTGGGTTAACCATACAGTGCTGAGGTTATGGACCAATTGTGCAGTGCAGATACTACAGCTCGTGGTGTTACTTCCCATATCCCTGAAAAATAAGAACATGTAGAAGCTGCATAATGCTGCAGTAAAATATTAACTCGGTTACTATGGATACAGAAAAGGTAGGGAAATAAAGTGACTCTACCACAGCACTGTCAACATCACTGAAGGCAATCGATGAAATTGAGCAGAATGAATTATAACATGATACTAGAAAATCTTCCCAAAGAGGCATTTCTTTCTCAATTAATCACTGCAAATTAAAAAAACAAAAATCACTACAAAATCAAAAATTCTACCAGTTGCAAAACCCCCAAAAATGTTTTGTTGCTCAATAACATTTTGTATTGTGTACAATTGTAGGCTGGCAGCAGTTAGCACTATTTGGTGACTCAAGTGAAATGCAAATTGTTTTTTTTTGTATGTACTTCTTTTCCTGGAGTATACAGTGCCATAATGTTTGGGACAAAGACCCATCATTTATTTATTTGTTTATAGAAAAAAATCACATGTGGTCAAAGTACACATTGCCAGATTTTATTAAAGGCCATTTTTACACATTTTGGTTCCAAAATGTAGAAATTACAGCTGTGTTTATACATAGTCCCCCCCATTTCAGGGCACCATAATGTTTGGGACACATGGCTTCACAGGCGTTTGTAATTGCTCAGGTGTGTTTAATTGCCTCCTTAATGCAGGTATAGAGAGCTCTCAGCACCTTGTCTTTCCTCCAGTCTTTCTATCACCTTTGGAAAATTTTATTTCTGTTTATTAACATGAGGACTAAAGTTGTGCCAATAAAAGTCAAATAAGCCATTATGAGATTGAGAAACAAGAATAAAACTGTTAGAGACATCAGCCAAACCTTAGGCTCACCAAAATCAACTGTTTGGAACATCATTAAGAAGAAAGAGAGCACTGGTGAGCTTACTAATCGCAAAGGGACTGGCAGGCAAAGGAAGACCTCCACAGCTGATGACAGATGAATTCGCATTATAATAAAGAAAAATGGCCAACACCTGTCCGACAGATCAGTAACACACTTCAGGAGTCAGGTGTGGATTTGTCAATGACCACTGTCCGCAGAAGACTTCATGAACAGAAATACAGAGGCTACACTGCAAGATGCAAACCACTGGTTAGCCGCAAAAATAGGATACATAGATACATAGAAAATAGGTGCAGGAGTAGGCCATTCGGCCCTTCGAGCCTGCACCGCCATTCAATATGATCATGGCTGATCATCCAACTCAGTATCCCGTACCTGCCTTCTCTCCATACCCCCTGATCCCTTTAGCCACAAGGGCCACATCTAACTCCCTCTTAAATATAGCCAATGAACTGGCCTCAACTACCCTCTGTGGCAGAGAGTTCCAGAGATTCACCACTCTCTGTGTGAAAACGTTTTTTCTCATCTCGGTCTTAAAGGATTTCCCCCTTATCCTTAAGCTGTGACCCCTTGTCCTGGACTTCCCCAACATCGGGAACAAACTTCCTGCATCTAGCCTGTCCAACCCCATAACAATTTTGTAAGTTTCTATAAGATCCCCTCTCAATCTCCTAAATTCTAGCGAGTATAAGCCGAGTCTATCCAGTCTTTCTTCATATGAAAGTCCTGACATCCCAGGAATCAGTCTGGTGAACCTTCTCTGCACTCCCTCTATGGCTATAATGTCCTTCCTCAGATTTGGAGACCAAAACTGTACGCAATACTCCAGGTGTGGTCTCACCAAGACCCTGTACAACTGCAGTAGAAACTCCCTGTTCCTATACTCAAATCCTTTTGCTATGAAAGCTAACATACCATTCGCTTTCTTCACTGCCTGATGCACCTGCATGCCTACTTTCAATGACTGGTGTACCATGACACCCAGGTCTCGCTGCATCTCCCCTTTTCCTAATCGGCCACCATTTAGATAATAGTCTGCTTTCCTGTTTTTGCCACCAGTGGATAACCTCACATTTATCCACATTATACTGCATCTGCCAAACATTTGCCCACTCACCCAGCCTATCCAAGTCACCTTGCAGTCTCCTAGCATCCTCCTCACAGCTAACACTGCCCCCAGCTTAGTGTCATCCGCAAACTTGGAGATGTTGCCTTCAATTCCCTCATCCAGTTCATTAATATAAATTGTAAATAGCTGGGGTCCCAGCACTGAGCCTTGCGGTACCCCACTAGTCACTGCCTGCCGTTGTGAAAAGGACCCGTTTACTCCTACTCTTTGCTTCCTGTTTGCCAGCCAGTTCTCTATCCACATCAATACTGAACCCCCAATATCGTGTGCTTTAAGTTTGTATACTAATCTCTTATGTGGGACCTTGTCGAAAGCCTTCTGAAAGTCCAGATACAACACATCCACTGGTTCTCCCCTATCCACTCTACTAGTTACATCCTCGAAAAATTCTATAAGATTCGTCAGACATGATTTACCTTTCGTAAATCCATGCTGACTTTGTCCAATGATTTCACCACTTTCCAAATGTGCTGCTATCCCATCTTTAATAACTGACTCTAGCAGTTTCCCCACTACCGATGTTAGACTAACTGGTCTGTAATTCCCCGTTTTCTCTCCCTCCCTTCTTAAAAAGTGGGGTTACGTTTGCTACCCTCCAATCCTCAGGAACCACTCCAGAATCTAAAGAGTTTTGAAAAATTATCACTAATGCATCCACTATTTCTGGAGCTACTTCCTTAAGTACTCTGGGATGCAGCCTATCTGGCCCTGGTGATTTATCGGCCTTTAATCCATTCAATTTACCCAACACCACTTCCCGACTAACCTGGATTTCACTCAGTTCCTCCATCTCCTTTGACCCCGCGGTCCTCTGCTATTTCCGGCAGATTATTTATGTCTTCCTTATTGAAGACGGAACCAAAGTAGTTATTCAATTGGTCCGCCATATCCTTGTTCCCCATGATCAATTCACCTGTTTCTGACTGCAAGGGACCTACATTTGTTTTAACTAATCTCTTTCTCTTCACATATCTATAAAAATTTTGCAGTCAGTTTTTATGTTCCCTGCCAGTTTTCTTTCATAATCTATTTTCCCTTTCCTAATTAAGCCCTTTGTCCTCCTCTGCTGGTCTCTGAATTTCTCCCAGTCCTCTGGTATGCTGCTTTTTCTGGCTAATTTGTACGCATCATCTTTTGCTTTGATACTATCCCTGATTTCCCTTGTTATCCACGGATGCACTACCTTCCCTGATTTATTCTTTTGCCAAACTGGGATGAACAATTTTTGTAGTTCATCCATGCAGTCTTTAAATGCCTTCCATTGCATATCCACCGTCAACCCTTTTAGAACTAATTGCCAGTCAATCTTGGCCAATTCACGTCTCATACCCTCAAAGTTACCTTTCTTTAAGTTCAGAACCATTGTTTCTGAATTAACAATGTCACTCTCCATCCTAATGAAGATCTCAACCATATTATGGTCACTCTTGCCCAAGGGGGCACGCACAACAAGACTGCTAACTAACCCTTCCTCATTACTCAATACCCAGTCTAGAATAGCCTGCTCTCGTTGGTTCCTCTACATGTTGGTTTAGATAACTATCCCGCATACATTCCAAGAAATCCTCTTCTTCAGCACCCCTGCCAATTTGATTCACCCAATCTATATGTAGATTGAAGTCACCCATTATAACTGTTTTGCCTTTGTTGCACACATTTCTAATTTCCTGTTTGATGCCATCCCCAACTTCACTACTACTGTTAGGTGGCCTGTACACAACACCCACCAGCGTTTTCTGCCCCTTAGTGTTTCGCAGCTCTACCCATACCGATTCCACATCCTCCAAGCTAATGTCCTTCCTTTCCACTGCGTTAATCTCCTCTCTAACCAGCAACGCTACCCCACCTCCTTTTCCTTTCTCTCTATCCCTCCTGAATATTGAATATCCCTGGATGTTCAGTTCCTAGCCTTGGTCACCCTGGAGCCATGTCTCCGTGATCCCAACTATATCATAATCATTAATAGCTATCTGCACGTTCAACTCATCCACCTTATTACGAATGCTCCTTGCATTGAGACACAAAGCCTTCAGGCTTGTTTTTACAACGCTCTTACCCCTTTTACAATTGTGTTGAAAAGTGGCCCTTTTTGATTTTTGTCCTGGATTTGTCTGCCTGCCACTTTTACTTTTCACCTTGCTACCTATTGCTTCCGCCCGCATTTTACACCCCTCTGTTTCTCTGCTCACCCATTTAAGAACCCCACCACCTCTTATTCTCTGTTTATTATTGTTTTCTTCTTCCCCCCCTACATGTTGGGTCTGAGTGCTTTCCTTCTCTGCCTCCTGCCTCACACACTGTCTAATAGCTTTCTCTATTTGAGTCCCTCCCCCCAACCATTCTAGTTTAAAGTCTCCCCAGTAGGATGGCCAGGTTACAGTTTGCCAAGAAGCCAAAGAACAACCACAGTTCTGGAAAAATATTTTGTGGACAGATGAGACAACGATTAACATATCAGAGTGACCGGGGCATGCAGGGGCATGCAGGCGATGTTGCCGACCCCTGGACTAAACCAAACCCTTGCTCCTGTCCCACCATCCTGTTTTCAAAATTTAGCAACTTAAATTGATGGTGCGTCTTCGACACCAGTGCGTCTTCATTGCCGGGAAATACAGTACATTGTTTTTGTTGAAACGCCGTCGTCAATGAATTTCTTGATGAAACCGGTGACTACTGATGTGTACTCATTCAGACTGGCTGATGTGGTCTTGAACATATTCTACATAGATGAACAGGTGGATTCAGTTTTTGCTAAGGTCCAGATCCAATGCTTTCAAAGTAGGATGACCTTGTATTGTACATGAAGGCCAAGTGTGGTCTTTGTAATGCTATGTAAGGGATGCCATGAACTCATTCATGGCACAATTCAATCAAATAGATGCCAAGAAACAGTTACAGGGCCTGAATCCCATCACAAACTACCAGCTGAAATCTATTATTATTCCATTATTGGACAAGTATTTTTTCGCATCATTTTACCATTCAGCTGTTTTGCATTTGTCATTGTAGTTATTGTTGTATCTTTATTATTTCATGTTCTTTTTGCTTTATGCACTTCATGTGAGCAAGGAATTTCATTGCACCGGGTGTATGTGACAATAAATTACACTGAATCTGAGGTTTGTTTCTCAGCGGGTTGATTCGATGGCAATTTTGGCTTTGGCAGACGTGACAGATAAAATTTAATGCAGAAAAGTGAGAAGTAATACATTTTGACAGAAAGAACAAAAAAATACTATGTAGGCTAAATGCTCATTTCTACGGGGTGTGCAGGGGCTCGGGACTTAGATGGACACATACATAAATCTTTGTAGTACCATGTCATGTTGAGAGAGCAGTTAGTAGAGCATTTGGGAGTCTAATTCATATATAGAGGCATAGAGTGCAAAACACAATGATATACTTTTTTTTTTATTTTTTTATTTTTTTATTTATTAGAAGTACATTACATTACAACCACATACATTAATACTCGTCATTTATATCATCTTACAATTAATGTACTCCCTTTATTTATTTTTTTACACTAGAGAAAGAAAAGATTGAAAGAGAGAAGAAAGTGAAGGAAAAAGTGCAGGTGTAGAAAAGTGTAGAAAATGTAACAACAAAAAAGGACGAAGACCCTATAAGAGCGAAATTAAAAACAAAAAGAAAAAGAGTTAAGAAATAGGCCCTAAGAAAAGAAAAGAGAAAGAGAAAAAAAAGAGAAACAAATGTTTTTTTTTTTGAGCATCACGTAAATAGGACATACCAACTCTTCAACTATCATCCCCCCTTACCCGACCTCAATTTTTTATTTATTTTTTTAAAGTACTTTTGCACCCTATGTTTGTAATAATTCTATAAATGCAGACCACGTCAGGTGGAAGTGATCTGGTTTACCTGCTAGGAGGAGTCTTATCTCTTCAAGGTGTAATGTTTCAAACATATTTGAAATCCACATATTTATAGTTGGTATTGGAGCCTTCTTCCAAAATTTTAGAATTAGCTTTTTTCCAGTTATTAACCCATAATCCATTAATTTCTTTTGAAACACATTTACTTCTGGATCATCTTCCGTTATTCCGAAGATAATCCATTCTGCTTTGGGTATCAGTCTTGTTTTAAATAACTTTGTAAAGATTTCAAAAATTTCATTCCAAAATTTTTGAATTTTTGTACAGAAGACAAATGAGTGCGCTATAGTTGCTTCTTGGGATTGACATTTATCACAAATAGATGATACGTTTGGGAAAATTTTATGAATTTTAGTTTTCGAATAATATAATCTATGTAAAATTTTAAATTGTATTAAAGTGTGTCTTACATTAATCGAGCATTTATGCACTTTTAATAAGTATTCATTCCAACTTTCCTTTGAAATTTTAATAGCTAACTCTTGTTCCCAGTCTCTTCTGATACCCTCCGTAGATGGTATTTGTGCATTTAAGATAATATTGTACAAATATGATATTAAGTTTGCTGATTCCGCTTTTATCTGCATTGCCTCGTCCAGTACATCTGCTGGGTTATTATGATGATCTTTTATATATTTTTTCAAATAGTCGCATATTTGAAAGTATTTAAAATATTGATTATTTCCGAGTTTATATTTTATTTGTAATTGTTGAAATGAAAGTAATTTTCCAGTTTCATACAAGTCACCAAGCGTTTTAATTCCTAGTCTATCCCATTGTGTATAAGCTTTATCTATAATAGAAGGACTAAACGAAGGGTTATTGACTATAGGTAATAAAAGTGATAAGTTTCTTAATTTTAAATTTTGTTTTATTTGTTTCCAAATACGGATTGTACTATGAATAATTGGGTTCTTATTGTAGTTTATGTTATTCAATTTCATTGGAGAGAGGAGGATCGCTCCAATGTTTCTAGAGGAGCAATCCTCTTTCTCCATTACAATCCAGTCTACTTGCTGGGCGGAATTATCCATCAGTTGAATCATGTTTTTAATATTTACTGACCAATAATAATACATAAAATTAGGTAGTGCTAGACCCCCCAATACTTTAGATTTATTCAGATGGGTTTTTTGTATTCTATGTGATTTATAGTCCCATATAAAATTAGTGATATCTGAGTCGAGTTTTTTAAAAAACTTCTTAGGTAAGTATATAGGAATTGATTGAAATAGGTATAAAATTTGTGGTAAAAAGATCATTTTTATTGCGTTTATTCGGCCTATTAAAGACATCGGAAGCGTTTTCCAGAATTTAATTAATGTATTCAGTTTATTAAGTAGGGGGTCAAAATTTGCCCTGAGCATACCTTGATATGCTCTGGTAATTTCGATTCCCAAATATTTAAATTTTTCTGTAGCTATTTTAAAAGGGAATTTTAAAAGATGTGTTGAATCTTTCGGTTTTATTGACATAATTTCACTTTTATTCCAATTTATTCTATATCCAGAAAAAGATCCGAAGTCTTCAATTAAATTTAATATATTTGGTATAGTGATTTGAGGTTTTGTAATATACAATAATATATCATCCGCGTATAAAGATATTTTATTATATGAGTCTTTAGTATTATATCCATGAATATCAGGGTGTATTCTAATTTTTTCTGCTAGCGGTTCAATAATGAGAGCAAACAGCTGTGGTGATAATGAGCATCCTTGTCTATTTCCCCTTGATAGTTGAAATTTCGAGGATAATATGTTATTAGTAAGTATTCTATCTGTAGGTTTGTTATATAGTAACTTAATCCATAAAATAAAATTCTCTCCCAGTTGAAATTTTTGTAATACTTTATCCATATAATTCCATTCTACTTGATCAAATGCTTTTTCAGCATCCAGCGAAATAATTGATAATTCTTGATCTTCAGATTTGTGTGAGTGCATTATGTTGAGTAGACGTCTCATATTATTAGAGGAGTATCTCTTAGGGATAAACCCTGTCTGATCTGGGTTTATTAATTTACTAATGTATTTACTTAATCTTCTGGCTAATGTTTTCGCTAATATTTTTTGATCTGTGTTTAACAATGCTATAGCTCTATATGAGCCAGGTTCTTCTAAATCCTTATTTTTCTTAGGTATTAATGTAATCGTTGATTCCGCTAATGTATCAGGTAGTATTCGTTTTTTAAAAGCGTATTGGTACATTTTTTGTAATCTTGGTATTATTTTATCATAAAAGCTTTTATAAAATTCATTAGTAAATCCATCAGGGCCTGGTGTTTTTCCATTTTTTAGTGAGTTTATTGTATCTTCTAATTCCTTAATTGAGATTTGTGCACCCAGTTCCTCTTGTTCCTTCAGCTCTAACTTTGGAAGATTACAGGTATCCAAGAACTTTGTGATATTATTGGAATCAATTATCGTTTTAGATGTATACAAAACGATACAAATTGATATACTTTAACGTTATTTGATACAAACCACATATTACTTGGAGTATTGCATCCGTATCGCCACATTTTAAGAAGTAAATGGAAGCCCTGGAGAGGATACAGAAAACATTTACAAGGATATTTGCTGAGATGAGGGATCTTGGTTACCAGAGTAGACTGGTGAAGCTGTGGTTGTTCTCTTTGGAGAGGGGATTTTATAAATGGTGTACAACAGCATGCCAGGTTTAGACAGAGGAAGTAGAGGGAAGATGTTCCCATTCGTGGCTGGCTTGAGGAGGAGGGAGCACAGGTTCAGAGAGACAGGGTTAAAGACTCAAGGAAGGAAGGGGGGATTTAAGGAAAATGTTTCTTTATTTAGGGGGTGAATACGCTTTGGAATTTATTGCCTGGAATGATAATGGAGACAAAGTCAGACAAGGCCTGGTGACCGTGCCACCTCCTCGGATGCCGCTCTGACCCCTATCACTGGCTGACAGGCCAGGAGAGGCCAGTCCCCAGCATCACTGGTAACGGCTGGGTCCAATTAGCTGATATTGGATTGGCCACCTGAAGCTTGTCAGTGTACTCCCTATAACACCCAGGCATTCCAGAGAGAGGGGAAAAGTGTGAGGGAAGAAGGATGAGAAAGTGGTGTGCCTCGCAGCTAACTGTGTTCCCTTGTAGCATGTTCAAGAAAGACTAAGCAACTCGTGACCACCAATGCCACCGGTTGGTCAAGCTGCTGCTGAGAAGAAGCTCTAGAAAGCCAGCTCCTCTGCGTCTTTCGGATGGCCTCTGTGGCAGATGCCTTCCAGAGTCTGAGCGGGTCGGAGCCTGGGCCTTGTGGGCCGGAGCCTCGAGGGTTGAAGGTGGAGCCTCGCAAGTCGATGAAACCGTAACCAAAAGGGCGCTGGGTCTGCGGAGCCCATGGTTGGGGCCTGGGTCAACGCCACGGAGGCGTCCGGAGAGGACCCGGCAACGATCGTGGAGAGGTCGGAGTGGCGGTCGATGATGCCGCCGACCGACGGATGAGGACGGACACGCGGAAGTGAGGACGCCACTGCCGAGGGAAGGAACAAAGGAGGACCCGGCATGGGGGGGGACCGCCGTGAGGGTGGTGGGGGGGAGAACAAAGGGGGGGAGGGAAGAACAAAGGGGGGGGAGAAAAAAGGGGGACCTGGTGCGGTGGAACTTTGTAAGTGCCCTTTATGGGTGACTATTTGCATACCTTGGGTATGCAAGCAAAGAATTTCACTGTGACTTGTCACATGTGACAATAAAGAATGCATTCATTCATACTGAGGCTAAGGTGCACCAGGTGGCTGGTGCAAGCCTGAGACGCAAGTGTCTCTTTCCTACCATGGACTACGAGGGACTGCGCCCTCACCCAGAGATAAAGACTGAGCCGCCAGGATAATCCAGAGACCACCAATGCTGCCTCTTCAAGCCCCAAAGCTGAGCAGCCAGCATAAGCATGTGACCACCAGCGCCTCCTCTCGAAGCGAGGGTGCACTGCAGGGGTAAGCCTGAGATCACCACGTCTCCTCCTTCGAGACTGGGATTGAGCTGCCCGGACAAGCCCAGTATCGCCAGTGCCACTGCATATGCACCTTGAACGTGAGGGATAGTGCCTTCGGGCTTGGTCTTTCTTGTCACTGTAAATAAAACATATGTGAGTTTACCCTACTACAAGTGTCGGTGTGATCACTGTCATAGCGTCATTAGCAACGCCAGACAGGTGGAGAATACGGGCAAGACCACACTGGCAACTTGCATGGTGGAAGAAGAAATTTAAATGGAGGATTGCTACTGTTTCCGAAGGTTTCTCGGTGTTGATTGGGCTCCATTTTCCTGATGGGCCACTCAAAAATTCATAAATTATAGGAGCAGAATTAGGCTATTCGGCCCATTAAGTCCATTCTGTCATTCAATCATGACTGACCTATCTTTTCCTCAATCCCATTCTCCTGCCTTCACCCTATAACTGATGACACCGCACAATCAAGAATCTATCAATCTCCGTCTTAAAAATATCCATTGACTTGGCCTCCACAGACGTTAGTGGCGATGAATTCCACAAATTCACCCGCCCCTGACAAAAGAAATTCATCTTCGTCTCCTTTCTACAGATATGTCCTTGAGGGGGAGGGGGAGGAAGGGAGGGGGAGGGTGGAGGAGAGAGGAAGGGAGGCATCTCCCTGCAAGCTATGTTTCCCTGTCACAGGGTTGAGGAAGACTGAGTTGGCAGAAGATTTAAAAGCATGATCTTAATGGGTCATAATCACAGGATTAGTCTTTGTGTTAGATACTGATTTGGGAAAATCAGCATGTCTTTGCGTGGGATATAAATCCTGTCTCACTAATTTGAGTTTTTTGAGGGGGTATCAAAAGAGATTGATGATGCCAGGATAGTAGATTTTGTATGTGTGGACATTAGAAAAGCACCTGGAAAGTTCCTGCATGGTAGACGATTCCAGAATGTTACGCCACACAGGATCCAAAGAATTGGTCAATTGGATCCAAATTTGGCGTTGTGATACGAGGCAGAGGGTAGTGGTAGAAGGATGTTTTTTCTGATTGTAAGTCTGTGACCAATGATGTGCAGCTGATATCGGTGCTGGGACCTTTGCTGTTTGTGATATGCATTAATGACTTGGATAAATGTAGGAGGTATGATTCGTACGTCTTTCAGATGACACAAAAGCTGTTGATGTGCATAGGTGAAGAAGGTTGTTTAAGGATACAATAGGATATCGAACAAATGGAAAGTTGGGTGGAATTGGCAGATAGAATTTAATCCCAACCAAAGCAAAATAATGTATTTTGAAAAGTCAAATAGAGTTTGACATATACAGTAAATGTAGGGCACCAAGGAATATTGATGAACAGAGAGACCTAGCAATCCGTCATTGCTCCCTGAAAGTGATAATACAGATTAATAGGAGGGTGAAGAAGGTGTATATCATGCTTGTTTTCATAGATCTAGGCATAGAATATAAGAAATGGGACGTCACGTTACAACTTTACAAAATACTGGGTAAGCCACACTTGGAGTGTTATTTGCAGTTCTGGTAGCTACACTGTAGGAAGGATGTTATTTCACTGATGAAGAGATTCATCAGGATATTGACTGGATTGGATGACTTGTAGGGAGAGATTGGATATTAGAGCTTGTTTTCCCTGTAGTGAAGAAGGCCAGTGACCCAATTGAGGTAAATAGAATTGCAAAAAGCATAGCTAAGGCATCAAGAGGCGTAGATCGGGTAGATGGTCAGAATCTTTCCTCTTGTGATAGGGGTATCGAAAACAAGAGGACATAGGTTTAAGGTGAGAGGAAAAAGATTTAAAGGTGGACTGAGGGTTACACAGAGAGTGGTTGATATCTGGAACTCGCTGCCAGAGGAGGTGATGGAATCAGATACAATAACTACTTTTTAAGACACATTTAGACAGATAAATAAAATAATCCTCATGCGGGCAAATGGAATTGCTGCAGATAAAAAGGTTGACACGGATACAGTGGGCCGAAAGGCCCATTTCTGTTCTCATAACACTATATGCAAAAGGCACAATAGGTACTTCATAGTCTTTGAATATATTTCACCTCTGCAAATTGCATCAATTTCTCCATTACAGTTTGACAAAAAAGACATCCAAATGCTATCTTGTGCACCAAATTTTATGACCAGATTTGAATATTTCTTCCATCAGGTCTATTCCACAATTGTATTTGATGGAATGTTGTTAACATTGAAGGAGGTGGAAATGTTGAGGAAATTGTTATTTTTTGCATACTTTTGCAATATAATAGAATATCAAACAAGTTTCTAGCCTCCTATTGTCGCATGGCTGGGAATGCAGATTTTCATGAGAGCTATAACCCCTTGGGTTCTCATATAAAAATTTTCACACTGTCATGAAGCCATGTATATTTGTTGATTACCACAGAATTTGCCAAAGAGATACCGTTGCTAAGAATGTATAATGAGCACACCACAAACAGTGTGAAAATGTTTCGCAGTAAAACACATCGAACATAATGCATGCACTACACCTTGGTTGCCATTCTTCTTTGAAAGGATTTATTTTGTTGGGTTGCTGACAGTCAGAGAATGTAGAAAGCATACTTTTCTATAATGTGACATTTTCATCAGATTAGCCAGGTTTCTTTCAGTCATTGTTGTCATGTTTCTGACAGCATCGGGGCTGAATCATTACTCGTCGAAGATATGTTGTTATGCTTAATAGTTTTACAGATTTTTTTTATAAGATTGTCTCCTAAAATCACATGGAGGTTATTTCAAGAAAATGGCTGTGTGGAACAATCCTCTTACTGTGTACTGCACTCTACTGGGCATTCACAACATAGAACAAAAAGAATTTCTGAAACAGCTTAGGAAAAATAATCATGATTTTATACCTCTCTAGAAGATCACCCCTCAGCCCCCTTTGTTGCAAGGAATAAAATCCTTGCTTCCCAAGCTTTCCCCAAGAATATTGCTTTTCGACGTTAAGATTGTGATTCTTTTAACATCTGTGGAAATAAATCTACAGGTAAAGAATAATTTAACAAAAAATTATTTCAATAACTGACTTTTATTCCAATTACTCCATAATTACCACAGCACTCTTCACCACCCGAAAAAGGGAGCAATGGTCAAGCATCATCTACAATAGTGAGTTTCAGAAGCAGATTAATTTGTCAAAACACCAGAGTGTCATGAAATTCCTTGTTCACATGAAGTTCATCAAGTAAACAGTATTGTGGTAATGATAGATAGAGTCATACAGCACGGAAACAGGCTCTTTGGCCCTTTCGGCCTTGTCAACTAAGATGACCCATGTAAGCTTTTTCCCACATTTGGTCCATATCCTTCTAAATCTTTCCTATCCATTTCTTGTCCAAGCATCTTTTAAATGCTGTTATAGTATCTGCCTCAACTACCTCCTCTTGCAACTCGTTACATATAGTCACCACCTTTTGAATGAAAAAGTTGTCCCTGCAGGTTCCTATTAAATCTTTCTCCCCTCACCTTAATCCTCAATCCTCTGATTCTTGATTCCCCTACATTGGATAAAAGACACTGTTGATTCCTCTCATGATTTTATATACCTCTATAAGATTATATACTCCTCTATAAGATCAACATTTGTTCATCTAAGTAAATATTTTAATTGTGAAATATATTACAGACAAATACACGGAAGGTAATTTGTAGCGAGGGCCTGTAATATTAATGCCTAGGCATGAGTTGAGTGGAAAGTGTAGTCTTTTCCTCTTTCACCATGAATATTTTCCCCCTCTCTGTGTTGTGCTTCTGGATGAGCTGACCTCCACTAAATCGAATGCCAATAATGATGTAATGCTGCATATTGGCAGATGCAATCCAGATTTTATTACTGACCATTACTCCTCTCACCATCCCATGCAAGTAAATAAATTGTTTTTCCATGGAGTCATGTTGTACTGCAGACAAAAATTATAGCATATTATTCTTTCTATTAATTTTGCTTTCGAACCTCTTGGAAAACAGTAAATCTTAGAGCCAGTTGTTTCCATTTCTTTTCTTGGCTGCCAGCCATACCAACATGTAAGTGCAGTTACTTAAAATTAATTCAAACTGTTGCCAGCAAGACTTGTAACTAAGCAAGTATGACAGAAAAATGGTGCATTAACGATTATTAGCTGTTTTTACTCCAATTACTTTGTAAATTACCACAGTTCTCTTTACCAACTGAAAGGTGAAAGAACCACCATTTGTAGAGCACCTTTCACATCTTCATTCAACTCAAAACTATTCCACCAATAAATTACTTTAAAAGTATAGACAAAATATAGTTGCAGTTGTGAGTAAATATGGCAGACATTTTGTTCAACAAGTCCATTAAGTTCTACAAAAGATGAACATAGAACAGTGCAGCACAGGAACATGCCCTTTGGCCCACAATGTCTGTGCCAAACATGAAGCAAGACTAACTCTTATCTGCCTGCACATAATCTGTATTTCCCCATTCCCTGCATATCCATGTGTCTATCCAAAAGTCCCTTTACTGCTACTATTGTATCTCCACCATCTTGCGCCAATCTCCTTCAGGCATTCACCACCCTCTGTGTAAAACTTTGCCCCTTTCATCTTAAAGCTTTTCCCGCTAGTATTTGATATATCTATCCTGGGAAAAAGGTTCTGGCTGTCTACCCTAATCAAATGTCAAGTTAGTCATATTTTTAATCTTGCTCTATGATAGAGAAATGTTGTCCAAAGCAACAATGCTGATACTTAAAGGGGCCTATTGTTACATTTTGCTCCACATACCTTTAGATCTCAGGATTTTCCTTTAACTTGTCTTCCAGAACTATCTTGTGTCTTTTTGCCCTCCTGACTTCCTTCCTAGTGTACTCTTACATTTCTTGTATTGCTTAAGGGATTTGCTTCATCTCTGTAGCCTTGTGCCTTTTTTATTTTGACCAGAGCCTCAATATACCTGATCAGCCAAGGATCCATGAATCTTCCAGGCTTGTCCGAACAGGAACATGCTGTCCTTGAATTCACCCAGTATCACCTTTCAAACTATCCTACTTGCCAGACATCCCTTTACATGTATTTAGCATCTCCTTAGCTTTCTCACCCCACCCTAGTCCGTCTGTAGGAGGGTCTCTGCAGGTTCCAGTCTAATACCTTCAAAATTGGTTTTGATTCCCTATAATTGGCAAAATTACTGAAATACTCTAATCACTAAGAAAACGTCCAACTTCTAAAACATGCAATATTCTGTATTCTTAGGCCGTATCATTTTCTTAAATTATAATTTTATTGCTTGCTTTGAACTGATTATTTTTGATGAGCTAAAGTCATTAGCCTGTACAATGTTGATTCATGTTTTTGCTGAAATCAGTGGAACATGAGACAAAATGTAGTTAGCTGCTTCAGTTTCACTTTTTTTTTCCTATAACTTTAACTCTTTCTACTTCAAATCACATGCATCCCACACTGTGGGTCAGGTTGCACAATGCAAATGACTGTTGTTGGTATTATATCTCTGTCTTGTATATCTCTGCAATTGAAAGAGTTATGTCATTGTTGTGGACAAATATGTTGCATTTCACAGTTCAATTTCTGCCTCTCCCCTTTTCCAAATTTCTCCCCCCCCCCCTACAGTCTAGAAGGTTTGTGACCCGAAACGTTACCTATCCTTGTTCTGCAGTGGTGCTGCCTGACCTGCTGTTACTCCAGCACTTTGTGTCTTTTTGTGTATTAATCATCACCTGCAGTTCTTTGTTTCTACTCATAGAATTACAGAACAGTTACAGCCATTTGACCCGATTGAGTCAGCATTTTGATTATATATGAGCAATTCAGCCAGTTTCATTGCTCTGCCCACACCCAGTGGCCCTGATTAATTTTTCCATTCATTTACTGATCCAATTCCGCTTACATGATACCATTGAATTTGTCTAGTACCTCTAGCAGTGCATTTCTAATGACATTTAAAAAAATGTTTCATGTCATTTTTTAAATTCTTGCGCCAATCTCCTTCATTCTTTGTCCTCCAGTTCTTGACCTGCTGCCAATAGGACCAGTTTCTCTCTGTCTCTACCCTTCATCATTTTAAATATATCCATGAGATCTCCTGATACAAACGGAATAGCTGCAGTTACTCCTATATGATCACATGAATAAATCTCTTGTCCCTGGAATCAATTGAGTAAATCTCGCCTGCCCCTCTTCTAAAGCCTTTATATCATTTCTAAAGTGCAGTAGCCAGAACTAATCGCAGTACTCCAGTTATGGCTGAACCAGTCTCAAATTATATAATCTTCATATCCAATCATGTTGCAACAGTTCATTCCAAAGAAATGTGCAAAACAGCCAGTCCTATGCATTGGTTCTGTGTTTAAACACTCTGGTGATATATCCCATTCATTTTTCTATTTCTTTTATGCTTCATGCTCTAGGGTATTTTTTCAGTTTTCAACAGGATATTTTCAGTGTGATTAAGCCTCTACTAACATAGATTATTTTTTACACTGCTCAAATGTCTCTTCCAACTACAGGTAAATATTTAAAGTTGGTCTTGTAGACGATGCTTTTCTGACCTGAATATGTCCTTCCCTGCTTACACGAAGTCCTGGCCAACTTCCCTATTTTGTCAAGTTCTCACTGAGATCTTTCCACTTCTATAGCCATGGGTACGGAAGCATTGCTATGAAAATAAGCATAGAGAATAAACTTAAATAAGGGATTAAAAGAAGGGGATTTACACAAACAACATGAAATGCAGGAAAAGATTAAACAGAAACGAAATGAACAAATTCAAATGGTCAATAAAATATATTAATAGCGTGAGAGATGAATAAACGATTTGCCTGACAGGCAAAAAGGCAGACTCAAATAAAGAGCAAAAGAAAATGACAGATAAAATGTAATTTGTGTATCCAGGCAGAATGGACTGTACAGTGAAAGAAAGATGCAAAAAGAATGAGTAAATGTCAGGCAGAACATTATCATACTAGCTATGCGGCATCGCAATGAAGCACATCGGAAATTTGGATAGCAACCCTGTAGATCCAAAAATCTTAGGGAAGGCCAACCGAAGTGGAACACAGGGACATGCGGTCAGGGGAGGCAGAGCCTCACCTGTCATACTCCCAATGAAAACAGCTGTTAAGAAAAGTAAAGAATAATACAAATAAAATAAAATAAACATAAAGATTTTTCCACTGATCTGTGTTATAAATGTCATTTCTAAATGAATCTAATCATTTTTTATAGTCAATCGCCAAATTTGCGCAGCTCCGCTGCAAATACAGGGAGGGACGACCTGAACCTCCCCTCTGATTGCGCAACCCCTCAGAAACTGAATGGAGCGCGGGCAATAAGCGTGTGCCTGTTACTATCTCTATATGTCACCAATGTAATGTTTGTAGATCCCTTCATTACATGTCCTCACCTTCCATAGTCCAGGTAACGTATTTCACATGTAAATATATTAAATTTGTGCTCGCTGGTCTCATCGTAAAACTGCAATGAAAAAGCACCAGGGGAGGCAGCGATCACATCTGCCTCACAAGGGGGCGTGTCTTGTGCCCAGTGGAGGGAGAGCGAGCGTCAATTACGTAGGCTCAGCCCATGTAATTGACGCTGCCTCGCTCTCCCTCCACGTTAGCTAGCTTCAGCAGCAGCGGCGCAGCACTGGATTCCACCGCAGGCGGCGCTGACTTTCCAGCCACGGGCGGCGTTGACCTTAACATCGCGGGGGTCGCCAGCATTGAATCTCCACCCAGCTCGGCCTGTGGACTTCGGAAGCCGCGATCTCCGGTAGGGTAGTGGCTGATTCGGAGGCTCTGGGCCGTAGTGGCGACTGCAGAGGCCTCAATAGGCCCCGACCACGGGTGAACAGAGGAAGAGGACTGAACTTTGAAAGTTCAGTCCTATTCCTCTGTTCACCCGTGGTCGGGGCCTGTTCAACTTTGGTGCCTTCCCTCACAGTGGGAAATGTTGATTCTGCTGTGGGGGAATGTTTTTATGTTTAATGTTAAATACTAAAGTGTTGTGTTTATCTTTTTTGTGTGCTGCATGATAACTCAAATTTCACTGCACCAATTGGTGTATGTGACAATTGGTACATGTGACAATAAATGTCCTTTGTCCTTTAGCTCTAGCAAAAAAATTCCAGCGTGTGTTGTAAAGAATGCTGATATGAAATATAAAACATATGGTTGCCTATCCAATAGTCATTGTGCAACCTGCCAATTGGATGGTGAATTTAAGCTACCTCTATCGGGTTCATATGTGTGTAAATCTGTCTCTGATACTAACCAGTGCCTCCCCAGCCATTGACCTCACGGCACGTCACTGGTGGAACATGAACATGGGCCAGCAGCAGTCTGCAGTATTTTTACGGAGCAATGAGCAGCGATAGAAACAAACACATACAAAGAAAACTTTTTTATTGGGAGACCTCCAGAAATCCTCTCAAGGACCACTGGCTAGATTGCTTAAAATCCGGAAAATCCGTGGACCATGGATGTGTGCTCTACCCAGATGTCAATGAAGTTTAACTGCAGCCCCAAAGTAGATATTAAAAACCCTGATTTAGATGTTCATAGAGACTAGCACCTGTTTCTAACAAGCACCCATGTAAACTTGGATTTATCCACCATCCCCCTCTTCTCCCCAGTGACCACTTTATACACAATTCCTCCATCTGACAGTGCAAGCAGCTAATCTGTTTGAAATCTTTGTCTAAGCTGATCTTAGTCAATAATGCTTAAGAGTCACATGTGCAAAACACTGAAATTATTTTCATGTTGCCAGGTTTGGCGCAATTTCCAAAGTCGTGTCCGCTCACCAAGTCTTATGTTGGATGCTAAAAGCTGGATTGATATTTCCATACTCTTCCCAGCTTCCAGCATGCACAGAAAACCTTGCATCTATATTGTGCCTTTCACAACCTCAGAATGCTTCAAAGTTGTTTGTGCCAGTGATATAAACAACTTTTTTAGGGTGGCACAACTGATAGAGCTGCTCCCTCACAGTGCTAGAGACCCGGGTTCGATCCTGACCTCGGGTGCTGTCTGCGTGAAGTTTCCACAATCTCCCTGTTTGAGTGAGTTTGTCAAAGTGGCTTTTCTCCTTGTGCTCCAGTTTCCTCCCACATTCCAAAGATATGCAAGTTTGTAGGTTAATTTGCCTCCATAAATTGCTCCTAGTGTGTACAGAGTGGAAGAGAAAGTGGGATAACACAGAACTGGTGAGAACGAGTGATCAATGGTCGGGGTGGGCCAGAGGGCCTGTTTCCATGCTGTATCTCTAAACTAACGATGGCGTAGTGGTAGAGCTACTGCCTTAGAGCGCCAGAGACCCGGGTTCGATCCTGATTAGGATACTGTCTACGGGTGGAGTTTGTACGTTCTCCCGTGACCTGCGTGGGTTTTCTCCAAGATCTTCGGTGTCCTCCCACACTCAAAGACGTACAGGTTTGTAGGTTGATTGGCTTGGTGTCAATGTAAAACTTGTCGCTAGTGTGTGTAGGATAGTATTAATGTGCGGGGATCGCAGGTTGGTGCGGACTCAGTGGGCCGAAAGGCCTGTTTCCAAGCTGTATCTCTAAACTAAACTAAACAAGACCAATGATGTGCTGCCATTGTCGTAATAAAGGCAACTGCTGTAATTATAATTTTTTAAAAATCTGAAACTAATTGTATGGAGCTCATGTTTGGGAATCAACATCTCACTTTCTGTGCATGCCTGTGTCGTGCCTGCTGAACTACAGCATGAACCAGCAGTTTGCAGCCCTCAGAAAAGTTTTATTTTAACGTTGAATTGTCAAAGCAGCAAAGTCATAACGGAGCAGTTTTTGTTCAAATTACCCATATGGCGAGAAATATTATTCTCGCTCTCAAAGGATTTTAATTGCTTCAGTATGTCACATCCTCCCTCTTCACATGGATGTAACAGATGTGATTGAATGAACATAAGTTATGTTCAAGTTTATTGTTGTAAATGCGGTTTATTCTTGTGATCATTTTCTGCCACATAATCGATGCATTATTTCAGTGTTCCTTTCCAATATTTTCTAATTTCTATAATTCCAATTTATAGTTCTCAGTAAAATGACCATAGTGAGTCTCAACCATTAAAACCCAGTATTCCTAACCTGAAACAAAATCAAAAGCATCTCAGTACTTTTGAGCAGCATGTGTAAATTTTATTTTCCATAGTACTGCAACGTAGTTCATAAACTTTAATAAGGCTGTGCTGTGGATTACATTTTCCTCTTAAAACATTTACTAAACTGTAGCTCATGCCTCTGGCACAATGCCTTTTTTCCATTGCCAGGCCAATAAAGTATTATACTGATTCCAAAAAGTACGACACGCATCTGACCAGAAAAAACAAAATGCTGTACTGAAGCCCGAGCCAGTTAAAACCACTCAGGTTTCCAGCACCGAATACAACAGATTACCCTTTCATTTTGCTTCGTAACTTCAAATGTAGCGTGCTTGGCACAAAAATGTTTGTCTGGAAATCTGTCCTGGCAAGAGGCACGGTATAAAAAATCTGCAGACCTCAAGAAAATCCACAGGCGTTGCCAGGAAAGTTGATCTCTGGGCTTTGCATGAACTGTTTAGTGTTTTTGAGTGAAATGTTGCATTGGCAGTGCTCCCTGTTGCAAAAATCTCTGTTACAAATAACTTTGCAAAGTAGTTTGTTTAACTTTGAGAAACTTTAAATGTTACCAGTTTGGGTTTATTCATGGACCAAAGTTTGGCATCCCACATATCTGAAATGTACCGAGGTCATGTGACACACACTGCTTCGGCAGATGGAGAGTACTCAACATGATCACAAAGTGAAATCGGTGGTTGACTCCATGATGCATGTCACTTGACCTCAGCTTGTCAAAATCAGACAGGCATGTCATAACTCGGCCAATACTTTAAAATCTTTGCTTCAGTTTCATCTTTTTTTAGCGTTTTTGACAAATGCAATGCTCTTTGTACAGTTGCCTTCCCTTTCTCTCCTCCCAACCATTACAGAATCTATCCTGTAAATAGGCTGTCCCATAAAATACCACACAATTCTTGGTGGAATTGGTGGAAATGTGTCAGCCTCTATAACAATCAGCACGGGAGCACCTCAAGGCTGCGTGCTCAGCCCCCTGCTGTACTCACTCTATACTCATGACTGCGTACCCGGTCATAGTGCGAACTCCATCATCAAGTTCGCGGACGACACCACTGTTGTGGACATATCACTGATGGGGATGAGTCAGAGTATAGAAGAGAGATCGAGCGACTGTCCATATGGTGCCAGCACAGTAACCTGGCCCTCAACACCAGCAATACCAAGGAACTGATTGTGGACTTTGGAAGGAGTAGGATGGGGACCCACAGTCCCGTTTGATGGTTGAAAGGGTCAGAGCTTCAAATTCCTGGGCGTGCACATCTCTGAAGATTTTCCTGGTCCGAGAACACTGATGCAATTATTAAGAAAGCACATCAGCGCCTCTACTTCCTGAGAAGACTACGGAGAATCGGTTTGTCAAGGAGGACTCTCTCTAACTTCTCCAGGTGCACAGTAGGGAGCATGCTGACCGGTTGCATCGTGGCTTGGTTCGGCAACTTGAGCGCCCTGGAGAGGAAAAGACTACAAAAAGTAGTAAACACTGCCCAGTCCATCATCGGCTGTGACCTCCCTTCTATCGAGGGAATCTATCGCAGTCACTGCCTCAAAAAGGCTGGCAGCATCATCAAGGACCCACATCATCCTGGCCATACACTCATCTCCCCGCTACCTTCAGGTAGAAGGTACAGGAGCCTGAAGACTGCAACGACCAGGTTCAGGAATAGCTACTTCCCCACAGCCATCAGGTTATTAAACTTGGCTCGGAAAAAACTCTGAACATTAATAACCCATTATCTGTTATTTGCACTTTATCAGTTTATTTATTCATGTGTGTATATATTATACAATGGTATATGGAAACACTGATCTGTACTGTAGTCATGCCTACTATGTTCTGTTGTGCTGAAGCAAAGCAAGAATTTCATTGTCCTATCAGGGACACATGACAATAAACTCTTGAATCTTGAATCTTGAACAAGCGGTGATGTGTACATTAAAACATATTGGAGTACACAGAAAACCCTTGTGCTTTTCCTTCCTAACACCTGACGTTTCAGTGTACATACTTTTGTCATATCTCTGTATGGCCATGTGATTTTAAATATTTTGTTGTCATAATCACACTTAAAGAAGTAGGCAGGAGAAAGTGTATTACATTTAAAGAGGTATCACCATCTTGTGAACCATGTTGTATAAACACTTATACTTTCAAAGATTTTGGTTTGCAATTTAATAAAACATTCTTACTGATGCTAATGTTTGTAATGTAGATTACTTTGTTCAGCAATTTCCGATTTTTAGATTTAACTTTTATAATCCTACGGCATTCTGGTCCATATAAGAGCACCACAAATATACGAAATCACCAGACTTTAAAACAGCTTGATTTGTGAAACATTGTGCAGCAAGCATATGTCCCATAGCAACCAAACCGTTACCAGATTTAGACCAGCCAATCAAAAAAGCTCCTGTCGTAACAGCCCAGACAAGAACAGGAGAGCAACATTTTGAAGTAGATGTCATGAATTCACCACATGTTATTGAATGTATTTTTTCCACAGCACTTCTACTCCTTGGCATCTTAACAATTGGATACTTCATTACACAATCAGTTTGCATTTATTTCTAATCATAATCAGAAAGCAGGCATATGCATCTGTAATACTAAAACTGTTCAACAGCAATTCCAGCTGCAATGCCTGCCAAGTGTCCTGTTGGATACATATCAATTTCCAAAATGAACCCAATGTGATTTTTATTTACGCAGGCCAATGCCACAAAATATTGAAGAATTATTCCACCTCTCTTTGAAAAATGCTTGAATACCATCCAGTGACCAGTACAGGTCACTGGATGGTATGATTAGCTTTGATGCTTCATCATTACTTGGAGGTGTAGCTGTGTTGTTGCTGTGATGTAATCCAAAGAGTTCCACCTAACAACACTGTTGGAGTGTATTAATAAAATGGATTGCAGCAATTCAAAAAAGCTCCACTACCTTCTCAGGAATTATTAAAGTTTTGCCTTGCCTGTGCTGCCTGTGTCTGATGAACGCATTAAAAAAAATTAAAGAAAGCAAACATTTCCCATTCCACTCAAACTTCCAGCTTTTCTATTTTAATCAAAATTGTTCAGTTTTACTTCAGAATCTAATTAAGAAAATATGGCGCTGTTTGTTAAGCTTCGACAGAGCTTTATTGGTGCACAGTAGATGCCAAGGCGGAGAATTAAAACAACAGGCAATTAAATAGTCAGATTCAGGCTTGTGGACGTTAGGAGGGATTTACAGATAAAGCACCCAATCTGCAAATTCTTAATTCCAGGTTTCAGTTTTTATATCAATGATTTAGGTGGGAAAATATCATAATTTATAATTTCCAAAGAAAAACTGAGAACTGAACAAATGAGTACTTGGCAGAGCCCATCTGTTTGTTCCACAAGGGTGACCCTGATCTTTTGTTGTTTCCCACTTTAATTCTCCATTACACCCCCACCTCCCCCCCCCCCCCCCCCCCCGGTTCATACACTGTACAATCAAAGCCCAAACTGGGCTCGAGGAACAGCACATCCTCTTCCATTCGGCTTTACAACCCTAGAAACTCATGAATTCCATGTCTGAGTCAGACATTTTTCTCTCTCCACACATGCTTCATGATCCGCTGAGTATTTCCAGCATTCTCTTTTGTTTTTAGATTTCCATCAGCTGCTGTGTTTTACATGTCACAATTCAAATATGAATTCTCCCTCTCCACTGCCATCATTTATCTCTCTCCATTTATACATTTCCAGAAAGACAGGATCAAATTATTATTTTTCTCCTAGAAAACACCAAAACTAATCACATCACCTGAACAATTCTGGCCTCCACCCTTTGTTTCCTTTTGTTCTCAACATTACTATCTCTCTCTGCAACTTTAAAATGTTTGTTTTCTCACTCTTCTGTTCAAGGATTGTTAACCTGAAATGTCAACTCTGTTTTTCTCTCCATAGATGCCATCTGACTGCTAAATATTATTAAGTAACAGAACAATATTTATCAAACATTTTCCAATTTAAACCCTACTTGTTTTTATGTGTTTAGGACCCTGACACTGATACTGAATATCAAGGATCACCTGAACCAGCGATAGAGTTGGAAGGCTTTGCTGAGTCCATTTCTGCTTTGTACAAAGATCCATCATTTCCTCCTCCTGTTCCTGCCCCTCATCCAGTTGTTGATATTGTAGGAGTGATAGCGCGCAAGGAATCCATAGAAGATCAGCTTATAGAGTGGTAGGTAACATGTTGAAGACATTGAAATGTTGTGAATTGTATACATTGATGATCTCAACTGAAGCAGAGGGTACTTTGGCAAAACAAATCTTCAATGCAAGTGCCACTTTATCAGCTACTGTATATTTAGATTGTGACCTTTTGCAGGTGAACTGAGGGCCAGTTCCTGGTGCACACCTGTAAACATACTGGTGCTGCTTCTTATTGGTGTTCCTCATACCACCCACATATATTCTTCAACTCTCTCTCAATCACACACATCTCCCTTGTCCAGTCACCTGCTTTCCCCTCATCTCCTCACACCCACTCCTAAATCATTTTGAGCTTGCTCCCTCTCTTGCTCTGCTCTTTAACATTCTGCCACCCTCCCACATATTCCCTCCCACTCTCCCACGTTCTGACTTCCTTCAGCCCTTTCCTAGCCATGATCCAGCTCATGATCTCAGACTGGCCCTCAGTTCATGGTGCACACTTGAAAACATTCCCAGCCCATACCGGTTCTGGCCACATTGTGGCCTTCAGTTCCCATTCCAGTCTGCTGCATTGGTGGCCCTACTATTCCATGGTATTCCATCAGTGCACCTGATCTCATACCTGACCTCATTGTATCTGCACACATGACCACATTCCTGGACACAATCCACCTGCAAACGGTCACAATTGATAAGGTCCCGCATTTGATAAGATCCCACATAGGAGATTAGTGGGCAAAATTAGGGCACATGGTATTGTGGGTAGAGTGCTGACATGGATAGAAAATGGTTGGCAGACAGGAATAAAGAGTAGGGATTAACGGGTCCCTTTCAGAATGGCAGGCAGTGACTAGTGGGGTACCGCAAGGCTCGGTGCTGGGACCACAGCTATTTACAATATAAATTAATGATTTAGATGAAGGGATTACAAGTAACATTAGCAAATTTGCAGATGATACAAAGCTGGGAGGCAGTGTGAACTGTGAGGAGGATGATATGAGAATGCAGGGTGACTTGGACAGATTGCGTGACTGGGCAGATGCATGGCAGATGCAGTTTAATGCGGATAAATGTGAGGTTATGTGAGACTATTATCTAAATGGTGTCAAGTTGGGAAAAGGGGAAGTACAACGGGATCTGGGGGTCCTTGTTCATCAGTCAATGAAAGTAAGCATGTAGTTACAGCAAGCAGTGAAGAAAGCGAATGGCATGTTGGCATTCATAACAAGAGTAGTTGAGTATCGGAGCAAATAGGTGCTTCTGCAGTTGTACAGCGCCCTAGTGAGACCATACCTGGAGTATTGTGTGCAGTGTTGGTCACCAAATTTGAGGAAGGACATTCTTGCTATTGAGGGAGTGCAGCTTAGGTTCATAAGGTTAATTCCCAGGATGGCAGGACTGTCATATGCTAAGAGAATGGAGCGGCTGGGCTTGTATACTCTGGAATTTAGAAGGATGAGCAGGGATCTTATTGAAACATATAAGATTATTAAGGGTTTGGACATGCTAGAGGCAGGAAACATGTTCCCGATGTTGGGAGAGTCCAGAACCAGGGGCCATAGTTTAAGAATAAGGGGGAAGCCATTTAGAACGGAGATGAGCGTTGCTGGTTAGAGAGGAGATTAACGCAATAGAAAGGAAGGACATTAGCTTGGAGGATGTGGAATCGATATGGGTAGAGCTGCGAAACACTAAGGGGCAGAAAACCCTAGTGGGAGTTGTGTACAGGCCACCTAACAGTGGAGTTGGGGATGGTATCAAACAGGAAATTAGAAATGCGTGCAACAAAGGTAAAACAGTATAATGGGTGACTTCAATCTACACATAGATTGGGTGAATCAAATTGGCAGGGGTGCTGAGGAAGAGGATTTCTTGAAATGTATGCGGGATAGTTTTCTAAACCAACATGTAGAGGAACCAACGAGAGAGCAGGCTATTCTAGACTGGGTATTGAGTAATGAGGAAGGGTTAGTTAGCAGTCTTGTTATGCGTGGCCCCTTGGGCATAGTGACCATAATATGGTTGAGTTCTTCATTAGGATGGAGAGTGACATTGTTAATTCAGAAACAAGGGTCCTGAACTTAAAGAAAGGTAACTTTGAGGGTATGAAACGTGAATTGGCCAAGATAGACTGGCAATTGATTCTTAAAGGGTTGATGGTGGTTATGCAATGGAAGGCATTTAAAGACTGCATGGATGAACTACAAACAATTGTTCATCCCAGTTTAGCAAAAGAATAAATCAGGGAAGGTAGTGCATCCGTGGATAACAAGGGAAATCAGGGATAGTATCAAAAAAAAAGATGAAGCATACAAATTAGCCAGAAAAAGCAGCCTAACAGGGGACTGGGAGAAATTCAGAGACCAGCAGAGGAGGACAAAGGGCTTGATTAGGAATGGGAAAATAGATTATGAAAGAAAACTGGCAGGGAACATAAAAACTGACTGCAAAAGTTTTTATAGATATGTGAAGAGAAAAAGATTAATTAAAACAAATGTAGGTCCCTTGCAGTCAGAAACAGGCGAATTGATCATGGGGAACAAGGACATGGCAGACCAATTGAATAACTACTTTGGTTCCGTCTTCACTAAGGAAGACATAAATAATCTGCCGGAAATAGCAGGGGACCGGGGGTCAAATGAGATGGAGGAACTGAGTGAAATCCAGGTTAGCCGGGAAGTGGTGTTAGGTAAATTGAATGGATTAAAGGCCGATAAATCCCCAGGGCCAGATAAGTTGCATCCCAGAGTACTTAAGGAAGTAGCCCCAGAAATAGTGGGTGCATTAGTGATAATTTTTCAAAACTCTTTAGATTCTGGAGTAGTTCCTGAGGATTGGAGGGTAGCTAATGTACCCCACTTTTAAAAAAAGGAGGGAGAGAGAAAACGGGGAATTACAGACCAGGTAGTCTAACATCGGTAGTGGGGAAAATGCTAGTCAGTTATTAAAGATGGGATAGCAGCACATTTGGAAAGTGGTGAATTCATTGGACAAAGTCAGCATGGATTATGAAAGGTAAATCATGTCTGACGAATCTTATAGAATTTTTCGAGGATGTAACTAATAGAGTGGATAAGGGAGAACCAGTAGATGTGTTATAACTGGACTTTCAGAAGGCTTTCGACAAGGTCCCACATAAGAGATTAGTATGCAAACTTAAAGCACACAGTATTGGGGGTTCAGTATTGATGTGGATAGAGAACTGGCTGGCAGACAGGAAGCAGAGTAGGAGTAAACGGGTCCTTTTCAGAATGGCAGGTAGTGACTAGTGGGGTACCGCAAGGCTCAGTGCTGGGACCCCAGCTATTTACAATATATATTAATGAACTGGATGAGGGAATTGAATGCAACATCTCCAAGTTTGCGGATGACACGAAGCTGTGGGGCAATGTTAGCTGTGAGGAGGATGCTAGGAGCTGCAAGGTGACTTGGATAGGTTGGGTGAGTGGGCAAATGCATGGCAGATGCAGTATGATGTGGATAAATGTGAGGTTATCCACTTTGGTGGCAAAAACAGGAAAGTAGACTATTATCTGAATGGTGGCCGATTAGGAAAAGGGGAGATGCAACGAGACCTGGGTGTCATGGTACACCAGTCATTGAAAGTAGGCATGCAGGTGCAGCAGGCAGTGAAGAAAGCGAATGGTATGTAGCAAAAGGATTTGAGTATAGGAGCAGGGAGGTTCTACTGCAGTTGTACAGGGTCTTGGTGAAACCACACCTGGAGTATTGCGTACAGTTTTGGTCTCCTAATCTGAGGAAAGTCATTCTTACCATAGAGGGAGTACAGAGAAGGTTCACCAGATTGATTCCTGGGATGGCAGGACTTTCATATGAAGAAAGACTGGATAGACTCGGCTTGTACTCGCTAGAATTTAGAAGATTGAGGGGGGATCTTATAGAAACTTACAAAATTCTTAAGGGGTTCAAGATTATTCCCGATGTTGGGGAAGTCCAGAACAAGGGGTCACAGTTTAAGGATAAGGGGAAGTCTTTTAGGACCGAGATGAGAAAATCATTTTTTACACAGAGAATGGTGAATCTGTGGAATTCTCTGCCACAGAAGGTAGTTGAGGCTAGTTCATTGGCTATATTTAAGAGGGAGTTAGATGTGGCCCTTGTGTCTAAAGGGATCAGGGGGTATGGAGAGAAGGCAGGTACAGGATACTGAGTTGGATGATCAGCCATGATCATATTGAATGGCGGTGCAGGCTCGAAGGTCCGAATGGCCTACTCCTGTACCTATTTTCTATGTTTCTATGAGGAAACACTTATTCACACAGAGAGTTGTGAGTCTGTGGAATTCTCTGCCTCAGAGGGCGGTGGAGGCCGGTTCTCTGGGTACTTTCAAGAGAGAGCTAGATAGGGCTCTTAAAGATAGCAGAGTCAGGGGATATGGGGAGAAGGCAGGAACGGGGTACTGATTGTAGATGATCACATGGAATGGCGGTGCTGGCTCGAAGTGCTGAATGGCCTACTCCTGCACCTATTGCCTATTGTCTATTGTCAATCTAACGCAATTCAAATACATTGCAGCTCTTGATTCAAATCTGCACAACCGCCCACTTTCCCAGCTCCTGTAGACCATCCTGGCCATACCCCATACCACTCCTGGTCCCAACTATGCTCTCTCTGCATATGTGGTCCCATTCCCAGCAATATCTATTCACTCACAGGATACCGTTCCCTGCCACGCTGTGCCTGCACTCCCGACCCCAATCCTGACCATGCTCCTCCTACATACATGGCCCCATTCGCAGGACACTCTGTACACTTACCTGGTGAATTTCCCAGCAGCGGTCTGCCTGTACACCTGGCCCCACCTGGCCTTGTTCCATCTGTACACCTGCCCACAATCCCCAAGGGAGCACAAGGTCAGTGGAAGCTGCCAATCAGGCATGTGCCGTCAGGGTAGGCAAGGTAGGCACTGCCTACCTGACTAAAATTATAAAATGGTCATTATTAAATATAAATCGTAAAGGCATGGGAGAATAATGCCTACCTCAGAGATCGCTCTCTTAGGTAGGCATAATTCTCTGTGCCTTTCATCCGCAGTGCATGTAACACGCGAAGGTCTGTGCAGCCCACGTTCCGTCGACGATGCTTCAAGCCGTCAATTTCCAGGGGATTGAAGGCAGCTGAAATTCTGCCTTTGCAGTACTGCGCATGTGCAGAGCATACTGCGCATGCGCAGCGCAAGTTTCTTGGCGGGTTTTTCAAACATGTATTGCCATTATCTCAAGAATATCTTAAGAAACAAAGAGAGAAGAATGGAGTTCATGTGCAAATGATGTGGTGAGTAGATTTCTTGGTGCTATATGTTTTAAATACCTTGTCAAGAACGATGTTGTTATACTGAGGGATAGCCAAGTCTATCCCTCATTGCTGCAGCTGATGGGAAGCGGCTGTTAAAGGACAGCGCTGCTGAGGAGGGGAGAAGGAGGGGGTCGGGGATCATGCCAGCAACTCACTTGCCGCGACGCTCCGGGCGCAGAGCCACTGCATTGTGGCCGGGGGGAGAAGTATCTCGGGTGGCTGCGAGCGGCCGCTGGGACCGGACAGCCTGGGTGGCTGCGAGCGGCCGCCACCTCAGCTCCTTCTGCCGGCCCTCGCTCACCTCTGGCAGTGCTCTCCGTCTGAAAACCTCTCTCCTGCTGCTCGCCGGCCTCACTCATGTCAGACGCTTCCGCAAATCTTTCAATTCCGACAGCGCGATCAAGGGACCAATTGAGGTTACTCGGCCATCGAAATTTAAGGATTTGCGGGTAGCGGCTGACATGAGCGAAGCCGGCGAGCGGCAGCGATGAGTGAGAGAGATGTTCAGACGGAGAGCACTGCCGTGAGCGGAGGCTGGCAGAAGGCGCTGAGGTGGTGTCCACTGTCCGGTCCCAGCAGCCGCTCGCAGCCACCCGAGCTACTTCCCTCTCCGCCCACAATGCGGTGGCTCCGCACCCGGAGCGCCGCGGCAGCGATGTGAGTTACTGGCATGATCCCCGACCCCCTCCATCTCAATGCTCCTGCCCTCCCCGCAACTTTACCCCTGACCAGACACCCCACACGCTGTGAAAGGAACTCTCCCCCCAATTGGTCCCTTGAACAAGTGTTGTCATTCAATAAGATCACAACTGATTCAACTTGTCCCGGTGTGCTCCGTTTTTCCCACCATCTCTCCACCTGCCGTCACCCTCCACCCCCACCCCCCACCCATTCAGTAATTCAGAATGAAGGAGATTTGGAAGCCTTGGGCAAATTGCTTTCTTTATTTTTTTGAGCGTGAGAAATTCTATGTCCCACCAGCATTCTATGTCCCACCAGCCTTCTTTCAAAATTTAGCAACTCAAAATGGGGGGTGCGTTTTCATTGCTGGGAAATACAGTACTTTATTAAGAGATTTGGCTTTTGAAGACTTTATAAAAGTCGACTGACAGCTTACGGAAAGAACAATCTGTGCATGCGCGGTTTAAGATGTTTTTCAAGCCGACTGACTGCCTACCCTGAGTAATTACTCACGGCACGTGCCTGCTGCCAATGTCTCATGCAGCTTGAAATGTAGAACACAGTTCTATGCCTTTTTAAAAAAAAGATCTGTCCACATATTATGAATATTTTCTGTTATGACATCAAATATTGAAATCCTTATTCCAACAGGGTTGAACAAGAACTCATGTCCCGAATCATTAGTAAGATGTGTCCTGTACAGCCTGTGGAACATGTTATTCATTCCGAAGTGAGGAGAGTGTGCTGTCATGCTCAGATATTGGTATGTCTCACCTTAACATCAACTTAAAGTGCTGCGCCAATTTAGATTCAAGCTTATCCTAATAATGTTTAATATGAATTATGCAAGGTTGTTTAAGTTAAGGAAGATTGCTTCCTACCTTTGAATTTTTACCATTGTACACATTTGGGGATTTTGTAAATTATCTCTATTTTTCGAACTCTTTTATTCTCCGTGTTTTCCTTTGACATTTCCGTTTTTTTGCCTGGATGTTGGATGTTAGCAATGTATCTCTGCAAAAATGTCTCTGAGGAGTAATATGCTTCTGATCGTCCACTTTTCCATATTGTAACCAGCTTTGGGAAAATGGCTAAAATTTGACAAATGCTACACGTGGAAGTCATAAGTTCGAATCCACATTTCTTGCAGCATAATTAATAGTGGGCTGGTACAAATCTTGGCCACACTAGCTCAGTACTTACTGTTCGGTGTTGACATTAATTCAAATGTCCTGAACTCAATGTTGGCAGCTTTTTGGATAATCTCTCTTTGATAAATGTGACATATTCCCATGACATCTGCTACCGCCAATGTGTTCTCTTCACCAGTCACATCTTTTCATCCCCTTTCTGCCTTCTGCAGAGACTGCTCCTCCGCAACTTCTTGGTTCACTCATCCCTTTACAGCTAACCCACCCCCTTCCCAGGTACATTCACCTGAAACTGTAGGAGATATAACACCTGTCCTTATACCTCCTCCCTCACATCCATCCAGGGACCACAGTAGTCCTTCCAGGTGAGGCAGAGATTCACGTGCACCTCCTCTAACTACATCTGCATGTATTTTGCTTCAGTTAGACCGAGTGTAGACTCGGCGACTGTTTCAATGAACCATTGCGCTCCGATGACCCCAAGGCCTGCTGGATCTCCCGGTTGCGAACCATTTTAACTCCTCTTCTCATTCCCATACTGACCTTTCTGTCCTGACCCTCCTACATTGCCAGAGTGAGACTGCACACAAACTGGAGGGACAGCACCTCCTATTCTACTTGGGTAGCTTTGGGTACAACTCAATGGAAAAAACATTGCATTCTCTGCTTTTAGGAAACTATCCTGACCTCCCCCCAGTTTCTATTCCCCCCTGTTTCCCCATTCCTCTCCCCTGTGCCTCACCTGGACACGCATTAATTTCTCCCCTCTACCTACATTCCTTCCTCTGGTATAACAATTTGCAATTCTTCAGTCTCTTTGTCTCACACCTTCTGTCTTTTCATTTCTGGCCTTTGTCCAACCTTCTGCCAATCGAAAAAACACCCCTCATCTTAATCCACATATCACTTGCCAGCCTTTGTCCTGCCTTTCCTCTTTACCAGCTTTCTCCCCAACCCCGCAACACAATCATTCTGAACAAGATCCTGACTGGAAACATCATTTATCCATGTTCTGCAGGGATGCTACCTGACCCACTGAATTACTCCAGCTCTTTGTGTCATCTCATGACATTTCTTTTGTATTAAAAGGCCATGTTTTGCTTGTTCTTGTTTTAAGGGAGCCATATTTTGTTTTCTTCCCTTACCTCCACCTCCGCCCCTGTGCCCTACCTAGACTCGCACCGAGCTCTCCCCTCCCCCTCCCTCTCCACCTACATTCCTTCATTTGGCTTCACAATTTGCAATGTTTCAATCCTTTTGTCTCACACCTTTTTTTCTTCTTCTCTGGCCTTTGTCAACCACCTACCTATCAGAAACCCCACTTTGCTTGTGTTTCCTTTTACCTGCCACACTTTGTCTAGCCCCTCCTCTCTTCCAGCTCTCTTTCCCTCCCCCCCACCCACAATCAGTCTGAAGTAGGGTCCCACCCCAAAATGTCACCTTATTCTGTAGAGATGCTGCCTGATGCACTGAGTTACTCCAGCACATTTATGTCTTCTCATATTTCTGTTGTTTAAAGAGAGCCATATTTTCTTGTTTACACTTTCACTATTAATAAAATGGCACTTTCACAGTAGAGATATGAAATAAGTATCTTTCTTTTCTTCTCTGAATTAAAGCTGAATGATTAGCGTGTAACTCTGCCGTCCTCTGATGGTTGTTAACGAGGCAGCTTTTTCTGCCCCGATTTCATTTGTGTAAACAGGAAATATATAATTTTCTGTAGCATCATTTACTAATGTGCATTCTGCTTTGATATGGTTTCCAGAGCTAAGATGTTATTGTTTGCTTCCTCAACAGTAGAAGCTGCTGGAGGAGGAGGCTTGCAGCTTTTTGTGGATGCAGGCGTTCCTGTGGACTCTCAACTCGTTCGACAGTTTGTAGATGAAGCACTTGCTGAGATAATCGCCATTATGCTGGGCAGCGCCAGAGTGAAAGTAAAACACTCGTACTAGAACCTCCTCAACAAAGAACACCTTCACCGGTTAGAAGTTCTCATATTCCACAAAACATTTCGAGACTGAACACATTTATCTCAATAATGTGTATGAGAATAGTGTCTGATATTGGGTCTGAATCCTAATCAAACGCAAGTGGCACAGCATGGAATTGGGAGTGATTTAATCACGCCCACTCATCATTTAATTTCTCAGCTTGCACAGCAGTAAATGATGTGTTGCGCTGGTGTGAAATGTAAGCATTTTGTTGTCTGAACTAGGCATCATCAGTGATTAATATAAAACCATGCAAAAAAACGATGCTGGTGAATCAAAATGAGCATCTACTCCCCAAAGGTATCAGGGTAGTTTGATGTAAAAAAAGTAGACATGATTTATACTGACTATAACATTAAAAACAATGCAGGGCTTCTATTCATGTAATATATAAAGGAATATTCACAATTACTAATGCCTATTCGCTAGAAGTGAGTTTGAAGCTATCTAGATTACTTTGCCCAGAATCCTCAAAAGAAAAATACAATTGAACATTCTGACTGAAAGAATTCTTCTGCATAAAGAATTCCACCCTACGCTGTGTTTCTGAATCTTGCTGTAAAGGTCTCAAGAAAAAAATATCTAAGTGCAAGCATACCTGGTAACATAAAAATGAGGAAGTATTAGGTATTTGGCCTCTCCAACCTGTTCTGTCAGTCAATAAAACCATGACTGATTCTATTGTAACTCCAACCCTGCATGCCCACCAGTCCCCAATTCATTCAGTGCCTTACTTATCAAGAATCTATTTATCTCTGCCTTAAAAGTATTCAAAGTAAACTTCCACTGCCTTTTGAAGAAGAAAGTTCTGAAGACCCAGGACCCTGAGAAAGAAGAAAAATCACCCCATCCCTGTCTTAAATGGGTGACCACCTATTTTTAAACAGTGATCTCTTTATTTTTGTATTACAGTCACAACAACTATTTTCATACTTGGCATCTGCTGTCATTCCAATCTCGCCACACTCTATACATGCACTAAAAATGACATGGCTATTTAGGCTGGTCCTGGAATTCAACTTAACTATATTATTAGAACAAAACACTGCTGTTCTTTGGAGTATAGTTTTAGCCCTGCTACATATGTTCATGTCAGTGGTATATTTTGTAAAATTTAATTGAGGCCTCCAATTAAGAATATACTTTTAACAATCATCAAATTGTGCTGCATCTTGATGCTTGAGATGAAGGGACTGTGCTTATTAATTACTGCATCGTGCATCTCATTTTGCCTTTCCTCAATCATCCACTTCTGAGTTGATAGGGATTATCATTATATACAGTGGCTTGCAAAAGTATTCGTACCCCTTGAACTTTTCCACATTTTGTCACGTTACAACCACAAACGTAAATGTATTTTATTGGGATTTTATGTGATAGACCAACACAAAGTAGCGCATAATTGTGAAGTGGAAGGAAAATGATACATGGTTTTCAAATTTTTTTACAAATAAAAAACTGAAAAGTGTCGCGTGCAAAAGTATTCAGCCCCCTTTACTCTGATACCCCTAAATAAAATCCAGCGCAACCAATTGCCTTCAGAAGTCACCTAATTAGTAAATAGAGTCCACTTGTGTGTAATCTAATCTCAGTATAAATACAGCTGTTCTGTGAAGGCCTCAGAGGTTTGTTAGAGAACATTAGAGAACAAACAGCATCATGAAGCCCAAGGGACACACCAGACAGGTCAGGGATAAAGTTGTGGAGAAGTTTAAAGCAGGGTTAGGTTATAAACAAATATCCCAAGCTTTGAACATCTCACGGAGCACTGTTCAATCCATCATCCGAAAATGGAAAGAGTATGGCACAACTGCAAACCTACCAAGACATGGCCGTCCACCTAAACTGACAGGCCGGGCAAGGAGAGCATTGATCAGAGAAGCAGCCAAGAGGTCCATGGTAACTCTGGAGGAGCTGCAGAGATCCACAGGTCAGGTGGGAGAATCTGTCCACAGGACAACTATTAGTCGTGCACTCCACAAATCGGGCCTTTATGGAAGAGTGGCAAGAAGAAAGCCATTGTTGAAAAAAAGCCATAAGAAGTCCCGTTTGCAGTTTGCCACAAGCCATGTGGGGGACACAGCAAACATGTGGAGGAAGGTGCTCTGGTCAGATGAGACCAAAATTGAAGTTTTTGGCCTAAATGCAAAACGCTATGTGTGGCGGAAACCTAACACTGCACATCACCCTGAACACACCATCCCCACTGTGAAACATGGTGGTGGCAGCATCATGCTGTGGGGATGCTTTTCTTCAGCAGGGACAGGGAACCTGGTCAGAGTTGATGGGAAGATGGATGGAGCCAAATACAGGGCAATCTTGGAAGAAAACCTGTTAGAGTCGGCAAAAGACTTGAGACTGGGGCGGAGGTTCACCTTCCAGCAGGACAACGACCCTAAACATACAGCCAGAGCTACAATGGAATGGTTTAGATCAAAGCATATTCATGTGTTAGAATGGCCCAGTCAGAGTCCAGACCTAAATCCAATTGAGGATCTCTGGCAAGACTTGAAAATTGCTGTTCACAGACGCTCTCCATCCAATCTGACTGAGCTTGAGCTATTTTCAAAGAAGAATGGGCAAAAATTTCAGTCTCTAGATGTGCAAAGCTGGTAGAGACATACCCCAAAAGACTTGCAGCTGTAATTGCAGTGAAAGGTGGTTCTACAAAGTATTGACTCAGGGGGGCTGAGTACTTTTGCACACGACACTTTTCAGTTTTTTATTTGTAAAAACATTTGAAAACCATGTAGCATTTTCCTTCCACTTCACAATTATGCACCACTTTGTGTTGGTCTATCACATAAAATCCCAATAAAATACATTTACGTTTGTGGTTGTAACGTGACAAAATGTGGAAAAGTTCAAGGGGTATGAAAACTTTTGCAAGCCACTGTATATATTGTAGGTAATTTGTGCAGCTAGTCTCAGAATAATAGTATGTTAAAAGTCTACATGGTGAAAAACAAAAACTATATTAATATATTTCTTAACACCATGTTTACAATTAAGAAATTATGCTCATTTTCTCATTTTCTCTATTCCTTTGATTTTTTTCATATTGTAGTGTGGCTGCTGCTACTTTTGGACCCTGCCTTGGGGAAAGCCAATTGGCCTTTATTTGCTACTTGTCTAACAACCGAGCTTTGATAAAATATGGCAGGAGCGGTATTGTGAACTTATCTTACTGAGCCACAAAATAGTGAAACAGGTGATAGGCCAGTTCACGGGATAGCATAACATCAAGTCAGAAAACCTTTGTATTGTTTTCTGATGTAACGTGTTAAAAATTGCTTGGAAAAGGTTAAAATACAGTACTTTAAATAACTACTCAGTTTATGTGTCAACAAAGTGGATTATCTTTAAAAAATATATATGTCACTGGCAATCTCTACTATGAATTTAAATCTGTGGTGTAGAGAAAAGGGAACTTGATTTACATAAGCATTTTGCAATGAAGATAAGTAAACTGCGGGCAAATATTTTTCTATTTAACCACAAGCAAAATCTGATAATTTCCAATTGATTCCTTTCTTAGATTAGCATGTTGATAGTAGTAGGCAGAAGATTTGCTTTAATAAACTTGAAATATGTTAGCGCTATCCTTTATCTAATGATATCTTGGTTATGAAAGGCGGAAGACTGAAAGGCCTGTCCCACTAGGCGATTTTTTTAGGCGACTGTCATATTTTCGTAGCAGGTCGCGGAAAAAACGGCGACTGGACTAATGGACCTGTCCTACTTAGGCGATTTTTTAGGAGACTGCTGGCAACTACAACAATAGAATTCACCGAAGTCAGCACCGGCGACAACCTACTTCATCTGGCGACAACCTACGTCATCCTGGCGACAACCTATGTCATCCTGGCGACAACCTACGACAGCACCTACGTCAGGAGAAGACAAGCTACGACAAGCCCATGGGCGTCGACTGTCGCCGAAAAGTTTTGAACATTTCAAAATCCAGCAGTGACCAGAAAAACGCTACGATTCTTTGGGCGACTGAGGAGACTATTCACGACCATACAGGCGACACCCCTGTGACCGTGTGGTGACAGCCTAGTCGTTGGCAGTCGCCTAAAAAATCGCCTAAGTGGGACAGGCCCTTGAAGCGCTAAAAATGTACACTCCAAAACATATAGCAGAAATGTAATTTTCATTTTTTTCTGATTAACTTGTTTTTGTCCAACGAAAAGGCTGTGTGCTTGACTATTTAACATTTATGGCCACAAATTTGACACAACCAAGTTTATAAATCTGTTGTAAAATTTGGTGTTTCTTTTTAGAAGATAAAGATCTATTTATATATTTTTTACATAAGCATTTATTTCTTTGTGAAATTATTTTAAATGGTCGGTAAGTCAATTTTGTTAGCATCACAAAGTGTTTCGTTAGAAGAAATAACTTTGTCATATGGTGGTATTCTAAGCCACCCTGTTCTTTGGTCTGTATAGAGTTTTTCATCTCAATCAGGGCCTCATTCATGCCACTTGCAGCTATGGGTGTCAAGGATTGATATTGTGCCCATGAGGTTTTTATTTAATTTATTCAGATATGTATAAAATCATTCAGCGTTTATAAACAGTCTTGAAAATATTTTAAAATATAAAAGCAAAATTGATTGTAAGGATTTTAAAATCCTTACATATCAAAAACTTTGATACTTATATGAATAAAATATTTTAAAGAAAGAAACATTTAGCTCCCCCTCTGAAATAAATGTGGTCTTAAATCAATGTCTCACATTCCCAGCAGGAAATCCTGTCTTTCCCATTGGACCCCATTCAGAGTCCAGCATCTGAACCGAGTGGCATATCCACTGGCAGCTGTGGTCAATAAATCTTATGGGTGATCCATACAAGCCTGAACTTGTGTGGTAATAACTGAATGTTAGCGATTCTCTTCAGAACTGTTGGGCGACAGTTACCAGGATATTGGCACAATGTTTTCTAAACAATCCTCATACTGAATTTATTGTAGATTTGCATATCAAATCTCCGGTCTTCACGAGGCTATTGTGCTTCATCGTCATAGTGGGGAGTTCCAGGATGGCTGGAAAACTTTGCAGAGAATTAAAGTTCAAAAGTTCTGTAATAATTTCTCAAAATTAGTTGCTAACATATTGAAATTGCTAGCCAGTCTCTCCCAAATTGTTAGGCAACCTGTCATGGTCGAGCTCAGTGCAGAGTTGGATGTGTTAGTGTGGATTCATAGATGCAGTCACTTTAAGCTCATATAACCTCCGAACTGCTTCAAATCAAAACCCAATCTTGGTCTGACTGCCTGATTTATTTGCACTTTACCATTCCTACAGATAATGCTGATTCCAACACCAGTTCCAACACCAAGACAGACGCCATCACCTCCAGCTAGAAATGCTACCCTCATTCAAACACCAGAGCTCACACCCCAAGGTTCTGTTGAGAACGAATCAGAATCGGAACCAGAATTGGAACCTTTCGTGAAGTCACCACTAAGTGAGTAGAAACCTTCCCTGCGACGTATGCTGTGTTTTCCATAAGGTGGAAGATAATATTGGTATTAGTACTGATTTATTATTGTCACGTGCACTGAAATACAGTGAAAAGCTTTTCTTCAATCAAAATCAAAATCAGATGGTATTACACATGAATACAATCAAACCATACACATGTACAACAGGCGGAACAAATAAATAAATGCTAAAAGTGCAGAATATCATTTTCAACATTGTAATGTACCCATATGTAGAATTTCCTTGAGTTTATTTAGATATTAGAAAAGATCCAGCTCATTATATTACATGGAGGATACCCTTAAACAATTATCAGGAAAATTATTGAACAATCATTCCTTGTTATATATGTCTTATGTATTTGTTATGTCTCAGGATTCATTCAATTGTCCATTCATGTCTACTTGACTCATGTCAAGCTCGACAGGATCTGACTAAGTGTGTCATGTTCACGCTGGTTCAGGCCCACATTCTGGTAATGCATTCACTTTGGGGGTCATGCTGTACTGACCCAGGTCAGTACTTTATCCATATTCAGATTATTTACTTTATAGGAAAGTAACATTCATTTAGTTGATAGATTCAGATCCATTTATTTGATAAATCATTATTAAACAAATTAGTACCATGTTTGAGATTGTTACATTTATAATGATGGCTAAATTGAATGTGGGATAATCATCGGCGATCATTTAAAATCAAGTATGACTGTCTGAAGAAGGGTTTCGGCCCGAAACGTTACCTGTTTCCTTCGCTCCATAGATGCTGCTGCACCCACTGAGTTTCTCCAGCATTTTTGTGTACCTTCGATTTTCCAGCATCTGCAGTTCCTTCTTTAACACATGACTGTCCTCCTGGTGGATGCTTTCTGTGGGTCTTGTGATGACTGAAGAGGCTGATCCTGGAGGTTCAGATCTTTTGAGGGATGTCGCATGGTATGTCCCTCCAGGAGGATGCCTGTGCACAACAGCTTTTAGCATGAGAAGACTGGTGCGCAGACAGCCACTATAGAGTCTTTGACAGAGACAGACCCAGGTCCAATGTCATGGTCTCTATGATGGTTGGGAGTCTCTCCCTGCTGCAGCCTTCTCCCTCCTTAGCCATTGTGGTGCTCCATCCGTTGCCCAGCAACCATCCTCCAGCCATTTCATCATTGAGGTCTTCATCTTGGGACATGCTTTGTTAGGAACCTCCCCCTGTCATCTGCCCATGATGGTTGACCCTGCCAGGATCATAGCTCCAGATGGTTTAGCTCTCAGGGGAAATTGTATCATTATGTGCAGTTCTCGTTGCCCCATTTGAGGAAAGATGTGCAGACTTTGGAGAGGGTGCAGAGAAGGTTTACCAGAATGCTGCCTGGATTAGAGGGTTGCAGCTACAGGGAGAGGTTGAATCGACTTTGTTTCACTGGAGCATCGGAGGTTGAAGGGTGACTTGATAGAAGTACATAAAATCATGAGAGGTATAGCTAGGGTAGACAGTCAGAACCTTTCTTAGTGGAAATATCCAACACCATAGGGCATTGCTTTAAGGTGAGAGCGGGAAAGTTTAATGGAGATGTGCAGGGCAATTTTTTTTGCATAAAGAGTGGTGGGGGCCTGGAACGTACTGCCTGGAGTGGTGGTGGAGGTAGACATGATAGTGGTGTTGTTTCAGAGACTTTTGGATAGGCACATGGAAGTGCAGGGAATAGAGGGATTATGGAGCATATGCTGGCAGATCATTTTAACTTGGCATCATGTTCTGTACAAACATTTGTGGGCCGAAGGGTCCGTTCCTGTGCTGTACTGTTCTATGTACTGATCCATCAGGATCATATTGGCTATATTTGAGTTATGTTTCGGGCTTGTGGTCCAACAGACCTCTATCATTATGTAAATATAATTTCCCATGTGTGACAAGAAAAGATTGTTCAAAAACATTGCTCCTGTAGGAAGATGGTTTTTAAGTGGATAGGACATACATGCCCTGAAATTCAGTTGGCATCCTGCTGATTTCCCACTGCAACTCCCTGTGTGGAGCCAGTGGAACCTCCAGGGAAAAAGTACAGGTGGTCTGAATGTGCTGTTTTTCCTAATGTCCTGCCAGATTTATATCAATTTGATTGTTGCTGAGAAGCGGAGTCATTAGTTTGTTGAAACAAATTGGGTTTAACTGACATGGCACTCAGCTGAAAGATGAGCTTCAGTTTGTAATCCATCTTTTAACATTAATTCAAGTCAGGGCACACATAATGACAGTATAAGTTTCAAAACACAAATTTACCTTGACGTTCAATGCTCCGGTCAATTTTTGATCATCGCTTTAACCAACCTCCTTTTCATTTAGATTGTTCAACAATTTGAGGAGAATTTCCAGCATTGGTAATCTTAAGAGTTTTATTTCCTCTGCTTCTCGGAAACTTAACAACCATACTGCTTCTTGCTTATTCTCAATTATCCAACTAAGAACCTGTTGTTGATTTGAAGATGCATGATGAGAAAATTGTCATTAGCAGTCAACTAAACCATTTATGCAAACTGTAAAAACATGTGGTTAAGATAGAGTTAGCACTGAAGTTGTAATTTTTTTTACAGTATATAAGTTACTTCTTTCTTGAGTCTTTAACATATTCAAATGTTTTCTAATAAGTGGAGGAACAATTGTTGTATAACTCTTCCAAACAATGGGTTTGGTTGCACTTGGAAACTTTTTGGAGAAGACTCTAAGGACTGCGAGGGAAAATCAACATGGCTTTGTATGGGGGAGAACATGTCTCACAAATGTGATTAAGTTATTCGAGGTAGTGACAAAAATGGTTGATGAGGGTAGGACTATGGATCTTTTCCACATGGACTTTAGTAAAGCATTTGACAACCATTGTAGATTGGTCCAGAATATGTCATATGGGATCCATTGGATCCCATATGGTAAGTAAATTGGATCCCAAAACTAGCTTGGTCAGAGAGGTCAGAGGGTAGTGGTGGTGGAGTGTTCTCTGGTTATAGTTGTGCAAGGATCAGTTCTGGAATCTTTGTTGTTTGTAATATATGTTTATGAATTGGATGAAAACTTAAGTGGCCTGATGAAGATGTTTCTAATGACACACAAAATTGTGAAGTAGTGGATGGTCATCTACAGCTGTATATAGATCAGTTGGAGATTTTGGGCAGAGAAATGGCATATGCAGTTTAATCCGGACAAGTATGAGATATTGCATTTGGGGAAGTCAAATGCAAAAGAGGGTATATAGTAAATGGCAGGATCTTTAGCAGCATTGATGAATAAAGGGATCTTGGGATGCAAGTCCATGGCTCCATAAAATTGGTAACGCAAGTAGATAGGGTGATGAGGAAGGCATCCTTGCCTTTATTAGTAGGTGCATTGGGTATGAAAGCTGGCAAGTCATGTTGCAGTTGTGTAAAATTTAGGCCACAATGGAATATTATGTGCAGTTCTGGCTGTTTCATTATAGGAAGAGTGTGGAAGCCTTGGAGAGGCTCACCAGGATGTTGCCTGGATTGGACTATATTAGCTGTAAGGAGATGTCAGCCAAACCCGGGTTGTTTTCTCTGGAGCATCTGAGGCTGAGGGATGAAAGGATAGGAGTACACAACATTCTGAGAGGCTTAGGCAGAGTAGTCAGAATCTTTTTTCAAGGGTGGAAATGTCAAATACTGGAGAACATAGGTTTGAAATTAGAAAGGGAAAATGTAAAGTTGATTTGTGAGGCATGTTTAACATAGAGAGTGGCAGGTAGTTGGAATTCACTGCCAGAGGAGGTGATAGAAACAGCAATGTTCCAGAGGTGATTAGACAGACACATGAGCAGGCAGGATATAGTAGGGAAAGTGACTATATGCAGACGTATAGTATTAGTTTAGATTGTCATCATGGTGATCACTGACAAGATTGGCAGATGGGCCTGTAACTGTGCTGTACTTTACTTCATTATAATTTCAGAATAAGGGTCATTAATTTTTTGGGATGAGGTGACATTTCTCAGAGGATTGGAAATCTAGATCCCAGAGAACTGTGGAGGTAGTCACTGAATATATTCAAGCTGGAGATTGATGAACATTTAAACTACAGGAGAATACAAGCCCTTCCTAGATTACGCAGGGTTATGTTACTGCGAACTGTTCATAATCTGGAAACGAGGCCTCAAAATAAGTTCCGAAGTGGCAGGAGATGTAACCAGCCAGAAAGTCCATTCAGAAAGCAGCAGCCAGAAAGTCCATTCAGCCCAGCTCCCAAACGCTTGTTCAAATGTACGCGTTTGGATAGAATGGGAAAGTAACGATGAGATTAACATGATGGAGGGCCCAGTTGACTACTTGTGTTCTGGTTTATTATGTTACAGTGGAAAAGACACTGGATGAATTGATTTGGATGTTACTGGTGAGATTTTAAGATGTTAGGGTTTATTCACCTGAGCGGGGATGGTGAAGGAATGGTGTGACAACAGTGTTAGAGGCTTCGCACATGTTCATACAATGATTAGAATAGAAAGCTTAATCATGAGCTAAGTATAAAATAAATTTGAGTGGAAATGTTTGGAAAATGTTTGGAAAAGATGGTTGGAAAGCAAAATTCTCAAACAGAAATCGCAGGTGAGGCAGGTCTACGAAAAAATCTTTTGGAAACACTTGAATTGAGAGAAACATTAAAAAGTATGGCAGAAAAACAGGACATGGGGATTAGACTGTGTGATTTTTCCAGCAAAAATTGCTGGCATCGACTTTTGCTGTATGACTTACGTCTGGCTGTATTGTTACATTTAATGGATCTTTGTGGAGCAGAGCTGTTATTATTTGAAGACAGGCTTTCTATTTTTTTTAATGTAATTTAGCAAATTGTGCACATCAGGTCTTGCGTAGACTACTTGTGGAAGACTGAGTTACTATGGTAACTAGCTATGCTATCAAATAGACTGGAGCATATTGACACCAATAGATTTCTTTCAAGCTTCTCTTCCAGAAAGCTTATAAGTTCAGTGAACCTGTCATGGCAACAGGTTGATTGAAGGTACTTCAAAGGAAAAAAGTGGAAGAATTGATGTATCCTCCTACTGAGAAAGTAACAGAAAATTGAAAGCAGACATCTCTCATCCCTCTATTAAGATGGCTGGAGACGTACATAAATAACTTGAATGTTGAGATTTAAAAAAAATAATAGAAGTAGACTCCAGAAGTATCAGGACGGGAAGTTTAAGAAGGGATAAGAGAGTAAGGTCGGGTAAAATCGGGAGATGAGGCGAGGTGAATACCGAATGAAAGGGGTTGTATTCAAATGCACGTACTATAAGAATCAAAGTGGATGAGCTTGTAGCACAGTTAGAAATTGGTAAGTATGATGTTGTGGGAATTACAGAGACGTGGCTGCAAGGGGGAGCTAAATATTCAAGGTTATACTTCCTATCGGAAAGTCAGACAGGTGGGCAGAGGGGGTGGGGTAGCTCTGTTGGTAAGGAATGAAATTCAGCGAGGGGTGACATAGGATCAGAAGATATAGAGTCATTGTGGGTAGAGCTGAGAAATAGTATAGGTAAAAAGATCCTAATGAAAGTTATTTACAGGCCCCCTGTACATCAGGAGATATAATCGGCATGTAGGAAAGGCAATGCTACGGTGGTCATGGGAGATTTCAATATGCAGGTAGATTGGGAAAATCAGATTGGTACTGGACCCCAAGAAAAGGAATTTGTAGAGTGCCTCCAAGATGGTTTCTTAGAACAGCTTGTAATGGAGTCTACCAGGGAAAAGGTAATTCTGGATTTAGTATTGTGTAATGAACTGGATTTGATAAGGGAACTCTAGGTAAAGGAACCACTTGGAGATAGCTACCACAACATGATAAGATTTAACCTGAAATTTGAGAGGCAGAAGGTGAAATCAGTGTCGGTATTGCAGCTGAGCAAAGGGGACTACAGATGCATGACGGAGGAGCTGGCCAAAGTTGACTGGAAAGGGACCCGAGCAGAGATGACGGTGGCACAGCAATAGTAAGAATTTCTGGGAATAATTCAGAAGATGCAGGATATATTCATTCCCAAGAGGAAGAAAGATTCTAGGGGGAGAATGAGGCGACCGTGGCTGACAAGGGACGTCAAGGACAATAAAAACTAAAAGAGAAGGCATATAACATTGCAAAGGTTAGTGGGAAGCCAGAGGATTGGGAAGCTTTTAAAGAACAACAGAAGGTAACTAAAAAGGCAATCCGGAAAGAAAAGATGAAATACAAAGGTAAGCTAGCTAATAATATAAAAGAGTTTATTCAGTTATATAAAGCGTAAGAAAGAGACAAGAGTGGACATTGGACCGCTGGGAAATGATGCAGGAGAAGTGATAATGGCTAATAAAGAAATGGCAGAGGAGTTGAATAACTTTTTGGTGTCAGTCTTCACAGTGGAAGACACCAGCAATGTGCCTGAAATTCAAGAGAGTCAGGGGGTGGAAGTTAGTGTAGTGGCTATTCTAGGGAGAAGGTGCTTGGGAAGCTGAATGGGCTGAAGGTGGATAAGTCACCAGCACTGCACCCTAGGGTTCTGAAAGAGGTGGCTTTAGAGAATGTGGATGCATTGATGGTGATATTTCAAGATTCATGAAAGTCAGGAGTGGTTCCAGACGATTGGAAAATTGCTAATATTACCCCGCTGTACATGAAGGGAGCAAAGCAGAATAGTGGGAACTATAGGCCGATTAGTCTGACTTCAGTGGTGGGTAAGATTTTAGAGTCCATTATAAAGGATGAGGTTACAGAGTACTTAGAAGTTCATGATAGAATAGGCCAAAGTCAGCATGGTTTTGTGAAGGGGAGATCTTGCCTGACGAATCTGCTGGAATTCTTTGAAGAAGTAAATAGTAGGACAGACAAAGGAGAGCCAGTGGACGTTGTTTACCTAAATTTTCAGAAAGTCTTTGATAAGGTGCCATAAGCTGCCGAGGAAGATGAGAGCCCATGGAATCAAAGGAAAGATACGAGCATAGATAGCAGGTTGGCTGGATGGGAGAAGGCAAAGAGTGGCAATAAAGTGGGCTATTTCTGATTGGCTGCCAGTGACATTCGGAGTTCCATGGGTCGGTGCTGGGGCCGCTACTCTTCACGTTGTACATTAATGATTTCTCATTACACGTTGTACATTAATGATGCACTCTTTCCAGCTTAACAACATCTTTCCCATAGCAGGGTGACCAAACTGAACAAAATATTCCTTATGAAGCCTCACCAAAATCTTGAACAATTGTAACATAACATCCCAACTTCTATACTCAATACCCTGACTGACGAAGGCCAATGCATCGAAAGCCTTCTTGACCACTCTGTCTGCTTGTGACGCCACGTTCAAGGAACTATGTACCTGCACTTCTAGATCCCTCTGCTGTACAACACTCCCCAGAGTCCTGCTGTTCACTGTGAAGGTCCTGCTCTGGTTAGACTTCCCAAAGTGTGCTCCTTAGTACCCAAAACTTTAGCAAGTTCCTGTCTCATACCATCAAAGTTGGGCTTGCCCCAATTCAGAAATGTAATTTGTGGGCTCACCCTGTCTTTATCCATAACTATATAAAAACGAGTAGAACAGTGGTCGCTGCTCCCAAATAGGCTCACCCACGGACATTTCAGTCACCTGCACTTCCCAATTTCCTAAGAGCAGATTAAGCTGTGCCCTCCCCCTTGTCGAGCCCTCCACATATTGGCTGAGGAAACTTTCCTGGACACATTTCACAAATTCCACCCCGTCTAAGCCCTTCGCACTATGACAGTTGCAGTCTATACTGGTAAAGTTAAAATCCACTATTATGACAACCTTATTAGTCCTACAGCTGCCTGCAATCTCGTGGCATATTTGTTCTTCTAATTCCCGTTGCTATTTGGGGAGCTGTGGTGCACTCCCGACAAGATGATCATCCCATTTTTATTTCTCACTTCTACCCATATAGCCTCACTAGACGAACCATCAGTAATGTCATCTCAGTCTGCTGTAGTGACATTCTCTTTAATCAATGAAGCAACACCCCCTTCTCTTTTTACCACCACCTCTATCTCTCCTGAAACATTAAGCAGCCAGTCCTGTCCATCTCTTAACCCAGTTTCTGTAACAGCTACAACGTCCATCGCATGTACATTTCCACACCTTGAGTTCATCTGTCTTACTCATCAGGCCTCTGGCATTAAAATAATTACAATTCAATACAACAGTCCTTCCTTCCTCCCTGCGTGTACTTGCCTATTATGTCCCCTGAACTTTCTTCAGCTTCCATTGAGACTACCAGCCTCTCGCCAGCCTCCATCCTGCAATGGACCCCGCCTCCCTCCCATTCTAGGTGAAATTACTGTACAGATCAATGCTATCTGTTTTGGCAACAAAGTGTGGGCCTAATTTTGCCTTTAGTTCAGAATTGCTAGAACTCCCTATAATGGCAGTTAGCAAAATGTTATGCTCTTCCTGTAAAATATGGAGGATCAATGAGAAGTCGTGTCCCTGATGATTATGTTTGCAGAAACCGTGTTCAGCTCCAACTCCTCTCAGACTGCATGGATCAGCTGGTGCAGCAGTTGGACTCACTGAGGGCAGAAAGTGTTAATAATAGATTGGAGTTTCAAAGATGTGGTCACAGCACAGGTCCAGCCAGGTAGAACAGGCAGGCAGGCACTGCAAGGATCTCCTGTGGCAGTTCTCTTCTCTGACAAGTATACCATTTTTGATATTGTTGGTGGAGAGGGGCTTGGCCTCCAGGGAAAACAATAGCAGCACAGTTGCACCACAGATGGGTAAGTCAAAGCCTCGGTGAGTTTAGCCCAGGCTTTCACCGATAGACAGGTTTTCATACAGAGGGTAGTGGATATATGGAACAATCTACCAAAGGCAGTAGTTGAGGCTGGTACTATAACAACATATAAAAAGCATTTGGACAGGTACATGGATAGGAAATGTTTAGAGGAACATGGGCGAAATGTAGGCAGGTGCGACTAGTGTAGATGGGGCATCTTGGTCGACATGGGCAAGTTGGGCCGAAGGGCCTTTTTCTGTGCTGTATGACTGTGACTCAACTCAGCCATCTGACAATTTAATAGGCAGGACTTCACTATTGATATCACTGGTAATCCCCCTGATCTCTATCTCCTCTCCACCCTCCAATCCATTTGTTGCTTCTCTATTTTTATGCCATGTCACAGTTTAGGGCCTCATGGTCAAGACTGTACCCTGCTTTGCCCACCAACGCCTATTGGGAGATGGGAAAAAAGTTGACGGATTTATATTCCAGAGATGACCACAAAATCAGTTAATTATTGTCAATAAAAATAAAGATTTATCTTAATTATTCAAATGTTTTATTACTGTTCCAACTGTGGCACAATAGATAACACCCATTATGTTTAACATGGCTGCAGATGATGTGGGACTGAAACCTGTGGAAAAATCCAGCCCGGTCGTTACTCCTGTTATCACACCGACTCCCACCCATTCAAGAGTATCCACACCTTCACCGATCACGCAGCCTATCTCAAAGACAAGTTCAGCGCCTTCGCAGCCTCCTCCAAATCCCTGGGGAGATGCAGAACTCCCCTTAGAGGAAGAAAATCCTAGCCCAGCACAAGATGCAGCACCACGGCCAAGAGCCATGTAAGTGAGAATGCAATGCTTGCTGTCAGCAGCTTTTGATCAATGTAACTGCCCTCATAAACATTATATGCTAGTGCTATTGCCTTTTTTGATCATTCTGTTCACACCTGTGCTAACCTGTGCTGTCAAATAATCTTGAATGGTCTTGAAAATTAGAACTCTCCCCCTTTTCTCCCTCTTTCCCAAACCCCACCTGGATTTGCACCAATTTATCCCCTTGCATCCTCCCCCTCTCCCCTTCCATTTATATTCCTTCCTCTGGCCACAATTCACACCTCTTCTCTCCTTATCTCACACCTTTTGTGTTTTCATCTCTGGCCTTTGACCAACCATTTGCTTATCAAAAATCCCCACACCTGTATCCACCTATCACTCGCCATGCTTTATCTTGCCCCCACCTCTCTTTCAGCTTTCATGTGCATCCTACAATCAGTCTGAACAAGGATCTCGTCCCAAAATGTCACCTATCTATGTTCTCCAGGTGCTGCCTGACCTGTTGAGTTATTCCAGCACTGACTTACATTTGCTACTGCTCTTATAAAGTATAAACGCTTTAAAATATATATTCTTGCATCATTCCATGAGTTAATTCCTCCTTCATCCACCTACTTTTGTATTCTTCTGTACCTGGCCCAATGCACAACCCCACATTCACCTGTGCCAATCATCCCTTCCTTACCCTGGATCCATTCAGCATCATCACATTCCAGATCTTGCCTCGCCCTTTCCTCTCAGCTCTTTCTACTTATCTTTCCTCCATTCTAGTCCTGATGAATGTCGTAAGTTCATTTCCCTATACAGATGCTGGCTGACCGCTGAATTCCTCCAGCCATTCGTTTTTTGCTCAAGCTTCCATTATCTGCAGTCACATTTGTTTCCAGATTCACCTGTGCTTTCAGCTACCTATATTTACGCTCGGAAATTTCCTTTCTTTCTGTACATCTCTACTTCTTCTGTCATTCCTTGAAAACATTGCTTCAAACATACCTTCCTGACCGTTTTTTGTCACAAATCCTTCACTTAATAAAACATGTGTCAAATGTTGTCTGGTGACTTGAATGTCAAGCAGCTCCTGACAGTCTACAAGGTCGAGGAGTGATGAGAATGTACGTTGTATTTATTTTCTCCTGCCTGTTTTCTTCCCATTTCTTTTCCTTTTTTGAAGATACAGCTAGTGGGTGACGCTTGGATTTGGAGGAACATACAACAGGCAATAACAATTGGCTCCCCTCATTACTTTCTGTTCTGTTTTCCATGTCTATCAAACTTAATAAAAAGGAAAATCACAGTGTTTGACTAGCTATCAATGCATATTTTATGCTGTCAACAAAGGATAAAATAACCCCAAATGTCTCGTTGAACATATACAGTATTTGCAATGTATATTGCAAAAGTTACAGAGAAGTCATTTTTTTCCAGCACTTTTATGTTCTGACTAGTATCTAGTCTAATGCAATTATAATATTAATACTGCCGGTTGTTGAAATTGTGTTGTGGTTTGACTGGCACACACAATTGTTAATACATACTTAGTGGAAAATACAAGCTAAATGTTAAACACTTTCATATTTGACTATAAACTGTTGAGCTCTGCTACTGGAATAAATTCAATCACACACAGTGATTAAGATCCAAAGACTTTATTAGCATTACAGCACAGGTAACTTCATCTTAACACATAACTCAAGACTGAGGATGAAAGGGAAGAGAAGCTTTCTGTTAAACTAGTGGGCGGGGCTACAAAGTATGACTCATAACATGAGTGACAGTGATCTACAAAAATCAGTCTTTGTTGGTCTGTAAGGCATAGAGGAGCCACTATGTGACAGCTTCTATTGTGTTGCTGCAGTACCACGATGGCAGTAACCTCTGCATGACAGCTAGTATTTCATCCAATTCAGTAATAGCATTAAATTCCGCAATCATGTAAAGGCTTATAGTATCTACCATGTTTGTCATTCCCCTGTGGCTTGGAGTGAAATAAAATCTAGCATTTGACAACTCAAACCATATGTTACAAAACATTTCCATTCACATCAGATAATTCAATTACAGGAGCTTTCTGGCCATTATAACGTATCATCTGTAAACACTGAGGAACACTGTCCCACAAGCAGTGCCTTAAATAACATACAGAATAATAGATTGATGAATGTAATTTGACACATCTTGTTGTTTAGATGATGCTGGTAAGCTTCTCATGTGTCACGATCAATTTCCAGTTGAATGCCTTGAGATGTTACTGCTTTCAGATGCACTCTGGCCAATACTTTGTGCTCTCTGTGTGTACTAGATATGCGGGAAAGCTACCAGGGTAGCTTTTGTGACTTCAGTACTGGGTTAATTTATCACCAGAAGATAATAGAACAGGTTTAAATAAGATGGATACAGAAACCTGAAACTCAACCGTTCAGTCAGAACTACCATAGATTCGGTGGAAATTGTGCAACAGAACAAAAGTTAGAAAGGGATTAATGGAAAAAAATAGTCAGAGAATCAGAATAAAAAATAGACAAAAGCTTAAAAGGAGCAAATTAAATTGAGAGAAGTGCATTGAAGAAGAAGATAATGTTTAAAATATTTTGGTACTTCAGAACAGAGACAATATCATGCACCCAGCTGTTTTTTATGGATAGACATTAGTTTTTATTCTTTTTAATATTGTTACTTCTCAATCTATTCATATTGAGCATTTGTTTTTACGTCAATTATAAAACATAGAACTAATGCACAGGAAAAGCCCCTTCACCCTATCATGTCATGTCTGCGCCAACCTTTGTGCTAATCTGACTAATCCCACCTCTCTGCACATGGTCTGTATACCACTATTTCATAGTCGTTCATCTGTCTGATAAAATGCATTTCAAATATTGCCATCGTAACTGCTTCTTTATATCCAAAAATCAACTTTTTTCAGAATGAAAAAATATATTCAAAACATAAATTTCAAAAAACTCCTCATACATTTTCTGTGTCCATACATTCAATACTGGCATATGCTGTAGTGTTTTCACCTATCTTTACACAGAACATCCTTCCCTTCATGTGGCCCCCTGAGCTAATATCCCTTCCCTTGTTTGAGGGATGTCCCTAGAGGTCCAGCAGCAGAAGGACCCTAGGTTATGGTCCTCCCCACAGAGCTTTGGTGGTGGCTGCACTAAGCATCAGTGTGTTCATCAGCACGTACTCCTGCAGTCTGGAACGGGCCAGTCGGCAACATTCCCTGATGGACGTCTCGCTGTGCCAGGAAACCAACACGTTTCAGGCAGACCAAAGAGTGTCTTTCACTGAGTTGATGATATTCCAGCAACCTTTGATATCCATGTCCGAATGTGTCCCTGGGAACAGCCCTAAATCAGAGAATTATCTTGTGGATCTACTTGTGATAAACCATGACAAGGATCCTTGCATCTTTTTCCAGTCCCTCGCAAATCCACTACGACGTTCCAGGCACCCACATCTGTCTATATTGAAATAACCTCTCTCACATATCACCTTCACACTTTTCCCCTCTAACCCTACAACGATGCCTACTTGTAGATAACAATTCCATCCTGGGAAAAATATCTATTCTATGTCTGCCTCTCATATAATTGTATATAATTCTGTCACATCCTTCAGCCTTTGACACTCCAGAGAAGAAAAATCCCAGTTTGACCAACCACTTATTATACCTAATACTTTCTAATCCAGTCTACATCCTGGCAAATGTTTTCTGCTCCCTTTCCAAATCCTCCACATCCTTCCTATAATGTTGCGACTGGAACTGCACACAACTCCAAATGTTTTATGTGGCTGCAACATGACTTGCCAACTTTTCTACTCAATGCCCCAACCGCGAAAGACAAGCATGTCTTACCCCTTCTTTAACCATTGTTGCTTTAACCGTGTTGCCATTTTTGGCATCTTTCATATATTTCATCATCTGTTATACTGCCCGTGTTCCATTTTTTGCTTCTATTACCTGTTCTTGACTATTTGTCATAAATATTTTAATTCAGTCATGAAGTATATGCACATGGATTTGCACATGCTACATTACAACACACTGCCTGAATTCTCTGCTTTTACAAAAACACAAAGTACTGGAGTAATTCAGCAGTCAGGCAGCATCTCTGGAGAGCACGGATTCCGACCCGAAATGTTGCCTAGCCATGTTCTTCAAAGATGTTGCCTGACCTGCTGAGTTACTCCAACATTTTGTGTTTTTTACTAAAAAATTCCAGCATCTGCAGTTGCGTGTGTCTATTTTGATCTGTCCTTTGCTCTTATTTTACCTTTGGTTGCAAATCCTATTTTTGCATTTGTCTATCACTTTAGTTAAATAATCCAAAGGCTCACTTAATATAATCATTCCTTTTTGCTTTTACTCACAAAATAGTATTTGAACAAGCAATACCCCTTTGTCAAAACTGACTCTTTCGGTCAAGAATTGTAAATTTTGGTTATGTCCTGATTGTTAATCCTTCACAACGGATGAAATTAAGCACTAACCACATGGGTGTCTTGGCTGTTCGCATTTCTCATTCTACCAGCGATCGACAAAGAAATCTGAAGACAAATGTGTTCCTGTCAGCCACATGATCTGAGAAGGGTCACATGTGTGCCCATAAAAGACGCACATGCCTACTCACACATGTTTTAGTCCACCGAATAAGTAGAATAAATGAATCTATTATGCAATATTGAACCACAACAATAAATTAAGACTCATTAGTCTTTCAAGTTTCAGATTTATCTCTTGGAATAAGTATTTATTTCTCCTCTAGATTTCTATATTTATTTATAAAGGATTTTAAATGTATTAATTTATCCTTATTCTTCCTAGCTCATTTACGCCAGGAATTATAAGGATAATTTATGTTATTAGTATTTGTTTATTAATATCTATTATCTTCTATTGTAGTATTATGTCAGTCGCCAAAGACGAGGAACCTGAGAACTTAATTTTGCCACCTCCACTCTCAACTGCCCCTGTCATTCCTCCAATGCACGTGCAAACTCCAGCACCCCATTGTCCATCAGAGACTCCATCTGCGTCCACTGAAGAAAGTAGCTCAACAATTTCCGTCACCGAAACCGAGACTGCTGATCGAAATATCTCCGAAGGAGAGATCCTGTTAAGCTATGGGCAGGTGGCTGCAGCAAAAGGTATAACCATAGAATAGAATAGAATAGAATAGAATAGAAACTTTATTTGCCACACGACCAGGGTTGGTGGTAATTGGGTTCGGGACATGATGGTACACTGCTTTAGCACATTAACACTAATAACAACACAGATCATAATAATAAAGCACATCACAAATCACAATAGCAGCCCATTAAAAGCACGTGACCATAAATTTATTGGAGGTAGATCATTGCACAGTACTGTGGAAACCATGAGTGATGTGCCATGTTGGGAAAAACTAGCCATAGTTCTCTGAATGCCACATACACTTGAGAACTGAATGGTGCAGCATATAAGCTACCTTTTCACCTTATCATATGTTTAATCTGCACCCAGGCTAATGTGATGCATGATTAATTTTCTGGTTGTGAAGTGTTGTTTGATTGGAGTTTGGACAAATTCATCCAGATGTCCATGGGAGCAGATACACAGCATATAAAGTGCCTATTTGCGATAAACTACACTAATTCAAAAGAACCAGTATGATAAACCAAAACAAAGGCAAGTTTAATCATTGTGATAGAGACATGGAGTTAAATGGTATGGAATTTGACCCATCTGCAAGAAATCTTCAATGCCTAGATGCTTCAAGTGCTCATCTGGACTCCTCAACATCTAGACTCATCATTCTAGAAGAAATTACACTATTCTGAACTTTGTCATGACAAAAGATTACCAGTGAGTAAAGATAATGATTCAAAGATATTCTCAAAACCTCTTTGTAACCTCTCCAGTAATTTGGCGGAAACCTTGCCCTATGACTACTCATATGAAGAAAGAACATACTAGCTGGGGTTGAGAACCTCAAGAACATTTGCCAGTCACACATAGAAACACAACACATCCCAACCTACTCACCCATCCATGCTGTCAAGCATCTTCTGCTCCATCTTTGTCAGAATCAGTAGGTCTCATATTAGCCTCATTGGCCGTTACAGAACACATGTAATGGAATGGACACAAGCTATCTTTGATTCTAAAGGCAAAAGACAAAGTGTTGGAAGAACTCAGGAGGTCAGGCAGCATTTGTGGAGGAAACGGACAGACGACCGAGGGCTGGGACCCTCCTTCAGGTTCATCAGTCTGAAAAAGGGTCCCGACCTTAAACATGGTCTATCCACTCCCTCCAAGATGTTGTCTGACCCACTGGTTTTCTCCGACTCTTTTTGCTCAGGATTCAAGCATCTGCAGCTTCTTTCATCTTTGTTTGATTCCAAAGGTCCACCTAATAGAGAAGAGAGAGAGCACAGTATTGGTTGAGTTGAATATTTAACAGGTTGAAAGCCTTGCAGCAGTCTGTTGGGATTAGAATTTATCAGCATAAACTGTTGAACTGTTGACATTATTATACTTGCATTTCCAATGATGGGAGGGGGATTGTTTAAAATCAACACCACAATGGTGTGACATATGTGCAGATGAGCGGACACACTGTTCATATAAAGACAAATAGCCATACATTTGCTAATGTGTGCTGAATAAATAGTACATGCAATTATTATATGTGCAGGAAGCAAACATTTTCATTCCAGTGATTCATTGTAATTTTAAATTATATCTGCGATTCTGAATGTTCTCTGTTCCGGTGTGTAATTGGTCCTTGCTTGTTTTTTCAGCCTTGGCAGAAGGAGGTATATTTCTTCCAAACTTCAATGATACTGTGTCCAGTACTCTTCTTGATACTCAAGAAATGGTAAGTTTGCAAAATGTCTGCTTTTGCAATTAATCCAACAAAGTCTTTGGATTAAAATTCACTGGTTTCTTTATATTTGCTTCATCTGTGTGTTATCCCTGTGTTCTACTTCAACGCCTTGGCGTTAGGAAAGTGAAAATCAACATATGTTTCTGTCGTTAATTGCTATCTAATGACCCCCACTGGAAATGCAAGCGTATCAGTGTCATTGTCAAGTGGACAGACACTGCCTCTGTGAAGAAAGGTCTGCCAGCTCTCACTGCACAGTTTGTAGTGAAATTATGACAATTTGCCCATGGTGTTTGGAGGCCAAGCAGTGCATAAAGTAGCCCAGCTTGAAATCAGTGTATTCAGAAAGGAAGTGGGACACAGAATTGGCAGGAGAAATGTAGATGATCTTAGCCCATTCCAGATCAAATCTAAATGTTATAGAACTTGAGTGATAGATATATCCTTTTTATTTTGACTGAATATTTAAAAGTATATTGCAGACTGTGTCTGTGAGAGGAATACACAAATGAATTCTCTGGTATAGATTAAACTCTTGTGAGCCACTTAGTTTTTGAAGAGCTAATATTCGTCAGAAATTACAAGCTCCAGTTAGCTCAAGTTTTTTAATTTCACCAGTAAATGAGGTCATAATCAATTAATTGCTAAATTATCCCAAAGAATGTGAATTAATATTATCACCTGATTATTGCATTGCCCAAAGATAGAAACATTCATAAAATGTAAATTGAAAAGCATATTTCAAATTTGTATTCCTGTCATTTAACAGAATGTGATGGCATTCAGATTTTGCAAATAAAATGTCAGGGAAAGAAACAACTTAACAGTAAATGTAATGGATGCAAAGGATCGCCCAGAGGTAACAGATGGGAAAAAAACCATCAGAGCTTTTTATATGCACTTAATAGAACTCATCCAATATTCTATTTCATTTAAATGTGGAGAAGAAAAATCAGGTTATTATCCAGACCATTCCCTTTTGCTGTTCTCAGTGATCCCTTGTACTCCTGTGCATTTAGTTCCAAAATGCTACTGACATGATGAAGGTAAAACCGCATCAGATGCTCAGTGGTCACCACAAACAATTGGAGACACCTGTGCAATATCAAAATGGCTGACTTATAATAGAACATAGCACAGGAACAGATCCTTCAGCCCACAATGTCTGTGCCGTTACTGATGCCAAGCTAAACTGTACACATGATCCATATCACTCCATTACTTGCTTATTCATGTGCCTAAGAGTCTCTTAAATGCCACTATCACATCTGCCTTCACCACCATACCTGGCAGCGGATTCCAGGTACCCACCATGAAAACACGTGCCCTGCACATTTCCTTTAAACTTTGTCCCTCTTGCCTTAAAGCGATGCCCTCTAGTCATAGCTACACCTCTCATAATTCTATTATCTTAAAAGCTGCACAAAATAATGACAACTTTAAACTAATCAATTCTGCTTCATCACATTAATTAGTATGTTTAAAACTTCATAACATTTTACTCCTCCTTCATTTTATAACTCTAATAATTTTACCTGTCAGATTTCAGTTTTAAATGTAATTCTCACTATATACAACAGGTGGTGTTTGCGAGTTCTCATAATAGGTTCCAATATCTTTCTCTGGCTCGCCCATCATTTAACTCAGTGGTTGGATCTTTGGAAACTTATGCATCCTAAAATAAACCACTGCAGATGCAAGAAAATGAAATGAAACAGAAGGTGCTGTGAGTACTCATCAGGTCAGGCAACATCTGTGAAAAAAGAATAATTGCTTCTCTAATTCCGAAGCAGTTCCAGCACTTACTGATTTATATCTAAAGTCCAGTCAAATATTATCACAATAAACAATTACTTTTATCATTCTTGTTCTCCAGTGTATCTCCCCTTGTAACCCATCCACCTCACATCAGCACTGGACACTTCCCACTCCTCACTCCCCTCTTCACCCCAGCTATCAGTGAATGCATTAGCCATGGGTTCTAGGCCACCGTTACCAATGTTTCAGCCAGTCAGGAATAGTGGGATGAACATGAGGTCGGGGGATCCGAGGGTTGATTTGTTTATAGAAAGGTTTTGCAGGCAGCATGAATGTCAAGCCAGACAGGATTAATCTTCATTGCAGGTGTGTATTTTTTCCTTTGTCCCTATCTATCCCTTTTATGCGCAGCATGGTGGTGCAGTAGTTGCCTTACATTGCCAGAGACCCAGGTTCAATCCTGACTATGGGATCCATGCTTGTCTGTATGGAGTTTAAAAAAAAAAATTATTTATTAGAAGTACATTACATTACAACCACATACATTAGTACTCGTCACTTATATCTTCTTACAATTAATGTACTCCGTTTGTTTTTTACACTAGTAAAAGGAAAGGATGAGATTGAAAGAAAGAAGAAAGTGAAGGAAAAAGTGAGAGTGTAGAAAATGTGACAACAAGAAAGAACGAAGACCCTATAAGAACAAAATTAAAAACAAAAGAAAAAGAGTTAAGAAATAGACCCTAGAAAAGAAGGAGAAAGAGAAAGAGGAAAAAGAGAGAAACAAATAGTTTTTATGAGCATTACGCAAATGGGACATACCAACTCTTCAACTATCATCCCCCATTACCTGACCTCAATTTTTTTTAAGGTACCTTTGCACCCTATATTTGTAATAATTCTATAAATGCAGACCACGTCAGGTGGAAGTGATCTGGTTTACCTGCCAGGAGGAGTCTTATCTCTTCTAGGTGTAATGTTTCGAACATATTTGAAATCCATATGTTTATAGTTGGTATTGGAGCCTTCTTCCAAAATTTTATGATTAGCTTTTTTCCAGTTATTAACCCATAGTCTATTAGTTTCTTTTGAAACACATTTAATTCTGGACCATCTTCCGTTATTCCGAAGATAATCCATTCTCCAATTAACACAATTCCACACAAACATCCATCACAGTGAATCTCCAAACACCTCCTCACTGTGATGGAAGGCAAAAGTATTATCTCTTCTCTGTTCTCTGTTCTTCATTCTTCTCCCGCAGTCAAGCAGTCAAATTGCTGCATCGAGTTGACCGAGGCTCTTGATGTTAGAGCCCCCGGGGGACGATGGTAAGTCCCGCGGCCGTTTAAGCCGCGCTGGGCGATGTAAGGCCCCGCTCCGTGTCGATTAAACCCCTCGATTCGGGCGGGCGAAGTTTGCCGTTGCGGGAGCTCCGAAAAGCGGTCTCCCACCAAGGACCTGCGAGCTCCCGATGTTACCGTCCACAGGGCCTGCAGCCGAAGCCTCCGAGCTCCGAAGTCGGGTTGCAGCCGCGCGCCACCACAGCGCTCCGCACTCCGAAGTCAGCCAGCTCTGTGATGGTGAATCCGCAGGCTCTGCGACTGGAGCCCCAGGTCGATTCCGGTTGGAGGCCCCCGCTCCACGATGTTAGGCCCCAACGACAATGGAGACTCGACAAGGAAAAAGTCGGGTCCCCGTACAGGGAAGAGATTAAAAAATGTCCCCACCACATCCCTACCCCACCCCCCTCACATATACACAGCTAAAAATAATATAAAACTAAAACCAAAACATCCACCCAACAGGACAAAAAGAAAAATAAAGACAGGTGGACTGCAAAGGCCGCTGCCATCTTGTGTGGTCAGGGATGTATGGGTCTTTGATGAGGTTAATTTGAGAGGATGACCCACCATTGGTGTCGACGTCTTGCTCATCCTCTGCCAGGTACACATTGAACGAGGTGTGAGGTTCCCGAGGCTCCATTCATCTTCTCTAGTAATGTGGAGTCCGGGCCCCCTGGAGGCTGGCGAACAGGCCCTTCAAACCCTGGACAGTCAAGTCCGATGAGGTGTGGGACAAGAAGTTCTTTAACCACCCATACAGTGAGCAGCCAGCTATGCTGCTTGGGGGCAATAGATATACGGGCAGCTGGAAGTTGGCGTACATCACCATGCTCACATGCCAGTGGTAGAATCTCTGATACCTGCTGACCTGTGTGTAACAGTCCTCGCCAAACTAGAGTAATGTGGCTGCCAGAGTTTAATAATGGTGACGTAGGCTGGCTGTTAATATAGAGCATGCACATTCGGGGTGGTTTTCCTTTCTTATGGCCCCCATGGATGGTGCAGCCTGTCTGGGTCAATGGAAATCTGGGTCTGTAGGCATGGGCTCGTTCCTTGCATAGTCACGGAGCCCTGGCCATGAGGTGTGCTCCTGCCGTTCCTTCATGCCTGCTGGCCGAGTGGGATGGGGCCCCACCTCCCACCAGGGTTGAGTAGGTTGCCTGCCCATGCAAGAACTCCGAGCCATGGCTAGTGAGGCTTGGCTTCGCTCAGCTTTGCTCGGCTCAACAATTTCCTCATATGTCCAAGTGGCTTGTTGTTTGACTGAGTGCTGGGCCTCAGTCTCCTTAGAAAATGTTCCATTACCACATGATCCACAACTTCCTCTGAGGGAGAGAACAAGGCAATGCAGTACTTGCCCCTTGATGGTGTCGTAATCTGCAGCCACTGCACAGGGTTGGGAAAAATAAGTCTGCTGGGCCTTACCACTCAGGTACAGAGATAATATGTGCATCCAATTGCTGCTCCCATCCTTCTCTTTCATCAGTCAATTCAAATGTGTAAAAATATGCTTCTACGTCATCCTGCTCTGTCAGTTTGGTGAGAAGCTCATGAGTTAGTGTAGGCATGCTTCTACCTGTATCCCTGTGGCGTGTGTCTTTACTGGCACAAAGCAGCAGTGGTTTTGTCACCTGAATGAAGTTGTGGGTCAACTCTTGGGGCGCTCACTGTTGTTCGATGGTAGTCTCAAATTAATGTTGGATCAGTTCCTCCTTTGTGTGAGAAGCCCCATGTACTCATGCCTGCCTTCTCCACCAGTGTTGTGCCGGTAATGATGGCAGGTTAGCAATGACCACACTGACACTCGTGGTAAGATGAATTCACAGGCTTTACCAATTGGTAGGCTTTATTACCAATACCGAACAATAGTGACAAAAAGGTCCAGGTCCACTCAGGGGACTTTGTCATCACTTCCTTCCTTCCTTCCTTCCTTGGGGGATGCAGAAAGGCTTCACGGGGATATAGACAGATTGAGTGAATGGCCCAGGACTTGAGAGACAGAATACAGTGTGGGGCTTATGGGGTGTAACAGCAAGGATAGAATAGAAAATGCTGGATAAAAAATAGAAAATGTGGATAAAAACTCAGCAAGCCAGGCAGCATTTATGGATAGAGAACAGTTAATAGATAAATGTAGATGAATGTAGAAAAGCAAGACTTTTTTTAAATGGTGAGAGACAGAAAGTACTTGGGGTTAGAAAGAACTTGATTGTGCTTGCAAATGAAATATTTATAGATAATGTAGCGGCACCAAACGTGGTCAGGAAAAGGCCAGACATCGGGCAGGTTCAAACAGTAGTTTTATTCAGGTGTTACATGTAAGTTTGGTCTGCTAACGTAATTGTCATTGCTGTTGTAGCTGAGTGAGGGTGTTGTCTCGAGCTCAGCTACTTGTTGACCCCAGATCTCAAGGTGAGATAAGCTTATGTAGCAGGACACACCCCCTAGCCCATGACGTCACGTGCCAGCCTTCGTAGCTACTGACGAGGGTATGACCATAAGTGGTCTGTGTATCAGCTGACGCCACAGGACCCCCCCCAGAACCGGAGGAAGGGATAGAATGGTCGGGGGCGGCTCCTGCATGTGGGTCGGGGACACCCCAGGCGTGGGTCAGGATGGAGGGGCCCACGGGTGCAGTCGACGCTCCACGTGGGCGATCCCGAGGTATGCCGAGGGGTGCGAGGAGTCCGATGCAAAAGCCGCCGGACAGAAGAGACACAGTCTTATCTCCTCGACCAGCTAAGAGATCGTGTCCTGAGAAATACGGCCCCCAGCAACGGCTGGGAGACGTCGGCAACAATGAAGAAAAAACGAAATAAAATAAATAAACTGATTGCTAAACCCGGCGTGGTGATACAGTGTAAACAAAGTGAAAAGAAACAACACAAACTACAGTGAGCAATCATGTGCAAAGTGGTAGGTAAGTTCAAATTGTCCAGTGTCCATGGTGCAGGATGGGAAGCTGTGCCGGAAAACCAGAGGTTGCATGACAGCCTCCGACCTGAATGAGGCGCTGTTGCCGGTAGTCAGGCTGCAAGCACGGCATCCGGCCTGAAGATGGCGCTGTGGACAGCGGTCAGGCTGCAGTGACGGCAGTTGATCTGAGGGTGGCGCTGTTGGCGGTGGTCAGGCTGCAGGGACGGCATCCGGCCGGAAGGTGGCGCTGTGGACAGCGGTTAGGCTGCAGTGACGGCAGCCGACCTGAGGGTGGCGCTGTTGCCGGTGGTCATGGTGCAGGGAAGGCATCCGGCTGGAAGGTTGCGCTGTGGACGGCGGTCAGGGAAGGTCGAGCTTCTCTGCCGGTCGCGGCAGCCATTTTTGTAGTCGGGCAGCCGCTTGTTTCAGTAGGCCGTGGCGGCCATTTTGCCGGCCGGCTGAAGCGGCCTTAACCAGCGATTCAAGACCCCGCTGCTGGGCCGGACAGGTAGCCAGCACCTAGGGATCTTCGGGGTCCGTGCCGGTGAGGAGCAGAAGGGCGTCTTCGGGCAGTCGCGGCTGGTGGAAGAGTGACGGCTGGTGGGTAAGCGACGGCAGCTCCGCTCCGCTCCGGTGAGCAGCAGCTGGTGCGGAAGAGGCCGCAGTCTCTCAGCTCCGGTGGTCGGCTCCGGGCAGGTCATGCGGGAGAGCTTGGCGGCCGTCACACAAGGACTGTCACTGGACCGCGCCCCTTGATCCGGGCGGCCTGCGACATACCTTAGGGTAGGGCAGGGTTGGCGGCATCGTCGTTCTGCAGGGCTGGGTAGTCGGCTGCAGACATCAGGTCTCCCGAGGCTGCGTGCGTCGGGAGAAATCCAAATTGGAAATTTGAATAGTCGGGGTCACCAGTGTAGCGGCACCAAACGTGGTCAGGAAAAGGCCAGACGTCGGGCAGGTTCAAACAGTAGTTTTATTCAGGTGTTACATGTAAGTTTGGTCCGCTAACGTAATTGTCATTGCTGCTGTAGCTGAGCGAGGGTGTTGTCTCGAGCTCAGCTACCTATTGACTCCCCAGATCTCAAGGTGAGATAAGCTTATGTAGCAGGACACTCCCCCTAGCCCATGACGTCACGTGCCAGCCTTCGTAGCTACTGACAAGGGTTCGACCATAAGTGGTCTGTGTATCAGCTGACGCCACAGTAACATGCAGGTATGAGCTATTAAAAAAGTAAGGAGACACGAGGAAATACATATGCGGGAAGACACGTTTGTTAGCCATTATTGCAAAAAAATTTGAGTACAGGAGTAAAGAAATCTTAGTGGAATTATATAAAATCTGGGGTAGGCCACATTTGGAATATTTTGTTCAGATCTAATCTCCTAAGCTAAGAAATTACATACCGTATACCTGTGCAGAAAGGATGGGTTGCACTTGAACCCGAGGGGGACCAATATCCTGGCGGGGAGATTTGCAAAGGCTACTGGGGAGACTTTAAACTAGAACGGTTGGGGGGAGGGACTAAAATAGAGAAAGCTAGTAGAAAATGTGGGAGGCAGGAGGCTGAGAAGGGAAGCACTCTGACCCAAAATGTAGGGGAGAAAGAAGAAAAAGATAACAAACAGAGAATAAGTGGTGGTGGGTTTCTTAAATGTGTAAGAAAGGTGGATGAGCTTAGAGCCTGGATTGACACCTGGAAGTATGATGTTGTGGCGATCAGTGAAACATGGTTGCAGGAGGGCTGTGATTGGAAACTAAATATTCCAGGATTTCGTTGCTTCAGGGGTGATAGAATTGGAGGGGCAAGAGGTGGGGGTGTTGCATTGCTTGTCAAGGAAGATATTACAGCAGTGCTTTGGCAGGATAGATTAGAGGGCTCGTCTAGGGAGGCTATTTGGGTGGAACTGAGAAATGGGAAAGGTGTAGCAACACTTATAGGGGTGTATTATAGACCGCCAAATGGGGAGCAAGAATTGGAAGAGCAAATATGTAAGGAAATAGCAGATATTAGTAGTAAGCACCAGGTAGTGATTGTGGGAGATTTCAATTTTCCACACATAGACTGGGAAACACATTCTGTAAAAGGGCTGGATGGTTTGGAGTTTGTAAAATGTGTGCAGGTTAGTTTTTTGCAGCAATACATAGAGGTACCTACTAGAGAAAGGGCAGTGCTGGACCTCCTGTTAGGAAATGAGACAGGGCAGGTGGCGGAGGTATGCGTCGGGGAGCACTTCAGGTCCAGTGATCACAATACCATTAGTTTCAATATAATTATGGAGAGGGTCAGAACTGGACCTAGGGTTGAGATTTTTGATTGGAGAAAGGCTAACTTTGAGGAGATGCGAAAGGATTTAAAAGGAGTGAATTGGGATATGTTGTTTTATGGGAATGATGTAGAAGAGAAATGGAGGATATTTAAGGGTGAAATTTTAAGAGTACAGAATCTTTATGTCCCTGTTCGGTTGAAAGGAAATAGTAAAAATTGGAAAGAGCCATGGTTTTCAAGGGAAATTGGACACTTGGTTTGGAAAAAGAGAGAGATATACAATAATTATAGGCAGCATGGAGTAAATGAGGTGCTTGAGGAGTATAAAGAATGTAAAAAGAATATTAAGAAAGAAATTAGAAAAGCTAAAAGAAGATATGAGGTTGCTTTGGCAAGTAAGGTGAAAGTAAATCCAAAGGGTTTCTACAGCTATATTAATAGCAAAAGGATAACAAGGAATAAAATTGGTCCATTAGAGAGTCAGAGTGGACAGCTATCTGCAGAGCCAAAAGAGATGGGGGAGATATTGAACAATTTATTTTCTTCGGTATTCACCAAGGAGAAGGATATGGAATTATGTGAGGTAAGGGAAACAAGCAGAGTAGCAATGGAAACTATGAGATTCAAAGAAGAGGAGGTGCGGACACTTTTGAAAAATATGAAAACGGATAAGTCTCCAGGTCCTGACAGGATATTCCCAAGGACATTGAGGGAAGTTAGTGTAGAAATAGCAGGGGCTATGACAGAAATATTTCAAATGTCATTAGAAACGGGAATAGTGCCGGAGGATTGGCGTACTGCGCATGTTGTTCCGTTGTTTAAAAAGGGTTCTAAGAGTAAACCTAGCAATTATAGACCTGTTAGTTTGACGTCAGTGGTGGGCAAATTAATAGAAAGGATACTTAAAGATAATATATATAAGCATCTGGATAAGCAGGGTCTGATTAGGAACAGTCAACATGGATTTGTGCCTGGAAGGTCATGTTTGACTAATCTTCTTGAATTTTTCGAAGAGGTTACGAGGGAAATTGATGAGGGTAAATCAGTGGATGTTGTCTATATGGACTTCAGTAAGGCCTTTGACAAGGTTCCTCATGGAAGGTTGGTTAAGAAGATTCAATTGTTGGGTATTAATGGTGGAGTAGCAAGATGGATTCAACAGTGGCTGAATGGGAGATGCCAGAGAGTAATGGTGGATGGCTGTTTGTCAGGTTGGAGGCCGGTGACTAGTGGGGTGCCTCAGGGGTCTGTGTTGGGTCTACTGTTGTTTGTCATGTACATCAATGATCTGGATGATGGTGTGGAAAATTGGATTAGTAAGTATGCAGATGATACTAAGATAGGTGCTGTTGTGGATAATGAAGTAGATTTTCAAAGTCTACAGAGAGATTTAGGCCATTTGGATGAGTGGGCTGAAAGATGGCAGATGGAGTTTAATGCTGACAAATGTAAGGTGCTACATCTCGGCAGGACAAATCAAAATAGGACGTACATGGTAAATGGTAGCGAATTGAGGAATGCAGTTGAACAGAGGGATCTAGGAATAACTGTGCATAGTTCCCTGAAGGTGGAATCTCATGTAGATAAGGTGGTAAAGAAAGCTTTTGGTGTGCTGGCCTTTATAAATCAGAGCATTGAATATAGAAGTTGGGATGTAATGTTAAAATTGTACAAGGCATTGGTGAGGCCAATTCTGGCGTATGGAGTACAATTTTGGTCGCCTAATTATAGGAAGGATGTCAACAAAATAGAGAGAGTACAGAGGAGATTTACTAGAATGTTGCCTGGGTTTCAGCAACTAAGTTACAGAGAAAGGTTGAACAAGTTAGGTCTTTATTCTTTGGAGCGCAGAAAGTTAAGAGGGGACTTGATAGAGGTCTTTAAAATTATGAGCGGGTTAGACAGAGTGGACATGGATAAGCTTTTCCCATTGAGAGTAGGGAAGATTCAAACAAGGGGACATGACTTGAGAATTAAGGGACAGAAGTTTAGGGGTAACATTAGGGGGAACTTCTTTACTCAGAGAGTGGTAGCTGTGTGGAATGAGCTTCCAGTGGAAGTGGTGGAGGCAGGATCGATTTTATCCTTTAATAATAGATTGGATGGGTATATGGACGGGAGAGGAATGGAGGGTCTGAGTGCAGGTAGAGGAATGGATGGTCTGAGTGCAGGTAGATGGGACTAGGGGTAGTTAAAAAAAAAAAAAAAAGTGTTCGGCACGGACTTGAAGGGCCGCGATGGCCTGTTTCAGTGCTGTTATGGTTATATGGTATATGTGACTGGTGAAGATTTACCAGATTGATATTTGGTACGGGAGCTTATCCTATGAGGAGAAATTATGCAAAGTGTCTTTCCAGAGCTTCGAAGAATGACATTTGATCTCATTGAAATTAGAAAATTCTTACGGAGCTTAACAGGATAGACCCTGGGATAAAAATAGAAAATGTTGGATAAAAACACAGCGAACCAGGCAGCATTTGGATAGAGACCAAGATAGAGAACAGTTAACATTACAGATCAAATACTCTTCATCAGAATTGAAATGAGTTCTGATGAACGTTTAACCTGAAATATTAGCTTTACACAGAGGTTGTCTGACCCCACCACCACCACCATGCACCCGATGCAGGGTCCCAACCCGAAACATCACCTATCCATATGTTCTAGAGATGCTGTCTGACTCGCTGAGTTACTCCAGCACTTTGTTTCTTCTTTTATTAACCAGCATCTATCTACAAGTGCAAGAATGTGGCACAAGGGTAAAATAAAAGTCATTCTTTGTGTGGAATTTGTAATTCTGTGAACCAGTTGTTAAAAATAGAAAATAGAAAAGCTATTGGGATTGCTTCAGATATATTTTCAGGGGTTATCTTGGTGAACTAGTCTCAATAACAAAGACCAAAAATAAAGTACTATGTCATTTAACCCAAACAAAATAAGGGTTAAACGCCCTAGTACTTTGTAAAGGAACCAAGTATTGCAACTTTGTTAGGTACAAATTATCTTGGAAAATATAGTTCAGACATGAAATAGGATGTTACTGAGGGTAAAATAACAGTTATATAAAAAACATCAGTTTATTTACATTTCTCGTTTTTCATGAAACTCTTTCATTTACTTAGGATGAAGATCCTCCCAGTGTGGGACAAGTCATCTCAAAGTCACGCAAAGGATTACAAAAATACTCAATTGGCACAATGTTATCCAAAGTCGGCCAATGTCCATTTGCTCCGCAAGAAGTCCATCACCCTGAGGTAAAAATAAGTAGTGTACGTTCTGCTCTGCTTGTTGCTTTAGATTAATTTTCTTTTAACTGCAATACGGCACCAAGATAGAGTCTGAATGCCTTAGGCCTAACAGCCTGATGTCTATCATGGAAAGATGCTCTAAGGTTTCCGATGATCACTGAGAAAGAGAAGCGTTTTTCGAAATGATGCTTCCAAAGATGAGGGCTATATTTTACAAACTCAGTTAAGTTTTTCTGTGGAAGTCACCAAGGTAGTGCATGAGGTAATTCAGGTTGTCCTGTACTTCCAAGAAACAATGGATTTCATAAATCAGAATCTGTTACATCATGAGGAATTTGACACATTGATTGGCTATATTCCATCAGTCAGAAAGTTGTAAACACCAGGCAGTTCCATTGCTTCCAGACCTGTTCAAATTATCGAAAGGGTTGGAGAGTAATTTTCCATCTTATTTTTTCCTTTCCCAGGAGATTACATGACTGCTAGAAAGTAGAACGTCCTTGGTTATGTATGAACATGCAAATTTAAACCTCCTGCTATTTAATAGGTTTGTGGCTGATCTGACTGTAATGTCAATTCCGCATTCCCATCTATCCGCAGTAATGTTTCAACCTCTTGCTTATCAAATATCTACCTCTCGCCGCTTAAAAAAGATTAATATTCAAAGATTTCTCGATTGGCCTTTGAGATGCAAATGAAATATTGTCGTCTGGTCTCCCTACCTAAGTAAGAATATTTATGCAGTAGATTGATTGATTTCTGACAGTTTGCCGTACAAGGAGAAATTAAGCAGAATCTCACTGAAAGTAAAAAAATTCTTATGGGGCCTGGCAAGATAGATGCAGGTTTGAATCTTCCACTTACTGGGGTACTTCAAAATAAGGATTACCACTCAGGACAGGTCTGGCAAATGGGAGGCTTTTAAAGGTGGTGGGTATATGAAACGACTTTCCAGAGGAAATGGTTGAGGCAGGTAAAATAACAACATTTAGCAGACAAATGTGACTCGCTTAGATGGAGCAACTTGGTCGGTATGGAAGAGTTTAAACCAAACAGCTTGTATCTTTGATTGGATGACTAACTGAAAACAGAAGACATTTCTTCACGCAGAAGATGTTATTGGTGAAAATTGAAATTATTTTCCCAAGTGTGTAGTAGACACTCAGTTGCTGAATTCATGGCAGGGATGGGTGGCTTTTTGGATGTTAAGCTAGTCGGCTCTGGAGATCGGCACAGAGATAAAATGAAAGCCCAGACTTGAAATGGGGCTTGACGCACTGAAGCGCTAAGTCCCGTAGAAGAAAGAAAAGATGTGCTTAGAGTGGAAAGAAGAAACAGAGAGACAGAAGTGCAGGGATGGAAGCTTTCCAGCATCTACATCCTGAGCTAGAGGGTGTCAGAGTCTTTTTTTGTGTGGAATTTGTATTTCTGTGAATCAGCTGTTAAAAATAGAAAAAACTCTTGGGAATTGCTGAATCATATGGGTTAGATTTATTTTCAGTATTATCATGGTGAACCAGGTCTCAGTAGCCAAGTCCAAAAATATAAAGGATCAGTCTGAAGAAGGGTCTTGACCCTAAACGTCACCCATTCCTTCTCTCCAGAGATGCTGCCTGTTACTCCAACATTTTGTGTCTACCTTCCAAAAATATAAAAGTATCATGTCATTTTGCTCCAACTAAATTAGGATGCAAGTACGAAAATAACCCCAGAATTGCAACTAGGTAGAAATTATGCTGAAAATATAGTTAAAAAAGGATGGAATACAGGGTGAAAAAAGAAGTTATAAATACTGGCCATGTCAACCTGGACTTTCAAAAGGCATTGGATTTCACAAGTCTGACTATATTACATCAGCAGGAATTTGACACGTTGGTTTAGGAATTTGTTCCATTACTGCAGCCAGAAAGTTGTAAACACTCAGCGGGTCCTTTGCTCATGCCATCTCCCGGAATAGTTTACATTACTTGAGGGGTTGGACAGTAAATTCCCCAGAATTGTTTCATGTTACAGCCGTGCATTTTCCCCCAATAGATTGCATGGCTACTAGAGTTTTTGTACAAAGATAATTTAAACCTGCTCCACCATTTCATGATCAAGTGGCTCATCTAATTAGAATATCAACTCTGCATTAACCTTTTGCCACCTTGTCAAATATCTTTCTAGCCTGTCTCTAGCCTCTAGCCTGGGGCGGCACGGTAGCACAGCTGTAGAATTGCTGCCTTACAGCGCTTGCAGCATCGGAGACCTGGGTTCGATCCCGATAATGGTTGCTGTCTGTACGGAGTTTGTACGTTCTCCCCTTGACCGCGTGGGTTTCCTCCGAGATCTTTGGTTTCCTCCCACACTCCAAAGACGTACAGGTTTGTAGGTTAATTGGCTTGGTAAGAGTAAATTGTCCCTAGTGTGTGCGTTAATGTGCGTGGATCGCTGGTCGGTGCGGAATTGGAGGGCCCGAATGGCCTGTTTCCGCGCTGTATCTCCAAACTAAACTGTCCAGCTATTTCTCATAAGACGTGCTTATTTGAATTATTAGTCTGGTGCACCTTTCCTGAACTGTTTCCGACACATTAAAGTCCCTCTTGAAATAAGGGGACAAATACTGTACGTAGTAATCCAGATACTGCAGGACGCATGCTTTAGCTACAAGGAGAGGTTGGACAAACTTGGATTGCTTCCTGTGGACTGAAGGGAGACCTAATAGATATATATATAAAAGGGATAGAGGCATGGATAATTAATCAGTTAACTCATATGATTCACCTAATCTACATATAGATTGGGTGAATCAAATTGTCAGGGGTGCCGAGGAAGAGGATTTCTTGGAATGTATGCGGGATAGTTTTCTAAACCAACATGTAGAAGAACCAACGAGAGAGCAGGCTATTCTAGACTGGGTATTGAGTAATGAGGAAGGGTTAGTTAGCAGTCTTGTTGTGCGTGGCCCCTTGGGCAAGAGTGACCATAATATGGTTGAGTTCTTCATTAGGATGGAGAGTTCTTCATTAGGATGGACATTGTTAATTCAGAAACAAAGGTCCTGAACTTAAAGAAAAGTGACTTTGAGGGTATGAGACGTGAATTGGCCAAGATAGACTGGCCAATGATTCTTAAAGGGTTGACGGTGGATATGCAATGGAAGGCATTTAAAAACTGCATGGATGAACTACAACAAGTGTTCATCCCAGTTTGGCAAAAGAATAAATCAGGGAAGGTAGTGCATCCGTGGATAACAAGGGAAATCAGGGATAGTATCAAAACAAAAGAGGAAGCCTACAAATTAGCCAGAACAAGCAGCCTACCAGAGGACTGGGAGAAATTCAGAGTCCAGCAGAGGAGGACAAAAGGCTTAATTAGGAAAGGGAAAATAGATTATGAAAGAAAACTGGCAGGGAACATAAAAACTGACTGCAAAAGTTTTTATAGATATGTCAAGAGGAAAAGATTAGTTAAAACAAATGTAGGTCCCTTGCAGTCAGAAACAGGCGAATTGATCATGGGGAACAAGGACATGGCAGACCAATTGAATAATTACTTTGGTTCTGTCTTCACTAAGCAAGACATAAATAATCTGCCGGAAATAGCAAGGGACCGGGGGTTAAATGAGATGGAGGAACTGAGTGAAATCCAGGTTAGCCGGGAAGTGGTGTTAGGTAAATTGAATGGATTAAAGGCCGATAAATCCCCAGGGCCGGATAAGTTGCATCCCAGAGTACTTAAGGAAGTAGCCGCAGAAATAGTGGATGCATTAGTGATAATTTTTCAAAACTCTTTAGGTTCTGGAGTAGTTCCTGAGGACTGGAGGGTAGCTAATGTAACCCCACTTTTTGAAAAGGGAGGGAGAGAGAAAACGGGGAATTACAGACCAGTTAGTCTAACATCGGTGGTGGGGAAAATTCTGGAGTCAGTTATTAAAGATGGGATAGCAGCACATTTGGAAAGTGGTGAGTTCATTGGACAAAGTCAGCATGGATTTATGAAAGGTAAATCATGTCTGACGAATCTTATAGAATTTTTCGAGGATGTAACTAGTAGAGTGGATAAGGGAGAACCAGTCGATGTGTTATATCTGGACTTTCAGAAGGCTTTCAACAAGGTCCCACATAAGAGATTAGCATACAAACTTAAAGCACATGGTATTGGGGGTTCAATATTGATGTGGATAGAGAACTGGCTGGCAGACAGGAAGCAAAGAGTAGGAGTAAACGGGTTCTTTTCAGTGGGGTACCGCAAGTGGGGTACCGCAAGGCTCAGTGCTGGGACCCCAGCTATTTACAATATATATTAATGAGCTGGATGAGGGAATTGAATGCAACATCTCCAAGTTTGCGGATGACACGAAGCTGGGGGGCAGTGTTAGCTGTGAGGAGGATGCTAGGAGGCTGCAAGGTGACTTGGATAGGTTGGGTGAGTGGGCAAAGGCATGGCAGATGCAGTATAATGTGGATAAATGTGAGGTTATCCACTGGTGGCAAAAACAGGAAAGTAGACTATTATCTGAATGGTGGCCGATTAGGAAAAGGGGAGATGCAACGAGACCTGGGTGTCATGGTACACCAGTCATTGAAAGTAGGAATGCAGGTGCAGCAGGCAGTGCAGAAAGCAAATGGTATGTTAGCATTCATAGCAAAAGGATTTGAGTATAAGAGCAGGGAGGTTCTACTGCAGTTGTACAGGGTCTTGGTGAGACCACACCTGGAGTATTGCATACAGTTTTGGTCTCCTAATCTGAGGAAAGACATTCTTGCCATAGAGGGAGTACAGAGAAGGTTCACCAGACTGATTCCTGGGATGGCAGGACTTTCATATGAGGAAAGACTGGATAGACTCGGCTTGTACACGTTGGAATTCAGAAGACTGAGGGGGGATCTTATAGAAACTTACAAAATTCTTAAGGGGTTGGACAGGCTAGATGCAGGAAGATTATTCCCGATGTTGGGGAAGTCCAGAACTAGGGGTCACAGTTTAAGGATATGAGGGAAGACTTTTAGGACCGAGATGAGGAAATCATTTTTTACACAGAGAGTGGTGAATCTGTGGAATTCTCTGCCACAGAAGGTAGTTGAGGCCAGTTCATTGGCTATATTTAAGAGGGACCTAGATGTGGCCCTTGTGGCTAAAGGGATCAGGGGGTATGGAGAGAAGGCAGGTACAGGATACTGAGTTGGATGATCAGCCATGATCATATCAAATGGCGGTGCAGGCTCGAAGGGCCGAATGGCCTACTCCTGCACCTATTTTCTATGTTTCTATGTTTCTATGACATATGATGAATAAATTCTGGAATAATTCAATTTTTCAATACCAAGATAGTGTTTTGGAAGTTAATCTAAATCATAATCTTTGAAATATAAATAAACAATTCCAATACACTGGGAATTACTGTAATCTCTTGTTTTAACAAACTTCTTTGTAACGGATTTTGGTTATAACAGATTGACCGACTGATGGCTGCCAATGCCACCCCTGGCTCGCACTGCTCCCTGGTCACTTACAGCTCCGGCTGCACATGCTATTCTCGCCCCCCACCCCCTCTCCAGCTGATTCCAGGCTGCGTCTGCCACCGGCGAACCTTACCTGCACTCCGGCTGCCCATGGGCTGCGACCATTGACTCTGCCAATCCTCGCCTCTTCCACGGCAGCCAGCAGGCCAAGGCCATCAACTCACCTGGATTCCAAGCCCAGTTACGGACTGAGAGGCTAAAGAAGGGTCTTGACCCAAAAAGTCACCGATCCGTGATCTCCAGCGATCTGCCTGACTTGCTGAGTTAGTCCAGCACTTTGTGTTCTTTTGAGTATTAACCGACAATTGCTTGTTTCTACTACTTATACAATTACTTGGTTATAGTGGACAATCTGCAATAATGGACACTATTTCTTACCCCTCCCCCTCCCCCATGGTCCGTTATAACAAGGGTTTCTGTATTCCCTTTGCATAGATTTTAGCCAATGTATCACTACTGCTTTTATAATATATTTATACCGAATAATTTGCAAAATCGTGTGGAGATCATCAATTTCATAGAACTTGTCAATCTGACATACAAAATGAATAAATATAAAGGTTCAGGCAAGATTGGATTTCACATAATTTATGCATCACAAGAATCTTCCTGTAATATAACATGTATATTTTGGCCTATTTTGATTGTTGCTAAGCTTTAAATCCTGGCATTGATCTGGCACTTGCCCTGTAAATTAAGTCAAAAATATTAGATTAGTAAAGCCTGTATCATTGATAAATGATGCATCTTATGAACAGTGCACGGATTTATCTTGGCCATACAGTGTGGACATAATCATCTGATTTGCCTTTGGTAAATTATATATTAACAGGGGGTAATATGCGTGTTCTTTGATCTTATCAGATTATATGACAAATTTAAGATTTCATTGTTAGGGGCATAAATATATGCAACATTATCTGGTGTTGTCCAGAGTCAATAACACTGACATTGCAGTCAGCTACTGTTTTTTCACAGAACTGCTTACATAGTCAGATCAGCATAATTTATTCTACGTTATTGTGGACATCTAATCCTTGTGTCATTGAATATGGACAACAGCTTTAAAAAAAAACTAAATTTTAAACCAAGATGTTTAGAAACTCATTGAGTCGGAGTCCCACACCGACCAACATGTCCTATCTACACTAGTCCCACCTGCCTGTGTTTGGCCCACATCCCTCTAAACCTGTCCTATCCAAGTACCTGTCCCAATGTTTGTTAAAAGTTGCGATTGTACCTGCCTCAACTAACCCCTTCGGCAGCTCGTTCCATACACCCACCACCCTTTGTGTGAAAATGATACCCCTCAGCTAAATGTGCCAAAAGCCTTTTTGACCACCCTGTCTACCTGTGATGCCATTTTCAACTAATTATGTACCTGTACTCCTAGTTCCCTCTGCTCTGCACACTCCCCAGAGCCCTACCGTTCACTGTGCAGGTCCTGCCCATGATAGTCAAGTCAAGTCAAGTCAAGTGAGTTTATTGTCATGTGTCCCTGGTAGGACAATGAAATTCTTGCTTTGCTTGAGCACAACAGAACATAGTAGGCATTTACTACAAGGCATTCTATAAATATATACACAATGGTCAATATACTGATAACGTGCAAATAACAGTATTGGCTAGTATAGTGCTCCCAAAATGCAACACTCACATCTCTCAGTGCTAAATTCCATAAAACTGTTGGAAAATATATAAATAATACGGCTTTTATTTTAAAAAAAAATCCAGATTAATTATTTATTTAACAAGTGTCATTAATTTAATAGTATAAATACAGATGTACTTCTGTAGTTAAAGTTTAGGCTTATTACTCTGACTGGAAATGGGAATTAACATTATAACGTTATGCAAAGAGCAAAAAAATGTTGGAAATGTTTCATGTCCCAACACAAATAATGCAGACCTACTGCATTTTCAGAAGAAGTAAGAAATCAGTCTGAACTATTAAGAAACTACAAATTTTGTACCATTGATCAACTATGCTTGACTTATTTCCTCTGCAAGATTTTACTCCTGTGTCATTTCCTTTTTTGCCACGTAGAACTCTGATGATGACAGCAGCACCGGGCAGATTAGTGAAGGTCAGATGCCCAGACTCACGAAAACAGCAGAAAGCATCCTGATAGGGCAGCCACAAAACATCAAACCTCTCTCAATGGACGGTGACATAAACCTCCCGCGAACAAGACGCTCACCATCTCCTGGGCAGCTTCACGTTCAAACAGGTAACCAGTGCAACAAGGCTTGGCATGCTCATCTGAAAAACGAATTCAGTACATTCTGTTCTACTTATACCTTATCGAGCATGTACCAAACCTTGTGGGCAATTAGTATGTTTGGTTTAATTCCTCGAGCTTCATAGTTGGTTGAACAAGATTTCTTTCCTCAGTTGGATACTTAGTATGGACTGATTACAATTGACAGGAATAATTTCTCCTGTATTCATTTTAATGTTGCCCCGAATTGCCTGACATCTCTCAGTGCATCTTAGCTAAAAGATGTGCCTGTTAATCAGCAGCAAGGCATTGTTGGTGGGTCTCGACCCAAAACGTGCCCTATCTTTTTCCCACCATAAATGCCTGACTCACTAATTTCCTCCAACAGTATGGTTATTGTTCTTTGCTATTTTATATTGATATCAAGGTTGTACCAAACTAGTTCACATTGTGCATTGCAATGTTTTCTGTAAGAAAATAATGGACAAGGTTAAACATGTTTAACAACATTTACCCCTCTTTTTTCCTGAAGCTACTAATAGATTCCTTGTACTTTCTCGGCGAAAAATAAACAAAGGGCTGTCATTTATTGGTCAACGTTGGTGCAGTTTCCAGAGATTATTTAATCGTGATATCAGAGTGAATTCTATGTTGTCCTCACAAGACATATTGGTATTGGTGTCAATGATTAAAAATCAGGAGAAAAGCTTTTACTACTTTTGCTTTCTCTGTCATTGGATTCTATTGTTCTTTACCAAGTTTTGTTTTTCAATTATCAAGAAATGAATCGCGCTCACCATAGATTTATAAGAAATGGTCTTATAAAGAATTATTGGGATCTGTGGCATGAACATTCCCTTTTATGATTTGGAATCAAAGACCATTTGTGAAGGGTCTATGCTATCCTGCAACAGTGACATCATCCAATCAAGCTCAGCAACTAATCTGAAGAAGGGTCTCGACGCAAAACGTCACCATTTCCTTCTATCCAGAGATGCTGCCTATCCCGCTGAGTTACTCCAGCATTTTTTGTCTATAATTCGACTGAAGAGTTCTGATAGGCACCACAACAGGAAGTAGATTAGATTAGTTAAGATTGTATTCTTGTCATTTGAACCTCAAAGAGGCTCAAACGAAACTCCATTTCCACAGCCATACAAACAAAACAATTCCTACACGACACACAAACAATTAAATTTACAGAAAAACATCCATCACAGTGAATCTCCTCCTCACTGTGATGGAAGGCAAAGTCTTTTCTCTCCCCTGAAAGTAAAACACATTAGCTTGTAAAATGTATTCAGATATATCACAAAATGCCTTATTAAGATGATGACATAGAAATCATGGTATATGCATAACATATCAAACAATAAACTCCAGCGTAAATTTTTTTAAATTGTTTTATATCCCAATCAACAAAGCTTCACATTTTCACCATGTTTTAAACTAAAAAATTGGGGGGGGGGGGGGAAAGTGATATTCTCATCGAGGGGCATTTTATTTGCACACTAGACTTAGTGGGACCCGTTGGGTCCCAGTCACACGGGAGGCCTGGTCCCCCAACGAAACCCATTCCCCAATGCAATATTCCACCACTCACCTGTTACCCCAATGCAACGGCGGGAGCGTTCTGTAGCCGGGGGATGGGGACGTCTTCAGGCGGTGAGCATCCTGCAGCCAGGGGAGGGGGCGGCTTCAGCAGGGGCCTGTTTGGGGGGGGGTGTGGGGGAGCGGGTTTGTGTGGGGGAGGGGAGGTGTGGGGGAGGGGAGGTGTGGGGGAGGGGAGGTGTGGGGGAGGGGGGGTTGTGGGGAGGGGGTGTGTGGGGGAGGGGGGTGTGTGGGGGAGGGGGGGTGAGGGATGGGTGTGTGGGGGAGGGGGGGGTGTGGGAGGGTGTGTGTGGGGAGGGGTGTGTGGGTTGTGGGGATAGGGAGGTTGGGGTAGAGTGTTGAGGCGTTAGGAGAGGAGTTGTTTGTGTGAGGGGGAGGGGTGTGGGTGGTAGGGGGAGTGTGGGGGAGGGGTGGATGTGGGGGAGAGGGGTGTGGGGGAGGGGAGGTGTGGGGAGGGGTGTGGGTGGCAGGGGGAGGGGTGTGGTGGTAGGGAGGGGTGTGGGTGGTAGGGGGAGTGTGGGGAAGAGGGGTGTGGGGGAGGGGGGTGTGGGGGAGGGGAGGTGTGGGGAGGGGTGTGGGTGGCAGGGGGGAGGGGTGTGGGTGGCAGGGGGAGGGGTGTGGGTGGTAGGGGGGGGTGTGGGGAAAGGGGGTGTGGGGGAGGGGGGTGTGGGGGAGGAGGGTGTGGGTGTAGGGAGGGGATGTGTGGGGGCTCACCGATTCCCGGCCCCAGCTCCGACCGCACTCACCGGCTCCAGGACCCGACCGCACTCATCGGCTCCAGGACCCGGCTCCGGACTCACTCAGCGGCTCCTGTCCCCAGCGCCTGTCGCGCTCACAGCCCCGCCAGCGAACACAGCCAGCCCCCGCCCGCGAACACAGCCAGCACCCGCCCGCAGAACACCGCCCACACTCCAATCCTTCAGCTTTGTACTTGGCACCGGTGATTGACAGCGGGTGCCGGAAGGGGCATCGCCGTCCCAGAGAATAACAGACCAATAACTTTTGTAATATTTCACCGATCGGAACAAAACTTGGTGCGCTTGGAGCAGAGGAGAACGGTGAGGAAGGTGGCGAAAAAATCCTAATGATAGGGTACCATTTTTGTGCAAATTTAAAAACAATGTAAACCGGAAGAGGACAAGATGAGTTTTAGTAATAGTATATATAGAGAGATAGATAGATAGATATAGATAGATTTAAAAACAATGCAAACCAGAAGAGGACAATATGAGAGTTTTAGTAATAGTATAGATTACACCTGTTAAGATGCTGCATAGAGTACCTTCTTATTGAAAATGGGTTGTGGGTCCTTGATGATGCTGGCTGCCTTTTGAGACAGCGCCATCTATTGATTCTTTCAATGATGGGGAGGTCAGCGCCTGCAATATCAGTTTGCAAGGAATTCCAGAACTTTGCCTCTGTGATGATGAAGGATTAAAAATATATTCCCACATTAAGATGACATGGAGGGTGAAAGGGAATTTCCTGGTACTTCCTTGGGCCTGCTGTCCTCCTTTGGCTTGATGGAGTTTGAGAGTTTTGGAAGATGCTGTCAAGAAAGCTATTGTGAATTGCCATAATGCATTATGTACATGTCACAGGCTCCAGCCACACTGGATTTGGTATTGGTTGAAAGTGCGGCATCAGGTGTCAGTCAAGGAGTTTGTGTAAAGTGGACACAAAGAACTACAAATGCTGGTTAATACACAAAATGCTGGAATAATTGAGCATATCCATATTGTGCGGAGATCCTGCCTGACCTGCTGAGTTACTACAGCACTTTGTGTCCTTTTGTGAGTTTGACAGAAAATGACAGAGGTCTTAAATTATAGCTACTTCAAACCTGTATGGTAAATTCTAGATTTATTTCTTAGCCATGCCCTTTTCAAAGCAATATTCATGTGTATAATATGCAAACAGTTTTGGGAATTCATTGACTAAAATCTGATCCGCATTTTAGCTATGTCTCCTATATTTATATACATGTTTACGGAAATAAATTTCTGTTCAAGTTAAAGTGGAACCAATCAAACGTTGATTTGTGGAGTACATATAGTATATTTCTAATCTGATGGCAGCAATATTTACACTTTATATATGTCACTATACGGCAGACTAAACAGATTTTTGTGATTAGGTATTATTGTAATAGTTGCTTTGAATTCAGTTGCTGCATTTCAAATATTGGCACCAAACCCTCATAAATTAGACCGTTGTACTCTCTGATCATCAGTAAAGAATTTATATCACAATTTGTTCAAAAAATATTTGCAGTAGACAGTGGTAAATTGCATAAAGATGAAATCTTTGATGTATCAACATTCCTCTATTTCACCATATACTGTGTAATTTCTGATATGTTGAATGATTTGAATACATTCACTTGTTCTCCTTTCAGAAAGGAATAGAAGAGAATCTGAAGCTAGCTATGGACCTCTGACCTTGGGAGATCTAGAAATATGCACAGGCTCAGCACTTCAGACCAGACATGTGATAGTTGCACCTCAGAAGACTCCTATGACAGGCGATAGAGGACAGGTAAAAATTTAAGACCTCGTAAACATCCCTGAACATCTTAGCTTGTAGATTGTTCTTTGGATGCAATTGGTTCAAATTGCACTTAAAATGGGGCTGGGTTTAACAAATCTTGTTGTGCTTTTCATTTTCTCTCACTCATATTTGTGTAGCATTGAATGTAAATTTTCTATGAACATGCCCAATCAACCATTGTTATCACATGTAAAAAACAATCAACAATATTATATTAAACTGTGGTAACTATACAGATTTAATAATCACACTGAAAATGGGTTTATCACTTATTAATGTTAGGTCCATTCACAGTGACTAACAAAATATTATTTTTGTAAAAATGTATTTGTAAAACTGCAGAATTCTTTATTTGTTACATTTGTGTATTTTAGTTAGTTTATTAGAAAGTCAATTAGAAAAAAATATCCATGTTAGTGATCTTGTGCTTGAATAAACTCTGAATTTTAAAACCATATTCAAATGGCACAAGCAGGCGCAACTGGCTGCAAACTCGCAGCTGTGATTGTGGGTCTGTTTTGTGGTCGAGGATCATTTCCGCAATAAATTTTTATTGCCACACAGATTGCAGGAACTTGATATCCATTGGAAATCAGTCTATGAACTGCCTGACATTGGTTCCTTTTTGATGCAAATAACTCATAGTTTTGTGGAAACAAGGACCATGATTAGGAAACGGGGGTTCCCCTCTTCCATTATAGATGAGGCTCTCATAAGGGTGTCCTTGATATCCCGCAGCTCCGCTCTTGCTCCCCCTCCCCCCATTCGTAGGGACAGAGTCCCCCTTGTCCTCACCTTCCACCCCATCAGCCGTTACATACAGCATATAATCCTCCAACATTTTCGCCACCTCCAATGGGATCCCACTACTGGCCACATCTTCTTATCTCCACCCCTTTCTGCATTCTGCAGAGACCATTTCCTCCGAAACTCCCTGGTCAACTCGTCCCTTCCCACCCAAACCACCCTCTCCCCAGGTACTTTCCCCTGCACCGCAGGAGATGCAACACCTGTCCCTTTACCTCACCCCTTGACTCCATCCAAGGACCCAAACAGTCTTTCCAGGTGAGGCAGAGGTTCATTTGCACCTGATCCAACCTCATCTACTGTATCCACTGTTCCAGGTGTCAACTTCTCTACATCGGCAAGACCAAGCGCAGGCTCGGCGATCGTTTCGCTGAACATCTCTGCTCAGTCCGTCTTAACCTACCTGATCTCCCAGTGGCTCAGCACTTCAACTCCGCCTCCCATTTCCAATCTGACCTTTCTATCCTGGGCTTCCTCCATTGTCAAAGTGTGACCCAGCGCAAATTGGAGAAACTCACCTCATATTTCGCTTGGCTAGTTTACACACCAGCGGTATGAACATTGACTTCTCCAACTTCAGATAGCCCTTGCTTTCTCTATCCATCCCCTCCCCCTTCCCAGTTCTCCCACTAGTCTTACTGTCTCCGACTACTTTCTATCTTTGTCCCGCCCCCTCCTTGCATCAGTCTGAAGAAGGGTCTCGACCCGAAACATCACACATTCCTTCTCTCCAGAGATGCTGCCTGACGCGCTGAGTTACTCCAGCATTTTGTGTCTACCCATAATTCTATTAGCTATCTGGCTGTAAGATCTTTGAAAATTGTGCTTCATGAGAGGAATAGGTCGGGTAGATGCACAGAACCTCTTGCCAGAGTGGGGGAATCGAGGACCAGAGGACATAGGTTCAAGGTGAAGGGGAAAAGATTTAATAGGTATCTGAGGGGTAACTTTTTCACACAAAGGCAGGTGGGTGTATGGAACAAGCTGCCAGAGGAGGTTGTTGAGGCTGAGACTATCCCAATGTTTAAGTACATGGATATGACAACTTTGGAGGGATATGGACCAAGCGCAGGCAGGTTGGACTAGTGTAGCTGGAACATGTTGGCCAGTGTGGGCAAGTTGGGCCGAAGGACCTGTTTCCACACTGTATCACTCTATGACTATAATCTGTAAAATTGAGGTGTTTCAGCTTAGTTAGCCAATGATTTTTATAGAACAGTGCAGTCCTTTGGCCCACAATCTCTATGCCAAACACGATGCCAAGATAGCCTAATCTCATTTGCCTGCACATGACCTATATCCCTCCATTAATTCAATGTTAAACAGAACTTTGTGTCAAAATAGTTGCTGAACCTTATACAACTTTTTTTGGCTTTGGTGAAAAAAACTCTTTTTCTCATTAGGTTTGAGAAAATTTCTGTTTGGATTTTATATTTAGGCAATCGTAAGGAGGTTAAAATACCCTGTCCTTGAAAATATTTTTTGCTAGGAAATAGTGGTGGACAGAGGGTCAATCCAAGTTCTGTGCATAATTCCATTGCAGCAGGATTTGTTGAATCGGAGACCCCAGATGATGGAAGATGCATTACATGCACAAAAGGCTTACCCTCTGCTGCCATTGTCTTTGTGGAGCAAATGGAGGAAGACTGGTAGGTCACAGGATAGCCTGGTGAGGTTTTGTGAAGGTGCATCATCATGGCATTGATTGGGGGCTGATGGAAGATCAAGAGCGCCAGCATCGGAGTCACCATCACACAAAGATGATGGAGTAGATTGTGCCAACATCTGTCAAAGGGAGGAAACCTTTTGGTTATATTCGCATATAGACTGTGGACTGCACATGGGGGATGGAAGAAAGATCACAGTAGACAAAAATTAATCATTTAAAATTGTCCTGGGTGTGAGTAATTCCAATCGCCTGACTTCATGGGTATTAGACCTGATCAGACAGGATTCATCTGCTCTGCAGCAAGCTCCATATTGATTATTAATGTCTGCGGCCATGTGGCCCTGTGCCGATTATGGGCCACAGTGCAAGATCGAACTTTACAGAGATAGCATCAAAACTTGCATTGCACACTGCAGGATGCCCTGTTGCATGTCCAGGTGCCTAAATACATTACCATACTATATTCATGGAGGAATTAATAAACAATAAGTGTAGCTTTTCCAATTCCATTTTATTGCTTAGCACACACATACCATAAACAATTTGGTAGACTATCTGGAACAGCACTTTAGAGTATGCATGAAATATTCTGTTTCATAGCAGTAATTGGAATTATTTATCAAGTTTTGCAAGTAACAGGTTGATGCGGTGCTGGCTCGAAGGGCCGAATGGCCTACTCCTGCACCTATTGTCTATTGTGAATCTTACTTTCTTGCATAACAATCTGAGATGAATTTCTACTTTCATGTCTTTCCTGGTGTAGCATGAGAAGCTACTCGGGTATTAAAACCAGTTGGTGTGACCAAAATTGTTTCCGTCATCAGTGGCTTTTATCAACATTGTCTGTGATGCAATGTAAATTTTAAGAACATAATGTGCAGAGAATGTGATTTTGATAGTCAGTGCATCTTTGGGTTGGAGTTTCAGCTTTGTCTTCAAAAGTCGATAATCTACTCTTTAACAATTGAAATTAATGAATATCAAGCTAAAAGTTGGGGAATTTGCTATGCCGGAATATTTCCAAAATTGTGAGGACAAGTATGTTTACTACTAAATGCACAATCCTTATAATTTGGTCTTTAAATTTTCAAGTTGTAAAGGGTAATGCTGCTTATACACCATCAAGGGATTAAATTGTGTTAAATGATTTGCTTTTATAACTCAATGAGTGTGTTTGTTTCTCTATCCACACTGTAACTGTTGTGAACCTTTTTAACAAACCCTCCAACTGAGATTTCTAGATTGGTGCAATTGCAGGCTGCTTTACAACATAAACCCACATGAACTAGGGCCTCAGTCAAAACATCAACAGTTTTGTTTCCCAGTGGAACGTTGTGGAATGCTAACTTTCAAACCCATCTGTTTGAGAAGGTATTTGAACCAAGAACCCAAGGTGAAAGTGCAGTATGTCGTTTCTGAGCTGTCCATTTTCAGAGTTCTGCCACACCATTGAAAATCCACATATAAAAAGTAACATAAATTCAAAAAGATGGCAATTGTTGCACATTTGAAACCAGTTTCATAAAACCATATTGTTATTAAGTGAACAATTCAACATAGAACAAGACAAAATAAATTTTCATACCATCTAATAACAACAGTCTAGTTTGACTTCAACAAACCTTTAGGGGGTTTATCTCCTTGAAAGAGTACACTACTGGTTCAATTAAATGTAAGGCAATACTTTGGCATCACTTGTCCAAAGTTGACCTGTGGTTCAATGAAAAATGCAGTGTTCTTGTAGTGCAAGTACATTGCACACATAGTTTAACTAAATTATGGAAAATGTTGTGTTTCTGATTATCTTGTCAATGCGTCAATCACTTTGCCTACTTGAATCCATTGCGATAATAACGTAACTTAGTTATTTAAACTGACTTATGGTATTCTGAATGTGAATATATTCAAATTGTCAAACAGTCGGAGTTCCTTTTGTTATGCTTCGCAGTGTGTGTGGATCTTCAATCTTCAGACTTTTTTAAAAAGTGAGGATATTATTTAGCTTATATAATTGAAAGGTGCAAGAGATTGACATGTAGAACATTGATTATCTACATTTCCTGCTCTCTAGTTTAGAAAAGAAATTTGATTCTAAATATATTATTCGAGCCTTAAAGATTTGGTCATTTTACAAGAACAAGTTTTGCCTTTTGCTAAATCAATTTTCACCTTCACCACATTTGGGTTAAATAATGAGAATTTGTCACACATTAAGTCATTTATGAAGTAATTCTGGTAAACATTTTAGTGGTCTTATTTAGGATATCCTAATCAGAATCTTATTTTTGGTAAAACCATTTTTTACTCAGAATGTTGAGAAAATAAATTTGAATTACTTTTTTCCATGAACATTTATTTAGGGTGATGATATAGCACTAATGGAGCAAAACACAGCAGCTGCACGAGTGATACAAGTTGAAAGTAGAACCAAGGATTTCCGACCAGGTAAGACAATGCATTTTTTAATATATATTGACACAACTTCCGATAGTACTAACAAATAATCTTTTGGTGCACGGAAATGGCATTGAACAATTTTAAGGTGAGCGTGAAAGACCTGTGATTTATTCATCATAGAGCTTAGAACCAAGCAACTTTACATCTTTTCCATTCCCATATTAAACCTCCATCAGTCTGTTGTTTCCCCACAACTCAAGTTGAGTGGGGTTTATTGTCATATGTACGAGTATAATAGGTACAAGTACAATGAAAATCTTGCTTACAGCAGCATACTCGGACAGTAGACACAAAATGCTGGAGTAACTCAGCGGGTCAGGCAACATCTCTGGAGAGAAGGAATGGGTGACGTCACCCATTCCTTCTCTACCTTCGATTTAAACCAGCATCTGCAGTTCTTTCCTACACATACTCAGACAACACACACAAAGCAAATTATACTTAAATTATGTATAAAATATAAAAGAAAGAAGATTGCAAAGAACAAGATATTAGCGGAAAAACATAATTAGAGACAATAGAAGTCCAAGAGGTGGTCCCTAGTATTCCATTGTCAACATAGAACGAGGGTTGTGCAGATTGGTTGAAGAACCTGAGAGTTGTTGGAAAAAACAAAGAGCTCAAGGAACTCAGCAGGTCAGGCAACATCTGTGGAGGGAATGGACAGATGACTTTTCGAGTCAGGATGACGTTCCGGGTCAGTCTGAAGAAGGGTCCCAACCTGAAACATTGTCTGTCCATTCCCTCCGCAGATGCTCCCTACCTTGCTGAGTTTCTCTGGTAGTTGTTTTTCGCTCAAGCTTCCAACATCACCATTCTCTTATGTCTCCAATTGTAGGAAACTACCTCCTGAGCCTGATGGTTTGGGACTTCAGGCTTCTGAACCTCCTGCTCAATAGCAACAGTGAGAAGGGGGTATGGTCCAGGTGGTGGGGATAAATTTAGAGAGTTTAGTTTAGAGATACAGTGTGGAAACTGGCCCTTCGGCCCACCAAGTTCATGCTGACAATCAATCACCTGTACACTATTTCTATGTTATCCCACTTTCACATCCTGCACACTAGTGGCAATTTACAGAAGTCAATTAACCTACAAACCTGCACCTCTTTGTGGCAAGAAACTGGAGCACTCATAGAAACCTCGGGGGGTCAAGTACAAATTCCGTACAGACAGCACCTGTGGTCAGGATCAAACCCGGGCATCTAGCACTGTGATGCTGCAGCTCTACCAATGTGCCATTGTGCCACCCGAATGATTTATCACCGAATGATCTATCATTCTTGATGATAGATGCCAACTTCATAAGACAGTGCCTCATGCAAGTGCTTACGATGATGGAGTGGGCTAGGCTTGTGATAGATTGAGCCAAGTCCACCACTCTCTTGAAACATATAAGATTGTTAATTGAAACATATAAGATTGTTAAGGGTTTGGACACGCTAGAGGCAGGAAACATGTGCCCGATGTTGGGGGAGTCCAGAACCAGGGGCTACAGTTTAAGAATAAAGAGTAAGCCATTTAGAACAGAGACGAGGAAACACTTTTTCTCACAGAGAGTGGTGAGTCTGTGGAATTCTCTGCCTTAGAGGGCGGTGGAGGCAGGTTCTCTGGATGCTATCAAGAGAGAGCTAGATAGGGCTCTTAAAAATAGCGGAGTCAGGGGATAGGGGGAGAAGGCAGGAATGGGGTACTGACTGGGGATGATCAGCCATGATCACATTGAATGGCGGTGCTGGCTCGAAGGGTCGAATGGCCTACTCCTGCACCTATTGTCTATTGTCTCTGTAGCCTCTTGCATTCCTGTGCTTTGGAGTTGCTCTACGAAGCCATAATGTAACCAGTCAGGATACCTTCTACAGTGCATCTGTAGAGGTTTGTTGGCGTGTTCAGAGTACTGAATCTCTTCAAACATCAAAGAAAACAGAGGCGTTGGTGGGCCAAGGATAAGTCAGGATAACACCTGAGATGTTAAAACACCTATTTTTTGCCATAAGACCCAGCCATTGTCATTTGTTCTTTTTCTCTCAGAAACCAACCTACTCCCCGTAAAGATTATTGTTAACATGCTGTCTGGTCTTTTATATTTTCAGCACTTACCACTCACCACCAATCACCCCTTTTTCTCTGAAGTTCATGAACATGTCATTGCCACCCAATTCACTGCACAACTTACTTCCAAGTCCCTGTGCAAAACCTCACTGCATACTTTGCACATGAATGCAGCAGTCTTAATCTAATTAATGAACCTAACGGTTCATTAATCAGATTGACTAAATAATTTGCTTTCATCTCTGTCCTGTTGGAGGACACAGATGAAAGCAATATTATAAAATTACACTGCATTTGGTTAGATTGCTTTTGGAGATAGGATTTACTCCCATTTGAATGGTCAAATTAGGGACAGCCAGCACAGCTTTGGACATGGTAGGTCATGTTTTACTAACTGGATTGAGTTTTTTTGAGGAGGTGATGAAGGAGATTGATGAAGTTAGGGCACTGAATGTTATACACATGGATTTTAGTAAGGCTTTTGATAAGGTCACTGTTGGTAGGCTGATTCAGAAGATTAAGATGTATGGGATTCACAGTAACCTGGTTATATGAATTCAGAACTGGCTTATTCATAGAAGAACGATGGTTGTGGTGGAAGGTAAATATTCTGGATGGAGGTCTGTGACTATTGGAGTTCTGCAGGGATCTGTGCTGGGACACTGCTGTTTTAATATATCCTGTGCTGTTCTGTGTTATAATTCACAGTGGAGGCCAGTAATCTTGAACCTACCAAGCACATAACCCTGAAAATGTAATAAGCACATTGGATTATACATACTATATGTGTTTACAGATGGCTACAAGAACTGTTTTAATAATCTGTCTTTTATGCTTCTTTGCTGCAGGGAATGATCTATGTTGGGCTATGGCCCAACAATTATTAGTTTAATTTATTGTCACGTGTACCGAGGTACAGTCAAAAGCATTTTGTAACCCTGCTATCCAGTCAGCGGAAAGACTATACTATATTACAATCATGTGTACAGATCAGCGAATGACACAGAATAATTTTGGATATAAACCAATGGTTACTGGTCACTCTGGTGCTGCATCCCATATATTAAAGATCATTGTTGATTAGTAGTGTTCAGGAGGCTAACTGGTTGGGAATGGATGCCTCTGCTAACTGCCGAATTTTTCACTCGCTATCCAGAGATGTCTTTTCCAATCTAGGTCATTTAAGAAAAAGCGTCTGATTGCTTTTTTTCGTTCTTGCTCTAATCTCTTGTATGAAGATCAATTCTGGTGCTGACATCCCCTCACAATCTTAGTTTGTGCAACCAAACTGTGTTGGCTGGAGATTGAGCTGAAACCTTCCTGCGTTTCTATACCTCAAACCACGCCAAAAGGGAATTTAGTCACTGATCCAGTTAGAAGTTCAATCTATATTTAAATAAGAACGACAGAACTGCAGGTTATTTCACAGTGCTGGGTGAGAGAATCCGTTAACTTCACCTTTGCCTCAGAGCAATATCTTGCTGCTGATCATACAGTAAGAATGAGTCGAGTTTTTAATTGTCATATGTACCGACAATGGATTTCTTACTTGCTGAGGTTTAACATGCCTATAAATGCAATAACACATGGATAATATATAACTAAAAATACAATAAATTATCTATGCTGCACATAGCCTGATTAAAATGGAAGAATTTCCCAATTTCTGATAATAATAATAGCTGCCTATTACCCATATTTTCCTCCTTTTATAAATAAAATAATGTTAACCTGCTCAGTTTCACACCCCTTTATTAAGGATTTCCTTAATATTTAAGGCTTATTGATCAATTATGTCTTCAGAGATCTGTTTCTTGGGGTAGAATCCTAACGATCTTTAAAATAAGCAGAGAGGGGTAACGGCAGGATAGATGCTTAAAATTGCTGAGGCCAGTTGAGATTAGAGATGAAAGCAAAAATTTTTAAAGTGTCACTGCCACCACAGTGGATCTGTCAGTATTGCAACTTGCATCCTATGCAGTATACTTGGAATTAGAGTCAATTGGAATTAGGCCCAACTTGCCAACACCAACCAACATGTTCCATCTACACTAGTCCCACCTGCCTGTGTTTGGCCCATATCCTTCTAAACCTATCCTATCCATGTACCTGTCTAAATGTTTCTTAACCATTGTGATATTACTTGCCTCACCTACCTCCTCTGACAGCTCGTTCCATACACCCATCACCCTTTGTGTAAATAGAGTCCGAGGAATAGAGTCCGAGCCTGTTCAACCTCTCCCTATAGCTCAGGCACTCAAGTCCTGGCAATATTTTTGTAAGTAATCTCTGCACCGTTTCCAGCTTAACAACATCTTTCCCATAAACCGGGTGATCAAAACTGAACACAATACTGTAAATGTAGCCTCACCAATGTCTTATATAACTCTAATGTGACCTCCGAACCTCTATACTCAATACTCTGATTGATGAAGGCTAATGTACCAAAAGTCTTTTTGATCATCCTATCTACATGTGATGTCACTTTCAAGGAACTATGTACCTGCACTCTTAGACCCTTCTGCTCTACAACACTCCCGAGGGCTATACCATTCACTGTGTAGGTCCTGCCCATGTTAGTCTTCCCAAAATATAACATTTCACACTTTACTGTATGAAGCATTAATGATCCCACCTGCCCAACTGATCAAGAGCCTACTGCAGTTTGTGACAACCATCTTCGCAATGGCACGATACCACTTACTTTAGTGTCATCTGTAAACTTACATATCATGCCTTATACTTTCTCATCCAAATCATTGATATTGGATTACGGTGAGAAGGCAGGAGAATGGGGTTGTGAGGGAAAGATAGATCAGCCATGATTGAATGGGCTGAATGGCCTACTTCTGCGCCTATGACTTATGAATTTATGGAAACAGGGCCTTTGGCCCAACTCGTCCAGGCTGACCAAGATGCCCCAGATAAGCTAGTCCCATTTGCCCCCGTTTGACCCATATCTCTCTAAGCCTTTCCAATCCATGTATTTGTTCTTTAATTCTCTTATTTTCAAATATTTAAGATCAAAAGCATGTAACTGTAATCAAATTTTAAATTAGCTATGATCCAATTGAACTGGCCTGAAGGGCTTACCCCTTTCCAATGTTTATATTAACTCTCTCAAAATGTCCTGTAGCAATGTTTTGAAACTGCTTCAGTTATTCCAAATTATTACACTTGAGCCCACCATATTTATTACAAGGTTAAAACTGCAGTAGAGATAAAATAGGTGGAAACTCAGTGGGTTCAATGGAGGGCAGACTTTTCTGCACTGCAGTTGCTATTCACTGCATTACCACAAGATGGCAGGTGTAGTCAACCATAATTTTGGATTATCACAAAAAATAACCTGAATTGATTGCCAAATGAAAGGAAAGCTGTTTTAAGGTTGTCCACGAGGAAATCATTTACTTAAATGTTGATACTTTGACAATCCATGGTTTACTCATCTATTCTTATAGTAAGCTACTTTCTTGTCGGCACTTTGTTCCTGCAGGGGAATCTGATGTAAATCATCACATTCCAAAGTACATTCATTGAAACCTCCACAGATCAAATACGATACGATATGATAGAACTTTATTTATCCCAGGAGGTTAATTGGTGTGCCAACCATCATAAAACACAACAAGATACATGAGACATGAAATTAAAGTAACGAGTGGAAAGTCCAGGATTGGGGATGTGCAAAGATTGGGGGGGGGGGGGGTCGGTCTACCCCACGATAGAAGGGGGAGGAGTTGTATAGTTTGATAGCCACAGGGAAAATGGATCTATTGTGGCGTTCTGTCCAGCATCTTGGTGGAACTAGTCTGTTGCTGAAGGTGCTCCTCAGGTTGCCCAGTGTGCGTCATGGAGGGGGTGAGCTGCATTGTCCAAAATGCTCCACAGTTTGAGGATCATCCTCTCCTCCAAGACTATCTCCAGTGAATCCATCTCCACCCCAGGCTGAAGCAGGCCTTTCTAATGAGATTGTTAACCCGGCCGCAGCCTTCGCCCTGCTACCCCAGCACACGACCGGGAAGAAGATGGCACTGGCCACCAGATTCAGATTCAATCTTTATTGTCATTGTGCAGTGTACAGTACAGAGACAACAAAATGCAGTTAGCATCTCACCCAGAAGAGCGAACATAGAGTAATGGAACAGTAAAATATATATATGTACAAACATTAGCAGTAGTGCAATTTTTCTGGGGAAGGAGTGTCTGGGGGGGGGGGGGTGACTGGCAATCACCAAGGTGCAGAGTTAAGTAGTGTAACAGCTGCAGGGAAGACGCTGTTCCTGAACCTGCTGGTCCGGCAACGGAGAGACCTGTAGCGCCTCCCGGATGGGAGGAGGGTAAACAGTCTGTGGCTGGGGTGAGAGCAGTCCTTGACGATGCTGCGCGCCCTTCGCAGACATCGCTTGCTTTGGACAGACTCAATGGAGGGGAGTGAGGAGCCGGTGATGCGTTGGGCAGTTTTCACCACCCTCTGTGGTGCTTTCCGGTCGGAGACAGAGCAGTTGCTATACCATACTGTGATACAGTTAGTAAGGATGCTCTCGATGATGCAGCGGTAGAAGTTCACCAGAATCTGAGGAGACAGATGGACCTTCTTTAGTCTCCTCAGGAAGAAGAGACGCTGGTGAACCTTTTGGTAGAACATCTGCAGCATCTTACTGCAGACATTGAAAGAGCGGAGCCTCCTCAGAAAGTACAGATGGCTTTGTCAAATGCCAGTGAACTTAAATTAAGTTTCTTGTTAGCTTTTGTGAATAGAGGATAGATCCTACCATCAATGTAACAGATTGATAGGTCTAGCCTCTGACCTGCCACAATATTGACTTAGATCTCAGCTATTATCTGAAAAGGTTAAGCACCAACAGAAGAGGGAGTAAACATTGGAAGCCTGACTGGTCTCATGGCCCCAGGTATTTTGTACTGGAGTGTATTCAGAAGTGTAGGAGCAAGTATTCTACTTATCATTGTGGTTGGGTAAGAAGGTAATAAACAAATCAAAAGAAAATACACAAAATGATGGATGACAATATTATTTTCTATACATGCTGTATTTCAAGAGTCAAGAGGGTTAATTGTCATTCGTACTGGCATCGGAACAATGAAATTCCTACTTGCTGCAGCTTAACCAACCCATTAATGCAATAAAACACAAAAATATAATATACAATGAAATAATAACTGAAGGTCTAGATAGCCAGAACAGTACAAAACTGAAGTCCGTAGTGCAACCAAAACACAGTCCATAAAAGATCGTAGTTGCTGAGGTGGTGGTTAGTGTTGTGCATTGTTCAAGAGCTGGATCGATGCTGGGAAGATGCTGTTCTGGAATCTGGTGCTCATGGGGTGGGGGGGGGGGGGGGGGGGCTGGGGGAGGACAAGATGAGAGTTTTATACGTATATAGATGAAATAAGAGTGTGACTAGGGTGGTGTGGGCCTTTGATGACATTAGTTGTATTTTTAAGGCAGCAACTTCTGCAGATCCCTTCGACTGTGGGGATGTCGGTACCTGTGATGGACTGAATAGTGTCTACCACTCACTGTAGTATCATTCATTCCTGGGCATTTGAGTTACTGAACCACACAATGATGCAACCAGTCACTATGCTCCCTGCAGTATACCTATAGAAGTTTGCCAGAGTATTCGTTGTCATACTGAATCTCCTGAGGAAGTAAAGGTGATGATGAACTTTCCTTGTGATTGCATCAATGTGCTGGCTCCAGGACAGATCTTCAGAGATATGTACAACCAGGAAATTGATGTTGTTGACTCTTTTCAATGCCATTCCATCGATGAAGCAAGGTTCATGACCTCCGGCATTCCCGTCCTGCAGTCAACAATCAGCTCCTGGTCTTGCTAATATTGAGGGCAAGATTGTTGCTCTGGCCCGAAACTTTGCCTATTTCCTTCGCTCCATAGATGCTGCCTCACCCGCTGAGTTTCTCCAGCATTTTTGTCTACCTCCTGTTAATTTCCCTCTTGTACTCTGACTCATTACACGTTATTCATCCCATCGTCTGTGATTTTAAAGATCACGTTGGAGCTGTGCCTGGCTGCACAGCCATAAGTATAGTGAATGGAGCAGGGGACTGACACACAGCCTTGAGGTGCCCCTGTGCTATTGGTTATCGAGGAGGAAGTGTTGTTGCCATTTCGGACTGATTGTTGTCTATTGTTTTAAGTTGCTGATGGTGTCTGTTGCAGAAGGAATGCAGATTACGATGCTGAAAGATTTTTCTGCTTTTCGTTTAAATAGAATCATGATTTTCATTGTTTGCTTGAATGATTAGATTGACAGAGAAGGCTTGAGTATTCCTATTGAGAGAATTCCGGACAAGACAACGTGCCTTCAGTACAGAATTATCCATACTGAATAAAAGATTCATATAAAACTCTTCACAATCTCGGGACATCCGGAAATATATTAGCTTTTTGCAGACAATTAAGTACTATTGAAGTCCAGCCGCTGTTGTAATGTAGGAAACATAGCAAATGTAAACAATGATAATGATCTGATAATCTGTTCTGGTGATGTTAATTGAGCACTAAATCTTAGCCAGCACAATGCAAAGAACTAATATGTTTTCCTTGGAAATTGTGTGCTATCAGATCTTTTATGTATACATGTATGGGAGACTGGGAGTCTTGATTAGTACTATATTTGAGGGTCAGCCTAGTTTATGCGCCCTTGTGGATCATGAAGACACAACCTTTGAACTCAAAAGGTAGAGTACTTCCAATTGAGCCATGGCTTACACTAAAAATAAAGTGGAAGATTGGACTTTATTTCCTTCCATCACAGTGAGTGAGGAATGCTGGGAGCCACTGTGGTGGATGTTTATGTTAAACCTTATTTTATGTGGCTGTGTGTCTTGTTGCTTTTCACTTAGTATGGCTGTATGGTAACTCAAATTTCACTGCACCTTAATTGGTACATGTGACAATAAACTGACCTAGACCCTTGAAATTGTGTGCTCATAATCCAAAAGAGGGCTTAAATGGCTTTTCTAGCTTAGAACTTACAGACAAAGAATTAAACAGGAACAGGAGTTGTTTTCTTTCTTATTTCCGGCTTTTTCTGTTTTCTTGTTAGATTTCCAACATTCACGGAATTTTCCATTGCAGCCTTAAGTCAGATATTACCATTTTGCACAATTGGAAAAATCTGACTTTGGTTAAACATTTTAAATTACAAACAAAACTGAAGCTTTCCACAATATTTATGATTTTAAAATATAAGATGACATTAAGGAAAACAAATCATTGATTCTGAATCTCCAGATAATGTACAAAAAAAGGAGACGGGCTCTGGAAATCAGGGCTACATAGCTACGACTTTGCTCCTGATCCTATCTCAACACCAGGTAGCTGATTTTGTAGAATCAGTAAATGTGCCTTTATTTCTTCAACTAATCGGTGCTTTTGGTGGGCTGGGACAAACTATTCAATTTGGATTGGAGAACCAAATTGCAAACAAGCAAATAGTTTTCCTCATTGCAAATATTGAAGTCTTTGGGTGCTTTATCAACACAGGTGGCCATTCAACCCATCAAATTCATGCTGCCCCCCACCAGAGTAATGGTATCATTTCCATTCCCCTCTCTTTATTTCCCCAAGGCTGTGCAACATTTTCTCAGACCCATCAACTCCCTTTTAATATTTTTGCCACTTACCTACACTATCGAGCAATTTAAAGTAACTCACTGGCTTGTTTTTGAAATGTAGAAGGAAACTTATTGAGCTTATTGGCTGAAACCCATGGGAAAGGTGAGTCAGAGGAGAAAAAAACAATTTTAAACTGAGGAATGTGGTTTGTAAATTGGCAAACTAGGCAATTTATCAGCCAATATAAGCAAGGCTGCTCTAGGTGAGCGGCAGCGAGGAGCGGCCTTGTGAGAAAAGTGTGAAGGGCCTGTCCCACTTGGGCGTTATTTGCGCATCATTTACGCAACATAATTTACGCGTCAGGACGCAAGACGCACGCATTGCGTGCATTCTGTGTGCATTACGCGCGCATGCGCGTGGTGAGACATGACGTAGGCAGTGACGCGTGGTGAGCGCACGGCGCTCCAGGATTTGGGGATTCACAATATCTTCGCGCGCCACCTGTGTGACGCGCAAATGACGCCCAAGTGGGACAGGCCCTTGAGTCTTTGGCTCGAGAGTCTTCGGCGAGGAGGCTGAGGAGAGGAGACTATACAAAAAGCAGGAGAGGACGGGACGCTGTGAACACATGACAGATAAGATGAGGCAGTGTTATGCTTGCAGAATGTGGCAGGCTAGGGACACAGATGGAGCCTCTGGCTCCTACAACTGTGGCAAGTATGTCCAGGTTCAGCTCCTGAAGGACCGTGTTGGGGCATTGGAGAAGCAGCTGGATGACCTCAAGGCCATCTGGGAAAACAAGTTTCCTGGACAGGACCGACAGTGAGGTGGTCACGCCAGGGATACGGGAAGAACAAAGGCGTGTGACTGAGAGAAAGGGTGGAAATCGTGGAGTGCAGAAAACTCAGGTGGCTGTGCCTAATGAAAACAGGTACGCCCTCTTGGGAACTGTCCGGGGAGACGAAGCTTCCAGTCCGAGCGGCGGACACATCGGTGGCTCCAATCCTAGAGATGGGACTCGACCGGCGAGACCAACGTCGGGCAGAGCCATAGTGGTGGGTGATTCCATTGCTCGAGGTGCAGACAGGAGATTCTGTGGCGGCAGTCGAGACGTGAGGATGGTCTGTTGTCTCCCTGGTGCCAGGGTGCAAGATGTCACACACCGAATTCAGAACATCCCCGAGAGGGAAGGTGAACAGCCGGCAGTAGTTGTGCACGTGGGCACAAACGACATCGGGAAGAAGAGGAAGGAGGTTCTGCAACGCGAGTTCAGAGAGTTAGGAAGAATACTGAAAAGCAGGACTTCTAGGGTGGTTATCTCTGGATTGCTTCCAGTACCTTGTGCTAGTGAGGACAGGAACAGGGAGATAGAGGATCTGAATGTGTGACTGAGGGGCTGGTGCAGGGAGCAAAGATTTAGATTTATAGAACACTGGGATCTCTTATGGGGTAGGGGTGACCTGTACAAACGGGACGGGTTACACCTTAACTGGAGGGGGACCGACGTTCTGGCAGGCAGGTTTGCTAGGGCTACACATGTGGGTTTAAACTAAATAGTGGGGGGAGGGATTGACAAATTGGGAGAATAAAGATGGAGTTGAAGGGGAAGTGAGTACAGGAAAAGTTACAAAAGACTCTCGAATTAATGGGAAGGAAAGTTCGAGAAGGGATAAGGTCAGGGCCAATTGCGAGCGGTGCGAGAGGGGAGGTGAATACCGAGGTTAAAGTGTTGTATATGAATGCGCGAAGTATAATAAATAAATTGGACGAGCTTGAGGCTCAGTTAGAAATTGGCAAGTATGATGTTGTGGGAATTACAGAGACATGGCTGCAAGAGGGCCAGGGCTGGGAACTGAATATTCAAGGGTATACCTCCTATCGAAAAGACAGACAGGTGGGCAGAGGGGGTGGGGTAGGTCTGTAGGTGAGGAATTAAATTCAGTCCCTTGCAAGGGGTGACATTACAATACAATATACAATACAATATTTATTACATGTCATTTGAAACTCAGTGAGGCTCAAACGAAACTCCGTTTCCACAGCCATACAAACAAAGACAATTCCTACAAGACATACAAAGAATTCAAGTTGCACAAACATCCATCACAGTGAATCTCCTCCTCACTGTGATGGAAGGCAAAGTCTTTTCTATCCCCTGCACCATTTCTCTCCCGATGTTGAAGCCCCAGGCGGGCGATGTTAAGTCCCACGGCCATTTAAGGCCTCGCTGGGCGATGTACGGCCCCGCTCCAGGCCCAAAAGTTACAAAGTTGGAGCCCCCGGCGGGCGCTGGAATGTCCCGCGGCCATTAAAGCCGCGCCGGGCGATGTAAGGCCCCGCTCCGGGTCGTTCCAACCCCGCGACACGGGAGGGAGAAGTTGCGTTGCGGGAGCTCCGAAAAGCGGTCTCCATCCGGACCCGCTAGCTCCCGATATCACAGTCCACAGGTCTGCACCTGGAGCCTCCGAGCTCCATGGTTGGCTCGCAGCAGCGAGCCACCATCGCTTCCCACGCTCCGAAGCCGGCCAGCCCCATGATGGTAAGTCCGCAGCTCTGCGACTGGAGTTCCCAGGTCGTTCCGGTTGGAGGCCGCTCCACGGTGCTAGGCCCCAATGACAACGGAGACCCAACAGGGAAAAGGTCGGGTCTCCCGTGCAGGGAAGAGATTTTTTAAAGTTTCCCCCTCCCCACCCCCACCCCCCCACATATACATAGTTAAAACAGTATTAAAAAACACAAACAACTACATTTAACTAGACAAAAAATTAAAAAAAGACAGACAGGCTGTAGGGGCCGTTGCAACGTGAGTCGTGCCGCCACAGGTTATGAAACAGGAGATGTGGAGCCAATATGGATAGAACTAAGGAATTGTAAGGTTAAAAAGACCCTTGTGGGACGTATTTACAGGCCCCCCAAACAGTAGCCTGGATATAGGGTGCAAGTTGAATCAGGAGTTAAAATTGGCATGTAGTAAAGGTAATGCTACGGTTGTTATGGGAGATTTCAACATGCAGGTAGACTAGGAAAATCAGGTTGGTACTGGACCCCAATAAAGGGAGTTTGTGGAGTGCCTCCGTGATGGATTCTTAGAGCAGCTTGTTCTGGAGCCTACCAGGGAGAAGGCAATTCTGGATTTAGTGTTATGTAATGAACCGGATTTGATAAAGGAACTTGAGGTTAAGGAGCCATTAGGAGGTAGTGACCATAATATGGTCAAGTTTAATCTACAATCGGAGAGGGAGAAGGGTCAATGGGAGGTGTCGGTGTTACAGATGCATAAAGGGGTCTATGGGGCCACGATGGAGGAGCTGGCCAAAGTTGACTGGAAAGATACCCCAGCAGGGATGACAGTGGAACAACAATGGCAGGTATTTCTGGGAATAATACAGAAAGTGCAGGATCAGTTCATTCCAAAGAGGAAGAAAGATTCCAAGGGGAGTAAGGGGCGACTGTGGCTGACAAGGGACGCCAGGGACAGTATAAAAATAAAAGAGAAAAAGTACAACGTCGCAAAGATGAGCGGGAAGCAAGAGGATGGGGTAATATTTAAAGAGCAACAGAAGATAACTAAAAAGGCATTACGGGGAGAAAAGATGAGGTATGAAGGTAAGCTAGCCAAGAATATAAAGGAGGATAGTAAACGCTTCTTTACGTATGTGAAGAGGAAAAAATTAGTTAAGACCAAAGTTGGACCTTTGAAGACTGAAAATGGTGAATTTATTATCGGGAACAAGGAAATGGCAGATGAGTTGAACAGGTACTTTGGATCTGTCTTCACTAAGGAGGACACAAACAATCTTCCTGATGTACTAGTGGCCAGAGTATCTGGGGTGACGGAGGAATTAGTGCACATGGTATTGGGGGTGGAGTGCTGACATGGATAGAAAATTGGTTGGCAGACTGGAAACAAAGAGTAGGGATTAATGGGTCCCTTTCAGAATGGCAGGCAGTGGTTAGTGGGGTACCGCAAGGCTCGGTGGTGGGACTGCAGCTATTTATAATATACATCAATGATTTAGATGAAGGGATCCAAAGTAACATTAGCAAATTTGCAGATGACACAAAGCTGGGTGGCAGTGTGAACTGTGAGGAGGATGCTATGAGAATGCAGGGTGACTTGGACAGGTTGGGTGAGTGGGCAGATGCATGGCAGATGTGGATAAATGTGAGGTTTTCCACTTTGGTAGCAAAAACAGGAAGGCAGATTAATATCTAAATGGTGTCAAGTTGGGAAAAGGGGAAGTACAACGGGATCTGGGGGTCCTTGTTAATCAGTCAATGAAAGTAAGCATGCAGGTACAGAAGGCAGTGAAGAAAGCAAGTGGCATGTTGGCCTTTATAACAAGAGGAGTTTAGTATAGGAGCAAAGAGGTCCTTCTGCAGTTGTATAGGGCCCTAGTGAGACAGCATCTGGAGTATTTTGTGCAGTTTTGGTCCCCTAATTTATGGAAGGACATTCTTGCTGTTGAGGGAGTGCAGCGTAGGTTTACACGGTTCCCGGGATGGCGGGACTGTCATATGCTGAGAGAATGAAGCGGCTGGGCTTATATACTCTGGAGTTTAGAAGGATGAGAGGATATCTTATTGAAACATATAAGATTATTAATGGTTTGGACACGCTAGAGGCAGGAAACATGTTCCCGATGTTGGGGGAGTCCAGAACCAGGGGCCACAGTTTAAGAATAAGGGGTAAGCCATTTAGAACGGAGACGAGGGAACACTTTTTCTCACAGAGTGTTGTGAGTCTTTGGAGTTCTCTGCCTCAGAGGGCGGTGGAGGCTGGTCCTCTGGATACTTTCAAGAGAGAGCTAGATAGGGCTCTAAAAGATAGTGGAGTCAGGGGATATGGGGAGAAGGCAGGAATGGGGTACTGATTGGGGATGATCAGCCATGATCACATTGAATGGCGGTGCTGGCTCGAAGGGCCGAACGGCCTACTCCTGCACCTATTGTCTATTGTCTATTAGACGGGAGTATCAGTAGATACCAACATGGAGGGAACATCAAAACTCAACACAAACATTACCTCCGATCAGAATTGAAACTAGGTTTATGAAGCTTTGTTGCAACTGTGCGAACTACTGTGCCACTGGGACATCCTGAATTCAAGAGCACACTATAAATGAATGACTTATTTGTTCCTTTCCTTTCTATTCCACTTTCTTTACTTTTCAATCTATTGCACTGACTTAAATGTGCAATGTCTGCCTTCACATTTGTTCGGAGATTATAGTATAATGTATTCAAAAAGCAGGTGCTTGAAATCTGCAATGAAGTTAGAAAATACTGGAAATATTAATAAGATCAGGCAATATATATTAGGCAGTGCACACCACTAGACCAAGCAGCTTCCTTCCCTCTGTTATCAGGCTTCTGAACAGTGTTCCATAAGCTGGGGTACAGACCCATTGCGAATAGTGGACCTTGTCTCGGGAATTGGTGCGCTAGATACAAGATACATTTATTTGTCACATGTACCAATTGGTACAGTGAAATGTGTGGTCGCCATACAGCCATACGAATAACAAAGAGCACAGAACACGATAGTCTTTAACACAGACATCCCCACACAGCGGGATCAAAGTTTCCCACTGTGAGGGAATGCTCCAAAATTCAGTCATCCTCCTCTGTTGTCCTCCCGCTAGTCAAGTCAAGTCAAGTTTATTTGTCACATACGCATACGAGATGCGCAGTGAAATGAAAAGTGGCAATTTTAAAACAGCAAAAAAACAGCAATTTAAAAAAGACACCACACAACAGTAAAATGGTACAGTAAGTTAGTCCCTGGTGAGATGAGAGTTTACAGTTCTAATGGCCTCTGGGAAGAAACACCTTCTCATCCTCTCTCTTTTCACAGCATGACAGCGGAGGCGTTTGCCTGACTGTAGCAGCTGGAACAGTCTGTTGCTGGGGTGGAAGGGGTCCCCCATAATGTTGCTGGCTCTGGATCTGCACCTTCTGATGTATAGATCCTGCAGAGGGGCGAGTGTAGTTCCCATAGTGCGTTCAGCCGAACGCACTACTCTTTGAAGAGCCTTCTTGTCCTGGGCAGAGCAGTTCCCAAACCAGATTGTGATGTTTCCGGACAAGATGCTTTCTACAGCCGCTGAGTAGAAGCACTGGAGGATCCTCAGAGAGACTCTGAATATCCTCAGCTGCCTGAGGTGGTAAAGGCGCTGCCTTGCCTTACTCACCAGTGCTGCAGTGTGTGATGTCCATGTCAGATCCTCTGAGATGTGGACTCCCAGGTATTTAAAGCAGCTCACCCTATCCACAGTATCCCCATTTATCCCCAGTGGCGTGTACGTCCTCGGATGTTGTGCCCTCCTAAAGTCCACGATCAGCTCCTTAGTTTTAGTGACATTCAAGAGGAGGCTGTTGTCCTGACACCAGAGTGCCAGATCAGCCACCTCCTCCCGGTAGGCCTTCTCATTATTGTCGGTGATCAGGCCCACCACCACAGTGTCATCAGCAAACTTGATTATAGAGTTGGAGCTGAACCTAGCCACACAGTCATGTGTGTACAGGGAGTACAGTAGGGGGCTGAGGACGCAACCCTGGGGGATCCTGTGCTCGGGGTGAGGGTCTTCGATGTATTTTTCTCGCATCTTGACTACCTGGAACCTGGCGGTGAGAAAGTCCAGGACCCAGGCACACAGGGGGGTGTTGAGCCCCAATTCCAGCAGCTTTCTCAGCAAGTCTGGTGGGGACTATCGTGTTGAAGGCTGAACTAAAGTCAATGAACAGCATCCTCACATAGCCCCCCTTCTGGCTGTCAAGGTGAGAGAGAGCGGTGTGCAGAACCTGGGAGACCGCATCGTCCGTGGATCTGTTCGGACGGTATGCGAACTGTAGCGGGTCCATGTTGCGAGGGAGGAAGGCGCAGATGTGTTTCTTGACCAGCCTCTCAAAGCATTTCATGACTACCGACGTGAGGGCACCAGTCGGTAGTCATTCAAACAAGCTGGGGAGGCATTTTTGGTACAGGTACAATGACGGATCTTTTGAAGCAGGCAGGGACCACGGACTTGGCCAGGGAGAGGTTGAATATTGTAGTGAGCACCGGAGCTAGCTGAGTAGCACAAGACTTAAGTACTCGTGCAGATATGCCATCTGGGCCTCCAGCTTTCCTCGTGTTCACACGTGTCGGAGCCCTCCTCATGTCGTGCATTCTGCATTCTGTACCATTCCCTTTGCTCTATCATTTGTACTTGAGTTTGGCTTGATTGTATTTATGTGCAGCATTATCTGATTGGTTAGCATGCAAAGCAAAGCTGTTCACTGTGCCTCAGTACATGAGACCATAATAAACCGAAATCTAAACGTAAACTTTATGAGTAGAGGGAAACACTGTTAATGTTTAAGCTTGATGACATTTCTTAAGATTACCTTGTTATAATCTGATTTAATTTAATGAGCATCTGCAACCAAGTGCAGTCTGAAGAAGGGTCTCGACCCGAAATGTCACCCGTTCCTTCTTTGAGATGCTGTCTGTCCCGCTGAGTTACTCCAGTTTTTGTATCTATCTTTGCATCTCTACAAAAACAGTTCAATGAATGAACTGACTTAAAATTAAAGTTTTATGCTGATGTGATGCCACATTATTTATTGCAAATTTCAAATTGTGCCATTTTACCTTGACCCAGTAAACATTTTTTTCCGAACAGTATCTATTATGGTCAGGTATTGCAGCAGATGATTGTGAAATGTTCATGGCTAGTAGTTTTAGCATTACCTTTAAATGCTGATTTGCTCAAAGGCCATCAAATTTCATGAAAGTATTTTGGAGTTAGCATGATATCTATCATGTTGGCAATGTTGTGCTTCACTGGATTAAGTGATAGGAGAAATGGTATTGCTTAAACTGATATCTTACAAACTTTTATCTTATAATCTTTGCATTTATTCTATGAAAATGATTGGACAATAAGTTACCTGTACTGTAAGTCAGATGCTTCTATTTTAGTTAGAAATTAGAATTGTTCAGCTTTAAGAATTTGATATTTTGTTCTCATCCTCTGAGCCGTGGTAATTATTTAATTAACAAATGGACCAAAGACATATTGCTGAATATGAGAACTCTCGGCAGTATCCTGCTTTAAACTCTGGTGTCCTCTTCACAACACCTGTATATATTATCTACATCAATAGAGAGATTGTAAAGCCCATACCAAATTCTGAGAGAGGTTTATACTGACATTAACAAATTCCCAATCCACAGGAACAGAAATGCCTTTTGTTGGAAGTAGTTGGGATTGATACTGTTCTTGTCCTTTTTTGATTGGCCAAGTTTGTGACCTGGTCATGTGAATGACTTGATTGTTTCTTTGCATTGGCTTCATCTAAGCCCCATCTGTTTTACATCAGTTAGGCTTCACAGCCAAACACACTGCCTTCCCTCAATCCTGACACTTGTAGACCCCTCTAATATCAAAGTAAGCACAAAAGAGCTGTCTGGATTGGCTGTACAGTTGTGCTTTACAGCTTGGAACTATTACCAGAAAACAAGCAACATGGAACTTGAACCAGCGCATATTCGCATCAGCTCCATATGTGCTGTGAACTGTTCCTTCAACAGGTTTGAGATTAAACACGATACATGTGGATCAACATATAAATGTGTATTAACCATATTTTGATTCATAACCATCAGAGCTGCAGTTCAATGTGTTTCTATAATAATTGTTACTATCTTCTTATTTGCCACTTTTTGCATTTCTCAGACTGGTATCTGCAGAGTACAGCACACAGCCAGGCTACAAAGTATTGCTGATTCCTTGCAACCCAACAACAAAATAAAATCTCATGTATTTAGATAATTGAGCAGCATGTGATTAACTTTTCAGGACGTAACATTGACATTACATTGACAATTATATTCATGCTCCTTCAGAGCTCAAATATGTCAGCACTTTTTCTGCCTGATTTTCACCCTGGTCTCACCTTTACACGATCCATCTCTGACTCTTCCCTTTCTGGGTTTCTCTGGCTTGTCAAAATTCGTGAGAAAGAATTCATTGCAAGCTCAAAAACTCCCACAGCAAATTATTACTACCCCTTCCTCATGGCCCCCCACCCCCAATAGACAGGATTATCTCGCATGTTAATGACCTGGAGTTTAACAGCATAGCATTTGCGATGATATAGATGAGTTGTCAACACTGATAGCGACCTATGTGCAAGATCTAATAGCTATTAGAGAGACTGATTTGCAGGGTGACCAGGACTGCATGCTCAGAGTTCAGATTATGCAATGCTCCTAATCTATAGGCTAAAAGGGAAAGGAGGTGAGGTTGCATTATTAATCAGGGAAGGTGTCACAGTGGTGTTGAGTCATGGTAATGTAGAATCAATTTGGGTTGAAAATCATGAATAGCAGGGGAAAGAAAACACAGGCAGCAGTTGTCCATATGCCCTCAAAATGTGATCTCGCCAGAGGGCGAGGCATAATGGGGAAATATGTAGGGCATGAGAGATTTTAATCCACATATTGATTGGTGAATCAAATTGGCAAAGGTATAATTGAAGAAAAAATTGTGGAGTGTATCAGGGATTGCTTCTGAGAATGGTTCATAATGAAACCTACTTTGGAACAGACTAATTTAGATTTGGTCATGAGTAATGAGGAAGGACTAATGAGACCTCGTGGATAAACATCCCCTAGGAAATAATTAGCACAATATGATCGAACACCCAAGTCAGTTTGAGGATGAACAGTTTGAGGATGGGCAATTATTACGGAATGAAAGTGGAATTGTCTCAGGTGGACTGGGGAAATAAGATAAGGAACAGTTCAGTTAATGAACAATGGCATATTTTCAAAGAGCTGGTCCATAACACTCAGCAAGAATTGACCTCAATTAGTAAGAGGGATTCCACAAGAAAGATGAACAATCTGTGGTTAATAAAGAAGATTATGGATAATGTCAAATGAAAGAGTAAGGTATACAAATTGGAAAGGGCTGGTGGTCAGCCAGAGCACTGGAAAGTTGTTAGGATTCAGCAGCGAAAGACTAAAAAGTTCGAAAGAATGAAAAAAATTGACTGAGAGAAAACTGGAATGTAATAATAAGACAAACATTCGGAGTTTCTACGGATATAAAAATAGGATGGAGGCAGATAAGATTAATGTTGGACTCTGAAGAACAATGTGGGTGAATTAAAACAGCAAGTAAAGAAATAACACATACATTATATCAATTTTTGTATCAGTCTTTACTGTGGAGGATATAGCAAATGACCTGAGATAACAGGTGGACTACTTTCACATAGCATGGAGAAACTTGTAAAGATCCCAATCTCTCACAGGGCTAAAGGCAGACTAATTTTTGGGACTCGATAGCTTGCACCTAACTGTTTTAAAGGAAATGACTGCAGGACCCATCGGTAATGAAATTTGCTAAATTCCAGGAGAATACCAGAGGATTGTAAAGCAGCCAATGTGATCCCTTTGTTCAAACAGAAAGGAAGACAGAAGCTGGGAATGAGCATCTAATGTTGGCAAGTGCTACAGTCAATAAAGAGAGGGGAAATAAGGAATCATTTAGGAAAACTGAATATATGTATATCTATACATAACTAAAGTTCTGATCTTGTTATCTTCCGGTTTGCGCTGTCCTTCAGTTTGCAAAAACGGTTCGCGATAGCGCTGCGATTTTTTGCCAGCCTACTCACCGTTCTCCTGTGCTGTGATGGCGCCGTTTCGTTCCAATTGGTGGTCTAATGTAAAAGGTAGCGAGGTTTAAAAATCTTAAAAACTGCGCGTGCGCAGATCGATCTGCTCTCCTGCCAGACAGTGTCGAGTGGATTGGTCTTTTCTCCTGTCACTCCGCGGGACGGCCCACCCCTTCCTGCGCCATCTCGTCTTTACTGGAGCTGAGGATGGCCGGCGGAGGTTTCCATCGCGTCTTTACTGGAACTGGGGATGGCCGGCGGAGGTTTCCAACTGGACACAATTTTCGGACGGACCGGAAGCACGGCCCAGCCCAGCCCGGCGCAGGAGATGTCGCCAAACGGAAAGCGGAGAATCTGATCCTAGCGGAGGGGAGCGTCCAGCGACCAGCGCCCGCTGTGAGTCACCATCGCACCGTCAGCTCCAACCCCTTCCCCTCTGGTTCCCCCTTGCTGGCTCCTGCCCCCCTCCCCCGTAATACCCCCCCTCCCCCACAGCCCCCGTCTTTTCTCCGAGCTCTCTCCGCACACCACGACACTGGTAAGCCACGACACTGATTGGCAGCGGAAGGGGTAGGCAGCGGCAGAGGTAGGCCACGGCAGCGGTAGGCCACGGCAGCGGTAAGCCATGGCCGCGCTCCACCGGCCATCGACAGGCTCCACCTGAAGCCGTCCCCCTCCCCGGCTGCAGGACGCTCCTCCATCACCCACCGGCCCCTGACAGCCCCCGCCTGAATCCCCACCCTCACTGCAGGGTGCTCCCCCCCCACCGGCCCCCACCTGAAGTCGTCCCAGTCCCCAGTTGCAGGTCCCTGAGCTCGGGACGGCTTCAGGCGGGGCCCGGTGGGGGCAGGGCAGCATCCTGCAGCTGTGGACGTGACGACTTCTGGCGGGGGGCGAGCGTCTTGCAGCGGGGGAGGGGGACGGCTTCAGGAGTGGGCTGTCGAGGGCCGGGGGGGGGGGGGGGGAGCATCCTACAGCGATAGGCCAATACAGCACTCACACCCCCCCCCCCCCCCACGGCCCCCAACAGGCCCCGCCTGAAGCCGTCCCCCTCCCCCGGCTGCAGAACGCAACAAGAGATGCAACAAGAAAGAATGGACTGAATAAATCTCATTGTTAACGTATAAATTGTTGTTATATTTTAAGTTATTCACATTTTAAGTTTTAATAAATCCCTTTTCCACTTGCCGTGCCCGTCAGCTGCGCTAAGAGTGGATTGGGGGGGGGGTTGAGGGGGGGATGGGTTGAGTACGTTGGGGGGGGCAAGGGCAAGAGTAGAGGGAGGGTGTGAGGGGAGGAGGAGGGATCGGGCGTCACAACGGGAACCCGTCAGCCGCTCCTGGGTGAGTGGTGGAATATTGCATTGCGGGGGACGGGTTAATAGACAATAAACAATAGGAGCAGGAGTAGGCCATTCGGCCCTTTGAGCCAGCACCGCCATTCAATGTGATCATGGCTGATCATCCCCAATCAGTACCCCGTTCCTGCCATCTCCCCATATCCCCTGACTCCGCTATCTTTAAGAGCCCTATCAAGCTCTCTCTTGAAAGTATCCAGAGAACCGGCCTCCACCAGAGAATGAGGGAACACTTTTTCACCAGAGAGTTGTGAGTCTGTGGAATTATCTGAAGCAGATAATTCCACAGACTCACAACTCTCTGGTGAAAAAGTGTTTCCTCATCTCTGTTCTAAATGGCTTACCCCTTAGTCTTAAACTGTGGACCCTGGTTCTGGACTCCCCCAACATTGGGAACATGTTTCCTGCCTTTAGTGTGTCCAAACCCTTAATAATCTTATATGTTTCAATAAGATACCCTCTCATCCTTCTAAACTACAGAGTGTACAAGCCCAGCCGCTCCATTCTCTCAGCCTATGACTGTCCCACCATCCCGAGAATTATCCTTGTAAACCTACGCTGCACTCCCTCAATAGCAAGAATGTCCTTCCTCAAATTAGGGGACCAAAACTGCACACAATACTCCAGGTGTGGTCTCACTAGGGCCCTGTACAACTGCAGAAGGACCTCTTTGCTCCTAAACTGAACTCCTCTTGTTATGAATGCCAACATGCCATTCGCTTTCTTCACTGCCTGCTGTACCTGCATGCTTACTTTCATTGACTGATGAACAAGGACCCCCAGATCCTGTTGTACTTCCCCTTTTCCCAACTTGACACCAGATAATAATATGCCTTCCTGTTTTTGCTACATAACCTCACATTTATCCACATTAAACTGCATCTGCCATGCATCTGCCCACTCACCCAACCTGTCCAAGTCACCCTGCATTCTCATAGCATCCTCCTCACAGTTCACACTGCCACCCAGCTTTGTGTCATCTGCAAATTTGCTAATGTTACTTTGAATCTCTTCATCTAAATCGTTGATGTATATTGTAAATAGCTGCGGTCCCAGCACTGAGCCTTGCGGTACCCCACTAGTCACTGCCTGCCATTCTGAAAGGGACCAGTTAATCCCTACTCTTTGTTTCCTGTCTGCCAACCAATTTTCTATTCATGTCAGCACTCTACCCCCAATACCATGTGCCCTAATTTTGCCCACTAATCTGCTATGTGGGACCTTATCAAATGCTTTCTGAAAGTCCAGGTACACTACATCCACTGGCTCTCCCTTGTCCATTTTCCTAGTTACATCCTCAAAAAATTCCAGAAGATTAGTGAAGCATGATTTCCCCTTCGTAAATCCATGCTGACTCGGACCGATCCTGTTACTGCTATCCAAATGTGCCGGTATTTCATCTTTTATGTTTGACTCCAGCATCTTCCCCACCACCGATGTCAGGCTAACTGGTCTATAATTCTCTGTTTTCTCTCTCCCGCCTTTCTTAAAAAGTGGGATAACATTAGCTACCCTCCAATCCACAGGAATTGATCCTGAATCTATAGAACATTGGAAAATTATCACCAATGCATCCACGATTTCTGGAGCCACTTCCTTAAGTACCCTGGGATGCATACCTGGTCCTGGGGATTTATCAGCCTTCAGTCCCATCAGTCTACCCAACACCATTTCCTGCCTAATGTGGATTTCCTTCAGTTCCTCCGTCACCCCAGATCCTCAGGCCACTAATACATGAGGAAAATTGTTTGTGTCCTCCTTAGTGAAGACGGATCCAAAGTACCTGTTCAACTCATCTGCCATTTCCTTGTTCCCCATAATAAAATCCTGAACCTTTTTCAGTCTTCAAGGGTCCAACTTTGGTCTTAACTAATTTTTTCCTCTTCATATACCTAAAGAAGCTTTTACTATCCTCCTTTATATTCTTGGCTAGCTTACCTTCGTATCTCATCTTTTCTCACTGTATTGCCTTTTTAGTTATCTTCTGTTGCTCTTTAAACATTACCCAATCCTCTTGCTTCCCGCTCATCTTTGCTATGTTGTACTTCTTCTCTTTTATTTTTATACTGTCCCTGATGTCCCTTGTCAGCCACGGTTGCCCCTTACTCCCCTTGGAATCTTTCTTCCTCTTTGGAATGAACTGATCCTGCACCTTCTGTATTATTCCCAGAAACACCTGCCATTGTTGTTCCACTGTCATCCCTGCTAGGGTATCTTTCCAGTCAACTTTGGCCAGCTCCTCCCTCATGGCTCCATAGTCCCCTTTATTCAACTGTAACACTGACACCTCCGATTAACCCTTCTCCTCCAATTGTAGATTAAAAGTGACCATATTATGGTCACTACCTCTTAATGGCTCCTTAACCTCAAGTACCTTTATCAAATCCGGTTCATTACATAACACTAAATCCAGAATTGCCTTCTCCCTGGTTGGCTCCAATACAAGCTGCTCTAAGAATCCATCACGGAGGCACTCCACAAACTCCCTTGCTTGGGGTCCAGTACCAACATGATTTTCCCAGTATACCTGCATGTTGAAATCTCCCATAACAACCGTAGCATTACCTTTACCACATGCCAATTTTAACTCCTGATTTAACTTGCATCCTATATCCAGGCTACTGTTTGGGGGCCTGTAGATAAGTCCCATTAGAGTATTTTTACCGTTACAATTCCTTAGTTCTATCCATACTGACTCCACATCTCCTGTTTCATTGTCACCCCTTGCAAAGGACTGAATTTCATTCCTCACCAACAGAGCTACCCCACCCCCTCTGCCCACCTGTATGTCTTTTCGATAGGAGGTTTGTCCATCAATATTTATTTCTCAGCCCTGGCCCTCTTGCAGCCATGTCTCTGTAATTCCCACAACATCATACTTGCCAATTTCTAACTGAGCCTCAAACTCGTCCACTTTATTTCTTATACTTCGCGTTGCATTGGGGGAACGGGTGAGTGGTGGAATATTGCGTAGGGGAATGCGTTGCGTTGGGGGACCAGGCCTCCCGTGTGACTGGGAACCATCGCGTGCCACTTAGTCTAGTAAGATTATAAGAGGCATGTTTTCCATTGATGCAAATGGGTGGGGTTTAAGAACAGGCAGGTTTTATTACAGTTGCAGAGGACATTCATAGAATTGCAAATCTGCATTTATCAGAAAACAATTTTTGGTATGTTCAAGAATATTTCCTAATACCTACTGTTGTGTGTCCAAGGATACAGAAGGATTTCAATGAGAAAATGTAAGATGGGCCAGAGAACTAAAGAACGGCAGTTATTAACATCCAAAAAGATACTGCTTATGAACTTCTTAAAGAATGCTTGATAAAATTTTGTTTCAGAAATGTTTGAGAAAATTAGATCCTATGACATAAAAGAGCACAACAATAAACTCAAAAGTTAAACGTCTGGAAGAACTCAGCAGGTCAAACAGCATATATGGAAGCAAAGGGATGGTCAACATTTCAGGTTGAGACTCTGCATCAGGACTCAATCCAAAATGTTGACTATCCCTTGCCTCTGCACCCTTTCCAAAGCCTCCACGTTCTCTCTGTAATGGAGGGACCAGAACGGCACACAATACTCCAAATGTGTCCTAGGAAGCTGCTACATGAATTCCAGGCTCTTACATTATTCAAAAACAAGGCATATTTTTCTCAATTGCAAACAAATTTGTCCTCTTCCTTAATGCTGTTGCACTTTTCACGCAGATGTGTAAAATGAGCTGTGTGTTTCTTCAATATTGTTGCAGGTATCTACCAGCATTCCCTGCCGCTGTAATAAGTGGAGGATGATTGACTGTTACTTTTATCTGAGGCACAGGACTGAAGCTGGGCATTACATGTATTGGCAGTTAAGAGTTAAAAGGAGAGTTGGAGAGTGGGAGGAAATTGGATAAGGATGAGAAAAGAACAGCAATAGCACAAAAAACAAATATGAGGGGTGTGATTCAGTGGAGCTTAATAAAACACTGCTACTAACCTTGGGAAAGCAGAAGTTGGCAGGTCTAAAATAAAAGTGATTATAATTGAAGTTTAAATCTAGGCTCGCTGTATTCTTCTTGATCATACAGTGAGTGCTTGCATTTGTAAAATATTATGGAGTGAGCTAATTATTAACTTGCAGAGATCCCATTGCAATGCACAAATTAACTTGGAGTCCACTCTTGTTGTCCAGTCTGTCCATATTGGCGTCATCTTCTATTTCTCTTGACCTCCATGCCTCTCCCTTTGTCCTGCTTTTTCTCTCTTGGTGCTTATTCTGTCCTTTGATTTCATTGTATTCCCTTCCCAGTGTCTGCTTTGATTACGTGGAAGCCATGGCAGAGGTGGCATGCTTTTCATATTTTCTTCGAAATTTATTTAACGCATTTGCATTTTTGTACAATGTTCCTCCATTTTATTTCATTAAATTTTTCCTCAAATGTAGCAGATGTTATGCATTTTTGGCAAAGCGCAGCACGAGAGCCCGTAGAGAGGCAGCAGTCGCTTTTGAGGCTCAAAGTGGAAAGTCAGGAAAAAGACTATAAAAGGTATCTGGAGCAGGGCCAAAAATACAGAAGGCAATGAGAGGCATTCTAAGAAGCAGGCAGGAAAGCCTTGGGCTACAAATTGAACCTAAAATCCTTTGCATGCAGTCATGATGCTGTACAGACCCCAGTGTGTTCATTGTTTAGTTTTGCCTACAAAATACCAATGCAAAATGTATACTGTGGCCCTAACTGCTCTTTCTCCCCATGGATATAAAGTATGTGAATGTTTAGGGTTATCACTAGACATGGATTTGGCCAGGAATATATTATTAAATCAAACCCAAGGTATATCAGTGTTTTTTTTACTCGTTGAACAGTATAATTCTTCATTATTTCAACAACCAGTTGGTTCGATTTATTAGCAATGCATTTTCCTTGTGGGCATATTTTCACTTAACTGTTTTACAAGTATTCAGCCAAATCAGGAGCAGTATTGTTGACAGCCTGGCTTTACTGGCAGAAAAAGTTTTCTTTTTGAAGATAGATAGATAGATAAATACTTTATTAATCCCCTTTTCAGGGAAATTCAGATGTCCTTGCAGCACACTAATAAAAATACAACATAACATTAAAGAAGAAATTTAACATTAAAACATAAAAACATGTTTTAAACATGTTAAACATAGAAACATGTACAAAAGTGTAAACAGAAAGTGCCTAAAATGCCCAGCAGGTCAGGCAGCATCCATGGAGACAGCAATAGCATTTTAGGTCAATCAAGCTTTGAGTCATAGAGTCACACAGTGGAAACAGACCCTTCGGCCCAACTTGCCCACACTGATCAACATGTCCCATCTACACTGGTCCCACTTGCCTGTGTTTGACCGTTATCCCTCTAAACCTGCCCTATCAAAATTGCTTCTTAATCGTTGCGATAATCTCTGCTTCAACGACTTCCTCTGGCAGCTCATTCCATACACCCACCACCCTTTGTGTGATAAATGGTCTCTATGCAGACAGATCAATAAATTTGTAGATGACACGGATTGGTGAAGCTGTTGACAGTGCGGGGAGCAGTCTTAGGCTATAGAGTGATATTGATGTGTTGATGAAATGGGCTGAGAAATGGCAGATGGAATTTAATGCTGATAAATGTGGGATGTATGTTTACAAACTCTGCTCAATATGTAATCATTCAAATCATTCAACTTGTGCATGTTTTCACCAACTCTGTTTTTCTAATCTTCTCCTTGTCGTCTTGGCATTATAGATGTTCAATCTTTTAGCCCAAGTGCCAGGTTTCACAGTCCAAATCTAACTGACAAATGCACAGCCAATGCTTTGATGCTATCCAGATTAATGTTAGCTCATGTGAACCACTGGGAAAACCATGGGTTTATTTACAGACAATAGGTGCAGGAGTGATCATGGCTGATCATCCCGAATCAGTACCCTGTTCCTGCCTTCTCCCCATATCCCCTGACTCCGCTATCTTTAAGAGCCCTATCTAGATCTCTCTTGAAAGTATCCTGGAAACTGGCCTCCACTGAGGCAGATTTTATATATATCTATGTACAATCCCACAACCCGACAATATAAGAAAAGCTGACTGGTGCAGCGGCACCTAGTGGTGAAGATGTGTATTCAGAACCCTCGTCATTGGTCGGGACTGTCAAGTGACCGGGGGTTCGTTCGCGGGCTTTTCAGTATGATGAGTAACTGGATTGCAAGTATGTTGGATAACCGCACATCTTGAGGAAATGCGATTCCTCCTAATAGATAAATTTGACCAATTCATAACGAGTTGGTCTCCATTTGTCGTCTTTTTGGAAACATATGGTGCATAACAGGTGTAAAAGCTAATCCGTGACTGCGGATGGTCAAGATTATAAATGATCTCCTATTTTCTTTTCTTCTCTTCTCTTCTTTTATTCTCTTTCTTCTATTTTCTATGTCTCAACTTTCTTTTTTCATTCTTTATTTTTCTTTTTCACACACTATATATCTCACATTTTTCTATTTTTCATTACCTAACTTTTTTCTTTTTCTTCTTTATTTCAAATTTTTTTTAAAATAAGAAGCTGTACATAAAAGGTATTATGAAAATATGATTGTATACAATTGTACTTACTTCTAATAAAATAAAAATATTTAAAAAATAAAATTAAAAAAATAAATTAAAAAAGAGTAACTAATGCGCCACACGACTACAGGAGCTTAGATCATTTATTCCTGACCTAGTACACTTGTAGTTCGAGTGTTGTTTCACTAATAAAGAACATTTTGGTCTATCTACATTGGTGACCCCGTCGATCAGAACGTTTTTCAGATCTGTTATTATGAACAGAGAACCTCGACATCAACCCAGCCCAGCAAAATGCAGTTTTGCTAAAACTGCCCGTTTTCTGGGCGGTACAACTTCATGTGTGGTTCCAGCACATTGAGGCCCAATTTCAGATTCGGCAAATTGTCGCTGATTCGACTAAATGTTTCTACGTGGTCGGCTCGCTGAACCAAGAAACCGCCGTCCGATTGATTCCTAGCCTTCAACTTCCGCCTACTGATAACAAGTACGAGAGCCTCAAGGCACTGCTGCTGCATACTTTCGGGCTCAGCCACCGCGATTGAACCTCCAGGATCCTGCACATGGACGGCCTCGGTGACCGCAAGCCGTCTGTACTGTTGAGCGAAATGCTCTCACTGATGGGCGGTCACCAGCCTTGTCTTCTCTTCGAGCAGGCGTTCCTCGAGCAGATGCCAGACGACATCCGCCTGCTCCTCGCTGGTAGTGACTTCACCGACCCCCTGCAACCGCCGAGCGAGCGGATGAGCTGTGGCTCGCCAAGCAACAGGACGGCGCTTCCATCAGCCGGGTGTCTACAGCTCCGTGACGGCCTCGGCAGTCCGTTCCAACTTCTACCGACAACACTACGTCACAACCGGCCACTGCGGATTCCAGTAAGCGCCTGTGGTGTTACTACCACCAATGCTGGGGTGCGGAGGCCCGTTGATGCCGTTCTCCCTGCTCGCATCTGGGAAATGCTTTGGCCGATTGCCAGTAGAGGCTATCGTGGTCGGCCGGAAACTTCGCCTCTACGTCTGGGACCGTCGTTCTGGTCTCCGGTCTCAAATTGTCCCCATCCTGGGTCGACACCCGTTCCGCTAAGTGAGGCCCCACCCTGATGCCGTCAACGGCAGCCCCATCCGGACTTATGGGGTTCATACTGTTCCCCTTCTTTTCGGCTCCCGCCATTTCACGTGGCCGTTCACCATCGCTGACGTCTCCCAACCATTGTTAGGCGCCGACTTCCTATGGGCCTACGGTCGATGTGAAGGGCCAACGTCTCGTTCATTCTGAATACCTCCAGCCCGCATCGTTGCGGCCTGCGGTCCACTCCAACCCACACCTCGTCTTGGTGTCAGACGCGGACGACGTGTACGCTTAAATTCTGGTCGATTCCCCTGAAATCCTGACCCCCCCATTTAAATCGGCCAACCCCAGACACGGTGTCGTACACCACATCCTCACCACCGGCCCACCACTCCACGCACGGGCACGCAGGCTCCCACCTGACAAGCTGCAGCTTGCCAAGGAGGAATTCCAGCGCATGGAGGAGATGGGTATTGTGCGGCGTTCCGACAGCCCATGGGGCTCCCCACTCCATATGGTCTCCAAGGCGTCCGGCGGGTGGAGACCATGCGGGGACTACCGCCGCCTCAACAACACCACGACTGCCGACCGCCACCCCATCCCTCACATACAGAATTTCACAGCCCGTTTGGACGGGGCTAAATATTTTTCTAAGATTGGTTAAAAATGGAAAAGGAAGATTGTTTACCTTTTGATATTGGCTCGATATTATTTGCTACGTCTAAATTAAACAAAAACATTTATAGGGAAAACCCTATAATATTTAGTGCTATACGAATTTGGAAACAATTAAAAAAGACATTAAAATTAGATAATCTATCACTTTTTCTTTCAATTGTGAATAACCCTTTGTTTAAGCCCTCATGGTTGGACAGGGGTTTTACACAATGGAAGAATTATGGAATTAAAAATATGGGACAACTTTACAAGGAAGGCACTTTTCTGACATTTCAGGAGTTGCAACAGACTTATGGACTCCGAGGAAATGATTATTTCAGATATCTTCAACTCAGAGATTATGTAAAATCGAATACTCAAAATTTTCGAATTAGAAATTCAGAAATTCTTGACGAATGTTGGAATAAACATCCTAATACAGAAAAATTTATATCTTATATATATAATATCTTATTAGACAGTGACATTCCATCGACGGACTTACACAGACAAACATGGGAAAAAGAATTAAATCAAATAATAACGAAAGATACTTGGGAAGAAAGTTTACAACACATACATCAATGTTCATTAAATGCCAGACATTCTTTAATACAATTTAAAGTAATATATAGGTTACATTATTCAAAAACAAAATTACATAAAATCTTTCAACATATCTCACCTATATGTGATAAATGTCAACATTTAGAAGCTACCTTATCTCATATGTTTGCAAACTGTATAAAAATTAAAAAATTCTGGGTAAATATTTTTAGTATAATATCTAAAGTGACCAGCACACAATTGGACCCGGATCCAAAATTAATAATACTCGGAACATTAGAATTAAATCAAACATTTACAACAACACAAAGAAACTTTATTGATTATAGTATAATAACAGGAAAAAAATTAATTCTAAAATTTTGGAAAGGCCCTATAACCCCCACAATCAAAATGTGGATTATAGAAATTACGGAGACCTTAAACGTGGAAAGAATCAGATTTTCCCTGTTGGACAAACAGGAATTATTCGTTGGAACATGGTCTCCCTTTATTGATTATTTAAAAGGTCAGAATGGTTCAGCACAGGAACCTGACTAACACTCGGGCTAAAGAATGGATGAAATGCTATACTCTGAAATGTACGAATATATCTCGAATGAAGTTTTTTATTTTAATAAATTTTTCCATTCTTCTTTAACTATCTTTCTCTTTTTTTTTTTTTTTTTTCTTTTTTTTCTCTTCTCTTTTCTTTCTTTACTTCATTTATCTTTTTAGTTCTATCTAGTTTAAAATAAAAAAAAGGCAAAAGGTATTGGAGACAATGTAATAATAATTGACAATATTATCAATTCAAAAATGTAAGACTGTAATGATGTTAATAGGTTGTGTACTTATCTCCAATAAAAAATATTTTCAAAAAAAAAAAAAAAAAAAAAAGATTGATCTGGTGCGAGGGTACCACCAGATCCCTGTCCACCCTGATAATGTGCCCAAGACCGCCATTATTACTCCTTTTGGACTGTTCGAATGGTTGTGGATGCCGTTTGCCCTCAAATATGCCGCCCAAGCCTTTCAGTGGCTTATGGACAATGTTGGCCAGGGGTTAGATTTTTTTTGTTAATCTATCTCAATGACAATCTGGTCGCCAGTCGCTCTTGCCAAGAACACTGTGTGCACCTCCAGTTGCTGTGCCAGCACCTCGGGGACTGTGGCCTCGATATTAATCCCGTCAAATGCCAGTTCGGTCTCGACTCAATTTCCTTTCTCGGCCATCATGTTACCCAACAGGGCGCAACCCCGCTCCCCGCCAAGGTGGAGACTATTCGGCAGTTTCCCCGGCCAGCCACAGTGAAAGGGCTCCAGGAGTTCGTGGTCATGATTAATTTTTATCATTGTTTTGTCCCAGCGGCGCCCCAGGTTATGCGACCTTTGTTCCAGTTTCTGGCCAGCAAACAGCGGGACCTGGCGTGGGATGCGTAAACCACGGCCGCGTTTGACGAGGCCAAGGAGACGTTGGCCAACGCCACTATGCTCGTTCACCCACGTCCACTGCCCCTACCGCTCTCACCGTAGATGCTTCTGACACCACTCTCGGGGGGGTCCTCAAGCAGTTCATTGACGGTCGCTGGCAGCCACTCACCATTTTCAGCCGGCGCCTGCGCGCCCCCCCCCCCCCCCCGAGCGGAATTACAGCGCTTTCGATCGCGAGCTCCTGACCCTCTACTTGGCTGTCCAGCAATTCCGATATTTCCTGGAGGGCAGACCCTTCACGGCCTTCACTGACCACAATCGCATTACTTTCGCTTTTGCTAAAGTGTTCGATTCCTGGTCAGCACGCCAACAACGGCATTTGGCTTTCATATCAGAGTTCACCACCTGTATCCAGCACGTGGCGGGTAAGCATAACCAGGTCGCTGACGCCTTATCTCGCCCTGCCATTAATGCCGTTCTGACTTTAGCCCCGGGAATTGACTATTCTGGCCTGACCGCTGCACAACGGGACGGGGACGAGAAGCTTCCCTGTCGTTCCTACTGTTTGGTGGCATTGCATTTTCGATTCAGTCCACGGCTTAGCCCACTCTTCTATCCGGGCAACTACTGCGTTGGTGGCGGCCAAGTTGGTCTGGCACGGCCTCCGCAAGCAGGTCGGTGCCTGGACCAGGGTCTGCAATCCCCTGCCAAACTTCCAAGGTCCAGCGCCACGTGCGCGTGCCTCTGCAGGATTTTGTCGTCCCTCAGCACCGTTTCGACCACATCCACATCGACCTTGTGGGTCCCCTACCGCCGTCCAGAGGTGTCACCCACCTGCTCACCATTGTGGACCGTTTCGCTCCCTGACACTTCCGGCGCGACTTGTGCTCGAGCTCTCACTGCCCACTGGGTGGCTTGTTCCGGTGTACCTGCCAACATTTTCTTGTACCAGGGTGCCCAGTTTACCTCTGCGCTGTGGTCCGCCTTGGCCCAGCTGCTCAGCGCTCAGCTGCACCACACTACGGCGTATCACCCTCAGGCTAATGGCCTGGTAAAGCGTTTCCACCGGCTCCTGAAGTCCTCCTTGAAGGCGTGGCTCATGGGCCCCGATTGGTTGGACGAATTGCTGTGGGTTTTGCTGGGGATCCGCACGGCCCCATAGGAAGATTTGGCCATGTTGTCCGCCGAGTTGGTTTATGGCTCCCCGCTCAAAGTACCAGGCGATTTTATTCCAGCGGCACGTGGGCAGCCGAAACCTCTTTCATCTGTGCTGGCGCACCTCCGTGAGCAAGTGGGCAAGCTGGCCCCTGTCCCAACCTCTCGCCATGGGGTTACCCCCTCCTATGACCCGCCTGCCCTCAAAGACTGCCAAATTGATTTTCTTTGCAGGGACTCGCAGCGGACTCCGCTGCAACGCCCTTACGAGGGTCCTTTCCGGGTGTTGCAACCCAGTGTCGAGACTTTCGTTCTGGATGTCGGGGTCCGGCAGGAGGTCGTTTCTGTAGATGATATGTGCATGTACCTTTAACATAGTGACCTCACCACTACTAACCACACCCCACATCATCAGTATAATTACAACCTTCCCACCCAGTTCTCTCTGTCCGATCCCGGTGACCCAGCGGTCCCTCGTTCCCTCTGTCCTCCGTCCCGCTGCCGTCCAGGAGCGCATTGCCCTCAAACAAGAAATCCAACGGCGCTCCCACGACAAATCTTGTCGTCCTCTCCCGCCTCTGCTCTCAGGCCAAGTCGTCCGAATGCAATCCCCCTCCGGTCACCCCAGGCTTGCCATCGTCGTCGGTACTGCTGGTTCGCCGCGGTCCTACCTTGTCGACCATGAAGGTACCATTTACCGCCGGTCCCGGCAGCATCTGCGGCTTGTTAACGAGCCACCACCGCCGCCTGCGGATCCCTTCTCCCCCCCATTGTCGACAACACTGCCTGCCCTTCCGGCCATTCCTCCCTCGCCTGACCGTCTTCCCGCTACTGCTCCTGCTTCCCCTGCTCCTTCTCCGTTTTCTCGTTCTCCTCCCGGTTCCCCGGTTCTCTCCCCCACGCCGGCTCCTGCTCATGCTCCGCCTGCAGAAGGGGGGGGATGGCGAAATGCGTACCCGGTACGGGCGGGTGGTCAGGCCGCCTATCCGTTATGGTGAATTTGTTTAACTGTTTGCTCACCTGCTCGTAGCGTATGAGACGTGGTCGCCCTGTCACTTCGGTATTGCTTATTATTTCCAAGGGGAAGGATGTAGATGATATGTGCATGTACCTTTAACATAGTGACCTCACCACCACTAACCACACCCCACATCATCAGTATAATTACAACCTTCCCACCCAGTTCTCTCTCTCTGGTTCTGGTGACAGACCACGGACAGCTAGGGCAGAAACCTATGTGTATAATGTGTAGTATGAATAAACAGAAGTAAAGAAACAGTGCGTTATGACACATCTTTACAGTTTTGGTGGCCCGCCTTAAGCCAGCTCACCTCGATGTCGAGGGGGTTGGTGGCCCAGCCCCGTCGTAGAGGTCATCCGCCGGCCCTCCCGTTCCCGCCTTTGCCTGTTGCACCTTTTGTGCCTGTTCTCCCTGTGTCCACGGGGTCTGGCCGCCTTATTCGGACTCCTGCTCGTTTTCTTTCCTCTGGTTCTGGTGGGGGGGGGGGGGGGCGGGGTCATGTAGCGGCACCTGGTGGTGAAGCTGTGTATTCAGAACCCTTGTCATTGGTCGGGACTGTCACATGACCGGGGGTTCGTTCGTGGGCTTTTCAGTATGTTCAGTAGCTAGTGCTCCTCACGACGGCAGGAGCTTAGATTGCTTATTCCTGACCAAGTACATGTGTAGTTCGAGTGTTGTTTTGCTAATAAATAATATTTTGCTCTACCTGCCTGGTCTCATTACACTGGAATCTATGGGATAATGTGGATACTTTGATGATGCTAGTACCAATTTTAAGTTGCAGTTCATTGTTTTTTAAGTGCTCTGCTCATTTCTAAGATCAGCATTCAAAAATACCGTTGCCTTTTTCAATTTAGTTCGAGAAATATGAAGAAAATACCTGTTAGTGCTCTAGGCTTCCTGGTTTACAATCGCATTTGCAGGGTGTTAATGCTCAGAGCCACTCAGGATGAGAAGCTGAGCATAGAGATCCAACTTCTGATACCGTCACAGGTCTAGATCCAGCTGCCTCCAACTTTACTTCAACTTTGCCTTATTGGTAGTAGAATCACTCCAGAATTGAATGAATTTATTGGCCAAGTATGTACACATACAAGGAATTTGCCTTGGTGCTCCGCTCGCAAGTAACAACACAACATACAGTAACAATTAAGAATGACACATAAAACATTAAACATTAATAATAAAATATCATAGTTTAAACATGTGAATGAAATAAAATACCAGAGCAAAAGGAGGTTACAGACTTTTGGTTATTGAGTAGAGCTACTGCTCGTGGAAAAAAAGGTGTTTTTATGTCTGTCTGTGACAATCCGGAGTCACCTTCCAGAGGGAAGTGCTTCAGAGTTTGTGACCAGCGTGAGAGGGGTCAGAGATGATCTTACCCACTCGCTTCCTGGCCCTTGCAATGTACCGTTCGTCAATGGGGGGAAGATTGCAGCCAACAACCTTCTCAGCTGATCGGACGATTCGCTGCAGCCTCCGGATGTCATGCTTGGTGGCTGAGCCAAACCAGACCATGATGGAGAAGGTGAGGACGGACTCTACGATGACAGTATTGAATTGGACCATCATTGCCTGTGGCAGATTGTGCTTCCTCAGCTGCTGCAGGAAGTACATCCTCTGTTGAACCTTTTTGACTTTTTGAGTCGATGGTGGCCCCCCATTCAGGTTCTTGGAGATGATGGTTCCAAGGAACTTAAATGACTCCACGGATGTGACTGTGGTGTTGTTGATGGTGAATAGGGGAACGGGTGGGGGAGCTCTCCTAAAGTCTACTATCAATGCCACTGTCTTAAGAGCATTGAGCTCCAGGTTGTTACAAAGGCACCAGGACACTAGCTGTGTCACTTCCTGTCTGTAGGCAGATTCATCCCTATAATCGCAGTTTTAGTAACGTGCTCAAGGTCCAACCTTAATAGCCATAACTTCTCGTAGGATGTAGTGGAGATAAGCGGGAAATTTTTTACCATTCCAAGATTTACAGCTTAAATACAACTTAGAAAGTAACCAATATTTTAGATATTTACAAACTCGAGATTACTGGAAAAAACATTCAAAAGATTATCAAAATTTGAAGCTGGACCCTTTAGAACAAAGCATGAATAGACAGGCAGAATTGGATCACTTAACATCGTATGTTTATAATACTATTTTAAATATAGACATACCTTCGACAGAAGGTATAAGGAAAGAATGGGAACAAGAATTGTCTATAGAAATCTCCACGGACAGATGGGAAACTATTTGTTATATATACATAAATGTTCGATCAACGTTAGACACATATTGATCCAATTAAAAATTGTACACAGATTATATTACTCAAAAACAAAATTAAATAAAAAAATTCCAAATGTCTCTCCCATCTGTGATAAGTGCCTAACTAAAGAGGTAACAATAACACATTCATTTGTTTCCTGTGCAAAACTTCAGAAATTTTTTGAAGGAAATTTTTGGAAGTTTTTCAAAAATACTTAAATTAAGACTGGACCCAAATACAGAATTGATTATTTTCGGAACAATGAAAGCCTGTTCCGAACTCACTACATTTCAAAGATGTTTATTAAACTACGGTTTGATAACGGCAAAAAACGTATACTTAAATTCTGGAAAGACGCTCCTATCCCAACGTTTAAAATGTGGATTAAATATGTCGGAAATACTACATCTTGAGGAAATGAGACTTGTTCTAGCAGGATAACAAGAGCAATTCTTAAGAATATGCTCACCTTTCATTGATTTGTTACAGGTGTAATATGGTGCAACACAACCCTGGAAAGTAATTCTTTTAGAACTAGGTGATGGGTGTGAATCGTCAGGAATTAGACACATTCCCTTTCCTTCTTGCTTAGCCTTACCTTTTTTAGATTCCTCACTTATTTTCTTTTTCTTTTCTTAAGGCCCCCCTTTTCTGTGGGGCCTTTTTTTTCTTTTTTTCTTTTCACATTTTCAAGCACGCAGTTTACTTAACCATTATCATTCACTTAACGCCAACTACTGCGGACTACACTTCACTACTATCCTCACTCTTTTCTTCTTTCTCTTTTTTCTCTTCTCTTTTTCTATTATAGGTTAAAGTAAAAAAAAAGAAAAAAAAGAAGTTGTACAAGAAATGTAATATGTTGCATATTATGATTAAGATGTATGTACATTGCTTCTAATAAAATTAAAAAATTTAAAAAAAAGGATTTAGTGGAGATATAGTTCACGCATTCACCGAGCTCCGGAGATAGTAAGTATGTCTTCCAGTCGTTGAATCTTGATTAATTAGTTTTTATTGGAGTAATACAAAACCATGATATGGTCCATCACTTTTCGTTCTTCATAGGTGTTCCAATCATATCATAAACTTGCTCTAAGCCCGTAATCATGTCCATGACTCATAGCTCATGGCTCAGCTTATGGTGAAAACTGTTATTCATACAATCCCACGAGGTAAACTGAAACTAAATTAACATAGAAAATAGGTACAGGAGTAGGCCATTCGGCCCTTTGAGCCTGCACCGCCATTCAATATGATCATGGCTGATCATCCAACTCAGTATCCTGTACCTGCCTTCTCTCCATACCCCCTGATCCCTTTAGCCACAAGGGCCACATCTAACTCCCTCTTAAATATAGCCAATGGACTGGCCTCAACTACCTTCTGTGGCAGAGAATTCCACAGATTCACCACTCTCTGTGTGAAAAATGTTTTTCTCATCTCGGTCCTAAAAGACTTCCCCCTTATCCTTAAACTGTGACCCCTTGTTCTGGACTTCCCCAACATCGGGAACAATCTTCCTGCATCTAGCCTGTCCAACCCCTTAACAATTTTGTACGTTTCTATAAGATCCCCCCTCAATCTTCTAAATTCTAGCGAGTACAAGCCGAGTCTATCCAGTCTTTCTTCATATGAAAGTCCTGACATCCCAGGAATCAGTCTGGTGAACCTTCTCTGTACTCCCTCTATGGCAAGAATGTCTTTCCTCAGATTAGGAGACCAAAACTGTAGGCAATACTCCAGGTGAGGTCTCACCAAGATCCTGTACAACTGCAGTAGAACCTCCCTGCTATACTCAAATCCTTTTGCTATGAATGCTAACATACCATTTGCTTTCTTCACTGCCTGCTGCACCTGCATGCCTACATTCAATGACTGGTGTACCATGACACCCAAGTCTCGTTGCATCTCCCCTTTTCCTAATCGGCCACCATTCAGATAATAGTCTACTTTCCTGTTTTTGCCACCAAAGTGGATAACCTCACATTTATCCACATTATACTGCATCTGCCATGCATTTGCCCACTCACCCAACCTAACCAAGTCACCTTGCAACCTCCTAGCATCCTCCTCACAGCTAATACTGCCCCCCCAGCTTCGTGTCATCCGCAAACTTGGCGATGTTGCATTCAATTCCCTCGTCGAGATCATTAATATATATTGTAAATAGCTGGGGTCCCAGCACTGAGCCTTGCGGTACCCCACTAGTCACTGCCTGCCATTCTGAAAAGGACCCGTTTACTCCTACTCTTTGCTTCCCGTCTGCCAGCCAGTTCTCTATCCACATCAATACTGAACCCCCAATACCGTGTGCTTTAAGTTTGCATACTAATCTCTTATGTGGGACCTTGTCGAAAGCCTTCTGAAAGTCCAGATATAATACATCCACTGGTTCTCCCTTATCCACTCTACTAGTTACATCCTCAAAAAATTCTATAAGATTCGTCAGACATGATTTACCTTTCATAAATCCATGCTGACTTTGTCCAATGATTTCACCACTTTCCAAATGTGCTGCTATGCCATCTTTAATAACTGACTCTAGCATTTTCCCCACTACCGATGTTAGACTAACTGGTCTGTAATTCCCTGTTTCTCTCTCCCTCCCTTTTTAAAAAGTGGGGTCACATTAGCTACCGTCCAATCCTCAGGAACTACTCCAGAATCTAAAGAGTTTTGAAAAATTATCACTAATGCATCCACTATTTCTGGGACTACTTCCTTAAGTACTCTGGGATGCAGCCTATCTGGCCCTGGGGAATTATCGGCCTTTAATCCATTCAATTTACCTAACACCACTCCCGGCTAACCTGGATTTCACTCAGTTCCTCCATCTCATTTGACCACCGGTCCCCTGCTATTTCCGGCAGATTATTTATGTCTTCCTTAGTGAAGACAGAACTAAAGTAGTTATTCAATTGGTCTACCATGTCCTTATTCCCCATGATCAATTCACCTGTTTCTGACTGCAAGGGACCTACATTTGTTTTAACTAATCTTTTTCTCTTCACATATCTATAAAAACTTTTCAGTCAGTTTTTATGTTCCCTGACAGTTTTCTTTCATAATCTATTTTCCCTTTCCTAATTAAGCCCTTTGTCCTCCTCTGCTGGAATTTCTCCCAGTCCACTGGTAGGCTGCTTTTTCTGGCTAATTTGTATGCTTCATCTTTTGTTTTGATACTATCCCTGATTTCCCTTGTTATCCACGGATGCACTACCTTCCTGATTTATTCTTTTGCCAAACGGGGATGAACAATTGTTGTAGTTCATCCATGCAGTCTTTAAATGCCTTCCGTTGCATATCCATCGTCAACCCTTTAAGAATCAATTGCCAGTCTATCTTGGCCAATTCACATCTCATACCCTCAAAGTTACCTTTCTTTAAGTTCAGAACCCTTGTTTCTGAATTAACAATGTCACTCTCCATCCTAATGAAGAACTCAACCATATTATGGTCACTCTTGCCCAAGGGGCCACGCACAACAAGACTGCTAACTAACCCTTCCTAACTAATCCAATCGGGGTTGTGTCTTCTGCAAACTTGAGAAGCTTGACAGAGGAGTCTGCGGAGGTGCAGCCGTTGGTGTAGAGAGAGAGAGAAAAGGAGAGGAGAGAGTACGCAGCCTTACGGTGCTCCTATGCTGAGGGTCTACGAGTCCGAGATGTGCTTTCCTAGCCTCACATGCTGCTTCCTGTCCAGTGCTTCCACACCTCAAAATACATTTCCTGAAACGACCTGGAATTTGATGGTATTTCCCGGCCCGGTAAGCCTTCCCCAACTGCGCATGTGTGACTATCGCCCCAACTGCGCACGTGCGGATACCGGGCCCACTTTGCATGCGCGGGGAGACGGCGTCCCTGCTGCTTCACCAGCGCCTTTTTCAATTTTGACGTGGCTGACGGGCCTCCCCCAACTGCGCAGGCGCGATGGTCGTAAATAAACAGGCACATACTTTTTTTCCGCAAAATTTACTCGCGGGCCTGATTGGACCCCTTCGCGTCTCTGTGCGCAGTGGGCCCGGTATCCGCGCATGCACAATTGGGGCGGCAGTCGCACATGCGCAGTTGGGGAAGGCTTACCGGGCCGGGAAATTTCCTGAAATTTTCCAAAATTAATTTATTTCCCTAAAATTACCCAAAGACGACCAGAATTTCCCGAATTTCGGGTAATTTCCTTCAAAGTGGAAACACTGTTCCTGTCTGCCAGGAAGTTGGTGATCCACGGACAGAGGGGTTCAGGCACAGTCAACTTGAAGAGTTTGGAGTGCAGTAGCTCTGGCACAATGGTGTTGAATGCAGAGCTAAAGTCAACAAACAAATCCTTGCATAGGTCTCCTGGTGCTGGAGGATGAAGTGCTGGCCTAGGTTGACTGCGTCATCCACTAATCTATTGGCCTGATATGCAAACTGAAGAGGGTCCAGCAGGGGGTTCGTGATATTTTTCAGCTGGGCCAGCATGTCTTTCAAGGGTCTTCATGACTACAGAGGTCAGTGCGACAGGCCTGTAGTCATTAAGACCAGTAATCCTTGTCTTTTTGGGTACAGGGACAATAGTGGAGACTTTGAAGCAGGTAGGGACAGTACAGGTTTGCAGGGACTGGTTGAAAATGCCTGTGTTCGCCACAGTCTATTCAGTCCTGGAGATTTCTGACTTTTCTGCTTTCTGAATAGCCTCTCCACCTATTGTTGGTGATGGAGAAGTGGCTAGACTGATGTTGGGCAGCATGGAGGGGGTGGGTAGTGGATGAGTATCTGTATTATGTTGTATTAGATCATGAAGGCACAGCATGTAGAGTCAAGAGTGTTTTACTTTCATGTATTCTGAAACAAACAATAATAGTGCAAAGCCAAAAACAATGCCCCCAAGTTTATGTTATTCAGGGCTTATTTGGAGATTGTAGGGTTTAATCAAAGGTAGACAAAAATGCTGGAGAAACTCAGCGGGTGAGTCTACCTTTGTAAGGAATATGGTGGTTTAGATGGGCTACTTCAATCAAATTAATTCGATGTTAAAATTGCTAGTTTGCCTGGAGTACAAATTTTTAAGGTGATTAGGGATTTCAGATGGTGGGGAAGGGGATTAGGGAATATGAAGTGAAAATACTGTCCTAAAATTGAATATTAAGCATACTTTTATGAGATGATTGTATGCTGGTTAATGATTCAGTAAACCCGGATTCATGAATCTTACTTCCACAGTTGCCTGGAAACCATAGCAATGCATCATGCAAAGGTTATGATTTATGTCACATGGCTAAATTAACAAGCAATATTTTTTCACTAATGCAACTTGCAGAAGGCCAATTTTGAAACACCCAACAGCCACACTACAGAATTCACTAAGAACCTTTTTGATAATAGTTATTGATGTGATGTACAGCAATAGATTAACCCATTTTGGGGCTGTTAGTTGTTTTGGCTGATAGAATTGTTCACTGTAAAACAAGGACTTCTAATGTGGCGAGACCTTTTATCATCAGAATTTGCAAGACTTGGAAATAGGAAGGCAGGAAAATGGGGTTGGGAGAGACAGATAGATCAGCCATAATTGAATGGTGGAGTAGATTTGATGAGCTGAATGGCCTAATTCTGCTCCAATCACTTGTGACCTTATGACCTGCCCAGTACTTTGTAGCTTTGGTTTGAGGATGGTACTTTGTGGCATTCTCAGGCTTTGGAAATTCTAGGAAGTAACCGTAGAGATTAGTATACAAGGAAATGGGTTGCTGAGGTGTAGGAGCACAAAAAGTTGTTCGACAGAGTCATAGTCATGCGGCACAGAAACTGGCGCTTTGGTCCAACTTGCCCATGACAACCAAGATGCTCCATTTCTACTAGTCCCATCTGCTTGCATTTGGCCCATAGTCCTCTAAACACTTCCTATCCGTGTACCTGTCCAAATGTCCATTAAAAGTTGCCTCAACTACCTCTGGCAACTCATTCTATATACCCACCACCTTCTGTGTGAAAAAGGTGGTCCTCAGGTTCCTATTAAATCTTTCCCTCCCTCACCTTAAACCTATGTCCTCTGGTTCTTGATTCCACTATTCTGTGTAAAGACTGTGCATTTACCCAATCTATTCTCCTCATGATTAAGGGAATGATAGCATAAGGAGTTTTAAGGTTTTCTGAAGCTTTATGATTAAATTTAGCTTGCTGAATGTAGTGGCATTAGTAGAGAAAAGGGCATTTGGTATGCTTGTTTTCATAAGCCAATGGCATTGACTGTAAGACCTGAGATGTAATGTTGTTTTCATTGGTTGGATCACAATTAAAGTATTGTGCATAGTTCTGGTCACTCCACTACAGGCTAAATTTGGTAACAATAGAGAGAATTCAGAAGAGATTGACCTGGATGTTGCCTGGCTTGGAGGGTCGAGAGGTATAAGTAGAGATTTGGAAGGTAGGATTTATTCTCACTAGAATGTACAAAACTAATGATGACCTTGTCATTGTTTATAACATTATGAAGGGCATAGATAGGATAGAAACTCAGACTCTTCCCCCCCTGCTTTGGGGAATCTAGAACCAGAGGAAATACAGGTTTAAAATGATAAAGGCGAAATTTAAAGATGTGAAGGGTACGTTTCACACATACATCATGGTGAATATCTGCATGAACTAGCAAAGGTCAATGAACTGCATGAACTAGCAAAGAACCATCAAATGAGATGGAGGAACTGAGTGAAATCCAGGTTAGCCGGGAAGTGGTGTTAGGTAAATTGAATGGATTAAAGGCCGATAAATCCCCAGGGCCAGATAGGCTGCATCCCAGAGTACTTAAGGAAGTAGCCCCAGAAATAGTGGATGCATTAGTGATAATTTTTCAAAACTCTTTAGATTCTGGAGTAGTTCCTTAGGATTGGAGGGTAGCTAATGTGACCCCACTTTTTAAAAAGGGAGGGAGAGAGAAAACGGGGAATTACAGACCAGTTAGTCTAACATCGGTAGTGGGGAAACTGCTAGAGTCAGTTATTAAAGATGGGATAGCAGCACATTTGGAAAATGGCGAAATCATTGGACAAAGTCAGCATGGATTTATGAAAGGTAAATCATGTCTGACGAATCTTATAGAATTTTTCGAGGATGTAACTAGTAGAGTGGATAAGGGAGAAACCAGTGGATGTGTTATATCTGGACTTTCAGAAGGCTTTCGACAATGTCCCACATAAGAGATTAATATACAAACTTAAAGCACACGGTGTTGGGGGTTCAGTATTGATGTGGATAGAGAACTGGCTGGCAGACAGGAAGCAAAGAGTAGGAGTAAACGGGTTCTTTTCAGAATGGCAGGCAGTGACTAGTGGAGTACCGCAAGGCTCAGTGCTGGGACCCCAGCTATTTACAATATATATTAATGATTTGGACGAGGGAATAGAATGCAACATCTCCAAGTTTGCGGATGACACAAAGCTGGGGGGCAGTGTTAGCTGTGAGGAGGGTGCTAGGAGGCTGCAAGATGACTTGGATAGGCTGGGTGTGGGCAAATGCATGGCAGATGCAGTATAATGTGGATAAATGTGAGGTTATCCACTTTGGTGACAAAAACAGGAAAGTAGACTATTACCTGAATGGTGGCCGATTAGGAAAAGGGGAGATGCAACGAGACCTGGGTGTCATGGTACACCAGTCATTGAAAGTGGGCATGCAGGTGCAGCAGGCAGTGAAGAAAGCGAATGGTATGTTAGCATTCATAGCAAAAGGATTTGAGTATAGGAGCAGGGAGGTTCTACTGCAGTTGTACAGGATCTTGGTGAGACCACACCTTGAGTATTGCGTACAGTTTTGGTCTCCTAATCTGAGGAAGGACATTCTTGCCATAGAGGGAGTACAGAGAAGGTTCACCAGACTGATTCCTGGGATGTCAAGACTTTCATATGAGGAAAGACTGGATAGACTCGGCTTGTACTCGCTGGAATTTAGAAGATTGAGGGGGGATCTTATAGAAACTTACAAAATTCTTAAGGGGTTGGACAGGCTAGATGCAGGAAGATTGTTCCCGATGTTGGGGAAGTCCAGAACAAGGGGTCACAGTTTAAGGATAAAGGGGAAATCTTTTAGGACTGAGATGAGAAAAACATTTTTTACACAGAGATTGGTGAATCTCTGGAATTCTCTGCCACAGAATGTAGTTGAGGCCAGTTCATTGGCTATATTTAAGAGGGAGTTAGATGTGGCCCTTGTGGCTAAAGTGATCAGGGGGTATGGAGAGAAAGCAGGTACAGGATACCGAGTTGGATGATCAGCCATGATCATATTGAATGGCGGTGCAGGCTTGAAGGGCCGAATGGCCTACTCCTGCACCTATTTTCTATGTTTCTATGTTTCTATGATAGGCACATGCATTGACATTTAAAAGGTATTTGGACAGGTCCATAGTTACGAGCCTAATACAGGCAAATGAGATGGGCATAAGAGTCAGTATGGACGAGTTGACCTGGAAAAGCCTGCAGCTGTGCTGTGTCATTCTATGATTATCTATTGGAAATGGTGGAGAGGAGCCATTGCTCATGGAGGAAACAGAACATTTATCATGTTGTGTATGGGGTCTTAGTGAACCCGACTAGGTAAGATTACATCTGTGGTTGTAGCAAGGGTAAAGGCACAAAATGCTGGCTTAGTTTAGACAGATTAGAGGATTAAATATAATCTTTCTAAATTAAATCATAAAATGCATATATAAAGTACAATTGAAAGTCACACAAATGTTGAAAAGTATAGTATGCTTGTGAGGAACCATTGGCTTTGGACCTGAGGTTTCTTCTTGCCTCATGTCTCATTGGAAATTTATTGGGAGATGATGATCGAAACTGACCATCAATTCGATTTTCTTTGCATTAATCCAGGAAAATAAACTGGAGGTGAATTTTAATTATTTGTTTCTAACATTTGCTATGAAACCACCATTACTGAAGGGGCTGCAGGAACTTGCAGTGAGTTTTCAATGAATCACCAACTCTTACGTACCATATTTAATAAATAATTCAGAAAACATTTAAAAAAAAACATTTCATCACCTGTGACATAATTTGCATTTTATGCACAGTGCATAAAGCAGGTTGCAAAAGCAACATTAATGCAGGATCACAGTTTTCATATTAATGATTGACTTCGATCAAATTTAAGTGAGCCAATGTTTATGTTGTAACTCAGCTAAAAGGGCAGAGGAAAATTTGATCATCAAAGAAACGCAAAGTGCATTGGGAGAGATGTTTTGAGATGACCTGCTGCACTTCAGTGTGGCATCTGGCGTTGAAACATATCTTGTAATGATGAGCCACATTTCAGCCGGAACTAGTATGTTAAAGGAACTGTTAGAAGGGAAATCTGTCAGTGATTCATAAAAGTTGGATAATGTTGCTTTAAATGGCCCCGGGTGCTCCATTCAAGCTTATGAAGATAGCATTTGTGCTGCAAGAACACCATCTGTGACAACAGATTTGTTATGTATTCAAAGAGTGCAGCTGAAAGTGATTGATGTCGAAGTCAATATAATCCAGCATTAAGGGAAAACATATTTTAGATTAGTTTAGAGATATAGCATGGAAACAGACTCTTCGGCCCACCAAGTTCACACCATCCATCACACAACTTCTAGTTATCCCACTTTTTCATCCACTCCCTACACACATAATGGCAATTTACAATAGCCAATTAACCTACAAACCCACTTGTCTTTCGGATGTGGGAAGAAACTAGAGCACCCAGAGGAAACTCATGCAGTCATAGTAAGAACGTACAAACGGGGGGGGGTGAGTGGGGGGGTTATGGGGGGGGCGGCGGGATGTGTGGGGTGCATGTGTGTGTGGGGGGGGTACGTGTGTGTGTGGGGGAGAGGTGTGGGTGGGGGGGAGGTTGTGTGGGGGAGAGGGAAGACGGGTGTGTGGGCGGGTGGGGGAGTGAGCTCGGATAAAAGACGGGGAAGAGAGGGGGACCATCACGGGGAGGGGGGGAGGAGCCAGCGAGGGGGATCAGAGTGGCTGGAATTGGCGGTGCGATGCGGACTCACAGCAGGCGCTGGTCGCTGGTCGTTCTCCTCCGCCGGGATCAGAGTCTCCACTTTCCATTTGGCGACATCGGCGACATCTCCGACGCTGGGCTGGGTCTCTGACTCTAGGTAGGCTGGGTTGGGTCTCCCACGCTGGGATGGACTGGGTCGGGTCTCCGAAGCTGGGCTGCTTCTTGGGGCTGGGCTGCTGCTTGGGGCTGGGCTGCTGCTTGGGGCTGGGCTGCTGCTTGGGGCGGGGTTGCTTTCGGTCCCTCCAAAAGTCCGGATGGAAACCCCCGCCGGCCATCCTCTGCTCCACTAAAGACGTGATGGAGCAGGAAGGAGCCGTCCGTCCCGGGGAGTGACAGGGGAAGAGACTAATCCGCACGGCTCTGGAAGGCAGGAGAAGAGATTGATCTGCGCACGCTCGGTTTTTAAGATTTTTAAACCTCGCTAACTTTTACGACATTCAAACGATCGGAACAAAACTTGGTGCAATCGCAGCACCGGAGAACGGCGAGTGAACTGGCAAAATATCGTAGCGCTATCATGAACCGTTTATGCGCAAATAGAATGACTGCCAAACCGGAAGTTAACAAGATCAGAGTTTTAGTTATAGATAGGTAGGTAGATAGATGGATAGATGGATAGATAGATGGATCTATCCATCTATACATCTATCCATCCATCCTCAAAGTTAGGGGTGGACAGAAATGAGGAGAGATTTCTTCCCTCAGAGGTTGGAGACTCTTTGGATTATATGGAGGGATGTTGATTTATTAATTACATTAAAAACAAAGAACAATAGACTTCTGAATATTCAAGTAGAGATGTGACTGTAAGGGAGGAAAAGACAGAAGACTGATATATTGTTGAATGGTAGACCAGGCTCAAGGGACTGAAAGACATACTCTGATTTCTATTTCCATTGTGATCTTATGTTATGATCTTATATACCTCCATCATGTTCATGTGAAGAGGAATTGATCCAGTGATTTAAATTTGGCAGGCAAAGTGACAATGTAAACTAAACAGTTAGAGGAAAAACAAATATTGAATAAATTGAGTTAAGGGCAGAGTAGAGTTGAGTGCTTGGACCTGAACAATTTTATTGACACATAGTTTTGAGGAAATTTACGTGGTTATTTTGGAAATCAGTAATGGAGATGCAGTGATCTTCTTTGTGCAGCCTCCAGGTAATCTATTTGGCTGGGATGTAGGTATAAACAAGTTCTCCCAAGATATCATAGTTTAATTTAGTTTATTATTGTCATGTGTACCAAGGTACAATGAAAAGCTTTCATGTACCGGTCAACTTTCAGATCTGTTTAAAAACAGTCCCGGTCCCTTCCTCATTGGGTTATTGTGGTTAGTCGGAACAGATTCCCCACACCAAACATTAGTATTTTGTAATTTGAGCAAAATAGAAAGACCTGCTATTCCATTGTTTCCCTTGATTCAAAAACAGATTGAAAGGGTGATTCATTTTCAGGAGGTGTCACAACTTCACAAAGACAGACCACAGAACTAGATGCTACTATTTGCTTCCTTATGAAAAATTGGATGACCAGCATCTTGTTGTGAAGTGGATAATGGGTTGACGTGCAAGTGAAAATGTTTTACATTTTTCATTGTAAAATCCAGCATATTTTAATTATGTTTAATACTTTTTTACAAATGCTGCCATTTTGCATGATTGTAATTCTTGCCTATTTTACATATGCACACATTTTTTCATTCCTGATTTTGTTTTAATCTTCTCCACCATCAAAAGTATTAATCATTTTCAAATTTATTTAAAAACACTTGAAATATCAGAGTTACCTGTTCTTTGGACAGGTATCTTTGCTTTTTTTAGGGAATCTTGAGCATGAACGACTCCAGCAAAAAAAGTCAAACTAAAGAACTAAACAAGCTTTTGACTTCCTTAAATAATCACTTTGAAGCTGAAATTCCAAAATGATTAATACTATTTCCAACGAGAAAACCCCCCCAGATCTTTTGCAGAAATTGGAACGTTATGGTATAAGAGGTGTCACACAAAATTGGTTGGGAAGTTATTTAAGTAATAAGTTTCAGTATGTAAAAATTAATAATACTGAATCACAGCTTAGAAGAGTAACCTGTGGTGTTCCACAAGGTTCGGTACTGGGACCTAAGTTATTTATACTATATTTAAATGATATTTGTAAAGTATCCAATATGATGAAGTTTGTTACGTTTGCGGATGATACAAATGTATTTTGTTCAGGGAATGATATAAAAGAACTATTGAAAACAGCAGAAAGAGAATTGATAGTGCTAAAAAAATGGTTTGATATTAATAAATGATCCCTAAATGAAAATAAAACAAAGTTTATGGTGTTTGGTGGTGACAGGGTTAATTGTGAAATAAAATTGAATTTAAATGGAGTTGAAATTGAAAGAGTATATCAAACAAAATTCCTGGAGTGATTATAGATCATAAACTTTGTTGGAAGCCACATATAGAATACATCAAACGGAAATTATCTAAATCTATTGCTATTCTTTACAAAACAAAGGATCTGTTGAATAAGAAGTGTTTGTATATATTGTATTGCTCACTTATAATGCCATATATGTCATATTGTGTTGAAGTTTGGGGAAATGTATATAAAACAAATATAGACCCTATAATTAAACTCCAGAAAAGAGCTATTAGAATAATACATCAAGTTTCTTACCGTGAAACTACAAATCCATTATTCATAAAGTCCGGTAACTTAAAATTTTGGGATATTGTGCATGTAAAGACATTAGAAATACTTTTCCGAGTTAGGAATAAAAGCGTTCCTGTTAGTATTCAAAAAAAAATTAAATTAAGAGAAGGACATTATAATTTAAGAGGGTTGTGTATTTTTGAAACATGTAAAGTGAGAACCAATGTAAAATATAGATGTGTCTCAGTTTTGGGAGTCAAATTATGGAACGGGCTTAGTGATGAGTTGAAATTTTGTAGCTCTCTGTCGAGTTTCAAAAAAACCTTAAAATGTAAAATAATTAAGGATTATAATGTAAAATGATTAAAATGTAAAATAAGTAAGGATTACAATTTAGAGTACTTTTTTTTTTCCTTTGTAATGCTGATATTCTGGGTTATCTTATCTTATGGATTGTATAGGATTTTTCGGTCATTGATTATGTGAACGTTGTGAGAAATGGATACGGTGTTGGTTCATATTCACACAGATTGTAAAGTTTTGTTCTTTTTAATGTATGACCGAAATAAACTATTCATTCATTCATCTTCAGTTTTTTGGAGATTAAAAAAAAAAAAGTACTAAGAGGCCAGGCTCGAACTCGGGTCTCTGGCACTGTGAGGTAGAAGCTTCATCAGCTGTGCCATTGTGCCGCCTCTATTTGATAAGTAAATGTCCATAGAAGTTTTGCAAATATATAGGTGACATTTTTGCCAACAAGAATCAATTTTTTAATTTTCTCTCTGTTAGAAATAAAAATTAGGTTTATAAATAAGAATTAGGAATTTTCACCTTCCCTGCAAAAAACCCACTGAGGAGCCAGGTGCTCTCACAAGATAACACTGTATTTTTTGCTTGACTACTGACTGTTCAACTTTGTCCAGTGTTAGTTAAAGCAAATAAATATCTTTAATAATGTGGACAAATAAAGATTACGACTTCAATGAAAGATAATTACAAGACCATGGATAAGATGTTACGAAGTTCGTCACTAAAAGCAGAAAATTAGAAATATCTACAAAATCTTCTGTCATTATTGAACTGATTTTGTCATAAACCTGGGGATTATAAAGTAAATGTTTACTGGGTGACACCGGACTGCTTTTTCTTCCCTTTATTATTACACATGGGCTTGTGGTGGCTGATAGTTTAATGGTTTTGAATTTTCAGAATGTGAGATCTGAATTATTCTAACATTTCTTTTACCATAGCATTACTTTCTTTTCAGTACAGAATTTATGGTTTTAGTTTGAGTAAGATGATATAGAGAATGTTTGGGGTTGTTATATTTTAAGAGTTCGTCCCTTAAATTATTTAATGCTTGCAGTGAAATGTAACATGTACAACAGCAACCATACCCAAAAAAATAATTAATGTGCTGCCAATGAGAAAATGCACAAGGGATGCTTACTTTTTCAAGTTTAGTGCAGTCAATTATTGATTGAAATTCTTTGACATCTGGTCCCAATGCCCAGCTCACTGCTCGCACATCAAAAGGAACTTTATCTTAACCATCTCGACCATATTTTGTTCCATCTGGCCCTAATGGGGGGGGGGGGGGGGGGGGGGGGGCGGGAGGGAGGGGGAGACTCAGGTTGCTACAGCTGTAGGGCCAGAAGCTGTTCCTTGAGCAGTTACCCTCAGGCCATCCAGTCCCAGCAATATTGGTGCTTGAATCAAGGCGTGGAGGCTCTGGGTCTTTGTACATGCTGCCCATCACACCAGAGCCCTTTGGGCCATTATCAATGGTCTGCTAAAATGCAGGAACTAACCCGTGGGAGACCACTATCACTTTTGAAGATGACTTCAACCATCCATGTCTTATATAGGGCTCAGTGCATTGAGAATAAGATTGCCTGCATGATGGAGCAATATGCCCTGGTCAAGGGGGAGGTGACTTTTAGGTCCTAATTAATTTGTATTATTATCTTAATGACACAAAGTCACTACAATGCTCAGATCTTGATGTTTCTGCTAATTTTTCACATGCATTTTATGAGGTCAGAAATAATCGGTCTCTCCTATGTTTAAACAACGAACAAAACTTTGCAGTCAGTTTTACTGTGTTATCTTTCACATTTTAATGCATTTTATACCTATTATCTGATATTCAGTGAAAAAGGCAGGGAAAACTTTATATACATTTTCTCCTTTACTTGGCTTAATCTGGAGCATGAAGGAAAAAGATGCAATGAAATTTGTAGCAAGGAATTCTCAGAATTTTGCTTGAAGAGATAAAATCTGTTTCAACTGACAATTTTTCTTTATTATAGTCTCTGATGATGTGTCCTTTTGCTCCCTGTATTCAGGTACTGAGGTTGAAAGGTCTTCTGGACCTCCAGCAGGCCCTTTGAAGATGTCTGTAACTCTACCTTCCATGAACGAAGAGGACCAATCTGGCAGCATTAGCACATTAGATGCTGATGATACCTCTGGAGCGGAAATATTTTGATGCTTTGCATCATTTCCTTATAATAGTCTCTTTACACTTTTCATCTTTCTACCAATTGTTTAAAGGTATCTTTTTCATATTTTAGTATGCAGTTTTGATACATTTTTATCTTACAGTATCAAGTTGCGACTATACTGCTAGATTATTCCTTTTAAATCAAGGATTATGACTTATCGTGCTAGAATTTTTATTTATAATTGTGTTTTAATCACTAATGAGCAATAAATTGGAAGGTTTGTTCAATTGGAAGACAGATAGCATTTACTCGAATAGAAAAGCATTTAACTTAAATGCAGTGTGTGTGTTTTCCTTTATTCTGTCTTCCAGTCTAATATTTTTAAAGTAGTAAAATACCAATTGCCATTAAAAATTGAAGTGATAAACAAATGTTTTTTATGGCTGGCAGTTAAATATGGTCTGCCTACAAGCTGGCAGGTTTATTTAAGAAACAACCTCCTTCTTACAAATAATGTTAAGCTCATCAATTTGCTGTGCAATGATCATTATTACAATCTGTGAAAATCCCATAATGCCTGTGATACTCTGTAACAACCCTGTGGTACCCTGCACCACAAGACGTGACCAAAGTGCATCCGGTTGTCATGTGCTGACCTTTTTTTCCTTCAAGCGTGCCTTGCAGAGCAATTGCACTTGGATATACCTTGCAGATTTAACACTGGGAGAAACACCTGATAGCAAGCACTGGCCATAAAAGGGGATTTGGAGCAAATGTTATCCTGAGTTTGGTTCAGTATAACTTGGGACAATCTGCTTTGGACCTTTTGCAATGCAAAACTGGTGTGCTTGCAATCTTCCTGCATTCTACAAGTTATGTTTCCAATTCACAACATTTAATCATTAGCTCTGTGTTAATTTTATGGATGCACTGGCATTGATGGATTGTGAGGAACAAGGGTGAAAATGAAAACGGGTTTTAAGCCAAAATGACAAGACGATTTTTCAGGCACTGTTATACAAAACATCATCAAAAAATTAATCAAAGGAAGTCTTCCTCTGAATATCCTCCTGGATCGGAATTAAGATAAAATGAACTAATCACACTAAAACTGTTTAAACAACCAATAGACTTGAATTTCAACATCCATTAAGGAAATTGACATAATCACTGCAGCTAGTTTCATTATTCATAGAAAATCATTTGCATTGGACACCCATATTCTGATGAATTTAGTAGTGTAGTTGTGGTTACAATTTTAGATCTTAAGAGTAATACAAAACTTTAATGACTACTAAAACAAATTCTAATTCCACACGACAACACATAGAGACATGTATACAAATCAGTGTTTATGCTTCCAACAACATGCAAAAGGATCTAAAAAGTCACTGCCATACAACCTCTCACTCAACAAATCCATAAATACTGAAGATAAACAACAACTAGCGACACATGTTTGCTGTGTTTCTGTGATGAGACTCGGCATGAAGAATGTTGGAACTAATGGCATTAAAAGCAACTTCCAGTGTCTCACTTGACAAGCGTAGGAAAATGACAATGTGCTGCAGCATAGATTCTCCATTGTTGCGACAGATGGAATGCCTGAACCATTAGGGGAAAAAAAGGTTTTATTAATCTCTTGAAGTACAGTCTGACATTTCAAGACTTTCTCCCTTTTCTTTGCATTGTCTACTATGCACATCTCACAAGCAGATGTCCAAAAAAGGAAAATGTTACAAAAAGGGCCTATTTATTGAATTTCCATCACACAGGAACCTGAAGGTAAACCTAACTACTGTTGTGAAGTGGTTCCCTTCCTGGTTATCTTATCTTTGGAGCCATTCAGTGTTTTCCTTGAAGAAAAGGTAATGTCCTATCCACAGCTTGAAGATGTATAGAAGTTTAGAATGAGTATAGAAGTTGGGAGGTCATGTTGGAGTTGTATAAGAAGACGTTGGTGAGACCGCATTTAGAATATTGTGTTCAGTTCTGGGCACCATGTTACAGGAAAGATATTGTCAAGCTTGAAAGGATTCAGAAAAGATTTACGAGGATGTTGCCAGGACTAGAAGATGTGAGCTATAGGGAGAAGTTGAGTAGGCTGGGACCATGGAGCGCAGGAGGATGAGGGGGGATCTTCTAGAGGTGTACAAAATCATAAGAGGAATAGATCGGGTAGATGCACAGAGTCTCTTACCCAGAGTAGGGGATTCGAGGACCAGAAGACATAGGTTCAAGGTGAACGGGAAAAGATTTAATAGGAAGCCAAGGGGTAACCTTTACACACAAAGGGTGGTGGGTGTATGGAACATGCTGCCAGAGGAGGTAGGTGAGGCTGGGACTATCGCAGTGTTTAAGAAACAGTTAGACAGGTACATGGATAGGACCGGTTTGGAGGGATATGGAGCAAGCGCAGGCAAGTGAGACTAGTGTAGCTGGGACATTGTTGGCCGGTGTTGGCAGGTTGGGCCGAAGGGCCTGTTTCCACACTGTATCACTCTATGACTCTAAGCAATGGTTGCAGGATGTATAGGCTATTTGAAAACTCTCAAGTTGGTACTAACAAGATTATTTCTGCCTTTACTCAGCCAACCTCCAGCTTACAGAACAAATTAAAGGTTATACAAAAGACATGATGTCAAGCACCTTAAATCACTTTCTCAATTCAAGAACAATGCCAGAAATTCAAGTAGAAGATAACAACCTCAACCATTACAGAAATTACAATGATACATGGTTGGCTTGATGGTAGGAAGCAGAGAGTAATGATCCAAGATTGTTTTTCAGACTGGAGGCCTGTGATGAGTGGTGTGCCATAGGGATTGGTGTTGTTTGTCATTAATTAAACTATTTGGATGAGAATGAACAAGGCATTGTTACTCAGTTTACAGATGGCACTAAAATAGGAGGTATCATGGACAGTGAAGAAGATTGATGAAAATTACAGCAGAATCTTGCGATCAGCTTAGTAAATGAGCTGAAGATTGGCAACTGCCATTCAATTCAGGTAAGTGTGAGGTGTTGCATTTTGGAAAGTCAAACAGGGCACTGTAGGATCCCTGGGAAGTGTTGTAGAACAGAATGATCGAGAGGTACATGTACATTGTTCCCTAAAAGTGCCATCACAGGTAAAGAGGGTGTTGAAGAAGGAATTAGGCACACTGGGCTACACCAGTCAGAGTATTGAGTATAGGGGTTGGGATGAAATATTGCAAGTATATTAGATATTGGTGAGGCTGCACTTCGGAATATTGTGTACAGTTTTAGTCACCCTGCTCAAGGATAGACTTCATTATGCTGGAAAGAGTGCAGAGAAGATGTTGCCAGGACCTGACAGCCTGAGTTATAAAGTTTCAGCAGGATAGGATTTCATTCCCTGGAGCATTGGAGACTGAGGGATGACCTTATAGAGATGTATAAAATCAGGAGGGGCATAGACAAGTGAATGATCATTGTCTTTTTCCCATGGAAGGGGAATCAAAAAACTGGAAGCAAAGGTTTAACTTGAGAGGGGAATTATTTATAAGGGACCTGAGCGGCAGCCTCTTCACACAGAGTGGTCCATATATGATTGAGACCGGTACAATAACAACATTTAAAATGCATTTGGGCAGGTACATGAATAGAAAAGGTTTAGCGAGGTAAGGGCCAAACGCAGGCAAATGGGACCTGAATCATTTTGGCTGAAAGATCTGTTTCCATGCTGTATAATTCTGACTGTTTCGTGACTTTGGGGCCAGATCTGAGGATCCCACTGTTTCTTTCTTGCCTACCAATTCATGATTGATCTGATCAGTGAAAAATGTCTGAATCCCAGAATTGTGGTTGCAGAAACAACCACGGTAGAATATATGGAATTCCAGAAAGATGTGTCAGTAATTCCAGAATGCAATCAAATTCTGGAAGGAATTGCCAGTAAAAAAATCACCATTGAATCAATAAAAAAACTGGTTTGCACCCGTGTCGATTTTGGCACAACATATTGTTATCAATGGCTGCATTCCAGGATGAATTTACTACATATGAACATCATGCAGCCCTTACAGAATCATCTTGCTGAGGTTCTCTACATCTCCTTGATAAATTTCAACCAGATTTTCAAAGTCCAATGAGCAGAATGGACTCATAAAGCCACAAATGGTATGTCATGAGGAGATGAGATTAGTATTTGCATATAAATTTTAACGGGTTAATTGTTAGCAATAAAAATGCATATACAATGATGCCATGTATTTTGTAGCACACAAAGTTCTGAAGATTGACCACCCATCCCCTTCACGGGGACGTAAGACAATAAATGCTTTAACGCGTTAATAGAACCAACAGGAACCTGTACCTACAATCTTTGTGAATAGACAATAGACAATAAGTGCAGGAGAAGGCCATTCTGCCCTTCAATGTGATGAAAAAGAATTCCACAGACAGGGTGTTTCCTCATCCCCGTTCTAAATACCTTACCCCTTATTCTTAAACTGTGGCCCCTGGTTCTGGACTCCCCCAACATTGGGAACATGTTTCCTGCCTCTAGTGTGGCCAAACCCTTAATAACCTTGTGAACCTACGCTGCACTCCCTCAATAGCAAGAATGTCCTTCCTCAAATTAGGGGACCAAAACTGCACACAATACTCAAGGTGTGGTCTCACTAGGGCCCTATACAACTGCAGAAGGACCTCTTTGCTCCTATACTCAACTCCTCTTGTTCTGAAGGCCAACATGCCATTTGCTTTCTTCACTGCCTGCTGTACCTTCATGCTTACTTTCGTTGACTGATGAACAAGAACCCCCAGATCACATTGTACTTCCCCTTTTCCCAACTTGATACTATTTAGATAATAATCTGCCTTCCTGTTTTTGCTACCAAAGTGGATAACCTCACATGTATCCACATTAAACTGCATCTGCCCACTCACCCAACCTGTCCAAGTCACCCTGCATTCTCATGGCATTCTCCTCACAGTTCACACTGGCACCCAACTTTGTGTAATCTGCAAATTTACTAATATTACTTTGAATCCCTTCATCTAAATCATTGATGTATATTGCAAATAGTTACAGTCCCAGCACCGAGCCTTGCGGTACCCCACTAGTCACTGCAACGTTAGATATACCTATACTCAGATCTTACAAAAACAGGAGAACAATCATTGTTCTGTATATCATTTCATTCTTTTCGATTAGCAATGAAAACCTTCAACCCAGCTTCCTGATCACACAATGCAGATAAAGGGGTTTGATCTAAAAGACAATGATCATCTGGTGACCAATGTTCAGAGATAAATATTTCCGAGAACAATGTTTGGAAAGACCAGATGAAATGGAAGAGGAAATATGCTAGTCCTGATAATTAACAATAAACAGCACTTGTGAAGAGTGATCTTGGGTTGGAAGATTAGGTAGTAGTTGTTGGAGATAAGAGATAAAAAGGCACACAAATACTGTTGGGACTGATTTATAAGCCCCTTTAACCAATTAAGGAGCAGACTGTTTTAGATTTTGACTTGTGCAATATGATAGGTTTAATTCTAAAGGGAAAAGTGATCGCAGTATGAAAGATTAATACATTGAGGTCAAGTGTGACACACAAAAGTCAGAAATTGGTCATTAAATGAAATTAAACCAATTGCATTTGGAATAAGAAAACAGTTTGGCTAATGTAAACCGGAAAATTAAAGAATAACTACATAAATCTTATCAACTATCTATTTGATTGAGAAATAAAAACTCCATCCTAAAAGTAATTAATATGAAACAACAAAGACAGACCTGTGAAAGCCTGAATATTTCAGAAATGGTCAAAACATGACAAGACTAATAAAAGCTATAGATTGAAACATAAAACAGTTTAAAGTATTCTCTTTATAACGCATTAAAATGCTTTAAAAATTCTATATCAGTCTGTCTTGTTGCATCTGTTTGAATCAATAGGGTTGGCTGTCTTGCTCCCCCTCGGACCTGACTGAGATTCTCCAGGTGAGCACCCAGCGCAGGTGGGGGGAGATCGCTGTAACATTGTCTTTCCCTGATCTCCAGTGTCAGAGCACAGCCTGCTGCCCATCAGTTAAACAGCAGCTTCTCAGTTACCCTGAGGTTAATGTCTGCTATGGGACAAACGCCTAAGGTTTAGCTGTTGCTCCAAAAGAAAATTGTGCCATTGACTCAAACAAGTATGTATTCTCTCGTCAGGTATATAACTACAGCAAGAAGTTAACTGGAAATGCACTTTGCATCGGGTGACAGGATGAACCCACGAGCTCACACTTCGGTAAATATTTACTAGTAAGGATATCAAATGTCAGAAATTCAGCTCTTTCTGATTTAAAAGTATTCAATGCACATTACCAATCTGCTAGCAATTATGTCTATTATTGCACAGGCTGTGAGGAATTTAATGATAATATTTGATATTCCAAGCTAGCTAAAAAGATTTATTAATTTAGCAATTTTTAAATAGTTGAGAACACATGAATAAGGAATACTTGATTGAGATTACACATAAAATTACAGTTGCCCTTTCTCATCTAATTAACTGCTTATTCCCAATAATTTTGACCATCCCAGTTAATTTAGAACTAATGTTAGCCCTCTGTCCCTCCAATCTCTTCTATATCTCATTGATCTGAAAGACTTGTCATTGCATGTTAGGTTACCAGTATGAACATATTCCGTATGAATCATTCAATAATGCATCATTTATCTTGCTTCCACCACAACAACTACAATAATCTAATGGACCACAAACAAATGTTTTCATGTTGTGAGATGTTTTTAGCAATGCACTAAATTGCTCTGTAAATATAAAAATCAATGTGATTTACCGCCCACATGTCACAACTGCAAAGAACTAGAATCGATGGCAGGAATTCTTGCTGAATTCCCATCCTGTGGGTTGGGGATACTGACGCCAATATTCTTGCACCAAAGCACTCCTGGTTAATTGTGCAGCTCAACAAAGACCAGAAGCTGAAACTGAAGCTTCTCCGCTATATATTGATCAATTAGACTAAGTGGGACCCGTTGGGTCCCAGCTTCACACGGGAGGGCTGGTCCCTCAACGCAATATTCCACCTCTCCACCAATTCCAATATTGCTGGCCAGTGGGAGGGGGGGGGGGGCTTTCTGGAGCGCTAGCATAGTGTTGTGGGCCGAAGGGACTGGTTTCAAGAGGGCTAGTATGGACATTGTGGGCCGAATGGATTCTTGGGCTGGCAGCTCAGTCACTGAGACCACTCACACAAACACATACACACACACACACACACACTCACACAAACACACACATACACTCACACACACACATACACTCACACACACATACATTCACACACACTCACAAACACATACACTCACACACAAACTCACAAACACACACACACAGACACTCACACACAGATTCACACACACACACACACACACACACACTCACACTCACACTCACACACACACATTCACACTCAGACACACACTCACACTCACTGACTCACACATCATAAATATGGCAGTAAACTTTCTTGAATACTCACACGGCTGAGCGCGGCCTCTCCACTTTGGGGCTTCCGCAGTCAGCGGCACTTCCGCAATCAGCGTGACCTTTGCACTTACCGGAAATTACGCAATCAGCGTGACCTCTGCACTCAACGGAATTACGCAATCAGTGCGACATGTCCACTAAGCGGAAGTCACAAAATGAGCAGGACTTTTGGATTCAACACAGTCGGACCTAATAAAGCATTTATTCATACACAGTCGGACCTAATAAAGCATTGCAGTTTCAAGCACAGGCAGGGCAGCAGGCCAAACAACTCATGGATTGTCATTAAGGGCTAACAAATCATTTATTGCAAGTACATTGCAGATTCACAGTTCAGTTGATTCACAGCATAGAATGAGAGTTGTGGCCTCTCCCTCGCGATCTTGCAGAGTGACTGAGCCACGTCCAGGCATCCGGGGTTTTATAGTCCTGCCCCGGAAGGGGCGTTACTTTCATCGCGGTGATTGACAAGCAAGAGGATCTCAAGGTTTTTTAAACACTCATAACTTTTTTTATTTTTCATCGATGGGAAAATCCTCGGGGCCTGCTCAGCGGAGGAGGACTGTGAGTAAGATGGCCAAAAATCATAGCGATATATGGTAGCGTCTTTTCTAAAATAAATATACAGCGCAGACAGGAAGGAAGTGGTCAAGATGAGACTTTTAATTATATAGATATCACCACAGTTTGTGCATTTAACTGTTTAGTCACATAGCAAATATTCAAAACTATTGTGGTTAATTTGGAAGATTGATATTTAGGAGAAGATTTTTAAGCCTCTCGCACTGAAGGTGTTAATTTTGGTATATAGTGTGCTAAATCATGGTACATTCTCTTCATACCTCATTGATAACGTGAAAGCAGTGATACTATAGCTCTTTACCCTCTTTTATAAAATTAATAGATTTTAGCTCTGATTGAAGTAATTGTAGTAAATGACACACGTAAAGTTAAAGTACTAATCCTCTCAATCATCTGCAGCTTTAAGCACTGTGGTGCTGCTTGTACATTGCTTTTTAAAAAATATTCTGCTAATTTAATAGCGTAAAGGACTATTTAGTCAGGAGATTATCTACTTAAAAGAGGGTTTAGTTTTAGAAGTTACTTTTTCTTGTTGCATTCACAATCATGTTGTATTTCAATTTGGACAGAAACTATCAGGTTGTTTTAATTAATATCTCATAAGTCCATGCAGAAATTTAACATGTGAGCTCCGATAATTCTTGAAAAGCTTTTGTTTTTACTATGGTAACTGGAGAAGAGGATAGAAATTATGTAAAGAGGGGAGGTCAGGAGATCAAAGCAACCCATTGAATGGTTTTACTTCAAACCAAAGTGGCATTTAGCTCAGAGATCATATTTTACTGCTCGGTGCTTAGGGGATTTCAAGACAGCAGCTAAATGCATCTGAAGAACAACACGAGCTGTCTCATGTGATTTGCGTAAAGTACTGATGCACCTTCTCTAGTACACTGTCACTTTTACACTCATAAATATTTAGAAAGCAAAGCCTTTCATTTCAGATATGGGTAAGATATCTTTACTCTTGCAGTTGAATTACAATTAGTCACACCGTCTTACGAGGGGTCTTTTTAAGTATGGATGTCACTGGGTAGGTGAAACAGATCAGCCATATTTTCATATTTTTCCACTCTGAATTGTCTTCCAGTTCATACAAATAGGCTAGCCATGATCAACCAGAACTACGGGGAAATAACCATCAAGAAGCATTGGACACATTGAAAGCTATTTCTCCAAAAATTAGAGTGAGCCTAAAATGAGATGCAAATCTATACATAACTAAAAATCTGATCTTGTGCTCTTCCGGTTTGCGCGTTTTTTTAAATTTGCGCAAAAACGGTATGCGATAGCGCTGGGATTTTTTGCCAGCTCACACATCGTTCTCCTGTGCTGCGAGTGCACCAAGTTTCGTTCAGATCGGTGGTAAATTGTAAAAGTTAACGAGGCTTAAAAATCTTAAAAACCACGCGTGCGCAGATCGATCTTCTCTCCTGCCAGTCAGCGCCGCGCGGATTGGTCTCTTCTGTCACTCCCCGGGATTGTCCGCCCCTTCCTGCGCCATCGCGTCTTACTGGAGCTGAGGGACGCTCTGGATGGCCGGCAGAGGTCTCCAACCGGACACAATTTTCGGAGGGACCTGAAGCTGCCCGCCCGGGAGATGTCGCCAAACGGAAAGCGGTGAATCTAATCCCGCTGGAGGAGAGCGTCCAGCGTCCGCTGTGAGTCCCAAATGCACCGCCATCGCAATGCCACGCAGCTCCAGCCCCTTCCACTCTGGTCCCCCTCGCTGGCTCCTGCCCCCCCCCCCCCGTGATACCCCCCTCACCCCCATGGCTCTCCCCCCGTCTTTTCTCTGAGTTCTTGCTGATGCTCCTCCGGGGCACGCAAGAAGGGAGAGGAGCGACAACCTCTAGATCTTGGGGAGGGAGAGTGGGGAAGGAGAGGGGATAGAGGGAGAGGAGGGGAGTAGGGAGGGGAGAGGAGTTATGGAGGGAGGGAGGGAATGACTGAGGGTAGGGGAAAGGAGAGGTGAGGGAGGGTAGGAGGAGGGGGGAGGTAGGGAGTGAGGAATAGAGGAAGAGGAAGGCACTGGGAGAGGTGAGGAGGGATAGTGGGGGGGATAGAGGGAATTGTGGAGTGGGGATAGGAGGGGGTAGGGAGGGGAGAGGAGTTAGGGAGGGAGTGACGGGGTAGGGGAAAGGAGAGGGAGAGAGGTGATGGAGGGAATGGGGGAGGGTGAAGAGGAGGGGGAGAGAATGCTAGGGATGAGGGGAAATGAGCTGTGCCTGTGCAGTTGGAGGCTATGGGTGAGTGGTGGAATATTGCGTTGAGGGACCAAGCCTCCTGTGTGACAGGGACCCAACGGGTCCCACTTAGTCCAGATTTTTTTAAAGTTTAGTTTAGAGATACAGTGCGGAAACAAGCCCTTCGGCCCACCGGGTCCGCGTCGACCAGCGATTCCCGCACATTAACACTATCCTACACCCACACTTGGGACAATTTTTACATTTACCAAGCCAATTAACCTACAAACTTGTACGTCTTTGGAGTGTGGGAGGAAACCGAAGATCTCGGAGAAAACCCACGCAGATCACGGGGAGAACTGTAATGCAGCAACTCTACAGCTGCGCCACTGTGACCACCACATTAATAAGATAAATGTAGAAAATATGTTTCCACTTGCAGGAGAGTTCAAAACCAGGAGATGTAAGTATAATCAAGACTCTAGTAAATCCATAATATAACTCAGAAGCAAGTTATTTAGCCATGGACTGGTAAGAATACATATTTATGAGACCAAATCAACCTGGCTGTGGCAGTTTCGAAGGGGACCTGCCAGTGGTCAACTGATCCTTTATACAGGCCCAGCGCGTAACAGCAGTCACTGCTGAGGTCTGGTTGTCCAACCCCCAAGACTGGAGAGTCACCTGCTTGTGACCTCTCCACCTGACCCAGATAAATGCAGGGTAGTGTCCACGAGACCAGCTGACATGCTGAATGCAGCTCAATTCAGACCAATCTTATGAAGGCCAATCTTATGGCCGGCTCATGAAGGCAGCCCATCAGAGCTTCTCGGGTGCAATTAAAAATGGACAATAATGCCTGCAATACCTGCATTCTTGCCAGCAATGCCTGCATTCAGCATCCTGAAACTGAATGTTCGTAGCAGGCATCTTTGGCTAGGCTACACGTTTTTGATAACTGCTGATTCATTTTGTGGATCTGGTGCTGAGCCTCTTTCATGAACTGCTAATGGTGAAGTTCTTGGTGTCATCCTGAAGCATCCTGGGTATTTTTTATTATCCTGCTGTACTCATGGCTTGATGATCATCCAGCATGGCATTCCTAGGTATTGCTCAACTGTGATCATGATGGGGTCAGCCACTGTCGATATCACGTCTACTCAGATCGACAACATTTTCAAACTTGCTGCTGATGTCGGTAAAATAGGAGAGTTTTTTCATAATTGCGGCTGCTCTATTCTCGTGATAATTTGGGAGATTTTCTGAAGATCGGTTAGCACATTTGCTGGTATTTACACTGAATTAAAACCAGGCAAAAAAAAAGCAGGAAAACCCTTTAACCATGGAGCATGTATGAGTGGGCTGAATGATTTTGTGCTATAAATTCTGCATAACCTATGATGATCATAGGGTCACCCTTTACAGCCTATTCTAGGAAACCAAAATCTCTTGACAACTGTTTTGCATCCCCCCCCAACCCATAAAAAGATTTGTATCTTTGGTGTGAAATTCCAGTCAGTGGGGCAATGGGGTGGGAGATTGCAACCTTCACGTGGTCCACCCTGTTTCGACGAATGCAATGAACCTGGCGTGCACAATCAAATAAGATCAAATAGAACAAGTTGTCCTACAACTTTTGGCTGTGCACGCCATATGCAAGAACAAGAAGTGGGGCAATGAAATTTTCTTTCAATTTAAATGAATTGGTATAACTTGTTGCACCTACCCATCTAGTATTCAATGGTGTGACTCCCTATTTTGTTATTGGCTGTCCTGACAAATGAATTGTAATTCTACAGAATGCATACATATCTGTTCGCACAGATAATGTGGCCTTAAGGGCCTATTCATGTGCCTTACCATTCTATGTGTAGGAAGGAACTGCAGATGCTGGTTTACACCGAAGATAGACACAAAGTGCCTGAAGAAGGATCTCAACCAAAACGTCACCCACCCCTTCTCTCCAGAGATGCTGCCTGTCCTGCTAAGTTACTCCATCATTTGTGCCCACGCTTACTGTTCTATGTTTACTCCAGTTAACCATATTTGACTGTAATAATCTTGTCTTGAAGTTAAAAATCTTATCTGAATAAATTACATAATTTTGTTTTAGGGAAACTAGTAAGTTTATGTGAGGGAGCAGCATTGTTTCAAGATGGAAAGTAGGAATGCAGGTGCAGCAGGCAGTGAAGAAAGCGAATGGTATGTTAGCTTTCATAGCAAAAGGATTTGAGTATAGGAGCAGGGAGGTTCTACTGCAGTTGTACAGGGTCTTGGTGAGACCACACCTGGAGTATTGCGTACAGTTTTGGTCTCCAAATCTGAGGAAGGACATTATTGCCCATAGAGGGAGTGCAGAGAAGGTTCACCAGACTGATTCCTGGGATGTCAGGACTGTCTTATGAAGAAAGACTGGATAGACTTGGTTTATACTCTCTAGAATTTAGGAGATTGAGAGGGGATCTGATAGAAACTTACAAAATTCTTAAGGGGTTGGACAGGCTAGATGCAGGAAGATTGCTCCCGATGTTGGGGAAGTCCAGGACAAGGGGTCACAGCTTAAGGATAAGGGGGAAATCCTTTAAAACCGAGATGAGAAGAACTTTTTTCACACAGAGAGTGGTGAATCTCTGGAACTCTCTGCCACAGAGGGTAGTCGAGGCCAGTTCATTGGCTATATTTAAGAGGGAGCTAGATGTGGCCCTTGTGGCTAAAGGGATCAGGGGGTATGGAGAGAAGCCAGGTACGGGATACTGAGTTGGATGATCAGCCATGATCATATTGAATGGCGGTGCAGGCTCGAAGGGCCGAATGGCCTACTCCTGCACCTAATTTCTATGTTTCTATGTTTCTATGAAAGATTCATCACATGGCAATATCTAGTGAGCTACCATGGCTTTAGTGGGGGCTGCCAAGTCAGGTTACCTTGTGGGAGCTGCTAAGTCAGGTTATGAATTCAGTCCCAATATAGGGACTTTGGCTGCAGCCACTACAGGGCAGTAGTCAGGGGTCGCTGTGCTGTCCTTTATGATTCTGAACTCTTTAGATTCTGGAGTAGTTCCTGAGGATTGGAGCGAGTAGCAAACGTAACCCCACTTTTTAAGAAGGGAGGGAGAGAGAAAACGGGGAATTACAGACCAGTAGTCTAACATCGGTAGTGGGGAAACTGCTAGAGTCAGTTATTAAAGATGGGATAGCAGCACATTTGGAAAGTGGTGAAACCATTGGACAAAGTCAGCATAGATTTACGAAAGGTAAATCGTGTCTGACGAATCTTATAGAATTTTTCGAGGATGTAACTAGTAGAGTGGATAGGGGAGAACCAGTGGATGTGTTGTATCTGGACTTTCAGAAGGCTTTCGACAAGGTACCACATAAGAGATTAGTATACAAACTTAAAGCACACGGTATTGGGGGTTCAGTATTGATGTGGATAGAGAACTGGCTGGCAAACAGGAAGCAAAGAGTAGGAGTAAACGGGTCCTTTTCACAATGGCAGGCAGTGACTAGTGGGGTACCGCAAGGCTCAGTGCTGGGACCCCAGCTATTTACAATTTATATTAATGAACTGGATGAGGGAATTGAAGGCAACATCTCCAAGTTTGCGGATGACACTAAGCTGGGGGCAGTGTTAGCTGTGAGGAGGATGCTAGGAGACTGCAAGGTGACTTGGATAGGCTGGGTGAGTGGGCAAATGTTTGGCAGATGCAGTATAATGTGGATAAATGTGAGGTTATCCACTTTGGTGGCAAAAACAGGAAAGCAGACTATTATCTAAATGGTGGCCGATTAGGAAATGGGGAGATGCAGCGAGACCTGGGTGTCATGGTACACCAGTCATTGAAATGAGGCATGCAGGTGCAGCAGGCAGTGAAGAAAGCGAATGGTATGTTAGCTTTCATAGCAAAAGGATTTGAGTATAGGAGCAGGGAGGTTCTACTGCAGTTGTACAGGGTCTTGGTGAGACCACACCTGGAGTATTGCGTACAGTTTTGGTCTCCAAATCTGAGGAAGGACATTATAGCCATAGAGGGAGTGCAGAGAAGGTTCACCAGACTGATTCCTGGGATGTCAGGACTTTCATATGAAGAAAGACTGGATAGACTTGGCTTATACTCGCTAGAATTTAGGAGATTGAGAGGGGATCTTATAGAAACGTACAAAATTCTTATGGGGTTGGACAGGCTAGATGCAGGAAGATTGTTCCCGATGTTGGGGAAGTCCAGGACAAGGGGTCACAGCTTAAGGATAAGGGGGAAATCCTTTAAGACCGAGATGAGGAAAAACCTTTTCACACAGAGAGTGGTGAATCTCTGGAACTCTCTGCCACAGAGGGTAGTTGAGGCCAGTTCATTGGCTATATTTAAGAGGGAGTTAGATGTGGCCCTTGTGGCTAAAGGGATCGGGGGTATGGAGAGAAGGCAGGTACGGGATACTGAGTTGGATGATCAGCCATGATCATATTGAATGGCGGTGCAGGCTCGAAGGGCCGAATGGCCTACTCCTGCACCTATTTTCTATGTATCTATGTATCTAAGTGGATGTGAATTACCCTGCAGTATCTTTCGCAGAAGCGCATTGTTCTGGCCTACATTTACACCTCAAAAGCATCTGTAAAATAGTTTATTTTCACATTGCAGTTTATGGTGCCTTATGTGCAAATTGGATGGTGTGTTTCTCTGCACCGCAGTATAAAAATACCTCACAAGGAGAGAATGCACAGGGATGTCCTGAGATCATGAAAGGTTCTATACGCAGCCAAGTCCCTACGTCCTTTCTTCCCAATTGTTAAACTATAAAGACTATTGGTTCCATCACATGTAGTCATTAGGGCACTCAAGAGCAGATCAGTGCATGTTTTTCAGGCAGCTGTCAGAATACATTTATTTAAAGGCAGTCATCCATGTTATCATTAATTGATGCATAAAGAAAGTTTAAAACTGGTTCTAAAGAACCAAGGAAATCCTGCCGATACTTTATTCAATGAGCGTTGTTAAAACCATTGAGCATGTATAAGGAAGTGCTCAAAACTTTCAGAATAATTTCAGAATGCACCATGGATGTGCTGAAGTACCACATCAGATGTTAAGAGAGGCACGGCAGTGCAACAATGGATGCTACTACTGAAAAGAAAACACAAAATGGTCAGGCAGCATCTCTGGAGGCAATAGACAGTTTGTCGTAAGAGGGAGAAAGTGTGAAAAGAGGTGGGGGCTGGACAAAGCCTAGCAAGTGCCATTCCTTCTCTCCGGAGATGCTTCCTGTCCGCTGAGTTACTTCAGCATTTTGTGTCTATCTTCGATTTAAACCAGCATCTGCAGCTCCCTCCTACACCTACCAAGTGATAGATGGATACAGGTGAAGAGGTTTCCATGGCAGTTAAATTTGGCTGTTAAATTTGCTGTTCCCATACAGCTTCAACATTGTGGAATTTGCATGCCCTTCCTGTGAAGGCATAGATTTCCACTGGGTGCTCCAGTTTCCTCTCACATTGCAAAGGTATGCTGATTGGTAGGTGAACTGACTGCTTTAAGTTGCCCAGTGTGGGTGAGTGGCAGGAGAGCCAGGGGCAAGCGAGAGCATCCAATCCAAGTTACTTGCAGCAGCTCAACAGGCCTGTAAACACAGCACCCACAGGTAATACATAATAACAAAAGAAAATTCAATAAATTAATAACCACAATACTAGTGCAAAAATAACCTGTGGTCTTTGCAACTATAAGCAGTGCATGGAAGTTCTTAGTAAGGTTAATGTTGTGAAGTGTTCAAGGTTGTTGGGAAGAAGCTATTTCTGGTGTGTATCCTGATCTCAGCAACTCACCATAAACTCTGTAACTGGGCCATTTAACAAGGTGTAAAGACAGAGCACCTGGAAGTGGTCAACCAACAATAACAAGGCGATGACTGAAACAAGCTGCTTCTAAAACATGATTTCAAGTTGGCAAAAATTTATGCAGAGATGAAACAAAAATACCTCATCTGTTTACATTTATTTTCTGGCCAGCATTTATTGTTCATCTCTAAATAGCCATGAAAGGAGATTCTAAGCTAAGCTATCTAAGTTGAAGGAATGCACACATATACCATTGGGTAGACTTCTGGTAACCGAGGGATGGGTGACATTTTCCCAAATCGGCAAGCCATGCAACACTGGGGCATCCTGCAGGTGGCGCTGCACCCATGCACCCACTACTCATGTTCTTGCTGATATGGTTTGTAGGTTTGGGAGGTGTTATTGGAATCACCTAGGCAAATACTTATGTGCTTCTGTTGGATAGAATGACAGTTTATGAAATGTTGGTGTTTATAAAGCAAGCTGCTTCGTTCAGGATAGTATTGAGCTACTGAGTGTTGATGGAACAGACAAATGGAGGGTATTCCTTAATCATCTAGTGCTTTGTGATGCTAAAGTGGCTTTAGGATGTTAGGAGATGAGTGACTGTTCAATTGATACCCACAATCTGACCTGCTCTCAAACATTGGTTTTCATGTGGCTGGTCCAGTTCAGTTATTGATCAATGGAGACTTATAATGAGGCCAGATGGCTGTAGTCTCTCTTGTTGGATATAGTCATTTTCTGATAATTGGGTGGTGTGAACATTACCTTCCACTTAACAGGTCATATTGGAATACCACCCAGTCTTGCTGCATGCTGACATGAACAGTTATTTTTGTTGAGCAGTTGCAACATCATCAAAGATCTACACAACCCTGGCCAGGCTCTCATTTCATTTGTTCCCATCGGAAAGCAGGTGGAGGAGTCTGAAAATCGTGAAACAACGTTCAAGAACAGCTTCTTCCCAACAACCACCAGCCTCTTGAACACTGCAAAACACTGACATCAATGATGAACTTCTATGTGTAGGGAGGAACTGCAGATGCTGGTTTAAACCGAAGACAGACACAAAAAGCTGGAGTATCTCGACAGGTCTGGCAACATCTCTGGAGAAAAGGAATATGTGACGTTTTAGACAATAGACAATAGACAATAGGTGCAGGAGTAGGCCATTCGGCCCTTCGAGCCAGCACTGCCATTCAATGTGATCATGGCTGATCATCCCAATCAGTACCCCGTTCCTGCCTTCTCTCCATATCCCCTGGATTGGGTCGAGACCCTATGGTTCACTAAGGCCGTCAGGTTTTTTTCACTAGTACTGTGGTTATTAATGTATTTTATTATATATCTGCGTGAATTGTGTTTACAGACCTGTTATGCTGCTGCACTAAGAATTTAATGGGGTGGGAGATTGCAACCTTCACGTGGTCCGCCCTGTTTCGACAAATGCAATCAACCCGGCGTGCACAATCAAATAAGATCAAATAGAACTAGTTGTCCTACAACATTAGGCTGTGCACGCCATACACAAGAAGAAGAAGAAGAATTTAATTATGCCGTTGTGGGTACATATGGCAATATAATACTCTTGACTCTTTTGAACCAACCCAAGTAACTCCAACTAGCACAACCATCTTGCTTTGTATACAGTACCATCCAAACCTATAGTGCCTGTTCACCAGTTTTTCCAGGGCTCCCTTATGCCATTCCTGTTCAAATGCCAATTGAATCTCAAAATAAAGTAATTGACACCTTTGGAATTCAGCTCTTTGGACCAAAATTGTGATGAGGTCTGGATGTCATTGCTAAACCCAAACTTGTTATCGGTGGGCAGATTAAGTGGCACTGGTAACATGGTTGACAACATTTTCCATGACTCCACTTGGCCACAGGTTAAGGTACACAAGGCTGGAGTGTGGGTAATCTTGTATTGTTATTTAAGAAGGGCAGCAAAGATAACCCAATGATGTGAGTGAGTCTGACATCAGTGGTAGGCAAATTCCTGGAGGGGATTTGGAAGGATAGGATATACCAGCATTTAAATACATAAGGCCTGATTAGGGATAGCTGGCATAGACTTGTGCATGGGAAATCATGACTCACAAATGTGTTAAGAGTTTTTAGAAGAAGTATCCCATGGGATTGACAAGGGCATTTGTGGACATTATCAATGTCTGACAAAATGTCACATGATAAGCTTGTCTGGACGCTGAGATCGCTTAGGATCCAGAGAGAACAAACTAATTGAATATATAATTGGCTTGATAGTAGGAAGCAGAAGCAGAAGGTGATGGTGGAAGGTTGTTTTATGGAGGCCTATAAGTACTGGTGTACTACCGGGATTGGTGTTGTGCCCATTGTTGTCTGCCTTTGATTTCAATGCTTTGGATGAGAATGTACAAGCCGTGCAGTTTGCAAATGATGCTAAAATAAGAGGTATCGTAGACAATGAAGAAAGTCATCAAAAATTACAACGGATCCTTGATCAGCTAGGTAAGTGAACGGAGGAATGACAAATGGCATTCAATTCAGATAAGAACAAGGGGTTGCATTTTAGGAAGTCAAACCAGATTAAGACATTCACAGTGGATGGTAGGGTTCTGGTAAATGTTGTAGAACAGAGAGATCGGAGTAAATAGTTCTCTGAAACCGGCATTGCAGCTAGACAGGGTGTTGAAGAAGGTGTTTGGCACACTGGCTTTCTTCAGTCAAGTTATTGAGTACTGGAGTTAGGACATTATGTTGCACAATAGGTGTTGCACAGGACGTTAAAGGCCTGTCTCACGGGTATGCGGTTACTGGCGGTGAAGCAGGAAGTTTGTACCGCTCGTGGACCGCCAGAGACTGCGGGGTCGGTCCCACGCACACCGCCGGGACCGTGCGGTGTTGCTAAAAAAAAAAGGACAACGTTCAAAAATGTTGTCCTACCGCACAGCCGCCGCCAGTGCGGCACGAGCACCGCCACAGCCGCCGCCAGTGCGGCACGAGCGCCGTGAGCACCACTAGCACCGCCACAGCCGCCGCCAGTGCGGCACCAGCACCGCCACAGCCGCCGCCAGTGCAGCACGAGCACCGCCAGTGTGGCACGAGCGCCGTGAGCACCACTAGCACCGCCACAGCCGCCGCCAGTGCGGCACCAGCACCGCCACAGCCGCCGCCAGTGCAGCACGAGCACCGCCAGTGTGGCACGAGCGGCGTGAGCACCACTAGCACCGCCACAGCCGCCGCCAGTGCGGCACCAGCACCGCCACAGCCGCCGCCAGTGCGGCACGAGCACCGCCACAGCCGCCGCCACAGCGCCGCGATCACCACTAGCACCGCCACAGCCCCGCGATTCGAAATGACGTCATCGCGTAGCGCGTCGCGTTGCGCGATGTCGTCATCACCCGACGCCGCGCGACGTCCTTTCGTAGTCGGCCCGCCTTTTTTAGCTGTTCACGTCCAAACCACGCGAGATCTGAGACTTCAACAGTGTAACATTTTACCGCATTTTTTAAACGGAGTGCTTGGCAGCTTATTATCAACTTGAGGAGAACAAGGAGTGTAAGAAGATCGATGCAGGACAAAGTAAAAAAAGTAATAATGGGAAACATTCAGGTACTGGAGGGTCCAGCCACTGCTCCTGCCCCAGCTTCAGTACCTGTCCCATCTCCTGCCCCATCTTCTGACTCAGCACCTTCATCAGTTCCCACCCCAGTTCCTGCCCCATCTCCTGCCCCATCTCCTGCCCCATCTGCTTCCTCATCTGCTTCCTCATCTGCTGCCCCATTTGTTTCCCCATCTGCTGCCTCATTTGCTGCCCCATCTGCTGGCCCATCTCCTGCTCCAGCTTATGTCCCTGCATGGGTGTTGAACAGGTCTGGCTCAAAGCCTTATAATTTTTCTCGGGAACAAGAGGGGGACCTGGTGGAATGGTATCAGGCCCACCATGAGCTGTATGACAAGATCCACCGTGATTTCAGGAACAGGGGTCTCCGCAACGTCATAATTGAAGAAAAGGCGAAGGAGTTACCTGACTGCTCTTGTAAGTACATAATTTGTAGTTTATCTACATTTCTGTGTTTGTAATTGCAGTTCCAATTCAGATTATAAGTTGCTCAACACTGATCTTCATTTATTCTATGTTTTCACAGATGACAAACTGTGTCAATGGCTAAAGAGTCAGAGGACACGGTTCGGTAAACTCTCTCAAAGTCTCGGCAAGTCTGGCTCTGCCAGTAGGACACTGACTGACAGAGACCAGTGGATATATGATAAATGAGGGTTCGTGCGGGACCACATAGTCAGAGTGCAGAGGAAGGAAAGTTGCAGGAAGGTGAATAGTTAAGAAAATTATGTGACAATATTTGTCGGCAAGTCAGTCAAAAATATTTTTAACTAACCTTGTCTATAAGCGGGAGGAGGGGATGAGAAACGAGCTCCTGGCTTATGTCCAGGAGCACGTCTCGTTAACCCCTTCAACCAACAGCTGATTCTTATTGAAATCAAAAATATTGGTTTAATAATTAAACTCTGATATATATATATGTTATAAGGAAATATCAGGGTAAAATTGTATTATATATCTGAATGTGAGGCCTCGTTTTAATATTTTAATATGTTATGATTAACTAAGAGAGCGGAGCGAGTTGAGCAACATCGCAATGGAAGTCAAAATAAGGTTTTTTCCCACCTACAGGTGGGTCACTCGCTACAGTGCCGACTATAGACACTGTAGCCTCACTTTTTTAGTTTTTTTTTTATCACATAAAATCACTTGTTTGTGTTTTGTGTTTAGTGATAAGAATAATATGGACATACCAACAAAAGTTAATAATTCAAAAACTCCCCCAATACCTAAAGACCTGGGATATGGACGCACCACAAGATTCAAAGGTACTATAATTATTCAAAATGCATGACACCACACAAAATAACCTAGGAGGAATCTCATTTTGTAGTTGGAATATAAGAGGTATTAACGAACCTATCAAAAGGGGTAAGATATTAGCTCAGCTAAAAATGTATAATTCTGACATTACCTTCCTACAAGAAACACACCTAAAACCTCAGGACCAAGTTAGGCTGAGGGCGAAATGGATAGGTCAAACATACCACTCTTCATTCACTTCAAAATCTAGAGGCACGTCAATTATCATAAGAAAAGGTATACCATTTAAAGCAAAGAATATTATAACAGATATAGAAGGGAGATACCTAATAGTTAATGGAGAAATCCATGACACTCCACTTACTTTGGTAAATATATATGCCCCTAACTTTGATAACCCCCACTTTTTCAATAAAATCTTCAATATAATTGCAGAGTCAAACTATCAAAATGTTATAATAGGCGGAGACTTTAACTGTGTTTTAGATCCGTACTTAGATAAATCAAGTCAAAAACAGAGAGGGAATATGAAATCGAAAACTGGGGAACTCCTCAATACCTACATAAATAACACTAATTTAGCAGATGTTTGGAGAATTGTGAATCCAACTGGCAGGGAATATTCGTTTTACTCAATGGTACATAAGACATACTCACGTATAGACTACTTTCTGCTGGATACAAAATTAATTCCCCAAACATCTAATGCAATATATCATACAAATTCAATTTCAGACCATTCTCCACTAACTTTCTTTTTAAAACTGGAAGGATTGTCTAAGAATAATTCATTCTGGAGATTTAACTCTCAAATTTTAAAAGATCCACAAGCGAGTATATATTTAAAAGAACAAATGGAGGTCTTTTTTCAAACAAATGATACTTCAGATATATCGCCTACTTTACTTTGGGAATCTTTTAAAGCATACATTAGGGGTATTATAATTTCATATCAAGCTTTTCAAAATAAAAAGAATAAGAATGAACAAAGACAGTTAGAAGAACTTATTAGACAAATGGATATAGATAATGCTAAAGATCCATCAATAGATAAACATAATAAAATAATAATTTTAAAATTTAAATTAAATAAATTATTATCTGCCAAACTTATAAGACTTTTTCAAATTACAAAACAAGAGCACTTTGAATTTGGGGATAAACCGCATAAACTTTTGGCTCGCCAGCTAAAAAAACGAGAAAAGGAACATACTATACCAAAGATCAAATCAGATAAAGGGGAATTATTAACAACACCGAAGGATATTAATAAAAGATTTGCGCAATTTTACGAGAATTTGTATACATCTAAAACGATAATTGATTCCAATAATATCACAAAGTTCTTGGATACCTGTAATCTTCCAAAGTTAGAGCTGAAGGAACAAGAGGAACTGGGTGCACAAATCTCAATTAAGGAATTAGAAGATACAATAAACTCACTAAAAAATGGAAAAACACCAGGCCCTGATGGATTTACTAATGAATTTTATAAAAGCTTTTATGATAAAATAATACCAAGATTACAAAAAATGTACCAATACGCTTTTAAAAAACGAATACTACCTGATACATTAGCGGAATCAACGATTACATTGATACCTAAGAAAAATAAGGATTTAGAAGAACCTGGCTCATATAGAGCTATAGCATTGTTAAACACAGATCAAAAAATATTAGCGAAAACATTAGCCAGAAGATTAAGTAAATACATTAGTAAATTAATAAACCCAGATCAGACAGGGTTTATCCCTAAGAGATACTCCTCTAATAATATGAGACGTCTACTCAACATAATGCACTCACACAAATCTGAAGATCAAGAATTATCAATTATTTCGCTGGATGCTGAAAAAGCATTTGATCAAGTAGAATGGAATTATATGGATAAAGTATTACAAAAATTTCAACTGGGAGAGAATTTTATTTTATGGATTAAGTTACTATATAACAAACCTACAGCTAGAATACTTACTAATAACATATTATCCTCGAAATTTCAACTATCAAGGGGAAATAGACAAGGATGCTCATTATCACCACAGCTGTTTGCTCTCATTATTGAACCGCTAGCAGAAAAAATTAGAATACACCCTGATATTCATGGATATAATACTAAAGACTCATATAATAAAATATCTTTATACGCGGATGATATATTATTGTATATTACAAAACCTCAAATCACTATACCAAATATATTAAATTTAATTGAAGACTTCGGATCTTTTTCTGGATATAGAATAAATTGGAATAAAAGTGAAATTATGTCAATAAAACCGAAAGATTCAACACATCTTTTAAAATTCCCTTTTAAAATAGCTACAGAAAAATTTAAATATTTGGGAATCGAAATTACCAGAGCATATCAAGGTATGCTCAGGGCAAATTTTGACCCCCTACTTAATAAACTGAATACATTAATTAAATTCTGGAAAACGCTTCCGATGTCTTTAATAGGCCGAATAAACGCAATAAAAATGATCTTTTTACCACAAATTTTATACCTATTTCAATCAATTCCTATATACTTACCTAAGAAGTTTTTTAAAAAACTCGACTCAGATATCACTAATTTTATATGGGACTATAAATCACATAGAATACAAAAAACCCATCTGAATAAATCTAAAGTATTGGGGGGTCTAGCACTACCTAATTTTATGTATTATTATTGGTCAGTAAATATTAAAAACATGATTCAACTGATGGATAACTCCGCCCAGCAAGTAGACTGGATTGTAATGGAGAAAGAGGATTGCTCCTCTAGAAACATTGGAGCGATCCTCCTCTCTCCAATGAAATTGAATAACATAAACTATAATAAGAACCCAATTATTCATAGTACAATCCGTATTTGGAAACAAATAAAACAAAATTTAAAATTAAGAAACTTATCACTTTTATTACCTATAGTCAATAACCCTTCGTTTAGTCCTTCTATTATAGATAAAGCTTATACACAATGGGATAGACTAGGAATTAAAACGCTTGGTGACTTGTATGAAACTGGAAAATTACTTTCATTTCAACAATTACAAATAAAATATAAACTCGGAAATAATCAATATTTTAAATACTTTCAAATATGCGACTATTTGAAAAAATATACAAAAGATCATCATAATAACCCAGCAGATGTACTGGACGAGGCAATGCAGATAAAAGCGGAATCAGCAAACTTAATATCATATTTGTACAATATTATCTTAAATGCACAAATACCATCTACGGAGGGTATCAGAAGAGACTGGGAACAAGAGTTAGCTATTAAAATTTCAAAGGAAAGTTGGAATGAATACTTATTAAAAGTGCATAAATGATTAATGTAAGACACACTTTAATACAATTTAAAATTTTACATAGATTATATTATTCGAAAACTAAAATTCATAAAATTTTCCCAAACGTATCATCTATTTGTGATAAATGTCAATCCCAAGAAGCAACTATAGCGCACTCATTTGTCTTCTGTACAAAAATTCAAAAATTTTGGAATGAAATTTTTGAAATCTTTACAAAGTTATTTAAAACAAGACTGATACCCAAAGCAGAATGGATTATCTTCGGAATAACGGAAGATGATCCAGAATTAAATGTGTTTCAAAAGAAATTAATGGATTATGGGTTAAAAACTGGAAAAAAGCTAATTCTAAAATTTTGGAAGAAGGCTCCAATACCAACTATAAATATGTGGATTTCAAATATGTTTGAAACATTACACCTTGAAGAGATAAGACTCCTCCTAGCAGGTAAACCAGACCACTTCCACCTGACGTGGTCTGCATTTATAGAATTATTACAAACATAGGGTGCAAAAGTACTTTAAAAAAAAAAAAAAAATTGAGGTCGGGTAAGGGGGGATGATAGTTGAAGAGTTGGTATGTCCTATTTACGTGATGCTCAAAAAAAAAAACATTTGTTTCTCTTTTTTTTCTCTTTCTCTTTTCTTTTCTTAGGGCCTATTTCTTAACTCTTTTTCTTTTTGTTTTTAATTTCGCTCTTATAGGGTCTTCGTCCTTTTTTGTTGTTACATTTTCTACACTTTTCTACACTTGCACTTTTTCCTTCACTTTCTTCTCTCTTTCAATCTTTTCTTTCTCTAGTGTAAAAAAATAAATAAAGGGAGTACATTAATTGTAAGATGATATAAATGACGAGTATTAATGTATGTGGTTGTAATGTAATGTACTTCTAATAAATAAAAATTAAAAAAATATATATATATATATATATATATATATTTTTAACAATGATAACTTGGTGTTCACTTTTCTTGCTACGTCCTGATGGCCTTGCACATTTATGATACGCATTCACTTTCTTCAAGTGTACTGTGGGGGTTTCAACGTGCGCGGACTCGAGTGAGGGCGAGCCTGATCCGCCAGAGGGACCCCCAGAGGTACCCTCAGATGGACCTTCCGGGTCCGGCACTGCTGTCGAACTGCAGCAGCACGCCAAACGGACGCGGGCCTGCACAACTGCGGCAGACAGCGATGTGCCTGTTCAAAGTCTTCAGCGGGAGATGTTCAGGGATGTAAGTGCTTTTGGATTAACCATCATCAAATCTCTCATTCACTCCGCCCTACGTCCACGTTTATCCATCGCATCCCAAAATATAATTATCACGATTGTACTCTCTTGTTGCAGATCATGCAACAGGCAAAGACAACGTCGAACATGATAAACATTTTGTCACAGCCAAGGACATCGCAGGAAAGAATCGTCCATGCGTACGCAATGTTACTGAGGGAGGAGATGTTTCTGATCCCTGAGGAAAATTGGCAACGCTACAGCATAGAGGGATTAGCCTTGGCAAGGGCGCACAGACTTCCTCTGCCAGTAAAATATTTTAATCAAAGTTTATTGAATTTATAAAAGTTGTAATTTAATGCTGTTTATGAATCATTTACTATGATTTTCTTTGTGTTGCAGAGTCCGATGAGGCCCATGCCATTAGTGTCACAGCAACAAACTATGATGATGCCACCACAATATCCTCCCCAGGTACACTGTGAAACATTTGTGAGTCTTCAGCCTGACTCAAGATTTTCTCTGACACACAGCTTGTGAAAGGTTGTGATTTGTTTTATATGATTTGTTTGGCACCGATACATATTGATACGCTTATGTGTTTTGCCCACAGGCAAGGATGGAACCCCGTTCCATGGCATACCCGTGGATGGCAGGCCCCCCCCACTATGTCAGTGGACACACCCCACCGCCACATCATTCGTCACGTGGCATGGATAGGCTAGGTGAAACAGAATTCCCTGTGCAATTTGAGGGTCCCGAACAAAGCGCCAACTCCGGCACAGAACTCTCAGACTTTTATATGGATAATTGACCTCTGGACATGGGCCGTAAGGAGTGAGGTTGCCCCCAACATTCACTATTGTGTCTGCTTGTGTGTTGCACATTAACGTTTAATTCACTATGATGATGCCACCACAATATCCCTTTTCCTTTCTTCTCCCCACCCCCTATCAGTCTGAAGAAGGGTTTCGGCCCGAAACATTACCTATTTCCTTCGCTCCATAGATGCTGCTGCACCCGCTGAGTTTCTCCAGCATTTTTGTGTACCTTCGATTTTCCAGCATCTGCAGTTCCTTCTTTAACACTTTGTCTACTCCACTGCGAAATCTCGTCAAGGTATGCCTAATTTGAAGACGTTCTCCTCCTCTCTCCGGAGACTGTTCCACAACCAACTCTCTAACTGCCCCATCTCTGTGATCCCCCCTGCCCTCCAACTCTACGACCACATCCTTACCCAAACTCGATACCACAGCCACATCTGCTTCCTCGGGGCATGCCTGCGCCTCCATCTCATACCTCATGGCTTCCAGCTCCAGTTCCCTACTTCCCAGTTCGGACCTCAGCCAGACTATCGGTACCGACTGGCTATCTACCGGCAAACCCAACAATTCTCCACCCGGGCACTGAGATCCACTCTGACTGCGATGCGCCGGCACCAGCAGGACCTCGCATTGACCCTCCCGGAACTTCGGGCCTCACTCACCCAGACCTGCAGCGGTCCTCAACTATACTTTATCCGCCGGAAGATCCACCTCTTCAATAAAAGATTCCTGGCCCACCTCAACTCCACCAAGGACCTTAAATTAGCCCGCCTCCAGGCCGCTCCCGCCGCCAACTCTCCGCGACTCGACCGCCCGCAGGCTCCGGGCCCCAACTCCAGCCCGCATCGCCTGCCCCAGTCCCGCGACGCCATCTTGTCCACGGGGAGCGCCTCCAGTACTCACCAGGACGCCATCTTGTCCACGAGGAGTGCCTCCAGTACTCACCAGGACGCCATCTTGTCCACGGGGAGCGCCTCCAGTACTCACCAGGACGCCATCTTGTCCACGAGGAGCGCCTCCAGTACTCACCAGGACGCCGCCTTCACCGACCTCCACGTCGATGCTGCCGCCGACCTTTTTTCCTTTCTTCTCCCCACCCCCTATCAGTCTGAAGAAGGGTTTCGGCCCGAAACGTTACCTATTTCCTTCGCTCCATAGATGCTGCTGCACCCGCTGAGTTTCTCCAGCATTTTTGTGTACCTAACGTTTAATTCACTGTTGTTTCTCACTACGTTATTTGTTTGCTTGCACTAATGAACAATGTTCTGTGGAATTGTGTTGCACATTTAAAAAGAATTTCTTGTTTTTCAATATGGTAATTGTTTTCACTAAATAAACAGTTTATTTTTAATATTGTATAGTGGAAAAAAGTGTCTGTTAATCATGGCGTAGATCTCTCATATGGAAACAACGTCTAATGATGGAATGCATCTCACATACAAAAGCATTGATTTATTAGAGAAATAAAACACAAACAGGCATTGAACTGCATTGAATTGCAAAATTTGTCATACGCCATGAAAATCAAACAATGGCATTTAAACGCTTTAAAGATCAGGCAATTTCAAACAAAGTGATGTAGGTATTACTATTAACACAGAATTAATAATTTCACAATCTAAAACCATCCATCAACATACATAGATCACACTTTCTTTAGATCTGGGGCCTTCATGATCGGGTACCTCTGCCGTGAGAAGACAACCCTGACATCCCCTGTTTGCTTTTGATCCTCAAAACATATTGTTCTGCCAGGGTACACTGCCTCGCTCTGAGTTGTAGTAAGCACTTTTGCTCTTTTGTTGCTGGTGTTTCCTTGCAATGACCCTAGTGCCACCATCGGTGATGCCTGTCTTGCAGCTCTCCATGAACCTGGTGTGACTTCACCTGTCTGTTTGTCCATCGTGTCACCCTCCACCAAGGCTGCAGCTGCACCTCTGGTGCGGATCAGGTTATGGAGGACACATGCCGCGTAGACAATGGCCTGCACATTCTAGGGCTCCTGCTCCATTGTTGTCAGCAGGCATCTGAATCTGCTAGCAATGATACCAAAAGCATTTTCCACTACCCTCCTAGCCCTGGACAGCCTGTAATTGAAGATCCTTTGCTCCCTTGACATCCCCCTGTGAGGGTATGGCTTCATCATCCATGGCCTGAGTGCGAAGGCATCATCACCAACCAGTGCGTAGGGGATGTCAGGGTTGTCTTCTCCCGGCAGAGGTTCTGGATCAGGAAGGCCTGCTCTCCCTTCTTCCAATGCTTGCCCAAGGGAGGTTTCTCTCCAGATCCCTCCATCTGCGGCACTGCCAGGTGTGCCCACATTCACAAACATGAAGTTGTAGTTTGCATCTACCACAGCTAACAGCACGATGGAATGGAACTTCTAGTAGTTGAAGTACACAGAACCTCCCCCGGGTGGACACCGGATGGCCACATGCTTCCCATCAACAGCCCCACATGTGTGCAGGAAGTTCCATCTGCTTTGAAAGCCGTGCGCCCACTCCTCCACCCGTCTGGTGTAGTTGGGCAGTCAATAATCTCATCATATGTTTTGTTGATGGCGTCACAGGTCTCTCGGACTACCCTGCTGATGGTGTTGTGAGCCACATGGAAGTTATACGAGAGGCTCTTGTAGGAATCCTCTGATGCAAGGTAGCGGAGGGTGATGGCTAGGCGCAGGCCTGGTTCCAGTGACTTCCGCATGACGGTGTCCGTTTTCTGCAGAAGAGGTCCGACTCGTGTCTTGAGCTCCTGAAACAGGTCAGGGGGGATCCTGGTGAAATTTCTAAAGGCAACATCATCTGCAGATCCGTCATCATGGTCTCATACTGGCCCAAAGTAGGTCTCATCCGGAACAAAGATCTCGTCCACACAGACCTCAAACTGTGCTTCTTCTTCTTCTTCATAACCTTCTTTGTTGAACTGCTGCACGGCTGACCTGCAACCATGAGGACTGCTGCTAAGAGAAGTGTCTGTTGGTGTAGCAGCAATGCAATCTCAATCTCTTCCATTGTGCAGTAGTTTACAGGTCAAAATAAAGTTTGCTGCAAAATTAAGATAAAGAATAAGTTCAAATATTCTGAACAAGTTATTTTCACTTTTCACTGTAGGCTCAGTTTACGTGGGGAGAGTGAATGTACTAATTAACTTCCTGTAAATAGAGTTAACACGATAGGACAGAGCTGAACATAGCTGCAACCACAGAGAAGTGTCAAGTGGAGAAGAAATCATTATATACTGATCAGTGAGCAGTTCTTCCTTATTTTATCAGACGTTTAAGTATTCAAAGGGGCAGCAAAGTAAATTGAGACGCGTTGTTATTTGTTTACTTGCATGCAGCGACTTTGATTACCTGCAAAAAAATGGCGTCAGGCTCGAGCTTCTAGACTCCGCTCAAAATGGCTTCAGGCTCGAGCTTCTAGACTCCGCTCAAAATGGACGTCCGCGCACCCCCCCGCTTCCGGTAAAAGTCCGCGATCGCATGCTCGTGGGACAGGCCGTACGGTGGTCACCCGGCATACGCGCAGCAACAGCTTGCGGTAAGGTTAAATTTTTTTTAACTTACCGCAAGCTCGTGGGACCGGCCGTACGGAGATCACTCGGCCCCTGCGCAGCATCCGTGCGGTGCTCCTGCGGCATAGGCGCGGCGCTCTCGCGGTTGCCGTGCGGTCCCCTCTTCCGGCGATAACACGCTTCACCGCCAGTAACCGCATACCCGTGGGTCAGAGCCATTAGTAAGGCCACCCTTAAGAGTTTTCTGTACAGTTTTGTCTATCCGTCCATCAGAAAGATGTATAGAATATTTACAAGAATATTGCTTATGATTCGAGGGCCTGAGATAGGAGGTTGGAAAGGCAAGGACGTTATTCTTTGCACAGAAGACGGAGGGGTGACATTATGGAGGTGTGTAAAATCGTGAGGGATGTAGATATGATGAATGCACCCAGAGACATCTGAGCACAACATCTGTATCATTAGCGATTGTGGAGGTTATTTTCAAGCCACATAGTTGTAGAGGCAGCCCATGGGCTCCACCAGTGGAAGTCACTTACAGATTGGCTGATTAAGAAGCCTAGTCTCTGAAGAATGTATTTTTGGAATGTGCTATGCCAATCAATTTCTATAAGCATGGCAAAACAGGTAAACAGTGAAATGCATTGCTGGGTCTAATTCATCACATTAAACGTTCGAGAGCATTTTCCAAAGTCTCCACAGATCAGACATTAATGTGATTTTGACAGATTTACAGTAAATAGAAGAGAGAAATTCCAGCTGTTTCCTTGTCAAATGAGTTAATCCAGAGAATTCTGAACTAGAAAACAATTAATAAGTGTATCATTTTGAGCACGGTCATTTAAAAAAGTGCAAATCAGAGCGCTTAATAAAATAGTCTAAAGTTAGATTGTAAAACCAGGATTCTGACACTGGGGCATTACAAAAAGGAGGTAGAGGTTGCCAGAATAAAAATCACCCAATGTCAAAAGTCAAGAGTATTTAATTGTCATATGTACTGGAAATGGAATAATATGATTCCTACGTGCGGCAGCTTTACAAGCTCATTGACGCAATAATACACAGATAGATATTGAATTGAATACTTTATTGTCACATGTGACGAGTCACAGTGAAATAGTTACCTCATAAAGGGCGCTGACAAAGTTACAAAGTTTCCCATGCCAGGTCCTCCTTTATTCTCCCCCCTCCCCCTCCCCTCTCATGGTGGTTCCGTCACGCCGGGTCCACCTTTGTTCTCCTCCCTCCCCACATCTTTTATGCAATAATAATGCTATAAGTGCAGGGTCGCGTGGGTTTTTGCTAATATTAGCTGACTTTGATGGTGGGGAGGTCAGTATCCGTGATGGACTGGGCAATGTCTACCGTTTTCTGTAGCCTCCTTTGTTCCTGGGTGTTTGAGTTACTGAACCAGGTCACAATGCAACCAGTCAATATGCGCTCTACTGTGCACCTATAGAAGTTTTATAGAGTTTTCCGCCACATACCGAATCTTGTCAATCTTTTCAGGAAGTAGAGGTGTTGATGAGTTTACTTCATGATTCCAACAAGACAGATATGCACACCCAGGAACATGAAGACAGGTGTGTGGCTCCTCGACTTTCCCTTTCTGGTCAACAATCAGTCCTTGGTTTTGCTAATTGTAGATGGTTTATGCATGCAACCAATAATATAGCTACCTCAGTACTACTAACCACGCCTTAGTTATCAAGTATAAGAACTCTCTCTCTCCCTCTTGCTCCTCCCTGGTTCCAGCATGATGACAGACTGGGTGCAGTCATTGCTGGAAAGTGTTTAACCTGTGTTATCATTAAACGTTAAGTAAAGCTACAAGTGAGTCAGACTTAACTTCTTTACATGGTGTCAGAAGTGGGATTAATACACACCCGTATTTCGTTCTTGTCTTTTATCAGGGTTGCAACCATGGTGGAGACCCACTCATGGTGGAGGGACATTCTAGTGACAGGTATGCTGGATCAGAAATTGCAATCGGAGCTATTGAGAAGCTATTGAGAAGGCCAGATCTTACTCTGACCGACGCAATGCATGCATGCAGGTTGGCTGAAGTCGTTGACCCTTTGGTCGGACAAAGGGACGCTGTTGGTCGATCGGTCAACTAAACTGGTCTCAACAGACCGCGTCCTAAAATAGACAACTCTAGACCCGCGCCGCGGGCAGGCTACGTCCCCGGAGGACGGGTTGTTAAAAGGTGCCCTAATTGCAATTATGTACATTCGATGCAGTCGCAGTGTCCGGCTTATGGTAAATCATGCCATTTCTGCAAGAGTGCCGCAAACCCTCGCCCCTAGTCTTTGATGCTGACATAGCTGAACGCTGGGCGACTTTTGAAATGGACTTCACACATTACATTAATATCGTTCATCGCAACGATCCTGACATTGTTAAAGCTTCTCTCCTACTGAACCTTGCTGGTCCCGATGCCATGAGGAGGGCACGAGCCTTCGCCTATGATCCCGCGGTCCGGGATGCAAACGATCAGGTTCAGGTACCTGCGGAGTCTGCCAACGATCCGGTATGTCTATTGCAAAAGTTTGCAGAAATTTGCGACTTGCCCTCTAACCGCATTTTAGAGCGAGCCAAGTTTTTTACGAGAAAGCAACAGCCTGATGAACCTGTTGAATGCTTTATTGCGGATCTGCGCTATCTCGCCCAGAGGTGTCGATTTGAAAACATGACTGACCAGCTTACCAGGGACAATTCTACTGGCCTGGCATGGCCAAATACATCAGGAACCGTGTGTCCTCTTGTGCATCCTGCAACAACCTTACCCCACACCAGCAGCGCCAGCCTCTTTTGCAGCAGCCGGCACCAACCATGCCCTGGACATCGCTGGCTGCCGATATATTCGAATGGCGGGGGAAGCAGTTTCTCGTCCTGGTGGACTCATACTCCAACTGGTTCGAGGTGGACCTCCTTCCGTCCGTCACCTCCGGGATGGTCATCGCCAAAATGTGGGAGCACTTCGCCGCCCACGGTGTCCCTGTCCGTTTGCAGACCGACAATGGACGGCAATTCACAAGTGCCAAGTTCAAAGCTTTCGCTGCGAGGTGGAACTTCCATCACTACACCAGCAGCCCTGAGTACCCTCAGAGTAACGGCCTGGCCGAACGGGCCGTGCGGAGTGCTAAGGGCCTGATGGAGCAGTCCCGCCTGTCTCACTGCGATTTCTACCTGGGCTTACTAAACCTACGTAACGTCTCACGGGACCCGGCTATGGGTTCCCCTGCTCAGCGTCTGATGTCAAGGGTGACAAGACCACCTATGCCAATCGCCCAGCAGTCCCTGCTACCGAAAGTGCTCAATCCTGCCACTGTCCAACAACGGATCGATCAGAAACATGAAGTTCAACGACGGTCCCACGACAGGTCCTGCCGCCCTCTACTGCCTCTATTACCCAGGCAGGTCATTCGGATGCGGACCACCACCGTCTATTCCCGCCTCGCGACCGTGATTGGTGTGGACGACTCTCCAAGATCCTACCTGGTGGATTACGAGGGGACTTCCTATCGACGGAGCCATCAACACCTGTTGGCTGTGAACGATCCGAAGCCTCTTCCGGCGGCTCCTTATGCTCCTCTGTTGCGGTTCCAACCTGCTGCTGCTGTTCGCCCTGCTGCTCCTTGCATGCCCCAGTCCCCTCGCTTATTGCGGTCTCCTCCGTTGCCTCCTGGTTTTGGCCGGGCGGATTCACCTGCTGCACGTCCTCCCCCTCCAGTCTCTCCCGCTCCGACTGCATCTCCCCCTCCCTTAACATTCTTGCCTGCCTCCGCTACGCCTTCTCTTCTTTCCGATGGGGGGGGGGGGAAGGTGCTGTACGTATGCGTTCGGGTTGCATTGTTAAGCCGCCTGTCCGCTACGGCGACTTTGTCTAAACTCGCATATTTATTGTAATGACACCATCCCAATCGCCTCCATGTGTATTTGATTTCTAAGGGGAAGGATGTAGATGGTTTATGCATGCAACCAATAATATAGCTACCTCAAGTACTACTAACCACGCCTTAGTTATCAAGTATAAGAACTCTCTCTCTCCCTCTTGCTCCTCCCTGGTTCCAGCATGATGACAGACTGGGTGCAGTCAGTGCTGGAAAGTGTTTAACCTGTGTTATCATTAAACGTTAAGTAAAGCTACAAGTGAGTCAGACTTAACTTCTTTACACTAATGTTAAGAGCAAGATTGTTGTTCTGGCTCTATTCAGCCAGAACACCAATCTCCCTCCGAAACTTAGCCGTTATTTGTTCAACAACAGTGATATTGTCAGCAAATTTAAAGATGGCATTGGATGTCAGTCAGGGCTACACAGTCAGGGTATAGAACGAGAAGAGCAGGGGACTGAGCACATAGCCTTGAGGTGCTCCTGTGCTGATGATTATCAAGGAATACTGTAAGTGTTGTTGTGAATTCATACTGCTTTTGATCGGCCAATGAGGAATCGATGATCCGGTTGTATGGGGATGGGCAGAGACCCAGTTCCCTGAGTTTGTTAACAGGTTTGGAGGGAATGATAATATTGAACGCCAAACTGTAGTCGATGAACAACAACCTGCATTTGTGTTTTTATTGACAAGTAGGAACTTGCGGCCAAGTGGGACTAGAGTAGATGAGGCATCTTGGTTAGCATGGGTAAGTTGGGCTGAAGGGCCTATTTCTGTGCTCTATGACTCCATGGCTCTAAGCAGTATAGTGCAGAGCCTGCCAGATCGCATCCCCCGTTCATCTAATGTGGCGGTTGATAAATGTAGCCAGTCCAGGGCATTACCAAGATAGGAGTTGATATGCGCCATATACTGTACAAGCTCCGGTGGCGCCATGTTATACTAACAGACGTGCACCTAGCTCCGCTCCTGAAAAAATTCGCGATTTTCGCGTTAAAACGGGTCTATAAGTCGGAATTGATTTAAAAACCTTACCGGAGCTTCTGGTCGCCGTGCTGATGACGTCATCAGTAAGCGCGATGTTTTAAACGGTGGCTTAAGGACTTTTAAATGAAAAGACTGTCTCCAGCTCAGAGCCCCCAGAGAACAGTTAAAAAACAGCTGCTGGAAAACCTGAAGAATCCTGAAGGAGAAGTTACCTCTGAAGTTCCTGAAGTGGCTGCAGAAATGGATACAAGATCTAAGACAGAGCTGGCTAAGGATAAAGAATTTGAGGATTTGAAGAAATCAGTGAAAGATATGAAAGATGAAATTTTGGATGAAAATAAAACTCTGATGGAAAAAATGATGGAAAAAATCGAAAAGATGATGTGGGATTCGAATGCTGGTAATCAGAAGGTTATTAATGCTGGTAATCAGAAGGTGATTGATTCACTTGACACTATAAATAAACGAATTGATGATGTGAAAGATGGACTATCGGGGAGAATTGATAAGATGGAAAAAGTTACTACGGACAGGTTCAAGGCTGTGCTTGAAACAGTAGCTGCAAGTATGGCTACAATCACGGAATTGAAGAAAAATATGGCTCGAGTGGCTGAAGATATGGTGAAAATGAGGCGAGAACATGATCAAATGAAGCAAGAACATGAGCAAACTTCAGTACAGATGACGACTCAAATGGGGAAAGTTTCAGATAAATGCCTGGACCTGGAAGCTCATTCTAGATGCCAGAATTTGACAATTCTTGGAGTCTCAGAGGGAACTGAGGGAAGGGACATTCGTGAGTTTGCCATGGGCTTACTTAAACAACTGCTTAATCTCTCCAAAGAACCGAAAATTGAAGTGGCTCACCATGTACCGAGATTTAAACTGAGATCTCAAGCTAGACAAGACCACCCACGACAGATTATTGTGAAATTTCTAGACATTTCAGAACTGGAAGAGGTGATGAGTAAAATCAAATATGGAGTGCAACTGAGGCTTGATAACGACATTATCAAAATATTCAGGGACTATCCGTATGAAATTGTGCAAAAGAGAAATCAATTCGGAAAGGCAAAATAACTTTTAAGGGGGATGCAAGATGTTAGATACGGTGTCTTTTATCCAGCTAAAATGCGCATCTCTTATAATGGACGTGAAAGATCATTTGTAAACCCGGAGGATGCGTACAAATATGCCCAGAGCATCGTTGAAAAGTAGCGACATAGATGGTATGAACAAACTCTTTTATTAGAATTCCACAGTTAATGGAGGATCGGCAGTTCAGAACCATTTCATGTAGTGTTTTGTTTAGGATGGCGAGACTGGTTATCTGTGGAATTTTAACTCAAGGACATTCTGTGTTCCAAACGAAGTAAACAGCCGAACCGAAGAGAATGGACTATACCAGAAGCATTCATTGTTTAATAGATTATAATATTAAATCCAATTGTAAGAATTGATCCTATTAACAACTTAACAATTTAACAAGTTATCAATATTAAACTAAAATAGTAACGGACGCTAATAAAAAAAATAACGAACTAACATAAATTTTTACTAAATCTAAACCTTATCTATAACTGGGAGGAGGGGATGAGAAACGAGCACCTGGCTCAGGTCCAGGAGCACGTTTCATTAACCCCTTCAACCAACAGTTGATTATTATTGAAGGTAAAATCATTCGTTTAATAATTAGTAGATAAAATTGCGATATATATATGATATGTTATAATGAAATATGTAGGGTAAATTTGTATTATATATCTGATTGTGAGGCCCCGTCCTATTATGTTATGATTAACCAAGGGTGCGGAGTTATTTGTTTAACATCAACAATGGAAGTCAAAACAAGGTTCTCTCCCACCTACAGGTGGGCCACTTGTTACAGTGTCGACCATTTTAGACACTGTATTTTCACTTTTTCAATTTTTTTTAAATTATTATTATTACCACATAAAGTCACATGTTTGTGTTTTGTGTTTAGTGATGAGCGTAAAAGGGATATGCCAACAAAACTTAGTAATGCAAAGGTTCCCCCAATACCCAAAGACCTGAGACATGGATGCACCGCAAGATTTAAAGGTATTATAATTATTCAAAATGCAAGATGTTAAACAAAAGAACCTAGGAGGAGTCACATTCTGCAGTGGAATATAAGAGGTATTAATGAACCTATTAAAAGGGGTAAGATATTAGCTCAGCTGAAACTGTACAATTCTGACATCATTTTCTTACAAGAAACTCATCTAAAATCCCAGGATCAAGCTAGGTTGAGGGCGAAATGGATAGGTCAAATATATCATTCTTCATATACTTCGAAATCTAGAGGTACGTCAATCATTATTAGAAAAGGTATACCATTCAAAGCAAAGAATACCATAACAGACAATGAAGGGAGATATTTGATAGTTACCGGAGAAATTCATGATACTCCAATTACCTTGGTAAATATATACGCGCCTAACTTTGACAATCCTAATTTTTTCAATAAAATTCTGAACATAATCGCAGAGTTTAATTATCAAAATGTTATAATAGGAGGAGACTTTAACTGTGTTTTAGATCCGTATTTAGACAAATCAAGCCAAAAACAGAGAGGGAATACGAAATCTAAAACTAGTGAACTTTTAAATACTTATATAAATAATACTAATATAACAGATGTTTGGAGAATTGCTAATCCGACTGGTAGGGATTACTCGTTTTATTCAATGGTACACAAAACATACTCACGTATAGATTATTTCCTGGTGGATACAAAATTAATCACCTTGTTCTTACTGAGCACCAATATTATTGATGCCCTTTTAAAGCAGGTGGGGACCTCAGACCATAGTAGTGAGAGGTTGAAGATGTCAGCAAACACTCCAGCCAGTTGGTCCACGCAGGTTTTAACAATGTGGACAGGTATGCTTTTTGGGGCTGGATCTGACATTGGCCTTGGTGACTGAGATTGGTCTTTGGGGCCTCTCGGGAAGCTTGCAAATCACAATTTCAGATGATTTTGAGTTGAGTTCTTATTTTCTGCCACAAAATAATGCCTTTTTAATTACTTCTACGAAAAGTCGTCCTTTTTTAAATTACTTGCAGGAACAGCATTCTATTTTGATGGGAACTCTTACATAGTTTATTACATCCAAATTGAAAAGCTTTTAACCAAATTATTCTCCTAAATAATCCAGACAATTTGTCAGTCTGAAGAATGGTCACAACCCAAATGTCACCTGTCCATTCACTCCACAGATGCTGCCTGATCCACTAAGTTCCTCCAGCGTTTATTTTTTCATTCAAGATTCCGACTTCTGCAGTCTCTTGTGTCCCCGGGCGTGACCTTTTGGCATTGCCTTTCTAGATTCTCTGTTTTAAATTCAACTTAATCTGGATTTAAATATTCCACAATTAAAATGTTTAAACAATGAATAATATTAACTTAATGCATACAAATTAAGAACAAGCTGATTATCATGACTGCTTGCTGGAAAATTGCTGGGAGTTAAAATCAACTGCAATGTTTATAATTAAGTTTCCAGCCAGAATCATCTGTGAATAGGAGCAGGAGACTTTTGAATGGTCCTTCCAGAAACTAGGAAACAGTCCCGATTTTCCATCCTACCTCATTGCTGGACTTTTTCTCTTGAAAAGTTATGCTACAATGCTGAGAAACCATATTCTGTGCTCTGGTATTTGTCTCTTCATTTTACCTATTGCAAGTGTGTTATGGTTTGATTGTATTCATTTGTAGTATTGCATGATTTTATTGGAAAACATGCAAATAAAAGCTTTTCACGTGACAATAATAAACCTATACCAATACCAAGTTCCTTTCCCAAGCTCAGAAATGCTGCTGCTAGCAATTGCAGAAATCCTATTTGCACTTCTTGCAGGGATTCAAGATGGTAACAGGTCTTCAGGGTTCAGTTATTCATTTCCGCTTATCCACTTACATTTACACGGCATACCCAAAACTTATTTAGAAATTAAAGCATTAATAACTTCAAACATCTCTATATATTACATTGTTCTGTTACTTGCAGATCTTTGTTAAATTTGCACAGCCTCACACACACAAGCTTCTTCTATTTCCCCAACCAATAGTAGATTATCGTAAAACATGCTAGAAACATCAAAGTTCTAATTTTCTGCAACTTTCTAAATCTCCCTGATGATTTGATGGACAGTTGCACCATTCTATAAGTTAATTTGCCATGCAAATCAAAATATTCCATACTGGATTCCCATTCACTGTCTCAAATGTGCAGTTATGTTCTGCCTCCCAACCTCCAGAGCAAGACTTCATAATCTCAAGATAGACCCAAAAAACTGGAGTAACTCATTGGGACAGGCAGCATCTCCGGAGAGAAGGAATGGGTGACGGTTCGGGTCGAGACCCTTCTTCATACTGAGAGTCAGGGGAAAGGGAAACGACTGAAGAAGGGACTCGACCCGAACCGTCACCCATTCCTTCTCTCCAGAGATGCTGCCTGTCCCGCTGAGTTACCCCAGCATTTTCTATCTATCCGATTTAAACCAGCATCTGCAGTTCCTTCCAACACACTTCATAATCTCACCTCTCTGGGTTTGCTCCTTGCACCTTTGGGCTCACACCAATACTTTTGACTAGTCATTGAGTGTTCTCTCATGCATAGAAAATGTTGGGAAGAAATTCTGGTTGACAACATGACTTAAAATGTGAATCCAGCATGAGAATCTGAAGGTCATTTCATTTTGTCCAATTTCATTTTCATTTTGAATGTGTGATTCATTTGTTGTCTGTTTAAAGTCAATGTCTTGTGAATATGGCAGTAGAGACTGATGATAGTATCAGCCCTTTACTGGATCGAACCAGTGTAAAGAAAATGGGCTTATTGGAAAGAGGAACATGTCGGCAGCCTGCTCAATTGCTTTTTAAATGGTCCAGGAAGAAACCTGGAGGAGGATCATAGTCATCAAAGGATACTCCTCACTCCTCTGGTTTACATGACATAGTGATGCAGTAAGGGAAAAGTAGAAATAATTTATTCTCAGGTACTTTGGGATAGCAGCCGAGGGTGCATCTAAACCATTGAATGGTGATTGTATCTCACTGGACCCTGGGATTTGCCTATGTTTGAACTACAGGATGAAAACATTAATGCAGCTGTTATAGAGTCATAGAGTGTGGAAACAGGCCCTTCACCCCAACTTGCCCACACCGACCAACATGTTCCATCTACACTAGTCCCACTTGCCGAAGTTTGGCCCATATCCCTCTAAACATGTCCTATCCATGTACCTGTCTAATTGCTTCTTAAACGTTGCCATAGTCCCTGCTTCAACTACCTCCTCTGGCAGCTGTTCCATACACCCACCACCCTTTGTGTGAAAAAGTTACCCCTAGATTCCTTTTAAATCCTTCCCCCTTCACATTAAACCTATGCCCTCTGGTTCTTGATTCTGGTTCATCTCTCGTGTGTTGTCCAGTTACATGTTGACCAGGTTATACAAACCAGGAATATTTTGTTTTGTTACAGAAAGGCAAAGTTTGAACATAAGCTCCGTGAGTTGCTACCAAGTTCCGAGAAGGGCGTGAACGGCAACTCCGTTCCAAGCCCGCCTGAAATTGGCACTGGTTCATCCATCCACTGATGTCTCGCCTCTGCACCAGGTGGCTCTCCGGCCCCCGAGTGCATGTCGTCGTTGTCAGCGTTTCCTTTATTCTCTCGAGTTAATTCATGCTATTTGCAATATTCTCATCGGAAAATAATATTTGAAACCGAGCAGTCTGGAATGCAACCTTGTTTTTACCCGTTGCTTTAGATGTAGATAAAGGAGATTCAATCCGTCTTGTAACATAATGGCCGGGCCAAAACGATGCGCCTCCGCTGAAGCGTTGAGACGGGAGCTGTGCGAAACGTCATTAAAATAACACTCGATGGGTCATTAAAATAACACTCCTGCAGCTTTAATGTAAATAAACACTGCAACAAAGAGGGATGAAGCCAATGTCAGAGAAATGGTTGCTTACATGGCTGTGAATTCGCTGCTGGAAGATTTCTGATTTCGCAAACAGACCCATTCAACACATCTAAAGACATTTGGGGTTCCCCAGCGCCAGGTGGAACAGCGCATTGTCACTCTGAAAATATTTGTCTGTTTGTTCACTCTGGGTGGGAAATCTTCGTGGGTCATTTACAACGAAAATAAATGGGCAATTGCAAAAGCAGAGAAGGCTGAATCAACCGGACAAGCATCAACATAAGAAAGCGACAGAGTACAAATGCAGACGCGAGCAACTGCGGGTGCTGGAATCTCAAGCGCCGGAGCAACATCCGTGGAGGACATGGACTGGTCAAGTTTCAGGTCGGGACGTTTCTTCAGATTGGGTCTTCAGTCTGATGAAGGGTCCAACCCGAAACGTCTCCTATCCATGTCCGCCACAGATGCTACCTGGCCCGCTGAGATACTCCAGCGCGTTGTATTCCACCGAGTAAAAATGCAATTTGGCGTTCCTCATATTTGCAGATAGGGAAACCCATTGAACGTATTCAACGGAGACTACAACCAGGAAAGAGTAGGAGTAAACGGGTCCTTTTCACAATGGCAGGCAGTGACTAGTGGGGTACCGCAAGGCTCAGTGCTGAGACCCCAGCTATTTACAATTTATATTAATGATCTGGATGAGGGAATTGAAAGCAACATCTCCAAGTTTGCGGATGACACTAAGCTGGGGGGCAGTGTTAGCTGTGAGGAGGATGCTAGGAGACTGCAAGGTGACTTGGATAGGCTGGGTGAGTGGGCAAATGTTTGGCAGATGCAGTATAATGTGGATAAATGTGAGGTTATCCACTTTGGTGGCAAAAACGGGAAGGCAGACTATTATCTAAATGGTGGCCGATTAGGAAATGGGGAGATGCAGCGAGACCTGGGTGTCATGGTACACCAGTCATTGAAAGTAGGCATGCAGGTGCAGCAGGCAGTGAAGAAAGCGAATGGTATGTTGGCTTTCATAGCAAGAGGATTTGAGTATAGGAGCAGGGAGGTTCTACTGCAGTTATACAGGGTCTTGGTGAGACCACACCTGGAGTATTGCGTACAGTTTTGGTCTCCAAATCTGAGGAAGGACATTATAGCCATAGAGGGAGTGCAGAGAAGGTTCACCAGACTGATTCCTGGGATGTCAGGACTTTCATATGAAGAAAGACTGGATAGACTTGGCTTATACTCGCTAGAATTTAGGAGATTGGGAGGGGATCTTATAGAAACGTACAAAATTCTTATGGGGTTGGACAGGCTAGATGCAGGAAGATTGTTCCCGATGTTGGGGAAGTCCAGGACAAGGGGTCACAGCTTAAGGATAAGGGGGAAATCCTTTAAGACCGAGATGAGGAAAAACCTTTTCACACAGAGAGTGGTGAATCTCTGGAACTCTCTGCCACAGAGGGTAGTTGAGGCCAGTTCATTGGCTATATTTAAGAGGGAGTTAGATGTGGCCCTTGTGGCTAAGGGAATCAGGGGGTATGGAGAGAAGGCAGGTACGGGATACTGAGTTGGATGATCAGCCATGATCATATTGAATGGCGGTGCAGGCTCGAAGGGCCGAATGGCCTACTCCTGCACCTATTTTCTATGTATCTATGTATCTAAAACACCTTATCAAAAACAAAGTGCTGGGGAACTCAGCGGGCCAGGCAGCATATGGACAGACGACGTTTCAGGTCGTGACCCTTCTTCAGACTGATTGTAGTGGGTGGGGGATGCTGGAAAAGTGGCGGGGCGGTACAAAACTTGGCAAGTGATAGATGGGTTGTATCTTTTGAATTAGATTCCATTGTTCCCAATATTCATTTCTGTGTTTTTAGTGTCCAGTGTAGTAACACTACCATGTAGACCCAAGGAACTACAAGAAAGGACACAAGGTGCTGGAATAGAGTCTGACGAAGGTCCCCAACCCAAAACTTCGCTTATCCATGCCCTCCACAGATGCTGCCTGACCCACTGAATTATTAACACGACCATGATTTTTGTCTTGGGGGAGTCCTGCACTGACCTCGATTACATTTAACTCCTCTCTTTTCTATCCACTGGCGTATTACGCCCGGCGATTTCCCAGTTAGGTCCAGTTGACACTTTATTTGTCCCAGAAAGTTGCACAGTGTGTGTTCTAGAGAGTGGCTTGGTTTATGCCAGACGTGATAAACCCCAATCACGAGCTCAATATCTGCCGCTTTGTTTGTTCAAGTTCACAGTTCGCACCATTTGTGTATCTATTTGTAAGATCCGTTCGACCTGCAAATACGCCATTATCGTCCAGAGATGCGACAAAGCCTGAACGGCCAGCGACTGAAATCCTGCCAGTGACTTAAGTAATAATTAATTTGCATATAACTACTTATAGCGAGAGGAACCCCCCCGAGATTTAATTAACCGATAATTATATGGGAGATGCAAATAACTAATTACATCAGAGACTGAGAATCCTTGCTTCCGTTATAATTTCAGGAGTTGATTAATTTTAATATCCATCCAACAGGGAGCTAATTTAATGATCCTGCAATACTTATTTGAATAATAATGGATAAAATACAATACGATCACTCCGACATCTTAATCTTTGCAGCCGTCTACATGGCACAAGGTTACTGGGCCGTGCCGAATGTAATGAGAGTCATCTTGTCGTTTCCATCGTTATAACGCACACAGAATATAACCAAGTGCAATAGGATAATGGCTAAGGATGTACGCAGCATTATTGATATTCATAAGTTAGTACACATCTTGAGCACGACATCCTTGGTCCTGACCTTTCCCATTATTGATAACTCCATCCCTCGCGTTCAATCAGCGAAAATGCTCGATTCAAAACAGTTAATGTCTGTCTTTGCTATAATTTTTCCATCGTTTTCTCTGCAAGGCATTTCAACATTACAACAAGGCATGCGGGTTGGAAGCTTGAAGTAGAGGGGTTGCAGGAAATTGATATATAGGCTTCTCAAGTAAACCCCCTTTCAAATTCTTACCCTTCCACCGAAATCATTGCACCCTTCAATTTGAACAAACGTAGTTCAAAAGAAGCCTGCGGTTTCAGTTTATTGTACAGTAAAATGTACATCCCAAATCAATAGCCATATCACATTCCCTGCTTTAAAGTGTCATCAAGATTCTAAATTGCAGCTTTTTATCCATTTTTTCCTATCTGTGGGGACAACTACCTTAAGTTCTAAACAATACATAGTCTATTAAATTCTCAATGTCAGAGTAGCTGGAGTGTCAAATTTACTGCTCCACGGAGTGAAAGCAACAATTTGCATGAACTGTTTTAAGGGTGAAGTGAAGTGAAGTGAGTTTATTGTCATGTGTCCCTGATAGGACAATGAAATTCTTGCTTTGCTTCAGCACAACAGAACATAGTAGGCATTGACTACAAAACAGATCAGTGTGTCCATATACCATTCTATAAATATATACACACATGAATAAATAAACTGATAAAGTGCAAATAACAGTTAATGGGCTATTAAAGTTCAGAGTTTTGTCTGAGCCAAGTTTAATAGCCTGATGGCTGTGGGGAAGCAGCTATTCCTGAACCTGGTCGTTGCAGTCTTCAGGCTCCTGTACCTTCTACCTGAAGGTAGTAGGGAGATGAGTGTGTGGCCAGGATGGTGTGGGTCCTTGATGATACTGCCAGCCTTTATGAGGCAGCGACTGCGATAGATCCCCTCGATGGAAGGGAGGTCAGAGCCGATGATGGACTGGGCAGTGTTTACTACTGGGTAAGCCAGAATGAAAGAGAAAGGAATGAAACAAACAGGCATCAGGTTGGGCATGCACATTGTGGGTCAAAGGGCATGTTCCTATGCTGAAATGTGCTATGTTAATATGTTCATTAGGTAAGATGAGGAAATGTCTTGGGAGAAAGTATGTGTGAGAACCAGCCAATTGGGCTAAATGGTCTTTTTGGTGCAGAGTAAATCCTATGTAAATTGTAATTTACTGTGTAGGTTCTGTGTAATAGTACTGAACAATTATTATAAGTTGCCCTTCGCAATTCCCTGGTTCACTCAACCCTTTCCACCCAAACCACCCCTTCTCCAGGTACTTTCCCCTGCAACCACAGGAGATGCAATACCTGTCCCTATACCTCTTCTCTCGACTCCATCCAGAGACCCTGACAGTCCTTTCAGGTGAGACAGGAGTTCACTTGCACCTCTTCCAACCTCATCTGCTGTATCCACTGTTTCAGGTGATCACTCCTATCTATATCAGAGAGACCAAGGGCAGACTGGGCATTCATTTCTCTGAACACCTACGCTCAGTGGTCTACACAATCTCCCAGTTGCCAAATACTTTAACTCCCCTTCTCATTTCCATACTGATCTTTCTGTCCTGAGCCTCCTCTGACAATACACAATAGACAATAGGTGCAGGAGTAGGCCATTCGGTCCTTCGATCCAGCATCGCCATTCAATGTGATCATGGCTGATCATCCCCAATCAGTACCCCGTTCCTGCCTTCTCCCCATATCCCCTGACTATCTTTAAGAGCCCTATCTAGCTCTCTCTTGAAAGTATCCAGAGAACCAGCCTCCACCGCCCTCTGAGGCAGAGAATTCCACAAACTCACAACTCTCTGTGAGAAAAAGTGTTTCCTCATCTCCATTCTAAATGGTTTACCCCTTATTCTTAAACTGTGGCCCCTGGTTCTGGACTCCCCCAACATCGGGAACATGTTTCTTGCCTCTAGCGTGTCCAAACCCTTATATGTTTCACTAAGAATCCCTCTCATCCTTCTAAACTACAGAGTGTACAAGCCCAGCCGCTCCATTCTCTCAGCATATGACAGTCCCGCCATCCCGAGAATTAACCTTGTAAACCTACGCTGCACTCCCTCAATAGCAAGAATGTCCTTCCTCAAATTAGGGGACCAAAACTGCACACAATACTCCAGGTGTGGTCTCACTAGGGCTCTGTACAACTGCAGAAGGACCTCTGCTCCTATACTCGACTCCTCTTGTTATCAAGGCCAACATGCCATTCGCTTTCTTCACTGCCTGCTGTACCTGCATGCTTACGTTCATAGACTGATGAACAAGGACCCCCAGATCCCGTTGTACTTCCCCTTTTCCCAACTTGACGCCATTTAGATAGTAATCTGCCTTCCTGTTTTTGATACCAAAGTGGATAACCTCACATTTATCCACATTAAACTTCATCTGCCGTGCATCTGCCGACTCTCCCAACCTGTCCAAGTCACCCTGCCTTCTCATAGCATCCTCCTCACAGTTCACACTGCCACCAAGGTTTGTGTCATCTGCAAATTTGCTAATGTTACTTTGAATCCCTTCAAACAAATCATTGATGTATATTGTAAATAGCTGCAGTCCCAGTACCGAGCCTTGCGGTACTCCACTAATCACTGCCTGCCATTCTGAAAGGGACCCGTTAATCCCTACTCTTTTTTTCCTGTCTGCCAACCAATTTTCTATCCATGTCAGCACTCTACCCCCAATACCAAGTGCCCTAATTTTGCCCACTAATCTCCTATGTCGGACCTTATCAAATGCTTTTTGAAAGTCAGGTACACTACATCCATTGACTCTCCCTTGTCCATTTTCCTAGTTACATCCTCAAAAAATTCCAGAAGATTAGTCAAGCATGATTTCCCCTTCGTAAATCCATGCTGACTCGGACCGATCCTGTTACTGCTATCCAAATGTGTGGCTATTTCATCTTTTATAATTGACTCCAGCATCTTCCCCAGGCTAACTGGTCTATAATTCCCTATTTTCTATCTTCCCCCTTTCTTAAAAAGTGGGATAACATTAGTTACCCACCAATCCACAGGAACTGATCCTGAGTCTATAGAACATTGGAGAATTATCACCAATGCATCCACGATTTCTAGAGCCACTTCCTTAAGTACCCTGGGATGCAGACCTCTGGTGAGGCTTAATGCAAATTGGAAGAACAGCACTTCATATTTCTCTAATGTTAAGTAACTCTTGCATTCCTCTCTCTCCATCCCGCCTCCACCCATCGTCCTGCTTAGGTTCACTGTACCCCCTCATTATTACCTCTTCCACAGCCAACAATGGACCAGTGTGGGCTCCTCCTTTCCTTGATCATCCTTTCTGGCCTTGATTTGTTCTTTTCATACCTTTCATTCTTTTGTTCTATGTACCTCCTCATACCTCCAGTATTGCTCTCTTCTGACTCAGTCTGAGGAAGGGTCTCGACCTGATACGTCACCTATTCCTATTCTCCAGAGATGATGCCTGACCTGCTGAGTTACTCCAGCATTTTGAGTCAGTGTAAACCAGCATCTCCAGTTCCTTCCTACATATTATAAGTTGTGTGTGAGCTGAGATTGTAACAAATCAAATATAATATCCAAGAAGTTCAGGTGAAAGGATCACTGTAGATTAATTGGCCAGGAGTAGACAGTATTACTGTGGAAGTACAAAAACGTGGCTAAGAGGAAGTTCAGTCACAAATTTACAACTTCATCCCCCATGTTTGGGAAGAGGAAGAAATGCCCGGATATCTCTGAGATGTTACAATCACAATTCTCTTCAAGAGAGCAGACAAATCCGATTGCCTTCATTACTTTCCCTCCGGGGATGGATAAAGTTCGATCGTATCGTATCATATTGTATCATAAAGAGGGCATTTGCTTCTGTCTGCGACAGGGAAGATCAGCAGTGGGAACTTGTCCAACCATCTCCTTACAGTGGCTACAGAGCTGCTTCCTAAATTGCACTATATATGTCCATGTGAAGGTCCAGTGGCCTGATATTGACTGTTCAACAACTTTAGTAGAAGATTTTATCAGCAGGTATCATTTATATCTGCCCTTTCATCACCTCACATGGCTCTGTCAATGGAAGCATCACCTATGATGCACATTGAAATTCACCCCCAGTTTACTTACATCAACTACAAGATGACATGCAAGCCACACTGAACAATGTGTCCAATAGAGACCAAGTCTCAGTCATCAGAGCATCCCTGATGCTCTGGTCCCTCTACAACGGTGAACAGTGGATGGAGTCAATACACTGTCAGGGATCTTCTCAACCAACGGCTTGCTCTAAATGTCTAACTGGTACCTTTCCCAATCTTTCTCATTGCAATGTGCACCAACTCTCTTAAAAAACAAACTATCTATTGGAATGGAACTAATTTACTGGATAACATTTAGTCCACACTCCAGGACCAAGGTATCTCAAACCTCAATAATGAAATTGTTGCCAACAGAGGATACTTTTATGTCTGCATTTTTGGAGGTTCATAGAGTTATACTGTGTGGAACCAGGCACTTTGGCCCAACTTGCCCACACCAAACAACACTAGTCCCACCTGTTTGTGCTTAGCCCATATCCCACTGAACCTGTCCTATCCATGAACCTGCCCAAATGTTGTGATAGTACCTGACTCAATTACCTATTCTGGCAGCTTGTTCCATACACTCACCAGTTATGGCCCATCCATCAGTTATTGCTGAGTCATTCACTGAAGTATATGAGAACATGGGCATTGTGCATGGCAACCACAAAACAAATCCCTTTTAAAAAACTGATGCAGAACACTAAATTCATGTTTATAATGGGAGTCTGGAAACCATGGACTGCCTGTACATCTCAGGAGATATTCCATTGATAGTTAATGAAATTCATATTGACCTACAATCTCCCCAACATAGTCTTTGGTTGTCTAAGCTTATAGTTGACAGGGAAGCAGTGATTCCCGCCTGTCGTTCATTTTTGAGACATGTACCACCTCTGGTTGACACTGGAGATGTACCACCAATGCTGTTTCTGCTAAATCCTCCAGGTCCACTGGTACAAAATGTCAAGTTAAGATCTCCTGTTCTGATGATCTAATTCTGGTCAGTTGGCACTAATGGCCTGTCCACTAGTTCACACAGTTGACACCAGGCTTCCAAAATTGACCCTGTACCTGTTGTGTCACAGGGAGAGATTACCAGGTGGATCAGAATCACAATCAGATTTTATTCGCCAAGTATGTTTTGCAACATACGAGGAATTTCACTGGCCAGGTCAGTCATACAATTAAAAGCAAAAATTTAAAATTTTACATAGATTATATTATTCAAAAACTAGACTGAATAAATTCTATCCAAATACTTCTCCCATTTGTGATAAATGTTTATCTCAAAATGCCACTATAACACACTCTTTTATTTCCTGCATAAAACTTCATAAATTCTGGAGCGATATCTTTGAAATATTTACAAAATTATTCAAGATAAAAATGTAGCCTAACACTGAAATTATTATACTTGCAGTAACGGAAGACGGGAACAAATTGAACACATTTCAAAATTCATTTTTAAATTATGGGTTAATAACGGCAAAAAAACGTATACTTCAATTTTGGAAAAATACACCCATACCAACGCTTAAAATGTGGATTTCAAACATGTTGGACACCGCACATCTTGAAGAAATGCGATTCCTCCTAATAGATAAACCAGACCAATTCTTAACGAGTAGGTCTCCATTTATCGACTTCTTGGAAGCATATGGTGCAACAAAATCGTAGAAACCAACTGTTTCAGGACTGGGTGAAGGATGGTCAAGAATATAAATAACGATCTCCTATAATCTCCTACTCTCTACTATTTCTCTTTCTCTCTCCTTTTTTTTTCACTTTCCCTCTTTCCCCCCTTTTCCTTTTCACACACCATACATCACACGTTTTTCTATTTTTTATTATCTATTCTCTCTTTCTCTCTTTTATTATTAAAAAAAAAATACGAAGCTGTACATAAAATGTAACATGCCAATATATATTAGGCACCTTGGTGCCACATTACTGTACTTACTTCTAATAAAATTAAAATATTTTCAAAAAAAAGCAACAGACTCAAAAACACATTTTAACACGAACATCCACAACAGTGATTCCTACACATTCCTCACTGTGATGGAAGGTGAAATAAAGTTCAAGGTCTTCCGTTTGTTCTTCCTCGGTCGGGGACCTCGAGCCCTCCGTTGACGGGACGGTCTTAACTCCCATAGCCGGCGGCGTTCGGGTCCTCCGCGTCGAGGCGTTCAGCTCCTGCATCGGGGGGTTGTCAGCTCCCCCGCGCCGGGCGTACAAACCTCGCGTCGGGGCTGGTCGAACCTACTGCGGCGTTGGAGCTCCTGACTAGCCTCTCCCGAGACTGCGAGCCCTTGATGGTAAGTCCACAGGCCGCGGTGGGAGCGATCCCAGGCAAGGGATGTTAAGTCCGCGCACCGTGGTGGGGCTCACGACAGTCCAAGGAGGCTTCCAACTCCATCGATGGTAGGCCGCAGATCCCTCGATCCCCCCCGCCCTCTCCTCACATAAAACAAACCGAAGTACATTAAAACAAACTCTTAACAGGCACTAAAAATAACAAAAGATGAAAAAACGAACAGACTGCGGGCAGGGCTGGCCATCTCCCCTGGTGGTCTTAGAATAAAGTAGATTATCAAGGATCAGCCAGAGACACTTTGTACAAGTGTAACATTCCTACTTACTTATGAGATCCATGATCAAATAGGGATGAACATTTGGGATGACACTGAGAACCTAAATCCATTTGGTGCGAGTACACTGATGCCCAATGCAATGGCAAATGGAGCATAACACTTCCAACTACTCACTCCCTCAGGTAGTCTTTCCCCATCTGTGACAGAGTATGTGGTCTGATATTGGTGCCCTCCGCTATATCAGAACCCACCAAACCCTGAGTGGCAGCAGTTTGTCCTCGACCCCAAAACAATGCCTAGGATGAGGACTTAATGTTGTTTAAGTTTACATGTGAAGACTGGTCATTTAACAAAAGCACCAAAGTAGTGCCATTTGTAGAAATGTAGCCCAGTTTTTGTCCAGGGAAATTCACCTGAATCAATTTACAAGGATGACACAAGGAAAAGTGCTGGAGGAACTCAATGGGTCAGGCAGCATCTGTGGAGGCAATGGACAAAACATTTCGGGTTGGGATCCTTCTGATTTCCAAAGAAGGGTCCCAACCCAAATCATCACCTGTCCATTCCCTCCTATTTACAGGAAATACTTTTTTAATGAACAGCAAACACTCAAAATAGCAAAAGGAAGGATTTTTATTTTTTGTAACTAGAGACAGAATATTTGAAGTAGAGGCAAGTTTTAAAAGGATTGTTAATTTGAAACTTTCCACCACGAAGACTTCTTCATTGAGGCTGTATAATGTAAGAGTAATTATATATAAATGCACTTCTTGTTTTGAACATAAAATTGCCATACTTCCTCCAAGGCTCTCCAGTGGTTGAGTGGTTTGCGAGGGTCAACAATTGCCAAAAATGTTGTGCCTCAATAAGCGAGTTCAGTATTCCAAAGAACGCAAGGAATCATGGGATTTGTCAAAGGCCACTCGCAATAAACACCCCTGGCAACCGTGCCGCTGCATGCACACAGACCCGCGCCCATCTGCAGCCAGGATTGAACCCGGGCCTCCGGTTCCGCAAGTGCCGCTGGACCGTCCCGTCCCCACCAAAGATGATAGAGCGAAGCAAGTTACTCCACTCCTACGTAATCCAACGCACTGAGGTGTAGTACGTAACAGAGCGTCACGGCCGCCATCTTTCAATGCAAAATGCGACTTCCGTTATGCCTTTATCATCTTTGTTGTATCAATCTGTGTTGTAGGGGAACAGTGTGTGATATAGCTCATCTATCACTTCACATATTTTAGTTAATTTCATTGTAAATGTTTCCCCCCTGTTTCTGCCCATTTCTCTCCCCATCCTTCCTCCCCAGCCCCTCCTTTGTGCAGTTTCCCTTGCACTGTATTGTGCAGTTCCCTTGTATTGCTTTAACACACACTGTGCACAAAATTAAATTTAACATATATATAAATATATATATATATATGAATGTCTGTTTGTGTGTGCGCCTGTGTGTGAAAGGCAAGTTAGAGATAAATAGATAAAGTTCCTTCTCATGGATCAGAAGCAACTTTGATTTAAAGCAACACTATTTCTCTCTTTATCTTATTTGTCAGATGATGTACATAAACCATAAAGGCAATTATATTTATAATTATATACATATAAATATATGCATACATATATAAATATATTAATTCATATATATATATATATATATATATTTACAAAGCTGCACACAAAAATATGACATATTCAAGATTCAAGATTCAAGAGATTCAAGAGAGTTTATTGTCATGTGTCCCAGATAGAACAATGAAATTCTTGCTTTGTTTCAGCACAACAGAATATAGTAGGCACAAATAAATACAGAACAGAACAGATCAGTGTGACCATATACCAATGAATATATATATATACACACATAAATAACAGATAAAGTGCAATGGGCTATTTAACGATCAGAGTTTTGTTTGAGTTGAGTTTAATAGCCTGATGGCTGTCGGGAAGCAGCTATTCCTGAACCTTGATTTTGCAGATTTCAGGCTCCTGTACCTTCTACACGAAGGCAGTGGGGAGATGAATGAATGGCCAGGATGGTATGGGTCTTTGATGATGCTGGCAGCCTTTTTGAGGCAACGACTGCGATAGATCCCCTCGATGGTGGGGAGGTCAGAGCCAATGATGGACTGGGCAGTGTTTACAACTTTTTGCAGTCTTTTACGCTCCTGGGCGCTCAAGTTGCCGAACCAAGCCACGACGCAACCGGTCAGCATGCTCTCTACTGTGCACCTGTAGAAGTTCGAGAGAGTCCTCCTTGTCATACCGACTCTCCGTAATCTCAGGAAGTAGAGGCGCTGATGTGCTTTTTTTATAATTGCATCCATGTTCTCAGACCAGGAGAGATCTTCAGACATATGGTGTCAAATTTCAAATTCCTTGACAATCACTTTATTGGGTTCATGACTAACATAGTATCAACAACAAATATAAGAAAAGATAGCACATTGATGGCATGTTTCCGAAAAAGGCATCAGAATACACAAATACATTTTGTGTAATGGTTGTCGCGTGGTGTCCACCAGAGACCTGGTTGGCACAGTAAGTGCACGCATTTCTTATTCCTTTCTATGTCGATGAATACCACATGGAACAATAAAATTGCAAACACCATTTCCACTTCATTCACCTGACCATGTAGTAGAATACTGCATCCATCTGAGTGAACACCGCATGTGATCTAAACGGTACATTACCTTATGGATCTGAGTGACATAGATGACCGATGAGACAGCGTGTTGCCAAATTGAAGATTGGCTCAGTTTCTTAGTTTTGATGACCAATTTATGTAAAAAATATGTGATATAGATGTATATATACACACACATATATATTTCTCTAGTTTCTTTCTTTGTGATTTCCTCTTTGTTTAGCAACATTTTTCTTTCAATCTCTCTCTCCTCTCTCTCTCTCTCTCTCTCTCTCTCTCTCTCTCTCTCTCTCTCTCTCTCTCTCTCTCTCTCTCTATATATATATATATATATATATATATATATATATATATATATATATATAGAGAGAGAGAGAGAGAGAGAGAGAGAGAGAGAGAGAGGAGAGATTGAAAGAAAAATGTTGCTAAACAAAGAGAAATCACAAGAAAGAAACTAGAGAAATATATATGTGTGTGTATATATACATCTATATCACATATTTTTTACATAAATTGGTCATCAAAACTAAGAAACTGAGCCAATCTTCAATTTGGCAACACGCTGTCTCATCGGTCATCTATGTCACTCAGATCCACCCCTTGCTTACCGCAAAGGGCAAAATTTCCAACATATACAATAATAAATAAATCGTCATTTGCACAATTTTGTGTGGGTAATGGGAGGTTCTTATTCTTCCTCTTGAGTAACCTGCGTTGAGAAAACAGACGTTTCGGCGGGTTAGGGATGTCAAATAGCGTTGGAACTGCATTCCAAATTAGCCTGTTATTGGACTGCCTGTTGGAAAACTGGTCAAGTTCAGTGTTCAGAATAAAGACAGCAGTTGGTTGACTAGTACACCAGAATTCGGTGTAGGAGATCTTGTCAACGAGTATTCTGGACCCGCTGTCGACATCTGAAATTACAGAAAATATCGTATAGGATTAACAAATAAGAAAAAAATTGATTATAACTACATACCTGCAGAATGGATGATATATAATTTCAGTGCCATTGTTTTCATTTGTGGGGAGAGACCTGTATATCAGAGCTGCCAACTCTCACGCATTGAGCGTGAGAATCACGCATTTGGCCAAATTCTCACGCTCTCACGCTGATCACAAATTTCTTACGCTCTGTCGTGAGAAATTCTGTGTTCAACGAAAATTTCAAAACTCATATCAACGGCATGGGCCGCGGGTGTTGGAGAGCCGGGGCTGAGGGAGGGATGGAAGCAGAAGCAGGGGCGGGGACAGATGCGGACGGGGAGCCGGGGCTGGCGACTGTTTGCCGGGTTGGCGAGTCGCTCGCTGCAGCTCCGGCCATGAAGCAGCCTCAGTGCAAGAGTCCCGGGCCGTCGGAGGCGTCGGAAGCGTTGCTCCGCTGCCATGAGAATCTGTGCCGAATTCGCCCAGGTGACCGGCATGGATCAGGCTGTGTCTCGGTGCGTCTTGGAGGACAACCAGTGTCTGCTGGAAGTAAGTATCAAGCACTGGATAGGTGCAGTGAAGATAGTGGTCTTCAAATGGGGGTGGTTGGAAAAAGCATCCTGCTTGCATGCTAGATTTTCACTTACTGTAACTGCAGGAAAAATGTTCCCGATGTTGGAGGAGTTCAGAACCAGGGTAAAGAATAAAGGGTAGGCCAGTTAGGACTGAGATGAGGACAAACTTTTTTCACACAGAGAATTGGGAATCTGTGGAATTCTCTGCCACAGAAGGCAGTGGAGGCCAATTCACTGGATGTTTTCAAGAGAGTTACATTTAGCTCTTGGTGCTAACAAAATCAATGGATATGGGAAAGAACAGGAAAGAGGTACTGATTTTAAATGAACAGCCATGATCATATTGAATGGCAGTGCTGGCTCGAAGGGCCGAATGGCCGATTCCTGCACCTATTTTCTATGTTTCTATGCTTGAGTATCTGGCAAAACTCGACCACTTGATTTTGAAGCATCCATGCAAGGAGGAGGTATAATGTAGTCATAGTGTGATACAGTGTGAAAACAGGCCCTTCGGCGCAACTTGTCCACACCCGCCAACATGTCCCAGCTAAACTACCTGCTTTTGGTCCATATCCCTCCAAACCTGCCCTATCCATGTATCAGTCTAGCTGTTTCTTAAATGTTGGGATAGTCCCTGCCTCAACTACCTCCTCTGGCAGCTTGTTCCATACACCCACCACCCTTTGTGTGGAAAAATTTACCCCTTAAAAAGTTACCTCTTAAAAATACTTCAGACAAAAACATTGAAATCATACTTCTACAATGCACTAAAACATGATTTTAAAACATCAAATTTCAAAAGGTCCCTACCCTGGGAGGGGGGACAACCCCCTCCCACACTCTCCGCCCACTCGGTTGCTCCACTCCCTCACCGGGTACCCCCAAGGCCAGTGATCAGTGATCGCTCAGCCCCCCCACTTTCAAAAACACTCCGCGGCCCCGGTTCAGATGTGAGCGGGGAACTGAGGCCAGTTGTCCGTGATGTGTGGATCCCAATGCTCAGCACTTCATGTTTCGGAGTTGGCTAATGTTATTGATTTGTAATTAGCCTGATTTGTAATTAGTTGACAAATCCTTAATTTATTAATCCTGAATATCCAGGGGAATGGGATATGTGTAATATTAAAATGACATGCAAGGTGTCAGGCTGTCTGTCACAACATACAGCCCCGATAACCCATTATTTCCTTCAGTTAAATATCGGCAAGGTAGCACTATTGTCCTTTGCCACTCAACTATTATGTTTGTTTACCTCACTGACTATTTCTAAACCCCCCCCCCCCACATTCCTTTGACTGGTTGAATAGAAATGTCCCCAATCTCGTTGTTTTATTAATTGAACACGTAGATGAACAACCTCAAGGAGTGTAATCAGATAGAAACTGATTCAGATGTGATGTTTAAGAGCTTGTTCAAAGAAGGGGCATATTTTAAAGGAGTCACAGAGATACTTGCAGGGGAATGTGTGAGGAGGTTATTATTTGTCTTTAGTTTTAGCTTGAACCAGGACATCTGAAGATTCAAAGTTTAATATAGTAATTGTGCTGATACTGACTCCAACCAATTAATTAATTAATTAATATCATCCATTCCGGAGGTTTATTTTTCCGATGCCATTTAAACTTCACTTGGATTTCAATCACTTTAATGTAAAGGTAATTGGGAATGGGGAGCATTGGAACAACAATTTGCCCTCGGTACATATTAACTGTAATATAATAATGTATGCATGTTGATAGGTGCAATCAAAACAAAGATCTTTTTTATCATGATTATGTTATGAATACGACAGAATATATAATGTACTCTCAAGATCACATTTAATAGAATAATATTGCTTAAATATATAGTTATTGGACTTTGCATTTCGGAAAGGCCCCAGCTGAGAGGAAGACAGCCAAATACTGAAAATATTGGGGTGAAAATGACTTCAGGACAGTTTGTTATGAAAATGACTTCAGGACAGTTTGTTATGAAAATGAAGGAAATGGTAACAGAATACTTATACAGCTAAGTGAGTATAATTTTATGGATGAGAAATTGTGTTCATCCAATTGATGACTTCTTGACAAAGTAACTAGCATGTTAGATAACAAGGAAGCCAATGGATGTAGCAAATTTTGTTATACAAAATTTGG
>CM075978.1:26571681-26796681 GCA_038087875.1 Malacoraja senta
GTCGACTACGTGGGGGAAAAGTTAACGATGAGGCAGGTTAAGGCGAAAAGTGCAAGAGAGAAGAAAAGGGGGTGTTTGGATTAGATTGAAGGACAGGTGGCAACCAGGAACCAATGGATCTGACACAAGGTGAAAGGAAGGGTCTCTTCACCGCGGACCCTCCGGGAGAGGAGGTTGGAGTGTATTTCACATGTTCCAGATGCGAGCCTTCTGTATGACGTTAAACGTGCCTCCATTCCGTTTGCCCTGTTCTCTCTCATTGCCTTCCGATTCCGCGCTCATTCTCCCCTATCTGACCTTTCCTTGTATAGTATCCAAAACCTGCTTTTCTGCGATTGGCAACATTTGACCTTTTAACGTTTACCATTGCTGATGAAAAGTCATTGATCGGAATCCCTCACTCCGATCCTGCCCGGTCTGACGAGTATTTCTGTGCTTGGCATCTTGCATTTATTTGAATGAATTGTAGACCCAACTCTGGCTGTGTGGTCTCTTCCGGTGCCGATTATTATTGCCACTCTACCTGCGGTTTCAAGCCGTAAAGCAATAAGGTACTGTCCATCAATCTGAAGAAGGGTAGACTCAAAATGCTGGAGCAACTCAGCGGTTCAGGCGGCATTGCCGGAAAAAGTTGCTCCAGCGTTATGTGTCTATCAGTTGAGTTACTCCAACACTTTGTATCTGCAGTTTTTTAAAATTAGTCTGAAGAAGGGTCTTGTCCCGAAACGTCGTCTGTGCATTTCCCCACAGATGCTTCTTGTGCCATTGTTACTACAGCACTTTATGTTTTGCTCAAGAGTCCAATATCTGTGGTTCATTGTGTCTGCAGCCAATACCACTGGGATCAAACAATCCAGATTTATAAATCGGCAGGCTATAATTGGGTGTATCCGAAGCCACGTGGAATCCTTGTCGTAATACGTTTACAATTCTGGTATAATTGTAGTTTTTGCTTTTGAAAATTAATTTTGCCTTTGATCGTCCCCGTCTCCTCCCCCACGGTTTTCATTGGAGTCATAGTCATACAGCATCGAAACGGGCCCTTCAGCCCAACTCGTCCATGCAGATCAAGATGTCCCATCTAAAGTAGCCCCATTTGCCCGCGTTTGGTCCATACTCCTCTAAACCTTTCCTGTCCATGTACTTGTCCAAGTGTCTTTTACATGCTATTATGGTATCCGGTTCAACTACCCTCTCTGGCACTTTGTTTCACATGCCCTTTCTCATCTGAGTTTAAAAAGTTGCCTCTTGGGTTCCTTTTAAATCTTGCCTCTTTCATATTAAACCTGTGTCCTCTGGTTTATTTGATTTCCCCATCCTGGGTAAAATTATCTGTGCATCAACCCCCTTTATTCCTCATGATTTTTTAACACGTCCCATAAGATCATTCCTCAGCCTTCCGGCGCTCAAAGGAATAGTCCTAGCCTGCCCAACCTCTCCCTATAGCTCAGGCTCTAGAGTCCGGGCAACACCCTCGTAAATCAGTCTGAAACGTCACCCATTGCTTCTCTCCAGAGATGCTGTCTGACCCCGCTGAGTTACTCCAGCATTTTGTGTTTACTCTCGTAAATCTTCCCTGCATTATATTCAGTTTATAATTTGAAATGATAAGAACGTCTTAAAGAAACGCGATGCGGCACTATTTCTTCACCCTTCTGTATTTTAATGGTGTGTGTGTATTTTTGTATCCCCGGAGGATAGGACCTGCCCCTTTAACAAAGGTGGTGGCCCGGCGCTGTTTGATGTGGCCGCTCAGCTCCACTTCAGCATAGTTCGATGAGAGAATTGGAGAGGCGGGCGCGGACTCACGCACAGACGCGTTTGGCTGCCTCTGTATTTGAGTCAGGAGGGAGAGCTGTCATCGGCCGGGGCTGCTGCCGCCGCCTCGACAACATTGAGAGAAGAGTGTAGTTTGTGATCCTCATCCTTGGGAAAACAGTGGATTAAAAATAGCCCCTCGCATCAACGGAACAAAAGAACACTGCGGGAAAGCCGCCGGGGGTTGGGAGCAAAATTGAATCCGAGCTGTTGCAACACACGGTCACTCGTTTCACGATGCCTGTTAACGGGATTCGGCATCCGATGAAGCTGGAAGGAGAGTCCGCAACCGGGAAAAGGCAGAGGCTGAGAGCGACCGCAGTCGGACCCGGGACCGGTTCGAAGCCACCTTGGCTGGACTGGGAGAGCTGGATTTCTTGAAACACAGGCAGGAGTACTTGGTTCGGAGTGCAATGGAATTACTGAAAGCCTCGGAGAAGCCGGCAGCTCTGAAAGACGAAAGAAGAAGGCTTCTCAAGGGGAACTATATTTGACCCCTGAGGAAAAGCAATTAGAAGATAACATCCTCATGTTGAGGAAACAATTGGTGAGACATTGAAACGAAGGTTCTTTTTTTGGAGTAAAGAAATATTATTTGTGTGTTATTCTTAGTGTGTCAGCGGTACATGTGGTGACATTAATTGTACATCCCCCCCAACATTATCCTATATTTTCATTAGCTCCTTCAGCGTCATACTTTGCAACGTGGCTGGTAAAATCGCACTAGGAAGACCATTGTAGCCAAACGGAATCCACAGTTCCTGAAGGACATTGTCCCATTCCCCAAAAACGAGACGTATTTTGCCGGTATATAACTCTTTTAATGGTTTCCGCATTTACTTTGAGTGAGCCTAGTGCCATGTTAATTGGTGATTTACGTACAGCTGATTTTCATAATCCCACTGAACAAGCAAAGGCAGAAAAAAAAGTCAAGGGTTTAGTTGGGAGTTGGAACTTTTTTTTTCTCGGCCCATTGACTGCAGATTCTAGGATTGCAGATGTGTGCGTGTAAAACAAGACACACACCACGACTAAGTGGACCAGTTTACATTTGCACAGAGTACAGTCGGACTTTACTATTCTGTTGTAGAAGGCGTATTATAGAGGGAGCTGGTCGTAAATGAGAAATGCAACGGGGCATTTGCAACGAGTTCGACTGGTCTTTTGAAAACGATAAGAGGAGTCATGACTTTTTACAAAAAAAATGCAATAAAAACGACTTCCTGCTAATGAAATAACAGCAAAATACTAATCTCTTCCTCGGAGGAGGTCCAGCTGTGGGGTTTAAAGCCCTTTGGTCGGTTGTAATAGACATAACTAACTTTACAAGCAGTCCGCGGCTCTCCTGCAGAGCTGGGAGCTGGAGCCTCTGTTTATATTAACTGATCAGCTGACACAGAGAGAGAGAGCTAGAGGGGCTGGTCTCTTTCTGTGCAGTGTGGCTGCATCGTTGTTGGAACAATGGAACGGGCCGTCGCTTGACAAAACTGTACATTTGATCACACACCCCGTGCCCCCAAATTACCGGTGGGTCGTGACCGAATGTGAATGTTATTGGGCGTTACTAAGCCAGGGCCATTTAGCTCCAAATTTCAATATAAAAATATATATAAGGAGGGGAAGGACCCGCAATGTCTTGGAACAATATTTCTAGGTGTATTATAGGTAATTCGGCGGGCCTTGGGATAAAATGTCACGTCAGCGCTTATTAAAAATGAGATGAATTCAATCAGCGGGGACTAACGCCCAGACATTGTATGTCAATTGGTAATGATTCACCGGTTTATCAATGACATTGAACCTCTTGTCACCTACGATCGAATTCATTGCGGAAATTGGCCCTGAGAGTTTATTTTGGGGGTTTAAAAACATACATAAAAAATATAAAAGCCCACATTGATGACGAGTATCTGCAGAATAAAGGTTCTGTTTAAAATGCAGGAACAATCATCGCTAGCCATTAACTCCGACAATCCTGTGTGCATAAGATGGCCCGCTGCCAACAATGAAAAATGTTCCCCTTTCACGAATTTCATCTCTCGCGTTTGAATCGAGTAACTGTAAAGAGTATTTTCATTTTAGTTCGTCGCCGTTATATTGTAGGAATAACTAACTGCATTCAATGGTTCTCTCGTGGGACCGGCGATATTTAACGATTTTTTCTTTCAATTATGCGAACAACTTGTTCATGTATTCTAGAATTACCAAGAGAAAATATGCCGCAGATAAATTTAAGCAGGGAGTGGAATAATTTACAAATAACTCCTGTTGAAATGGCGTGGAATGCTGGCCTTTTGGTCTTGCGGGGAACATACCTGTGTTTGGTGATGTGAGTGCGGCAACGTCAGTATAAGGGCAGAATTAATAGCATTTCGCATTCGCCGAATTACGTGGTAAAAGACTGAACGACACCTATTTCTGCAATTGATTAAAACGTATATGCTGCTCTATCGTTTCAGAACTGCTTGAGGAGGAGAGATGCTGGCCTCATTAATCAGCTGCAGGAGCTGGATCGACAGATCAGTGACCTTCAGCTGGATGCAGAGAAAGGTCCACATGACAACCTAGAAACGGACAGCAGACCCAGTTCAGGTCAGTCTGCTTATGGTAGACATCTGGATATGCACATCAAAGGATGATTTACATCAGTAGGAACATTACATACCATTGGAACACTAAATATCCCTTCCTGCTCTCAAATCTATTTCCTTATCCATTAGATTCATGTTGTTTTAAAACCCTGATCTGGAATTTGATGACAAATTCAGCACAGCAGTAATCTGAGAAATGTTGTGTTGTCCCTTTTTTTTTCCTTTGTGCATATAGACTTCAAAGGCATAAGATGTGGTATTGATAAGCTGTTTACAACCCTTGCCAGGGTGCAGTTACTTTTGCTAAACAGTTTGTTGTCCAGATAACAGAACTGTCATCTGACAGCCAGTTATTTTTCCAAGAATATTAATAATACCATTCACATTATCAGAATATCTCAGAAGAGAATTGCATCTGAGGTCCATGATTTTATATAGACAAATGTAGCAGAACAGTATCCCACAAAAGGCGATGGGATAACAGCAACCACTTAATCTGTTGAGGGGTTTATTGGATGCCCAGCATACTAAGAGAATTCTTTGCTCTTCATATTATTATAAAATCTATTACATTGCAGCAAGGAAGGTGAATGTCATTTCTGATTAACATGTCATCTGATAGACCGCAGTACCTCCCATGCCACATTAAGTGGTCAGATTCTGGATCATGAACTGGTGACCTTCTCATTTGGAGACTACCCTGAATTATCCCTCTTAGTTTTGATCCCTCTACTTTTTCAAAAAGGCTGTTCTGCTTTGGGGTTTCCCAATGGCTTAGTACAGGGGTGTCAAACTACCAGCCCGCGAAGGGGTCCAATCAGGCCTGAGGGATAATTTTTGGCGGGGGGGGGGGGGGAAAGTAGTTTAAAGTCTAAGCTAAACATTCCCATGCAGATGGTGTGGATAGGCGAGACACGGCGGTGGTCCCAGCACCAACACCTGAGGCACCGCTCACACCTCCATCCTCACCTCCGGCGGCTCTGTGTCCATCGGCCACTCTGTCCACACCCCATGGAGTTTTAACCCCGGCCTGGAGGAGCGGACTGGGTGAGTGGGGGCGTCGGTGCCGCCTCCGGAGCCACGGGGATGAATCTCGGGCTAAGGCTCCGCTCCGATGCCCGACCCCCGGGTCACTGACCCTCACCTCCCCTGACCCCAGCTGAACACAGAGCACCTGGGTGGGTCCGCATTCCTGGGATTGGGGGCGGGGGGAAGAGATGGCGGGGGGGGGGGGGGGGGGAATGAGGGGGTGGATGGGTGGGGGAGATGGAAATGCTCCCCAGATGTCGCCAAGTCTCAGAGTTTCCGCTCACTCTGGGTGTTGTCGCTGCTTCACTGACACACAATCTCACACAGACCTCACACACATTGACACACCCTCACACATGCACTCACACACACACACTCACACACACTGATACACACTCTCACACATACACTCACACACATTGACACACCCTCACACATGCACTCACACATGCACTCACACATGCACTCACACACACCCTCACACACACCCTCACACACGCACTCACACATGCACTCACACATGCACTCACACATGCACTCACACATGCACTCACACACACACTCACACACGCACTCACACATGCACTCACACATGCACTCACACATGCACTCACACATGCACTCACACATACACTCTCACACACACTCACACACACACTCACACACTCTCACACACACCCTAACACACCCTCACCGCACTCACATGCATTCACACACACACACCCTCACTTCAATCACTTCAATAAAAATTAGAGGCTGAGGCAAAATGGTTTACTAATGGAAAGGGTGCGTTTGCGCGTGCACAACTGATCTGGCCCACATGAAGTCGCATTTTGCCCAATCCGGCCCGTGACCTAAAATGAGTTTGACACCCCTGGCTTAGTAGATAAGTGTATTGTCCTGTGTGTAATGCCCCTGTCCCACTTAGGAAACCTGAACGGAAACCTCTGGAGACTTTGCGCCCCACCCAAGGTTTCCGTGCGGTTCCCGGAGGTTTTTGTCAGTCTCCCTAATGGTCGAAAGTGGTTTCCGCTTCTTCTATGTTCCGGCGATTATTTCAAAAAATTCAAAACCGTCCGCGACTAAAAATAGGTTGCCGTTTTAAAAATCGGTAATTTTTTAGTTGAAGCCGGTTGCGATGCTAGTTGAAGGTGGTTGCCGGAGGTTGCAGATAGTGGAAGGTAAGACCTCCCTGGTGGAATAAAACTGGGTGGAAAAAAAGGTCTTATGTCCATGCCAATCAAGATGCCCAATTTAAGCTAGTTCCATGTGCCCACATTTGGCCCATATCGCTCTAAACCTTTCCTATCCAATACAGATGCCTATGTGTCTTTTAAATGCTGTGATAGTACCCGTCTCAATTATCTCTTTTGGCAGCTTGTTCCATATGCCCACCACCGAGTGAAAAAGTTGTCCCTCGGGTTCTTATTAAATCTTTCCTTTCTCACCATTAACCTATGTCCTCTGGTGCTTGATTCCCCTACCCTGGGTAAAATACACTGCATTTACCCACAGTGCATTCACTGATTGTGAACAAGGCCTTATAGGTGATAGCAAATTTGGAGTATAAAGTTGACTTGCTAATCCTGATCATGGTCCCTTGCAGACATTTATTTATGTCAACTGAGAACTGTACAAAAACTGGCTCTTGTTTCAATGTTTCCATGGTCTGTTGGCACTACCAATTGACCTCGACATCAGGAAAGAGAATTAGGTAAGGTTGAGAAAATGTCCCAATACACACAAATACTAAGCAGGTAAAGATAATTTCAAGTATTGTTGACTTGTGTTTGGATTGCCCTAGATGTTAAAGCTTCAAGGATGAACAATTTTGTTTGTATAAAATACTGCAAAATAAGTAATGTGGTTACCTTGTGGAAACTAGACATTTTAAAAGTTAATGTTTGAATACACATCAAATGCTATTCTGAAGCCACTTGATTGGTAAGACCTTTTACAAACATCTATTTTTTCCAGTTCTTTCTGTTTTGCCATATTTAGTGGTAATCTCAGTTTGTGTAAAGTGGATGTTATGGCACAGAAATAATCCATTAGGCCTTATCTTCTCTGTTCTGTTGCTCAGCCAGAACAACACAAAAGTAAACTCATTAACTTGCTGTCTCCACCATTGCCCTCTACTTGTCTCAGCTTCAGCATTTATCTAGATTACCTTAGATTGGTTTTCCATGCGCTGACAATATCCCATATTTACACTCTTTCCCTAACTTCCAACCCTGCTTCCTTAGTTCCAACTTTACAATAAAGTTCCTTTGCTACTGATGTCTTAAACCAGGAGATTAAAATCTTTGTAGAAACAAGGAACTGCAGATGCGAGTTTACAAAAAAAAGACATACAGTCCTGGTGTAACTCAAAGGATAAGGAAGCATCTCTGGAGAACATTAATAGGTGATGTTTCACGTTGTGACTCTTCTTCAGACTGATTGTGGTGGAGGGGGAGGGGGGGGGATGAACGAAAGCTGGAAGAGAGGAGGGGCAGGACAAAGCTTTGCGGGTGTAGGTGGATACAGGCGAGGGGTGTTTTTGAGAGACAGATGGTTGGACAAAGGCCAGAGATGAAAAGACCGAAGGTGTGAGACTAAAGGATTGAAGAGTTTTGAACTGTGAAGCTAGAGGAAGGAATGTAAGGGGGAGGGGGAGGGGAACAATAGGTGGGTGTCCAGATGGGGCACAGGGGAGGTGGTAGGGGTGTTTTTTTTATTAACCTGTAAACTACCCAAGCTGAATCTGAGGTGCTGTTCCTACAGTTTGCACAAACTGGAAGAACAGCACTTAATATTCCACTTGGGTAGCTTACAACCCAAACGTATGAACATTGAATTCTCCAAGTTAGGAAACTTCAAGCCCCCCCCCCCCCCATTATTTCCCCTGTGCCCGGACTGGATTTACACCTATTTCACTCTCTCTCCTCCCTGCCTCCCCCCCCCCCCCCACACCCCCTCTCCCCTTCCATCTACATTCCTTACTCTAGTTCCACAGTTTGCAACTCTTTATTCCTTTTGTCTCACACCTTCAGTCTTTTCATCTCTGGCCTTTGTCCAACCATCTGCCTAGCAAAGCCCCCCTCACCTCCATCGACCTATTATTTGCCATGCTTTGTCCTGCCCAATCTCTCTTCCAGCTTTATTTCCCCGTCTATTACAATCAGTCTGAAGAAGGGGCCCAATCTTAAATGTCACCTATCCATGTCCTCCAAAAGATGCTGCCTGACCCGTTGAGTTACTCCAGCACTCTCTTTTTTTTTATTACAATCTTTGCCCATTTGTTTATCATTGTAAGAACATTTTTATTAGAGATCTATTTTTATTATTGTGACAATTATCCAAATATTTCAAAGTTAAACCCAAAATAGAGCCCAGGTTCTTTCAGCTTTAAATGAAGCAAATGTTTAAAAAGTTTGAACTAAACTTCCTTTTCAAGAAGTGCAGTACCCAAATCAAATGTGAAGACCTAAAATTCTCAAACTGCATTCTCTTGAGCTATACCGCGTCATGTACACAGATTTGTGTGCCTGAGAGCTAAAAATCAAGTAAGCTATAACAAATTTATATGAACTTTGCTAAATAGAAAATTTCAACTTGCTTTTTTAATTTAACAGGGTTTTACGAACTGAGTGATGGAGCCTCCGGATCGCTTTCCAATTCCTCTAATTCAGTTTTCAGCGAGTGTTTATCCAGTTGTCACTCTAGCACCTGCTTCTGTGGCCCTCTGGACGCATCACTGAACATCACAGATGGACGGCCCAAGTCAACAGGTGAGTGGCCTGTGAACTGGACGTTAGGGTTGAAAGAAATTGTCGTTAATCAGAAGTGATAGGAGTAGAATTAGGCCATTTGGCCCATCAAGTCTACTCCGCCATTCAATCATGGCTGATCTATCTCTCCTGCCTAATCCCATTCTCCTGCCTTTTCCACATAACCTCTGACTAATCTAGTGATGTGATGGAGAGTTCAACAAAATAATGCACAAATGCCACCATGTCAAATAAATACTTGTTTTATTTCAGTATTTGAATGCTGGACGAGCAAAGAAGATGGGCACCTTTGTTCAGCTGGTCGATTTTGATCTGACAAATAGTGGAACATCTTCTTACCAATATGGTGATCTTGTTGTTGTATTATCTGTTGATCAGTTCATTACCTGTCGTTCTTTAATGTTTATTTTTAAACAGCATTAATGTTTATATTTATGTTTAATCTTTGCCACAGAAGGCTGTGGAGGCTAAGTCAGTATATATATTTAAGGCAGAGATGTAGATCAGCTGACGTCTAGAGCAGCGGATGCAATAGATGAGGTTGGAGGAGATGCAGGTGCACCTCTGTCGCACCTGGAACGACTGCTTAGGTCCTTGAATGGAGTCGAGGGGAGAGGTGAAGGGACAAGTGTTGCATCTCTTGCGGTTGCAAGGGAAAGTGCCCGGGGAGGGGGTGGTACGGGAGGGAAGGGAAGAATTGACAAGGGAGTTATGGAGGGAGCGGTCTTTGCGGAAGGCAGACATGGGGGGAGATGTGTTGTATGTGACGGCTGGTGGGGTGAAAGGTGAGGACTAGGGGGACTCTGCCCTTGTTGTGAGTGGGGGGATGGGGAGAGAGAGCAGTGTTGCGGGGTAAAGCAGAGACCCTGGTGCGAGCCTCATCTATGGTGGAGGAGGGGAACCCCCGTTCCCTGAAGAATGAGGACATTTCAGATGCCCTGGTGTGGAACGCCTCATCCTGGGAGCAGATGCGGCGGAGACGGAGGAATTGGGAGTAGGGGATGGGGTCCTTACAGGAAGCAGGGTGGGAAGAAGTGTAGTCCAGATAGCCATGGGAGTTAGTAGGTTTATAGTGGATGTCGGTCTGAAGTCTATCACCTGCGATGGAGATAGTGAGGTCAAGGAATGGTAGGGAAGTGTCGGAAATGGTCCAGGTGTATTTGAGTGCCGGATGGAAGTTGGTGGTCAAGTGGATGAAGTCAGTCAGTTGTGTGTGGGTGCAGGAGGTGGCACCAAAGCAGTCGTCGATGTAGCGGAGGTAGAGGTCGGGGATGGGGCTCTGGTACGTATTGAACAAGGATTGTACGACGTACCCGACAAAGAGGCAGGCGTAGCTGGGGCCCATGCATGTGCCCATAGCTACGCCTTGTATTTGGAGGAAATGGGAGGAGTCAAACGAGAAAGATTCTTGATTAGTACGGGTGTCACAGGTTATGTGGAGAAGGCAGGAGAATGGAGTTAGGAGGGAGAGGTACATCAGCCATGATTGAATGGCGGAGTAGACTTGATGGGCCCCAAATGGTCTAATTATGCTCTTATCACATGATGTTATGATCTTATTTTGTGCGACGAGAGGAGGGTGGGTGAATGCAAACTTGGATGAATTAACTTTTTAGTTTATAATTTTATACAGTTATGGTGGCGGGATGGAGACAATAATTTAGAATTGTTTCAACAATCCATCAACCAAATGCTTATTCGCAATGAAAAATACATAGATGCCACCATATCCAATAAATATTTGAGATTTATATTAGCAGCTGAATATTGGTGAGGCATAGAAGAAAAGTATTTTTGTCTAGCTTGTCCTTTTGAAGACTATCTTTGATTGGACCTTTAATGGCTTGGGCTTTTGATTGCAAGTCTCTGTCCAAGGTGAAACCAATCCCCTCAATGCTGGTTAATGGTAGGCAACTATAGACAATAGACTATATGTGCAGGAGTAGGCCATTCGGCCCTTCGAGCCAGCACCGCCATTCAATGTGATCATGGCTGATCATCCCCAATCAGTACCCCGTTCCTGCCTTCTCCCCATATCCCCTGACTCCGCTATTTTTAAGAGCCCTATCTAGCTCTCTCTTGAAAGCATCCAAAGAACCTGCCTCCACCACCCTCTGAGGCAGAGAATTCCACACTCGCCACTCTCTGTGAGGAAAAAGTGTTTCCTCGTCTCCGTTCTAAATGGCTTACTCCTTATTCTTAATCTGTGGCACCTGGTTCTGGACACCCCCAACATCGGGAACATGTTTCCTGCCTCTAGCTTGTCCAAGCCCTTAACAATGTTATATGTTTCAATGAGATACCCTCTCATCCTTCTAAACTCCAGAGTGTACAAGCCCAGCTGCTCCATTCTTTCAGCATATGATAGTCCCGCCATCCCGGGAATTAACCTTGTAAACCTACGCTGCACTCCCTCAATAGCAAGAATGTCCTTCCTCAAATTAGGGGACCAAAACTGCACACAATACTCCAGGTGTGGTCTCACTGGGGCTCTGTACAACTGCAGAAGGACCTCTTTGCTCCTATATTTGATTCCTCTTGGTATAAAGGCCAACATGCCATTCACTTTCTTCACTGCCTGCTGTACCTGCATGCTTACTTTCATAATTAATTTATATAATTATGCTAGGGTCTGGGGAAATCATTTTTGTCTCCGAAACACCTTGGGTTCAGAAAGAACACCTATTTGGTCTTGCTTATAATCTATCTAAATGTATTTGGAGTGCACCACATTATGTGGAATTAAAATCGCTCCCTGAAAACTTCCTAATGAAACTTTAGAACCATTGTAATAGGGGATGTAGATGCACGTTTTTAAAATAAGCTCTTTATAACTTGTGCAAAACTCAAAACGATGGAGAACTCGGCGCATCGGGCAGAATCTTTGGAGAGAAAGGATAGATGACGTTTTGGGTTGAGACCCTTCTTCAGACTGAAAAATAATCTGGAAGAGGGTCCCATCCCGAAACATTGTCCGTTCCCTCCACAGATGCTACCTCACCCACAGAGTTCTCCCAGCATTTTGTCTTTTGCTCAAGATTCTAGTATCTGCAGTCCCTTGTGTCTCTTTACAATTTGGTTTGTTTCTGAGAGTGGTATCAAAATATAATGATCATTCCAGATGTTATATTTTTGGAAGCATATGTGCTTATAATTTCAATGTAAGGGCTTGGGTTGAAGTCTTTCATTTCAAATCAATGATTCAGGGACTGCTACAATGCAAAGGCAGAAGAGTGGCTGTCACATTCACTGCCACGTAGTAATAGAGTGGATCTTGAGTTGGTTGATCAAGCTCGGACGAGATTGTTTCCGTTATTGTATTGCTAGCTATGACAATCTGGACTACCATTAGGTGTTCCATCTTAGACTAGACTAGTAAATCCCATGCATCTAAGCTAAGGAATTCTGAGTATTTCAAGTCCCATATTTTGGAAAGGAAGACAAGGAGCTTGGCTGGTACTCAAAGTTAGTGCTGAAATTATGCCTAGGCATAACTAGGAAGTATAGGCATATACTATGGCACTGTACCTCAAATGACATAAACCAGTCTATGTCCTTTGAGATAGATTATAAATATGATCTTGAAGAAGAAAAGTTAACCCCAGTGTCTTGCCAAACACTTATTCCTCAACATTACTTGGGGAAAAATGGATTCTCTTTAGCTATCACACTTTTCTAGAAGCTTACTGTACACTAGACTAAGTGGGACCCATTGGGTCCCTGTCACACAGGAGGCCTGGTCCCCCAACGCAATATTCCATCACTCACCCATAGCCCCCAACTGCACAGGCGCAGCTCATTTTCCTTCATCCATAGCACTCTCTCCCCCTCCTGCTCACCTCCTCCCTCTTCTTTTCCCTCTCCTCCTACCCTCCCCCAATTCCTCCCTCACCTCTCCTTTCCCCTACCCTCAGTCACTCCCTCCCTCCCTCCATCTCTCCCCTCCCTACTCCCTTCATCTCCCTCTATCCCCTCTCCACCCCCACTCTCCCTCCCCAGGATCTCGAGATTGCCGCTCCTCTCCCTTCTTGCATGCCCTGGAGGAGCATCAGCCGTCGGGTCCCTCAGAGCCAGGCCTCGGATCGGCCTGGAAGCACCAGCAGCTATGGTCACGCCAGCATGTGAGCGGGGAGGAGTGGGGTGTGGTGGGGGGGAGAGCTCGGAGAAAAGACGGGGGAAGAACCATGGAGGAGAGGGGGGTATCACGGTGGAGGGGGCAAGAGCTAGCGAGGGGGACCAGAGGGGTAGGGGCTGGAGCTGTGGGGCGTGACGATGGTGGTGCGTTTGGGACTCACAGCGGGAGCTGGACGCTCTCCTCCGCCAGGATCAGATTCACCGCTTTCCGTTTGGCGACATCGCCGCGCCGCTTCCGGTCCCTCCGAAAATTGTGCCTGGTTGGAGACCTCCGCCAGCCACCCACAGCTCCAGTAAAGATGCAGGAAGGGGCGGACCGTTCCGGGGAGTGACAGGAGAAGAGACCAATCCACGCGGCGCTGACTGGCATGAGAGGAGATTGATATGTGCACGTGCGGGTTTTACAATTTTTAAACCTCGCTAACCTTTACAATATACCACCGATTGTAACGAAACTTGTTGCACTCGCAGCACAGGAGAACGGAGAGTGAGCTGCTGAAAAATCGTAGCTCTATCGCGTATTGTTTTTGCACAAATAGAAAAACCGCGCAAACCGAAAGAGCCCAAGATCAGAGCTTTAGTTATGCATAGATTACGATATGCATGTTGCAACATTAATTTATTAACTGTAAAACACAGTGACACAGGATGTTAAACAGCCAAATTGTGAAAACAAATGACTTGCAAGTCAACAACATACTTTTTTTTACATGGTAAAAGTCCCAGGATGTTGTATGTATTCATTGAAAATGTAATAGTTGTTTCTTTGGATGGATGACCAAAAATGTTGGGAGCTGGCTTTTGAGGAGCATCTTGAAATACAAATATAAAGGAAGAGAGAGTCTGGTGTTTCCAGGGGATTTGGGAGCAAGGCTCTACCTTCTGTAAGACTGAGACATTGAAGTCAATTAATTGAGATGTTTGACTCCTGTTTTCTTATTTGCAGAGGATTTCATTGGCTGGAGGGATTATGGAGAGGGGCTGCTCGAATGCCAATATACTGGCGTTGTTCGACGTTCCTTCTCTGCACCCTATTCCAGTTCACTTGATGTAGTTTCCGACATTCATCCCAAGTATCAGTGTGACTTGGTTTCCAAAAACGGTAGTGATGTGTATCGGTACCCGAGCCCTCTGCATGCAGTCGCTGTACAAAGTCCAATCTTTTTCCATCCTGCAACCGGGAATGTTAAAGAGGAAGGGGAGAAGCCTCCGGGTGGTGTGAGTACTTCACCAGTGGCACTGGAGAGTGAATCTGTAAAAACTGAGCCCACTGTTCCAGCCCCCCAGGTCAGTTCTTGTCCAGTTGTGCACCCTTCTACAATGAAAAAGCTGGATAATTATATACTCGGCCTCCTTCAGAAGAAAATCCAGCCTCTTCGACCCAACAAACCAAGGACCAGCCTCAACACAGATCCTCTAAAGGGGATCTTGAGGCAAGGTAGTATCTGTGCCAAACAAACAGTGGTGCCTGTTAACACTGATTTAAAAGTGCTAAGAAACCTTCATACCCATTCTCCTGCAACCAATGGCTCTGAATGCAGTGTGGCATCACCACAAAGGCAACTTCCAGGCAGTGAAAATAAACAACAACAAAATAACACGCAGGAATCTAAAACAGAAGCGATAAGTAACCGAATAACAGTTCAGAATAGCGTTAATGAACTGCAGAGTGGTAGCTTGCCTCAGAAGAAGACCAATGTGGTGACCAATGGACTCACTAAATGTCCTGTGACTTTTGATTATCAAGAAGGGAATGGTGAGTGTGGCACATGCACCCCAAAAGATAATTCTCATCAGCACGTCACAGTGCATGAAGAGAATGCCGTGCAACCTCCTAAAGTGGCGTTTCCCAAAAGACCGTCAAGACCGTTGCTGGCTTCCGTTCCCGTGGAGGAAAGACCATCACTGGACAACAGGAGTGAAGCATCGTCTGCGCACAGTTTGGAGGGTACTGGGCAGTTGGTGAATGCCCATTTCATTCCAGCACAGCAGCAGCAGCAGCAGCAGCAAGCGATGAAATCCCGTAAAGGCACCAAAAATTTAAAGGTCAGCAAATTTAAGAGTTCAACGTTGAAGCCCAGGCTCCACTGTGAAGCGCCTCTTCCATCAAATGTTCAGAGCGTAAAACAAAAACCTAAAGCCGCTCCAAGAAAGTGTCATTTTTCTGACGACGTTGATCACGTGAAGCGGAATGCCAAGCGGCCTGTGTCCAGAGCGAAGAAGACCTTCTACACCATATCTGAGAACAATATTGTGGGTAGACAGACTGGGGCCAAATCCACCAAGTGTAGTGGGCAGGGAAGGGAAGCTGTCCTGGTCAAGCCCAGGTACAAACAAAGAATTGATTACCGAAAGTGGAGGACCACTGCCGAGATGACCCGTGAAGAAGCAATAAAACGCTTCAGAAGGCGCAACAGGAAAGAAGTGCCCTGTCCGCTGCCTGGTACGTACTTACAGAATGGTGGCCTCACTGCTCTGAAAGGAAGTGATTCAGAATATTCAGCTGAGTGCGAATCCTTGTTCCACTCCACTGTGGCGGACACCAGTGAGGATGAGCAGAGCAACTACACCACCAATTGTTTTGGAGATAGTGAGTCCAGTTTGAGTGAAGTTGATTTCGCCGGAGAATCCACTTCATCCAGTGACTCTGATGAAAGTGGTGCACTGGTCTGGCCACAGTTCACCCAGTCTCGACCTGCACAACCATCGACTGCTGAGTTAAAGAAGTCTCCACCAAAGGCCTTTGTCAAAATCAAAGCATCACACAATCTAAAGAAGAAGATCCTACGATTCAGATCGGGTTCACTGAAATTAATGACAACTGTATAAGAGAAGCGGAAATTTGTTGCTTAGGACTCCAAATGACACAGGATCTTATTTTGAATTGTACACTCTATGGAGTTTAAAGATTCAGTTGTCAGAAATAAGCATGTAAGTTTTGAACTCGGTATTCTGTGCATGATATTATTGTTCAATATTAGCTCCAAATTGTACACTGCTAATTGTATATACTACCTGTATATTAATACATTGTTTCATGCTTTAATAAATTGTTTTACCTTGAATCTTTAAACTGTTTTATAATTAACTGTACTTTTTCCCTTTACATTTTGCATAAAGCAAGTAAAGGTTTGAATTGATAAATTCAGTCTGAAACTGTAAATAATGTTTGAGGAACCAATAGTTGTTGCACAGAGGAAGGTAGAATATAAATAATCAAAACTGGTCTCTCCAATACCAATGCAGTATTCCGAAGATTAATTTAACCAGTAAGTAAAAAATTATGAAAAAGCCATAGAATAAACATAGGGCATCTAACTGTCCAAGTGTGCACTTTTCCCCCCCCATGTAATCTTGTCTAATCTTGTTGTTCTATCGAACTATAGAGTATTATAATGCAGGATTGAAGTATCTACTTCCTTAATGTGGAACCTGGAATACTCAAAATTCCTGAGTTCAGATGCATATGCATTGTTAATCATTCTTGCTCTAATTGAGCACCCCGATGTTTTGCTGCATTCAACTTGTATTCCTGAACTTTTCAGCAAATTATTTAAAATCCTCTTATTTTCTGGAAGTTGTGTTTCAGTTGCCCATTTTAAAATGCCTCTGATATTTGCACCATCAAATGCGGAGTTGGATTAGTTTGGGCTGACTCTCATCGAGTGCAATAGCGAAAGTTGGCCTTGGGGAAATTAGCTTCAGCAATCCAATGTGCACATGGACTGGATTAATTGGATTCCCATTTCTGATCACCGTGTTTCTGCCTGTTGTGAAGCTAGTTGTGGATTAATAGTTGATGAACGCAAACTAAACCTGAGCAGTTGGTATTCATCAAAATACAACAAATAAATGTTTTTAAGGGTTAACATATGGACAGTTTAAAATATGAATCTTATTTGTTACTGTGTTTTAAAAGTAAGGGTGATGTATTTGTGATGGAAATCTGTAAGAGTGCATAAGCCAGTCTAATGCTTAAAGGAAGCTTTGTATTATATTTTCAGTAAGACTTTGAAGCCAGGTTCTCTCTATCCCCTGAACTGGATGTGAAGAAGATCCAGTGAAGAGGATCATTAGGTCTCTCTTGACCATTTATCCTTCATCTGGACACTTTAATTCCTTGGGAACTGCCTGCTAGCAAGTTGGTTGTAACATTTTCTATATTATAGTGCTTATGTTGCACAGGATGTCCTGTGGTCATGAAATGTTTCATAAATTCCATTTCCTTTTTGTAAAATGGTTTCAAGGTGTACTTGAAATTGATCTGGACCTCCTGTCTTCTGTTTACCAGAGAGGAGAAAACCATGTGGTCCCTCAAATCTGCTCTGTCATTTGAATAAAATCATAACTGGTCTTCTATCTCAAGTTCATGTTTCTGTGTTCCCTGATGTCCTGTCAATCACGTTGGATATATCCTGGATATATTCTCTATTTGGGGAGATAAGTACTTCTCATCAGCGGGTCGTTTGTATGCGTGTGTTCTGATTCCACTTGCTTCATACCAAGTAGGTACGAATGCTAACAGTATTTATACATAACCACATCTATATTACACACAAAGCATTGGATTCACCTTTACAGTCCACTCTGAAATGGAATAGCAATAGAGAATACAGCAAATTGGGGACATTAAGCCTAATTTCTACTTTACTCACGACACACAAGGAATTGCAGATGCTGGAATTTTGAGCAAATCATAGTGCAACTCAAAGGGTCAGGCATCATTTGTGGAAGGAATGGACCCTTCTTCAGAACTCCAATGTTTCCTCCTGGCCAGGCCGGCTACCGTTGCTAATCGTTCCACCTCGAGAACCACCATCGTCACTGTCACAGATAATGGAATATAAATGTGAATTTAATGGAAGCCTTGCAATGCGCACACATTTCATCACGATCTTAGTTCTAAACATACCAAATGTTGATTGGTTGAAATGCTTTGCTACCTAAAGATTTCCATAAAACCAGTGGAGAATGTTGTATAGTGCTAGATAAAATTAAGGCTGTTTTATTCACTGGCTCCATCTTTCCCCTTGGTATATTTCAAATAAGAACTGGAGCAATAGTAAGGTATTTGATCTGGAGTTTTGTTCCGGGCACACCTGTCATTGTTTAAGCTCCCCTGATAACACCATCCTATTCTGTTCCTGCCTCAGCTGATTTGATGCTGCATTTATCATCTTTGTAACTCTGTCCTATACAATTTGAGGCACATGTGCATCGCCTTCCCTCTTTTTCATGAGTGCAAGGCCATTCATCTACTCTGTTCTTTGGATGACTTACACCATGGTTAAATGATAATTAAAACATCTTTTTTTTTCAGTTTCTCCCTTGCCTTTTTTCTTCCCTTTCTCTCTAATCTTCTCTAGCACTGTAACACTCTGAAATATCTGTACTCCCGTTCCAGCCCCTGGAAAATGGCTGTATAGTGCATGACTAAGCCTTCTACTGCCAAGGCCCTAAGTTCTGGAGATGGAATTTTGAACAGATTACCACAGAACAGGCCCTTCGGCCCACAATGTCTGTGCCGAACATGATGCCAAGTTAAATTTATTTCATCTGCCTGCACGTAATCCATATCCCTTAATTCTCTGCATGACCATGTGTGTTCTAAATTTCTTTGGATCTGTGCTTCCAAGACATTCCTCAAAACTTATCATGTTGATCATCTGTCCCATTATCTCTCATTTGGCTCTTCAGTGTTCTTTGTTTGACAGTACTGGTGAATTGTGACATTTTTGTGTATTGAAGGTCTTGCACGAGGAATCTGTTGCCCTTCAACTTTTTTTACATTCTACAAATGATGAATGTTTTGCAACAGATTTTGTTTGGGAGATTGATCTGATGTGAAAGGGTAATGCTGTTTAGAATCAGCAGTCATTATCGATCCAGCAATAATTTAAAATCTGCCTTTTTTCCGCCTTCCATCACAGTGAGGAATGTGGAGGAGTCACTGTGGTGGATGTTTATGTTAAAATGTATATTGCGTGTTCCGTTGCTTTTTATTTGTATGACTGACTTAGCAAATTCAATTCCTAGTATGTTGCAAAACATACTTGGCTAATAAAGTATTACTATACTAAGTGGGACCCGTTGGGTCCCTGTCGCACTGGAGGCCTGGTCCCCTAATGCAACCCGTTCCCCAACAAAATATTCCACCACTCACCCGTTCCCCCAACGCAAACCATTCCCCAACGCAATATTCCACCACTCACCCATCGTCCCCAACTGCGCAGGCGCGACTCATTTCCCCTCATCCCTTTGCACTCGCTCCCCTCCTCTTCATCCTCCCTCTTCTTTCCCCTCTCCTCCTCCCCTTCCCAATCCCTCCCTCTCCTTTCCCCTACTCTCAGTCACTCCCTCCCTCCATAACTCCTCTCTCCTCCCTACTTCCCTTCTATCCCCCACTCCTCACCTCCCTCTATCCCTCCCACTATCCCTCCTCACCTCCCTCACTGCCCTCCTCTTCCTCTATTCCTCACACAATTCCCCCCTCCTCTCCCTCTATTCCCCCTCTTCCCCCACTCTCGCTCTTCACCTTCCCAGGATCTCTCGGTTGCCGCTCCTTTCCCCCGGAGCAGCGGTGGCTCCGGCTGTGGCCCGCGGCGGCTCCGGCGGTCTCTTCCGGCCAACTGGCTGTGTGGCTGTGGCCATGCATCGCTGGGCGAGGTGGGTGAATGACAGGACAGGAGACCAATCTGCATGCCGGTCACTGACAGGAGAAGAAACCAATCTGCGCATGCGCGGATTTTAAGATTTTCAAACCTTAATAACTTTGAAACTATAACATCGATTGGAACAAAACTTGGTGGCACTTGAGCACAGGAGAATGGTGAGTAAGGTGGCGAAAAATAGTAGTGCTATGTGTACCATTTTTGCGCAAAGAGAAAATACTGCAAACCGGAAAAGCACAACAGCAGAGTTTTAGTTACTGTGGCTTGCAAAAGTATTCATACCCCTTGAACTTTTCCACATTTTGTCACGTTACAACCACAAACATAAATGTATTTTATTGGGATTTTATGTGATAGACCAACACAAAGTGGTGCATAATTGTGAAGTGGAAAGAAAATGATACATGGTTTTCAAATTTTTTTACAAATAAAAAACTGAAAAGTGTCGCGTGCAAAGGTATTCAGCCCCCTTTACTCTGATACCCCTAAATAAAATCCATTGCAAGTAATTGCCTTCAGAAGTCCCCTAATTAGTAAATAGAGTCCACTTGTATGTAATCTAATCTCAGTATAAATACAGCTGTTCTGTGAAGGCCTCAGAGGTTTGTTAGAGAACATTAGTGAACAAACTTAGTGAACAAACAGCATCATGAAGCCCAAGGAACACACCAGACAGGTCAGGGATAAAGTTGTGGAGAAGTTTAAAGCAGGGTTAGGTTATAAACAAATATCCCAAGCTTTGAACATCTTACGGAGCACTGTTCAATCCATCATCCGAAAATGGAAAGAGTATGGCACAACTGCAAACCTACCAAGACATGGCCGTCCACCTAAACTGACAGGCCGGGCAAGGAGAGCATTGATCAGAGAAGCAGCCAAGAGGCCCACAGTAACTCTGGAGGAGCTGCAGAGATCCACAGGTCAGGTGGGAGAATCTGTCCACAGGACAACTATTAGTCGTGCACTCCACAAATCAGGCCTTTATGGAAGAGTGGCAAGAAGAAAGCCATTGTTGAAAAAAAGCCATAAGAAGTCCCGTTTGCAGTTTGCCACAAGCCATGTAGGGGACACAGCAAACATGTGGAGGAAGGTGCTCTGGTCAGATGAGACCAAAATTGAAGTTTTTAGCCTAAATGCAAACCGCTATGTGTGGCGGAAAACTAACACTGCGCGTCACCCTGAATACACCATCCCCACTGTGAAACATGGTGGTGGCAGCATCATGCTGTGGGGATGCTTTTCTTCAGCAGGGACAGAGAAGCTGGTCAGAGTTGATGGGAAGATGGATGGAGCCAAATACAGGGCAATCTTGGATGAAAACCTGTTAGAGTCTGCAAAAGACTTGAGACTGGGGCGGAGGTTCACCTTCCAGCAGGACAACGACCCTAAACATATAGCCAGAGCCACAATGGAAAGGTTAAGATCAAAGCATATTCGTGTTAGAATGGCCCAGTCAAAGTCCAGACCTAAATCCAATTGAGGATCTCTGGTAAGACTTGAAAATTGCTGTTCACAGACGCTCTCCATCCAATCTGACTGAGCTTGAGCTATTTTGCAAAGAAGAATGGGCAAAAATTTCAGTCTCTAGATGTGCAAAGCTGGTAGAGACATACCCCAAAAGACTTGCAGTTGTAATTGCAGCGAAAGGTGGTTCTACAAAGTATTGACTCAGGGGGGCTGAATACTTTTGCACGCGACACTTTTCAATTTTTTATTTGTAAAAAAATTTGATAGCCATGTATCATTTTCCTTCCACTTCACAATTATGCACCACTTTGTGTTGGTCTATCACATAAAATCCCAATTAAATACATTTACGTTTGTGATTGTAACGTGACAAAATGTGGAAAAGTTCAAGGGGTATGAAAACTTTTGCAAACCACTTTATGTATAGATAGATAGAAGATAGATAGATTGTGATTGATTGTGAGAATGCGATCAAGTAGTTTTAGATGCAGAATATGGAATCTTGAGCAAAATGCAAAGTCCTGGAGGAACTCAACAGGTTAGGCAGCATCAGTGGTAGAAATGAACAGCCGATGTTTTGGGTTGGGACCCTTCATCAGTGATAATAATAGGGACACAGCTGACATTGGAGGTGGAGGTGGGGGGGGGGGGCGGAACAAATCCTGTGAAGTGATAGGTAGATACAGGTGAGGGGGGTAGTAGGGTGGGGTAAGTGACAAAGACTGGAGGTGAAAGGGAGACAGAGGTGTCGGATAAGGAAAGAAGATGAGTAAAATGTCATGCCAGTGGGAGGGATTTAAGTGGAAGGGAGAGGAGAGGGGAATAAAAATGAAAATGACAGACTCTGGGATGGTAAGTGAATGCACAAAAGTGCTATTAGGAAGGTCCACACTGGTGGGAGGGGGGGGGGAACGACATGGGAAAGAGAGAGGGGGTAGTGGGGGTACTACTTGAAATTGGAGAATGCAATGTTCTTACCTTTGGATTGTATACATTTATCCTCTATTGATTCACTCATCACCTCCTGCAGACCCAGTCTGGCACCCACATCCTTTTGGTGAGAGATTATCACTTGCAAATCTTCCAACCTCGTCCACTACATTTGGTGCACTCGTCGTGGTCTCCTTTACATCACGAGACCAAGTGTAGATTGGGCGACCATTTCACGGGACACTTGCTCTTTGATCGCCAGGGCCTGCTGTTGCATCTACGTCAGCTCTGCCAATGCAGCTGCCACCAAACCACTTCCTGTTCAAAATGGTGGGGCATTTATTCTTCAGCTAAGAGAGGACAGCAGTCAGTCCGAAGGAGGGCCTCGACCTGAAATGTCACCTATTGATTCACTCCACAGATGCTCCCTGTCACTCCAGGACTTCGTGTTTTACTCAAGATTTCAGCATCTACACTTGCGTTCCAGTAAATAATCGGGACGGGATTTCCTGCCCATGTTTGACTTTATGCTATGATATTTCATGGAGCGTGGAGTGAACATTGAGGACCCTTAAAGGCTACACCCTCCTATTTATATATCAGTGTCACTACTATGGTCTGTGCTGCTGGAGGGACCTAATAGATTGGGGACTTTGATGGATAAGTCCAGAATGTTATTTGTAATGTATGATTCTGATGGACAATGGTAGGACAGTTGCTGGACGAATCTATGGGATTGTTTTCACAATTTCGGGACTGGTCCACAGAGACACAAGAGACTGCATATGCTAATATTTTGAGCAAACTTAGTGGGTCAGGCAGCATGTGTGGAGGGAAGCGGACAGATAAAGTTTTGTGTTGGACCTTTCTTCAAACTGATGGAGGAGGGAAGAGAGCTGTAAAAGAGAGGTACGTGGGGTAAAGCCTGGCAAGTGATGAGTGGCTACAATTGGAGGGGGAGGGGGATTGATTGGCAGATGGGTGGAGTAAATGACAAAGGTCAGAGGTTAAAAGAGGACAAAAGTTTGTAAGATAGGAAGAGGAGTGAAGTGTAAATTTGGAAGGGGACAGAGGGAGGGGAAAGAGGGGGGAACTGCAGGACACAGGAGACATGGGTGAGGGCTCCATCTACAACAGCAAGGGGAAAATAGTACTCACTGTGGAAAGAGTACATCTTGGATGTCCGAGAGTGGAGAGCCTCATTTTGGGAGTAGATGCGGTGGAGTCCGAGACATTGAGAGTAGGGAATGGTGTTCTTGCAAGCAGCAGGGTGGGCGGAAGTGTAATCAAAGTAGCCATGGGAGTCGGTGGGTTTGTAGTAGATGTCAGTGGATAGTCTGTCCCCTGTGAAGTTTGTGAGGAGAACTTAGTGTTGGGTTGGGAGAGACCTTTCCTTGTATGAATAAGGTTCCCTGACCAATGCCAAATGCCTCTCTCACTTTATTCTTTCTGTGATGATTGCACCAATGATAAACTGAATGACTTGCTCTAACAGTACAGAAGCGAACAGATGCAGGCTTGTCAGAAATTATTATTTTTTATTAACTTCAGCAGAAAAGTTTATTTTTTGGCATTTATTTTGCTATTTGTTTACTTACTGGATTATGTAAAATTAAGGATGAGGGAGCAGATATATTTTTTTAAATACACACGTCAACCTTGCAATCCTAAAACTTTGTAGGATTCATGCCTGTAGCATTGGGTGGAGTACCCTCAATTCTTGTTGGTGAAGCTGTCATCCTCCATACCAAGGACAGCTACCTTCGGGAGTGCTACTTGCAAGGTCAGTTTGGTTTATCACATGGGGCTTCAGGTCAACACTTATCCAGTTGTAGCTCACTGTGTACAGGGAGACAACATCACTGTGAGATTCAGAGGGAAGTACACCAACTCACTTGAGACATATGCAGTGCTGGAGGAGCTCAGTGGGTCAGGCAGCATCTGTGAACGAAATGGACAGACAATGTTACAGGTGGGGATCCTTCTTGAGAATCAGAAGCAGGGTCCTAACCTGTAACATCGTCTGTCCATTCCCTCTGCAGATGTTGCCTGATCTGTTGAGATCCTTCAACGCTTCACATTTTGCTCAAGATTCCAAATGTGAACCATATGCTCAAGGATTAACAACCATCATTGTTAACTTCATCCTGGACCTTTATTTGTTTTTTTTCTGCCATGCTTTTGCCAGTACAATAAGGGAAGAGGATTATAATATCAGGAAGGAAAGCCTTGCTATTTCCCTCAGCTTATTATAAGGATATGGAGATAAGTGAAACACCACAGCTGATTTCAACAGAACTTAGCATAGAACTGGAATGAAGGGTGGAGCATTTCAATCAGTTCCATACAGTACCTTGTGGGAAAGCTGGCTTTTGTCACCAACATATTAAAGCTATCTGCTACATTTCAAAGGGTATTTCTCATGGGCTTCTGTCCCCATTTTGAATAGTTTGTTGGTTTATTTATTGTTACATGTACAGAGATATAGTGAAAAGCTTGATCTGAATACTACATCAGTCTAATCATACCATACGTGAGTACAATAGACCCTTTTCTGGAACTGCACACAGAGTTCCCGCATTCTGTCACCATCTTGCCACTTCCAAGTCTCTCAAAATCAGATACACAAAAATGCCTATTTTTCACCTCTCTCACTGGCAGCACTGGATCGATGCAGTAAGCATTGGCCTGGCCCAGTGTGATGACCATTGGCTCTGTGCAGCTGCCGCAGGCTGTGATCGGACCCCTCACTCATCCAACTGTTGTAGGGCCTCCCATGCCCCCTCCACCAACACCACCACCAACCATGCCATCCATCGCCTCCAACAGCCACCCCTCTGCTTACCTGCGCCGAGGTCCCGGACCCATCATGGAACTTCAGCGCCATTTCCGAGGGAGCGGGAGGTGAGTTCACCGACTGTTCACAGCCTGTTCATCTTTCACTGCTGCTGATAATATTGGGCATTTTAAGTGCCTGACAAAATGGAGGATTTCTGCCTTTGCAAAACCTGCTTGGCATCTTTTTGCAAAGGCTGCAAAGACCATGAGGATCATGGCTCCAGAATGTCTGTGGCCTGGGAGTAAGTTGAGTACAGGGTGATGTCCAGATGTCCTTTCATTGATAATATGTATGAGGGTTTTGCAGAATGAGCTGGGTCCTGCTGCAAATGCATGATCAGAATTGGTTGGGAAATGATGGGTTATAATACTATTGTTAACAATATTGCAGGGTCTTTGCACTGCTATTTGTGATTGGTCAAGGAGAGGGGCCTTGCCCAAATTGTTTACATTACCTGGTAAAATGTTCCTTTACTTAAGGGAACTGTTTTCCATTAAGAGCTTTCTGTAGAAACAATGTTATGGGATATTCTGTGATTGGGTTAGGGAACTGTCAATTAATGTATTGTATGATCTTTATTTATGATTGGCTTGTAGAGGTTGCCCCTTCCATGTATTTCGCACCAAGGGTCCGATATAGTATATAAGAGGGGAGAGCACATGAGTCTGTGTCAATCTTCTGGGGTAGCACTTGGGACCATGCTGACCATCTGGAGGTGTCTATTTGCATGAGGCTGAAGGGCTTGGACGAGTAGAGACAAAGATCTGACCTGCGGTGTTGGTTAGTTAGTGTGTTTGTGTTCAGAAAATAAAGATAGTTATCCAGTGCTTGACTCAGTGTTTTACTGAACCGGACTAACGGGGTGAGATTAGGACAGGAATTACACTGCCATCTTAGAATCATCAAAGTCAGTGGAAATAAAATTTGGTGAGGTGAAATCGACATTTATCAGTAATAAACTATCTCCTACCTAATCCAATTATTAAAGCGCAGGCAGGGAAAAAAACAAGAAAATTCTCTTCAGTGTGGTATCACAACACAGACAAACAGTACTTTATTTGTGTGAACATTCATTCAGGGTAATTCCTTTCAATGTTTTCTCATTGGGAGGGCAATTGTTCTTCAGTGTCAAGTTACCCAAATTTTATTTTGATCTTACCACAGGTTTTTTTTTTCAATGGTATAATTGGTAGACAAAGCACAGAAGGCAGCCCTCATTATCTTTCACAATGAAAGATTGAAGATGGCTGATTGACCTGAAAGCAGTTCAGCTGTTTTGAGTTGAAGCGGTTTCTGTGAGTGCATCAGCAGAAGGCTGCCCCAAAAGGTCAATGATGTGGTCAGCTTGTGGCCAGGTGGACAAACTTAATACCTGAACAACTGTTCTGGGGCTGTGCTAAGCTGCTGCTCATTCCCTGAAGGAATCCCTGTCAGGGATTTGATTCGAAAAGACCTGCAGTAAAAACATTGTGCAGATCACCATCGACATGCCTGTGGGACTCAAATTAAATATGCTGGTTTTATAGGTAAGGTGTTGCTTAGCTATTAAATAATTACTTGCCATAAAGTTCAATGGAGCTTTATTTTTGCAGAGTTCTGAAAACTGCAAAACGTCATATTTGCATCATGCATCTTTGGAATATCTTGTCATGAATGTTGTATTCTGTTAGTAAAATGTTGACTGGTTGCAACATGAAAGTGATCACAATGTGATTGATCATGAAAATCATAAAAATTCAACTGTCTCAATGTGACTTATTTAAAAGAAAGTTTGCTTTCTATACCTGACCAAGCAATGTGGTTGAATCTTATTGGGTATTTCCAAACGGATATATCTAATCCCTCTGCAGGTTATGCACCATATGTTTCCCTTCCCTTAGCTTTGCTGGATTTAAAAAGTCTTGGACACTGTAATAGAATTACTTGAACCATGGTTTGGCTGCATTTAGAGTATTGTGTACAATTCTGGTCACCCCATCACAATGAGGATGTGGAGACGTTGGAGAGGGTGCAGCAGAGATTTACCAGAATGTTGCCTGGATTAGTTGTAAGAGGTGGTCAAACATGGGTTGGTTTCTCTGGAATGTCAGAGGTTGAGGGGAGACTTGGTAGAAGTATATAAAAATATGAGAGGCATATATAGGGTTGACAGTCAGAACCTTTTTCCTGGGTGGAAATAGAAGGCGATGTTAAAAGCAGAAGGCAGATTTATTTTTACACAGAGGTGGGTGCCAGGGTGGTGGTGGAGGCAGATGTGATAATGATGTTTAAGAGATTTTTAGATAGGCGCATGGATATGGATCACAAGCAGGCGGTGGAGATGAACGTGGCATAATGTTTGGCGTAAACATTGTGGGCTGATGGGCCTGCTCTTGTGCTGCACAGTAAGTTGTTCTTTTTCCATGTGTATTGTGGTTGTTCAAAGGCTTTAAGGAGTCAAGAGTATGTCCTGGACTTTTCAGCAGTACCTATATTCTGTGATTGAATTTAAATAAGAATAGTGTAGTTTGAGATGAGGATATCAACACAGTTCATGTTAAGTTACCTGCGGACCAAAAAAAAGCCAAGTGCTGGAAGCACTCAGCAGGTTGGTCAGTTTCTATGGACAGAAACTGAGTTAGGTGCCCCGAGGTAGAGGTATATTTGGGATTCTATTATTATTTTATGATGAGGGAGAAATGTCGGCAGGGTGACCGTTGATGAACTCTTTGAAAGAGCAAACATTGAGGCAAGCCCTATAGTATCCCTCATTGTTAAAGAGTTTGCCAAGTCTCACTATCTTGACTCAACCATTTAGATTAAGATTGGTATGGAAATAAACTTGGGGGAAAGCTCAGTACCTACCCCCTTAGAACAGATGTGAGAAAAGTTCCTGCTCATTTAACCTTGAGTTTTTAAGTTTTACAATTTATGATTTGCACAGCTCAAGCAACTAAAAATATGGAACTTTGCACAAATATTGCATGCTAATCAATGCTTTAGAAATTGGAACTTATTTCCAACCTGCAGTGGTGGAGATGGTGTAGATGTAATTTAAGTCTTTCAGGCTATGGCAACACAACATGCAAGTAACTAATTTGATTTTTTGGAAGATTACTGAACGGGGAATAATGATGTAGCTTTAAAGGCAAGTTAGAGGTTGTATTTGAATGGCATGATATTTTTAGAACAAAGTGGGTACCTTTAGAACAAAGCTTGTACATTTTTAAAGTAATTACACTGGAAACTTAATAGTATTTTCAAGGACCTTCAGAAAACTTGAACACTAGATATTTCATCTAGACTGGAAACTTAATAGTATTTTCAAGGACCTTCAGAAAACTTGAACACTAGATATTTCATCTAGACTTCGTAGGTCTTTTGTTTCCAGCATTAATGCAATTGGTTTCTGACGATATTTAGGGAGAACAACTTAATCAAAACTTTGTGCAAAAATTAATAACACTTCGAGTGGGTGTTGAGAAAGAATGTTTTGATTGTAGATCCATAAAGACGTAAGATTTTGGATTGTGAGTGTACCTTCTGTATTCTGCTTAAATGTGGTTCAATATGGAAATTGGAAGGTTGCTATCTGAGATGTTTTGACTCTCCAAATGCTCTGATATAATATCTCAGTGACTTAATTGTTATTCAAGTATGCTCACCAGCATGCAATTCATGTACTTGGCTCAAAGTTGCAAACTCAACTTTTCCACTGAAATCACTCTTAATGGTGTGTAAAGTTTTAAATTATAGCCAAATAAATTCTCTGGCATTGAACATTTGTGGGATCAGATTCTCATTGCTTCAGGTTTTAATAATAAAAAAGTCAAATTTGCTTTATTTTTGGCTCTTTTCACTGAAAGTTCCATACCACATAATTCTTATATTGCCTCTCCCTGCCTGCCTGCATCTGCTCTATTTTCCCCCATTTTACTTGCTTTTCCTGAATTGGCATTGAATTCACTATTGTGGCTGTTGCTTGCTCTGACTCTACAAAACTGATTCATCTTTCTTCCATCTAACTGGTTACCAGGATGTACCATTGCTTTTCCTATTCAGAGAAGCAGAATATAGTGTCTCCTTGTCTCTTGTTAACTGTAGGTACCAATATTAACATGCAGAAAATTTGTGAACTTATTAGAAGCAGCAGGATTTCCAGGAATGGTTCAATACAGTTTCTTCCTTGCCTTTATTATCTCACAGCTCAATTGGGTTCTGTGGTTGATTAGGACCTATGAAGTTATGTAATGGACTCTCAATTGACTGCTGATGCTGGAATCTAGAACAATTTAAAAAAACTGCTGGAGGAACAGTAGGTCAGGCAGCATCTGTAGAAGGAAATAGATGGATGATATTTCGGGTTGGGACACTTCCTGAGATTGATTCTCAATCAGACTGAATACGAGTCCTAACTGGTAAATGTCACCTGACCATTTCCTTCCACAGATGCTGCCTGACCCACTGACTTTCACACAAGTTACACATTCCTAGAAAGTGAATGTTCTGATTTGGATGATATAAATGTTGGTGACAAAGATTTTATTGCCAAGTTATACTGCCTGTAAATAAATATGTGTGCATCTCCAAAGGAGAGATTTAATTTTAACTCGCATCTATTTACATGTTGAGTCTCTAAACTTTTTTGTCTAAACTGAATGTCCCTGAAACTTGTTACATTGAGAAGTATGCTATGTGAATCTGCTATCTAATTGAATCACCACCATATACCAATTTGGAGAAGGTATCACATTCCATGGTTAAAGATGGTTACAAGTGTTTACCAAACTCAATAGGTTTCAAAAGATAACTTTAAAAAAGAAAATAATCATCTTGCATTGACTTTCCACACTCTTTTTGGTTTTGTTATTTCTGAGTTTTTAAATGTTTTTTAAACATTGCTATCTGACTGTAAGGTTATTTAATATTGCATTGGAACTTCATATGCACAAACATCTGCACAAATATAGCATCCCTAAGTTGAGAACTAATTGCAATGTAATGCTTAACTTGGAGTGTTCTTTTAAGCAGTGTTTTTGAGTCACTCAACCAACAAGGTGCCCCGCTACTGGCAATGCCCAGTGGAAATGGTGTATTCTTCACTTTCCCAATCATTCAGTCACTTCCCAAGAGCTTCATTGTGATATGTGTAAAAAAAAATATTAAAAAAAATTACATTTTTTCTCTTGATTCTTGAATTGGTGCTTTCCTAGTTTCATGATGTGGGGAATACATTGGAATATTCAAGTACTTTATATTTTTCCCTCACCTTCACCCTACTCCAGTTCAGAACTTGAAGCAATCTTGTTGGAGACCTTTAAACAACCAAAGTCTGCTGTGATGCAATTTCAGAAACCTTGAACACTAGACTAAGTGGGACCCGTTGGGTCCCATTCTCACATGGGAGGCCTGGTCCCCCAACGCAATAATTTCGCCACTCACCCATAGCCCCCAACTGCGCAGGCGCGGCTGACAGGTTCCCGTTGTGACACTCCTGATCCCCCCTCCTCCCCTCACCCCCCCACTCTGCCCCTTGCCATTCCCCCCCCCACGCATCACTCCATCCCCCCCCCATCCACTCTCCAGTGGCACAGTCATTCCCGCCCATTGGGTTCCCATTGTGACGTAGAACACGCTGACATTACTGCGCAGGCACAGTTGTCTCTTGTTGCATTTTGCAGCCGGGGAGGGGGACGGCTTCAGGCGGGGGCTGTCGGGGGAGCGTACTGAAGCCTGGGGAGGGGCACGGCTTCAGGCGGGGGCTGTCAGGGGACGGTGAGGGAGGGGACAGCGTCCTGCAGCCGGGGGAGGGGGACGGCTTCAGGCGGGAACCGGTGGGGAGCATCCTGCAGCTGGGGATGGGGACGACTTCAGGCGTGGACCAGTGGGAGGGGGGGGGGGAGCGTCCTGCAGCTGGGGATGGGACAGGATGGCTTCAGGCAGGGGTCGGTGGAGGTGAGCGTTCTGCACATACTCCATCCCACCTCAAACCCCACCCCCCCCTCATCCACTCTTAGCGTCTCTCTGGCGGCGCAGCCATTCCCGACCATTGGGACATAGAACACGCAGGTATTACTGCGCAGGCGCAGCAGACGGGCGCGGCAAGTGGAAAAGGGATATATTTCAGCTTAAAATGTGAATAACTAAAAATATAACAACAATTTAAATGTTAAAGATGAGATTTATACAGTCCATTCTTTCTTGTTGTGTCTCTTGTTGCATCCTGCAGCAGGCGGAGGGGGACTGCTTCAGGCGAGAGCTGTCGGGGGGCTGGAGGGGGGAGCGTCCTGCAGCCGGGGGAGGGCACGGCTTCAGGCGGGTGCTGTCGGGGCCGGTGGGGGTGGGAAGAGCATCCTACAGCCGGGGGATGGGGACGGCTTCAGGCGGGGCCTGTTGGGGGCCGGTGGGGAGAGGGGCAAGCATTGCCGTGGCCTACTGCTGCCTTGGCCTACCACTGCCGTGGCCTATCACTGTTGTGGTAACCGCTGCAGCTCCCCAAGGACGGCTTCAGGCGGGGGCCGGTGAGGGGGGGAACATCCTGCAGCCAGGGGAGGCGGAGAGCATCCTGCAGCTGGGGACGGGGATGGATTCGGGTGGGTGGCGGGGGAATGTCTTGTAGCCGGGGGAGGGGAAATGGCTTCAGGCGGGGGCTGTCATGTGCCAATGGGCGTGGGGGGAGAGCGTCCTGCAGCCGGTGGAGGGGTCGGCTTCAGGCAGGGGCTTCAGGCAGGGGCTGTCAGTGACTGGTGGGGGTGTCCTGCAGCCAGGGGAGGGGGATGGCTTCAGGCGGGGCCTGTCGTGGGCCGGTAGGGGGTGGGGAGCACTGCCATGGCCTAACCCTGCCACTGCCTACCGCGGGCATGACCTAACGCTGCCGTGGCCTACCACTGTGGTGGGTGGGTGTGTGGCGGGTGGGTGTGTGGCGGGTGGGTGTGGGGCTGGAGGGTTAAGTAATGGGTGGGGTGCGGGGGGGGTGTGAGGGGAGGGGTGTGTGGTGGACAGAGGGTGTAGTGTGGGGAAGGGAGTGGGTGGTATGGGGAGGGGGTTGGTGTGGGGGAGGGGCTGTGTGAATGTGTGGAGAGGGGGGTGTGGGGTGATGAGGTTTGGTGTGGGGGAGGTCGTGTGGGGGATTTGGTGTGGGGGAGGGGCAGGGCTGCCAACTCTCACGCATTGAGCGTGAGACTCATGCATTTCGCCAAATTCTCACGCCCTCACGCTGATCACAAATTTCTCACGCTCTGTCGTAAGAAACTCATATCAACTGCATGGGCTGCGGGTGTTGGAGAGCAGGGGCTGAGGGAGGGATGGAAGTAGAAGCAGCGGCGGGGAGCCGGGGCTGGCGAATGTTTGCCAGGCTGATGAGTGTTTGCCGGGCTGGCGAGTCGCTCACTGCAGCTCCGGCCATGGAGCAACCTCAGTGCAAGAGTCCCGGGCCGTCGGAGGTGTCGGAAGCGTTGCGCCGCTGCCATGAGAGTTTCTGTTCCGAATTTGCCCTGGTGACCTGCATGGATCAGGCTGCTGCTCGGTGCATCCTAGAGGACAACCAGTGGCTGCTGGAAGTAGGTACCAAGCACTTGGTAGAAACAGTGGAAGATAGTGGCCTTCAAGTGGGGGTGATTGGAGAAAGCATCCTGCTTGCCTGCTAGATTTTCACTTACTGTAACTGCAGGAAAAATGTTCCCAATGTTGGGGGAGTTCAGAACCATGGGTGATAATTTAAGAATAAAGGGTAGGCCAGTTAGGACTGAGATGAGGACAAACTTTCTTCACCCAGAGAGTTGTGAATCTGTGGAATTCTCTGCCACAGAAGGCAGTGGAGGCCAATTCACTGGATGTTTTCAAGAGAGAGTTACATTTAGCTCTTGGGGCTAATGAAATCAAGTGATATGGGGGAAAAACAGGAAAGAGGTACTGATTTTAGATGAACAGCCATGATCATATTGAATGGCAGTGCTGGCTCGAAGGGCCGATGGCCTATTCCTGCATCTATTTTCTGTGTTTCTATGCTTGAGTATATGGTTTTGAAGCATTCATGCATGGTGGAGGTATAATGTAGTCATAGAGTGATACAGTGTGAAGACAGTCCCTTCGGCACAACTTGCCCACACCCACCAACATGTCCCAGCTACACTACCTGCCTTTGGTCCATATCCCTCCAAACCTGTCTGATCCATGTATCAGTCTAACTGTTTCTTAAATGTTGGGATAGTCCCTGCCTCAACTAGCTCCTCTGGCAGCTTACCCACCACCCTTTGTGTGGAAAAAGTTACCCCTTAAAAAGATACCTCTTTAAAAATACTTCAAAAAACATTGAAATCATACTTCTACAATTCACTAAAACTAGATTTTAATACATCAAATTTCAAAAAGACCCTACTGTGGGAGGGGGGTCATCCTCCTCCCACGCCCTCCCCCCATTCGGTTTCTCCACTCCCTCGCTGGATACCCCCAAGGCCAGTGTTCAGTGATCGCTCAGCCTCCCTACTTTCAAAAATGCTCCGTGGCCCCTGGTTCAGACAGAGAGCACTGCCAGATGTGAGCGGGGAGCTGAGGCCAGTCGTCCGTGATGTTTGGATCCATTGCTCAGTGCTTCGTGTTTCGGAGTTGGCCAATGGTATTGATTTGTAATTAGCCTGATTTGTAATTAGTTGAATATCCAGGGGGATCGTATAAGTCTAATATTAAAATGACATGCAAGGTGTCAGGCTGTCTGTCACAACATACAGCCCCGATAACCCATTATTTCCTTCAGTTATATATTGGGAAGGTAGCACTATTGTCATTTGCCACTCAACTATTATGTTTGTTTACCTGTGATGTGGGAGGGGAGAGGGGGATGTGGGTGGGAGGGGTGTGTGGGCTGTTGGCATGTGGGGGGAGGGGAGGGGAAGTTTGCGGGAGATAAGTGGGTATGTGTTTTCAGGGGGGAGGGGTGTGTGTGGTAGGGTGGGGAGAGGGTGTAGTGAGAAGGGGGTAGTGGGAGGGGGTGAGGGGAGGGGAGAGGGGTGGTGTGGGCGAGGGTGCGTGTGGGCGAGGAGGGTTGTGTGGGTGGGGAGGTATGGCTCCTGCACTCCCTGGTTGCCGGCCGCACTCACTCAGCGGCTGCCAGCTGCCCGCACTCACTCACTCAACGGTTCGGCGTAATGGGAGACACAGCACTCACTCCGCTCCTTCAGCTTTATTCTTCTCGCCACTGGTGATTGACAGCGGGTGCCGGAAGGGGCGTTTTTTACGATATTTTAACATTCATAACTTTTGTAATATTCCACCGATCGGAACAAAACTTGGAGCACAGGAAATGGCTAGTAAGGTGGCGAAAAATCGTCGGGCTAAAGTTGCAAGATGTATTGGTGAAGTTAAGAAGGCAAGTCTGCTTATGTTAGGTTTTTCATGATGTGGCAGGATTTGATCCTATTAAAGGTGATGCGCTGGGCAAGTGTTTTGGAATGCACTACCAGCGATGGCGGTGGAAGCAGATACTATATTGGTATTCATAATTTTAGGTAGTAACATGGACATGTCGGAAATGGAAGGATATGGATCATGTGCTGGCAGAGGAGATTAGTTTATCCTGGCACAGCTATTGTGGGCCAAAAGGCCTGCTCCTGTGCTGTACTGGTCTACATATATTATCTGACAATGTTACATATATGGTCTGTTTCTAATCTGGTAGATTTTTTCCCCCCAAAATTTATTGAAGATCTGGATGTAAATTCTCCAGCTGTCTTAATGCTTAATGTGTCTGTTTATCAGTCATCCAGGCCCCTGGCTACTAGTCCAGCTCACCATGTATCTCTTTTGGAACACTTTTTTTGTGTTGTTCTGCATCGCTGGTATAACTTACGTGCTTGGGAGAGTTTGGGGAGGGTATTCCAGTGCACAAGGATGTGGAGATCAAATCACAGTTGAAAGTTAAGTCAAGGAGGAATGTGCAAACGGCCAGAATTAGAGGCAAGCTGATATCTGGAAGGATTATGAGGTAGTGTCAAATTTATAGATAAAACAAACCATTGAAATGCCATTTCACCAGAATTGAAATGTAACTAGCAATTCTAAAGCAGTGGAAAATATTTTGATCCATAGCAGTTCATCAAGATCCAACTGCACTGGCAAAGTTTGATCTTAGTGTAATTATGCCAATGTAGTCATTGTTGTAATTTTACTTTCTATAATACAATCAAACTTTTTTTTACAATCAAATTTTTAAAGAAGTCTAGCTAACTTGCAGTCTGAAATAGCTAATTTTGTAAAAGTTGAGAGTAAGTACTGGTGTGTTTTAGTGTGATTTGTGGAACTCTGGAACTTGATGTATATTTTTAATGCAGCAACGCTATCATAGTACTGAAAAATAATAATTAGTTGGTGATTCACTGGATTGCAGTTTGGCCAGAAGATGCATTTTCAAGTCATTGTCCAGTCTACAGCACAAATGTTGTCTGACACCAACACAAGATTTGGTGTGAAATGTCTGCTGGTCCAGATACAATGTTCTAAAACATCCAATGCTGGTTGAAAAATAACCCCGTTTCTACTCCTCGTGAGATATCAACAGTTTGATAATGGATTATTACATGATATGAATTTTCATCATGAAAATATCTTTGAAACAAGTGATTTGCGCATGAAGATTCTGGGATATATTTAAATATGTACAGTAACTTTTCTAATGTACATTGGTTGTTTAGCATTGGGTTTGAAGGATCAGTTCCTCTGATAATATTCGTGCTTTAAATTGCCTTCCGAGGTAAAGGGATGTTGAATTGTTCTATAATTATCTAACCTTTTGAATTGCAGGAGATTTCACAGGAGAAAAGTTTGTACAAGGCATCACCTGATCGACTGACTTCCCAGACAACATTACAGCTTATATTGGTGATTCGAACTGTCTTTATTCTCACGGATACAAGTTTCAATGTGACTGGGTGTCAAATTGACCATTTCCTGATCTCCCAATGCCCATTACTCATAGGCTCCCTTTGAAGACGATGATCCAATTGTTTTCAATTTTTTGACTGCAATTTTAGAATTTGGCAGTAAACTGGCCTGAGCATATTCTAAGGGGACTGTAGTAACCTAATGAATAGTAAGGGCCAATGATTGTCCTCTTTATATTGTAACGTTTTTCACAGGGACAGATGTTGAAGTAAATTATAGCACTAATGACAATCTATCAGTAGGATGCTGTTGATGGATGTGATGCATAGATGACAGCTTTATGGGGTTTCAATCCCTGAGATATCTTTGTAGAATTCATTCACTTCTTGAGCTTTTAGCATATGTTTAGAATGTAGAACAATACAGTGCAGGAAAAAGCCTTTCAGCCCACAATATTTGTGCCAAATATGTTGCCCTATTAAACTAATCAAAGTCAATTTTATTTGTCACGTGCACCCAAAGGTGCCATGAAATGAATTTCCCTATTCCCTGTAATGATGCCCTATTAAACTAATCTCCTCTGCCTGCATGTGATCCATATCCCTCCAAACCCTTCATATCCATGTGTTGGTCAATAAAAACAGAAGCCACCATTGTATCTGCTTCCAGCAACTCCTCTTGTAGTAGGCACATTCTAGGCACCCACCAGCCTATGCATAAAAAGAAAACTTGCCATGCACATCTCCATTCTACTATGCCCTTCTCACCTTAAAGCAATGCCCTCTAATCTGTGACACTCCCACCCTGATGAAAAAACCCTATCTATGCCTCTCACAGTTTTATGTACTTCTATCAGGCCTTCCCTCAGTCTCCAATATTCCAGAGAAAACAACCCAAGTCTTTCCAGCCTCTCCTTGGAGCTAATATTTTCCAATCAAGGCAGCATAGGGGACGATCCGCCATGATCACAATGAATGGCTCGAAGGGCCGAATGGCCTCCTCCTGCACCTATTTTCTATGTTTCTATATGCATTGTGGTAAACCCCTTCTGTATCCTTTCCAAAAACCCTCGCATCCTTCCTGTAATGGAGATACCAGAACGACACGTGCGTTTGAGAATACTGATTAGATATCTTTGTAAATCAAAGAGAGAAATTAATTGGGGTTGCAACATTGATAACCTATTACACTGTTAACAGGCTTTAAAAGGATTACAATGAAGAACTTGTTGACATCAATTTTCAGTGAGGGTGGGGGGGGGGAACGGAAGTTATGTTCACTGGCATTTGCTTCTGTAAATGATCAGTACGGTCAGTGAACCTTTTCTGAATGGGCATGCTTAATGCTACAACATGCTGCCAAGAGTATATGTTCTGCAATTGGAAGAGGAAGGTCCTGCATGCACATTCAGCAACTTACAGTGCCCTCTATAATGTTTGGGACAAAGAACCATCATTTATTTATTTGCATCTGTACTCCACAATTTGAGCAGGCACAGTGGCGCAGCAGTAGAGTTGCTGCCTTACAGCAAAAATGCAGCGCCAGAGACCCGGGTTCGATCCCAACTACAGGTGCTGTCTGTATGGAGTTTGTACGTTCCCCCCGTGATCTGCATGGGTTTTCTCCGAGATCTTCGGTTTCGTTTCCACACTCCAAAGACGTACATGTTTGTAGGTTAATTGTCTTGATTAATTGATTAATTGGCTTGATAAATGTAAAAATTGTCCAGTATAAAATTGTCCAGTGCTAAGTGATGCTCTACCTAGAGCTTTTCAGCGTACTACATCTAGATCTAGAGATATGTAATAGATAAAAAATCACATGTGGTTAAAGTGCACAATGTCAAGATTTTATTCAAGGCCATTTTTATACATTTTGGTTTCACCATGTAGCAATTACTGCTGTGTTTATACATAGTTCCCCCCATTTCAGGGCACCATAATGTTTGGCATACATGGCTTCACAGGCGTTTGTAAATGCTCAGGTGTGTTTAATTGCCTCCGTAATGCAGGTGTAAGAGAGCTCTCAGCAATTAATCTTTCCTCCAGTCTTTCCTTCACCTTTGGAAACTTTTATTGCTGTTTATCAACATGAGGACCAAAGATGTGGCAATGAAAGTGAAAGAAGCTGTTATAAGACTGAGCAACGCGAAATAAAACTGTTGGAGACATCAGCCAAACATTAGGCTTACCCAAATCACTGTTTGGAACATCATTAAGAAGAAATAGAGCACTGGTGAGCTCACTAATCGCAAAGGGACTGGCAGACCTCCACAGCTGATGACAGGAAGAATTCTCTCTATAATAAAGAAACACCTGTCCGACAGATCAGAAACACTCCTCAGTAGTCAGGTGTGGATTTGTCCATGACCACTGTCTGCTGAAGACTTCATGGACAGAACTACAGAGGCTACACTGCAAGATGCAAAACACTGGTTAGCTGCAAAAATAGGATGGCCAGGTTACAGTTTGTCAAGCAGTACTTAAAAGAGCAACCACAGTTCTAGAAAAAGGTCTTGAGGATGGATGAGACAAAGATTAACCTATATCAGAGTGATGGCAAGAGCAAAGTATGGAGGAGAGAAGGAACTGCCCAAGATCCAAAGCATATCAAACCCATCTGTGAAACATGGTGGTGGGGGTGTTATGGCCTGGGCAAGTATGGCTGCTGAAGTTACTGGCTCACTTATCTTCATTGATGATACAACTGCTGATGGTACTAGTATAATGTATTCTGAAGTGTACAGACACATCCTATCTGCTCAAATTCAAACAAATGCCTCCAAACACATTGGCTGGCGGTTCATTCTACAGCAAAACAATGATCCTAAACATACTGCTAAAGCAACAAGAGTTTTTCAAAGCTAAAATATGGTCAATTCTTGAGTGGCCAAGTCAATCACCCGATCTGAACCCAATTGAGCATGCCTTTTATATGCTGAGGAGAAAACTGAAGGGGACTAACCGCCAAAACAAGCATAAGCTAAAGATGGCTGTAATACAGGCCTGGCAGACCATCACCAGAGAAGACACCCAGCAACTGGTGATGTCCATGAATTGCGGACTTCAAGCAGTCATTGCATGCAAAGGATATGCAACAAATTACTAAACGTGACTACTTTCATTTACATGACATTGCTGTGTCCCAAACATTATGGAGCCCTGAAATGGAGGGACTATGTATAAACACTACTGTAATTTCTACATGGTGAAACCAAAATGTATATAAATGGCCTTTATTAAAATCTGACAATGTGCACTTTAGGACATGTGATTTTTTTTTTCTATTACAAATCTCAAATTGTAGAGTAGAGAGGCAAATAAATAATGGGTCTTTGTCCCAAACATCATGGAGGGCACTGTATATACTTGGTCAATATTTCTTTTGCCATTTTCTCCTTGGATTTTGTTTAGCTGATTCCTTTAGCAATTCTGTATTTGCTGCCTTCATCATGGCACCAAATGCTAAGTAGATTACTGAGCATTTAGATTCAAAACCTTTTATGCACATTATTTCAGCCAAACAGAGAAGATAAATGATTTTGATTTATAGGGCTGACGGATTTGTGAAAAGCGGATTGCATCTTGCGTCAGGAACTCCATGAGAACTGAATTTCTCTTGGGACCTAATGATTTTTAACAGTAGGATCTGTTTGCCATTTCTTCTCAGTCGTGTGGCGATTGGACAGATGACTGTTATAACGAAATGCCTCTGATAAACGAGTGCAACCCAAGAGTGGGAAGGAGATGGGGGAAATTGGAAGTTCTGAGGAGTTGATCAGGAAGGACTGGGAGTGTGTGGGTTCTGATTGCTTGAGGGGGTGATCAATGTGGAGGAAAGGGTTTGGATGACTGCTGGTGTTGATTGGGTAACCAGTTAGCTTTGTTCAACAGAAGTCTTAAGCCACAGAATTCGGATATTAAGCATGCATCTTCATAATATTTTGTGACACGCCTACCGTTAGTTGATTGACAAATAGTAAAATCCCTCATGACCCAATTTATCCATTTGTTGATTTAAATTCTGCCAATAGACTGAACTTTGACATTGACCCAGTAGTTTGTTTTTATGCCATCTGAATCAAATTCAAATTAAATCATCCTTTTAAATGCCTCCAATCAAATTTTCCAGCTTATTACTACTTTCAATAGAGCAGCTGAAACAACGTCCTCGAGCTAGGCTGCTCATTTTGTTTGTTTTCAAGCTCGACAGGCATCCACGAGTTCAATTTTTTTCCCTTGTAAACATCAATTATCTGTAGAAAAATTACAATTGCAGTAGTTCTAATCCACCATGGAACAGAAATGGGGATGCAAGTGAAATCTGATTAGAATCATTTCAACAAATCATTATATTTCTATTATTTTAAAGCTTTCAATGCGTTCTGCATATTTTCATCCTCTAATAGTTGTTGCAGACACAATGAACTGCAGATGCTGGTATCTTGTGTAGAATGCAAAGTGCTGGAGTAACTCAGTCGGTCAGGCAGCATCTCTGGAGGGCATGGATGGGTGGCATTTTGGGTCGGGACTCTTCTTCAGACTGCAGTTTATCCATTTCCTCCAGGGATACTGCCTGACCTCTTCCGAGTTACTCCAGCACTTTGTGTTCCAATATTTTTTGGATTCTGCATCACTGCTGGCTCAGGTTACTGACCCTTCACTATCATTTTATGACAAGTCTATAGTGTACAGTTTAGCTGATCTCACCAATGTCCCGTGTGTATGAATATTTTATGTTTGAGGGAATAAAAGATTAAAATCTGTTGCAGTCTGGCTTTACTGTCTCATTACAGGCAAGGATTGATAGTTTATAGGACAATTAGTTGTCAGTGATGTTGGTGGGGGGGGGGGGGGGGCGTTCATCACATGCAGTGAGGTTATATCTTTGGAGTCCTTCAGTAATTACAGTAATAGAAATGGAGCCTATGCTATACGCCCATGTCAGCCCATGCTGAGTGTGTCAGAACTCCTGAACAGATGGCAGCACAAATGAGGCTTGCACATCATGACAAGATGCCCCAATTCCCAATCCCTCCTGAACTATTACTCCAATTCCTTTTGCACTGGCCAGTTATGTTTAAACCCATTCTTTTCAACATAACGTTTGAATAAAACGTAGTATCACACACAATTATTTGTGCATGCTTTCAAATAAAATCATCTCGGCAATTGGCATCATTAAATGTCTGACAGACCATATGACTCTTGATCAAAAGATGAACATGCATAACTAAACGATTTGATGGTGGTGAACAAAGGGTCTTGGGAGAGTGACACAGATGAAATTAGAACGTGGAAACACAATTGAATGGGGGAAAAAATATATATTTTAAGAATTGCTTTGAAGGGAGTGGAAAAAGTGTCCTGTGAAGAAGCCAAGCAAGAACATGACCACAATTATTAAATAAGAGAAAGTGTAAAGGAAAGGAACAAAAATAAAGGTAACAAAATATTGGTGAAATTTGAGCAAGTTATTATAAAACGTAACAGCAATAGAGATACAGACTTTGGAAAGATGCAGGTGGTGTATATGGGTGGATGTAGGAGTGGTGTCTAATCTGTGGAGACATTAATTACCTTTTGTTCCATGTCTTCACACTTTTTACATTAGCAGGCTCCTGAACACAACACTAACCTCAGCAACTGCGATCTTCAATGCATGATGTCCTTGGTTGTATTACAGACTTTGATTTTTCATAATTATGGTTAACTGTTTAATTTATTGCATTTTATTACAAGGATGTTGCCAGGGCTTGAGGGTCTGAGCTATTGGGAGAGGTTGAGTAGGCTGGGACTCTATCCCTTGGAGTGCAGGAGGATGAGGGGTGATCTTATTGAGGTGTTTAAAAATAATGTGAAGAATAGATCGGGTAGATGCACAGAGTCTCTTGCCCATAGTAGGTGAATCGAGGACCAGAGGAATAGGTTTAATACAATACAATACAATACAATACAATTTATTTGTCATTTGGACCCCGTTGAGGTCCAAACGAAATGTCGTTTCTGAAGCCATACATTACAAAACGAAGAAGACCTGAGACACAACACAATTTACACATACATCCATCACAGCGCTGTGATGGAAGGCAAAAAAACTTATCTCTCCACTGCACTCCCCCCCCCCCCGATGTCAGAGTCAAAGTCAAAGCCCCCGGCGGGCGATGGTGATTATCCCGCGGCCATTAAAGCCACGCTGGGTGATGCAAGGTCGCGCACCGGGTCTTGGTGTTAGAGCCCCGGCGTGCGCTCGCACAGTCCCGCGGCCATTCCAAGCCGCGCGGGGCGATGATGTAAAGCCCCGCTCCAGGTGCTCTTCAACCCCGCAACTCGGTCAGGAGAAGTCGCCGCTGCGGAAGCCCCGAAAAGCGGTCTCCCACCAGGGACCCGCGGGCTTCCGGTGTTGCCGTCTGCCAGACCTGTGGTTGTAGCCTCCAAATCTCCGGGGGTCGGGTTGCAGCAGCGCTCCACCCGCTCCGGACTCGGCCAGCCCCGCGACGGTGAGTAGTCCGCAGCTCCGCAACTGGAGCCCCAGGTCGTTCCTGCTGGAGGCCGCTCCACGTTGCCCAGCCCCAACGACAAACGGAGACCCGACAAAGAAAAGGTCGGGTCTCCCGTGCAGGGGAAATATTTTAAAGTCCCCCCCACCCCCACACACATACCCCGACAAGAAAAAATAAATAAAAACTACATAGAAACGAGACAAAATTCATCGACTTTTTGGAATCATGTGATGAGGCAGTACCGTAAAGATGACTGATTTCAGGTCAGGTCGTGGATAGATTTACATCTCCAAACAAAGATTTGAAAATTTCTTTTTTAAGGGTCTTTTTCTACTATTTCTACTTTCTATTTTTTCTTTTCTTATATACACACTTCACGTTTTTCTATTTTCTACTATTTATTTTTCCTCTTTCTTTTCTCTAATTTTTTTTTCTTTATTTTTTTTTATTTTTTACCTCCCTTTCAAAAACATAAAACTCGAGGTTGTACATAGAATGCATTACGTTATGACATAGTTGGCACCTAAAATTAGGTGCCACTGTATTGTTTTGTATTGTATTAACTTCTAATAAAATAAACAAAACAATCTTTTCCCCATAAGGTGAAGGGGAAAAGATTTAATAGGAATCTGAGGGGTAACCTTTACACACAAAGGCAGGTGGGTGTATGGAACAAGCTGCCAGAAGAGATAGTTGAGGCAGGGACTATCCCAACATTTACAAAACAGTTAGACAGGTACATGGATTGGACAGGTTTGGAGGGATATGGACCAAATGTGGGAAGGTGGGACCAGTGTAGCTGGGACATGTTGGCCGGTGGGCAAGTGGGCTGAAGGGCCTGTTTCCACACTATCACTCTATGTATTTATCTTTGTGTTATTGCCTTTATGGACTTACCTGGAGCAGGTAAAACATTTATTGTTCCAATGACAGTACATATGACAATTAAACACTTTTGGCTCTTGAAAGCCTTGTGTCCTTCAAGGGAGCAGTAAGGTGTGTGTCCCCAGTATGGGGAGAGGAACAAAGCACTCCAATCTGATCTGAAGGATAATTAAAGAATGGTTCTGAAGCCATGTGAATTTCCAATGTGGGAATGGAATATCACCAGTGAGGAGCACCTTGGCCACTTGGACATTCATCTTTGGGTCTGAATCCTGAACTCGGTGGTGAGGTTCATTACATGTGGCAATTTCCTGCAAAAGGGCAACCTGGTAGCATAAGTGAGTTGTATTTTATTTCAAATCAAGAGGCAATTGGAGACTGATTGAAATAATTAAATCATTTGTAAGTGCAGATGTTGTTAATTTTCTTAAATTAGTCAGGAAATCAATCAATGCCATGCCAGTAAATATAACAACTGTTAATGCTTAAGCAGATGACGGAACCTCTTAAATGTCAGTCATTTCTTCAAGCGTTTTATTGTCATATGTCCTGAAATGGAATAATATAATTCTTACTTGCAGCAGCACAACAGATATTTAAACATAGTACTCCGTAAACACCATAAATAAACGACAAAATTGAAATTCCGTATATATGAAAAACAAACAATGGTTGTGTAAAAAAACAACAATGCCCCCAAGTCTATGTAATAGTTTGGAGCTTAGTGGAGGTTGTAGTGGTTAATAGCCTTATGGTTGGTGGGAAGAAGCTGTTCCTGAAATTGGATGTTTGTTTTCAAGCTCCTTTTTCTATTTCTATTTGGCACAGACACTGTGGGGCGACTCGTGTGCGGACTTGGCGTCGAAGGACGAGAAGCCGAAGCAAAGAAGTCTAAGCCGAATGGAAACGAAGCCGAAACGCCAAATAACCGAAAGGCTGTGTCGCCTAAAAGCAAACTCACCGAATGGCTGCTCTGACGAAACGCCACCTAACCGAAAGGCTGTGTCGCCTACAAGCCGAACAACCGAATGCCGCTCTGTCAAAGTCAAATAATGGCTTGTGTGGGAAAATGACCCCCACCCCCTGAAGCCCAAAAAACAATCAAATCTGCTTAACCTTACCCACTGCCTCGAGGATATAAAGTGTTGGATGGCCCAGAACTTCCTCCAACTAAACGAGAGTAAGTCTGAGGTCATCCTTCTCGGCCCCTCGGACTCAATCAAAATGATAGCAGGCAGCCTTGGAAGCCTTACCCCACTACTCAAACCTCACGTCAAAAACCTTGGCTTGATATTTGACTCAGCACTGAAATTTGACAAACAAGTCAATGCCGTGGTAAAAGCTAGCTTCTTTCAGCTTCGGACGATAGCGAAAATAAAACAATTCCTCCAGTTTGATGACCTCGAAAAGATCATCCACACATTCATCTCCTCCCGCCTAGATTACTGCAACTCCCTTTACACTGGCATCAGCCAATCATAGATACATAGATACATAGAAAATAGGTGCAGGAGTAGGCCATTCGGCCCTTCGAGCCTGCACCGCCATTCAATATGATCATGGCTGATCATCCAACTCAGTATCCCGTACCTGCCTTCTCTCCATACCCCCTGATCCCTTTAGCCACAAGGGCCACATCTAACTCCCTCTTAAATATAGCCAATGAACTGGCCTCAACTACCCTCTGTGGCAGAGAGTTCCAGAGATTCACCACTCTCTGTGTGAAAAAGTTTTTTCTCATCTCGGTCTTAAAGGATTTCCCCCTTATCCTTAACCTGTGACCCCTTGTCCTGGACTTCCCCAACATCGGGAACAATCTTCCTGCATCTAGCCTGTCCAACCCCATAAGAATTTTGGAAGTTTCTATAAGATCCCCTCTCAATCTCCTAAATTCTAGCGAGTATAAGCCAAGTCTATCCAGTCTTTCTTCATATGAAAGTCCTGACATCCAGGAATCAGTCTGGTGAACCTTCTCTGCACTCCCTCTATGGCTATAATGTCCTTCCTCAGATTTGGAGACCAAAACTGTATGCAATACTCCAGGTGTGGTCTCACCAAGACCCTGTACAACTGCAGTAGAACCTCCCTGCTCCTATACTCAAATCATTTTGCTATGAAAGCTAACATACCATTCGCTTTCTTCACTGCCTGCTGCACCTGCATGCCTACTTTCCATTGCCTACTTTCAATGACTGGTGTACCATGACACCCAGGTCTCCCCACATCTCCCCTTTTCCTAATCGGCCACCATTTAGATAATAGTCTGCTTTCCTGTTTTTGCCACCAAAGTGGATAACCTCACATTTATCCACATTATACTGCATCTGACAAACATTTGCCCACTCACCCAGCCTATCCAAGTCACCTTGCAGTCTCCTAGCATCCTCCTCACAGCTAACACTGCCCCCCAGCTTAGTGCCATCCGCAAACTTGGAGATGTTGCCTTCAATTCCCTCATCCAGTTCATTAATATAAATTGTAAATAGCTGGGGTCCCAGCACTGAGCCCTGCGGTACCCCACTAGTCACTCCCTGCCATTGTGAAAAGGACCTGTTTACTCCTACTCTTTGCTTCCTGTTTGCCAGCCAGTTCTCTATCCACATCAATACTGAACCCCCAATACCGTGTGCTTTAAGTTTGTATACTAATCTCTTATGTGGGACCTTGTCGAAAGCCTTCTGAAAGTCCAGATACAACACATCCACTGGTTCTCCCCTATCCACTCTACTAGTTACATCCTCGAAAAATTCTATAAGATTCGTCAGACACGATTTACCTTTCGTAAATCCATGCTGACTTTGTCCAATGATTTCACCACTTTCCAAATGTGCTGCTATCCCATCTTTAATAACTGACTCTAGCAGTTTCCCCACTACCGATGTTAGACTAACTGGTCTGTAATTCCCCGTATTCTCTCTCCCTCCCTTCTTAAAAAGTGGGGTTACGTTTGCTACCCTCCAATCCTCAGGAACTACTCCAGGATCTAAAGAGTTTTGAAAAATTATCACTAATGCATCCACTATTTCTGGAGCTACTTCCTTAAGTACTCTGGGATGCAGCCTATCTGGCCCTGGTGATTTATCGGCCTATAATCCATTCAATTTACCCAACACCACTTCCCGACTAACCTGGATTTCACTCAGTTCCTCCATCTCCTTTGACCCGCGGTCCCCTGCTATTTCCGGCAGATTATTTATGTCTTCCTTAGTGAAGACGGAACCAAAGTAGTTATTCAATTGGTCCGCAATATCCTTGTTCCCCATGATCAATTCACCTGTTTCTGACTGCAAGGGACCTACATTTGTTTTAACTAATCTCTTTCTCTTCACATATCTATAAAAACTTTTGCAGTCAGTATTTATGTTCCCTGCCAGTTTTCTTTCATAATCTATTTTCCCTTTCCTAATTAAGCCCTTTGTCCTCCTCTGCTGGTCTCTGAATTTCTCCCAGTCCTCTGGTATGCAGCTTTTTCTGGCTAATTTGTACGCATCATCTTTTGCTTTGATACTATCACTGATTTCCCTTGTTATCCACGGATGCACTACCTTCCCTGATTTATTCTTTTGCCAAACTGGGATGAACAATTTTTGTAGTTCATCCATGCAGTCTTTAAATGCCTTCCATTACATATCCCCCGTCAACCCTTTTAGAACTAATTGCCAGTCAATCTTGCCCAATTCACGTCTCATACCCTCAAAGTTACCTTTCTTTAAGTTCAGAACCGTTGTTTCTGAATTAACAATGTCACTCTCCATCCTAATGAAGAACTCAACCATATTATGGTCACTCTTGCCCAAGGGGGCACGCACAACAAGACTGCTAACTAACCCTTCCTCATTACTCAATACCCAGTCTAGAATAGCCTGCTCTCTCGTTGGTTCCTCTACATGTTGGTTTAGATAACTATCCCGCATACATTCCAAGAAATCCTCTTCCTCAGCACCCCTGCCAATTTGATTCACCCAATCTATATGTAGATTGAAGTCACCCATTATAACTGTTTTGCCTCTGTTGCACGCATTTCTAATATCCTGTTTGATGCCATCCCCAACTTCACTACTACTGCTAGGTGGCCTGTACACAACACCCACCAGCGTTTTCTGCCCCTTAGTGTTTCGCAGATCTACCCATACCGATTCCACATCCTCCAAGCTAATGTCCTTCCTTTCCACTGCGTTAATCTCCTCTCTAACCAGCAACGCTACCCCAACTCCTTTTCCTTTCTCTCTATCCCTCCTGAATGTTGAATATCCCTGGATGTTCAGCTCCCAGCCTTGGTCACCCTGGAGCCATGTCTCCGTGATCCCAACTATATCATAATCATTAATAGCTATCTGCACGTTCAACTCATCCACCTTATTACGAATGCTCCTTGCATTGAGACACAAAGCCTTCAGGCTTGTTTTTACAACGCTCTTACCCCTTATACAATTATGTTGAAAAGTGTCCCTTTTTCAAGTCAAGTCAAGTGAGTTTATTGTCATGTGTCCCTGGTAGGACAATGAAATTCTTGCTTTGCTTGAGCACAACAGAACATGGTAGGCATTTACTACAAGGCATTCTATAAATATATACACAATGGTCAATATACTGATAAAGTGCAAATAACAGTATTGGCTAGTAAAGTTCAGTGTTATGTCCGAGCCAGGTTTAATAGCCTGATGGCTGTGGGGAAGTAGCTGTTCCTGAACCTGGTCGTTGCAGTCTTCAGGCTCCTGTACCTTCTACCTGAAGATAGTAGGGAGATGAGTGTGTGGCCAGGATGGTGTGGGTCCTTGATGATGCTGCCAGCCTTTTTGAGGCAGCGACTGTGGTAGATCCCCTCGATGGAAGGGAGGTCAGAGCCGATGATGGACTGGGAAGTGTTTACTACTTTTTGTAGTCTTTTCCTCTCCAGGGCACTCAAGTTGCCGAACCAAGCCACGATGCAACCGGTCAGCATGCTCTCTACTGTGCACCTGTAGAAGTTAGAGAGAACCCTCCTTGACAAACCGACTCTCCGTAATCTTCTCAGGAAGTAGAGGCGCTGATGTGCTTTCTTAATAATGGCATCATTGTTCTCGGACCAGGAAAGATCTTCAGAGATGTGCACGCCCAGGAATTTGAAGCTCTTGACCCTTTCAACCATCGATGCGTTGATATAAACGGGACTGTGGGTCCCCATCCTACTCCTTCCAAAGTCCACAATCAGTTCCTTGGTTTTGCTGTTGTTGAGGGCCAGGTTGTTGTGCTGGCACCATATGGACAGTTGTTCGATCTCTCTTCTATACTCTGACTCATCCCCATCAGTGATACGTCCCACAACAGTGGTGTCATCAGCGAACTTGATGATGGAGTTCGCACTATGTCCGGCTACGCAGTCATGAGTATAGAGTGAGTACAGCAGGGGACTGAGCACGCAGCCTTGAGGTGCTCCCGTGCTAATTGTTATCGAGTCTGACACATTTCCACCAATACGAACAGACTGTGGTCTGAGAGTGAGGAAGTCGAGGATCCAATTGCAGAGGGATGCGCAGAGACCCAGTTCTGCGAGTTTGGTAACCAGCTTGGAGGGGATGATTGTGTTAAATGCCGAGCTGTAATCGATGAATAACAGCCTGACATATGAGTTTTTGTTGTCCAAGTGGTCCAGAGCGGAGTGGAGGGCCAGCGAGATCGCATCCACCGTTGATCTGTTGTGGCGGTAAACGAACTGCAGTGGGTCCAGGTTTTTGTCGAGGTAGGAGTTGATCTGCATCATGATCAACCTCTCAAAGCACTTCATCACCACAGGTGTTAGAGCCACAGGTCGATAGTCATTAAGGCACGTTACCTTACTCTTCTTGGGCACTGGTATAATTGATGCCCTTTTGAAGCAGGTGGGGACCTCAGACCTCAGAAGTGAGAGGTTGAAAATGTCTGTAAAAACTCCAGCCAGTTGGTCCGCACAGGTTTTTAGAACGCGACCAGGTATACCATCAGGTCCAGGCGCTTTTCGAGGGTTCACCCCTCTGAAGGATTTCCTGACGTCGGCCTCTGTGACTGAGACTGAAATACCATCACAGCGAATGGGGGCTCGGCAAGGCACATCGGTGTTCTCCCTATCAAAGCTTGTGTAAAACGCATTGAGCTCATCAGGGAGTGATGTTTCGCCGACATTCGAGCTGCCTCCTGATTTCGCCTTGTAAGAGGTGATTGCATTCAGGCCCTGCCACAGTCCTGATTTTGATTTTTGCCATGGATTTGTCTGCCTGCCACTTTTACTTTTCACCTTGCTACCTATTGCTTCCGCCCACATTTTACACCCCTCTGTTTCTCTGCTCACCCATTTAAGAACCCCACCACCCACAGGGACAATCTTCCCTGTCCCGCCTGCAACTGGTCCAAAACGCCGCAGCGAGACTCCTGACGGGCACCCGAAAAAGGGGCCACATCACCCCGATCCTGGCCTCTCTCCACTGGCTCCCTGTGCGGTTCCGTATAAACTTAAAGATCCTCCTCCATGTCTACAAAGCCCTCAATGGGCTTGCCCCCACCTACATAAAATGTCTTCTCACCCACCAATCCATCTCCAGGCCCCTCAGATCGGCTGACTTGGGGATGCTGAATATCCCACGGTCTAGGCATAAGCTCAGGGGCGACCACGCCTTTGCGGTTGCAGCCCCTAGACTGTGGAACAGCATCCCCTTTCCCATCAGAACTGCCCCCTCCATCGACTCTTTTAAGTCAAGACTAAAAATTTATCTATACTCCCAAGCCTTTCCTGACATCCTCTGAGTGAGGGCTACATGTATATATGTATGTAGTTTGTTTTGTTTATGCTATTCTTATAACAAATGTAAAGCACTTTGGCCAACGAGAGTTGTTTTTTAAATGTGCTATATAAATAAATGTGACTTGACTTGACTTGACCCTCCCGTCTCCACCGGCCAGTGATGTGATGGACGCGGGGGTCTGGAACAATCGCTGACAAGTCACGCCCACCGGCGACGTCATGTCCGTTATTTGACTTTTCGGCAGAGCGGCATTCGCTTAGTTGGTTTGTAGGCGATGCAGCCTTTCGGTTCGTTGCCGTTTCGGCTTCGTATGCTTTCGGTTATTTGGCGTTTCGGCTTTGTTTCCATTCGGCTATTTGGCTTCGACTTCTTTGCTTCGGCTACTCATCCTTCGACGCCGCATCCGGGTACCGGGGCGAATGGCCTGTTCCTGTGCTGTACTGTTCCATTCCCTTTTGAAAAGGAATACAAGTTATTTTCATTCCAATTTCAAATGTTGTATGCTAAATGTTATCTGTTCTTAAAGGAAAAGGGGCCATGCAATTGTGTGGTTTATTGAAGGTTCAATCCTGTTTACAATACTGTGTTCTTACTCCACGGAGGAACTAAGGTTTTGGAGGCAATTCATGTTTTTCATTTGGGGATTTGTACAGAAATGTTATTTACTTAACTTCATGATTGTAGCAAGAAATGAATTATCATCTGACTTTTTAAAAGCACAGCTCTGTTTTCATTAACCAAATAGAAAGCAGTCCTGTGTCAATACTTTTAATTCTCTTTGCTGCTTCTGAATGCAATAATCTGATTCTTGTTCAGTCTATAAACTGTCTTTTGATTAAATAGAGAACCATCATCTGTGGTCATGTGAGTTATTGTGTTCTACCTTGTAGGTAATAATTATAGAATTACTGCCAATTCTCTGCATTAGCTTTACTGAGTTTACGATGGCAGCGATGCAGTTTGCAAAACTGCTGCCTCACAGTGCCGGAGACCCCGGTTCTATCCTGACCTTGGGTGCTGTTTGTGTGGAGTTTGCACATTCTCCCTGTGACTGTGTGGGATTCCTCTAGGTGCTCTGGTTTCTTCCCACATCCCAAAGATGTGCAGCTTTGTAGGTGAATTGGTTTCTGGAAATTGCCTCTTGTTTAAGGAGTGGATAAGAAGCAGGATAACATAGAACTAATGTGAATGGGTGATTGATGGTCAATGTGGACTCAGTGGGGCAAAGGGCCTGTTTCCATGCAGCATCTTTCAATCAATCGCAGTTTAATTTACAGACACAGCATGGAAATGGGGCCCTTCAGCCCACCGAGTCCATGCTGACCATCAGTAACTTGTTCAACTATTTCCACGTTATCCCACTTTCTCATCCTAGCCCCTACACACTATGGGCAATTTACAGAGGCCAATTAACGTGCAAACCAGCATCGAGACTGGGAAACCCTGAAATTGCTAATTGCTCTTTGCTGATAATAAGCTCCACTGTGCCTTAATGCTGGAATGTCTCGTGGATCCATACTTAGAGATCTGAAGAAGGGTCTCGACCCGAAACATCACCCATTCCTTCTCTCCAGAGATGCTGCCTGTCCCGCTGAGTTATTCCAGCTTTTTATGTCCATCTTCATACTTGGAGATCTTCAGGTTAGACAACTGGGCATGTGACTTAGATGCTCGTCAATAGTTTTCCCTCGGCTTTTTCTAGAATGAGGCTTGTTCTGGTCTCTCCGTATGAAGTATTTCATGTAGCAACAAGACTTCACCATTCAGGAGCCGATAGTCTTGGATGTGTAAATTGACAATATTGGATATGGAAATAATGATGTTACCACCTAGGCTGGCAGTGATTGTACGCCAGTGATACTTAGAAAATTGTTGATCTCCTGGTCCTTTAGTGTTACTGACGTGTTTTCTGAGTCCGAGAGGAACTGATGTTTAGCAAGGTCAAACATTATACTGATGGGAGGGATCACTGGATCATGGCTTAAGAATAACTTCGACCTTCCTCTCTTCCTTCCCCATCCCCCACACTCATATCTCAACGTTGCCAATAATTCTAACAATATTATGTAAGCAACCCTTCAGAGATGTGGTATGGAATTCCAGATTTTCTTGGACTATATATGGTTCGGTCTTTTAACTTATCAAAACCAGGTGCCCAGGAGCTTTTTGGCAACAGAAAACATTAAAAAAAATATAATAAATTGAATCACACGGTTGATACAGGTCTGAAACATTAACTTGGACAAAATTCTTCCATTCGGTCTGCTTTTCCTGCTTTTTTTCAATATGTCTGAAATATTAACTTTGACAAAATTGTTCTGTCTGTTTGAGCCACTTTTTCAAGAAAATCATTTCCAAATTGACATATTGAAAACCAAAAAAAAGTTTTTTAAACTTGCCTTATTTTTTGCACAATTGTAATTAAGTGACTTGCTTTGGCATTTTTAAAGTCACCACTTTCCTAACTGGGATGGTGGTGGCCTTGTGGAAACAAATTTGTTTGCACAAAGATCACCTGACAAAACAAAAAGCTGTGGGTGCAGATTCTGTGTGTCTGGATGTGAACGGTGGCGGGATCCAGCTGGTCTGATATGCAGCCTCCCAGCAAGCAAAGGATGTCTCTGGCTGTGTAGGGGGAGGGATTGTTTGCTCTGGCCATATGACAGGGAAGAAACTAAGAGGTAACAGATGTCTGTTTCAAGAACAACCGCTTGGAAAGTGTGAAAATACTTTGAACTGATGGCACCCACCCACGTCCTTTGGTCAAAACAATTGGGTTCTTAAATATTTCAAACTTGGAAGCTTGTATTAGTGGAATGATTCAACAGTTAGTCTTTTACTTAATTGCTTTGCACCGTTTGTTTGCAATGCTGAACGAATGTTAACCCGTCTCCTTTAAAGTACTAATTTAAGGCAGTACTGGTGAGCTAGTATTCTCTGCCATACGGTGAACTTTGGTGAGACAACAGGTGTATGGGCGATGAGGTGGTGCAAGGGAGCACTTTGGCCCATTCCTCAAATGTCAAAGTTAATCACGGGTCAAAGTTAATTTTTTTTGGAGTCGGGCTCCATTGAGGCAGCCTGTCAAGTATCCACTCCAGTGCTCAGCAGCTCTTGTGAAGAGGGCAGACCCATCCAGAAAGGTTGATGGTAAAGGTCAGCGTCTGCCCTCTTAGAACTCCCAGGTCCTCATATGGCACCCAGAAATATTCAAATAAGCTGGAGAAATATCGTCCAGCATATGATTAAATTCCTCCTATCTGTCACCTTCCCAATGTCTGTAACATCCATCTTTGTCACGCCTATAGACGTCCTGTTCCCCCTCCTGAACTCTGACTCCAGCAACTTGTGCATCCATCTGCTGCCGCCCACCTCTGTCACCCCATCCACTGCAGCTGGTGCTTCTGGTCACTATATTGTGCATATTTTACATTAGTGCCCCTTCCTCTAAAAAACTCACTTTTCCGGCCTGACTTTGAACCTTTGCATCATGCATCCATTTTTGCATTGATTTTCTGAAGCTCTTTGGGTTGTCTTCTCCATGTTTCAAATTTGCTTTATAATTCCAATGATTTTCCCTGTTTATCGACTGGTTCATCTGAGGTTCCAATGCTACCTACAGTTGTTTATTTTCATTGGTTCTTACTAAATTCAGTTCAAATGTACTGATGATTACTTTGGTCTTTTTAATTAATTTTTTTAATGAAGAAAAATTATTTCAGAAATGGGGAAAAAATTACATGTTTTGCTGGCATCTTAATTATTTTGGTAATTGTTTTTAATTATTTTAATAAATTGAACTAATCATGAGTCAAGAGTGTTTAATTGTCATATATATCGACAACAGAACAATGAAATTCTTGTTGCAGCTTAACAGCCCTATAGACCCAATACCATAGGTATAATATGATAAACAAAGATACAATAAATGAATTACCATAATACTAGGTAACCATAATAGTGCAAAAAAAGTTGATGGTGCAACCAAAATGAAGTTCGTAAAAGATCACAGTTGCCGAGGTTAATGTTGTGAAGTGTTCAAGAGCTGGATGGTTGCTGGGAAGAAGCTGATCTTTAAGCTGGTGGTTAGAGTTTTCAGACTCCTGTACCACCTTCCCGATGACAGGAGCGAAATGAGAGTGTGGCCAGGGAGATGTGGGTCTTTGATGATACTGGCTGGCTTTTTTGCAGCAACACCTCCTATGGATCCACTTGATGGTGGGGAGGTCAGTATCTGAGATGGATCAGGCAGTGTCTACCACTCTCTGCAACCCCCTCCAATCCTGGGGTTCAAGTTGCCAAACCAGTCTGCAATGCCATCAGTCAGGATGCTTGCTACCGTACATCTGTAGTAGTTCAATAGAATATTCGTCGATATTACAAATCTATACAACTGGAGAAATTAATACTAAGTTGGGAAAGGAAGATTGGCAGAAATACTTGGGGTGCAATTGAATAGGCCAGAGAACTAAGCTGGCGCACTTCCTGTGAATTGGAAGAATGTGTGGAGGGAAATTGGTGAACAGTATTGACGGCAGTGGAAAACTGGACTAGAATCACTGTAACATTACAGGCCATGTTTCTTCTGTGCAGTGGCAGGGCCAATCATGCAGCAACTCATTAATAAGGGGAAAGGGAGGTTGGATTTGGGATAGTGATATCTTTGAGTCGAAAGATGATGAATCGAGCTAGGAATTAGATGATCTCGCATATTCCTTAGGCTAGAAACTTCAAAGGCTAGTCAGCATGTCATTGGTTTTTTTTTCTTTATTCAAACAAGGTGACCCATAATAGAGTTTCATTTAATGAACAAATAGGATTAGACAACAAAATTGTTTATAAATGCTTGACTGAACAAGCAGCATTGATTCCTTTTAGATAAATGAGCTCAATGTCACTGAAACACAATTTATTAAAATCTATGGATTTCCTCTCTCCCAGGATAACGTGATATTCAGCAGTGAATGTGAGAACGAGGTCAGGCCATGGTTATACAGAAATACATTTTGTCGAAACTAACGTGATTCAAATTAACCTTGCTTTTTCACGTCGATGTGTTCATTCTAACAGTGAATAACCTGCATAAAATATAAAGAAAAGAATCTAGCACTGTCTTGCTTCTTGGGTGTAAATTGATTTGCAACCAAATGTAATTGAGAAAATCAATATTTTACTTCACACATTGAAATGGTTTAACCCTTTGGACATGTAAGGTATGGAAGCTAAAGATATTCTGGTTATTTTGCAACCTATCAAAGAAATGCTTAAATAACTCCATGGCTTTTTGTTATTGAAGGAAATTCAGTTGAAGCCATACTGGAGTAAAAGTATATATAATTTTGTGGATAAATTAGATAAAAAATGATTTGTGCTCATGATCTTGGATGAAGAGAGTTATGGTGAAGCATGTGTGAGGACCATAAATATCAGCGTACATTTGTCGGACCAAATGGCCTGTTTATGTCTTAGAAACTGGATTCCAATGATGCAATGTACAACCAGAGGACAAAGGTTCCTCTGTCATTTTAAGTCAGTGGTGTTATAAATAAGATTTAAAGAAACACATGATTTCACTGTAGGTTGCCAGTAAATTTCTTCCCACCTTTTGGGAAATTAAGCTTGTTATTTCAATAAAAAATTAATCTTTAAAAACTGTTGAGCAAATATTAATGCATCTGTCTGTAAACTCTACAATATGAAGATTAACAGAAGGTTTTACATCTACTTAAAATAATTAAGCTCACTGTGATCTGAGTCACGTCAACCCAATCGATTAAACTCTATGGATGTATCCTCTATTCCATGATATGTAATACCAAACCAGTAATTTTGAAAACTCTGTCAGGCTGAAGGTGAATAGAGAAGCACTGGGTTGAACTAATATTAAGCCCTGCAAATTGATGCTCCCATCTCAACAACCTTCCTATCCTCTATACTGACTTGGTCCATGTAACCTGGTTTGATAACTCGAAAGCCCGGGAATGAAGAAGACTATAGAAAGTGAAAGACATTGCCTGGTGCATCACAATAATATCAACGACTCACACCACCTTGCCCTCGCCTCACTACCACCATCACGTGCAGGATCCTGAAAGCCATGCCTCCAGATTCAAGCTCAAATTTTTGATAGTCCCTGTAAAGAATCTATAACGAGGCATCGTTACTTTACTATCTTTATTCATACTGGAGCATTACATATTGCACTAGCTGTACGTGGTCTGTCACAGGAACTAGAGAGCGATCTGTGGGTGGGGAGGTTGTAGTTATACTTGTGATATGGGGAGTGGTTAGTAGGTATGAGGTCACTATGTTAAAGGCACATGCATATATCATCTACATCCTTCCCCTTCGAAACGACAGGCAAATACAATGATGACAGGGCGACCACGGCTCATGCGCTAGGACAGTTAAACAAAATCGCCATAGCGGGCAGGCGGTTTGACAAGACGTCCCGACCGGGTTCGCATCTCGCCATCCTCTCTTCCGGCAGGAGGAAGAGGCACCGATGGGGGCAGACGAACCTGAAAGGGGGAAACGGGAGGAGACGAAGGAGACCGCGGCACCAAACCCGGAGGTGATGCGGGATCAGGAGCGGGCAGAGCGCGGGCAGGCGAGCGAGGACTAGTCGGAGCAGGGTGGGACGGAAGGAGTTGAGGAGGCGGAGAACATTGCATGTTAGGAAGGACGGGCAGATCAACGCCCGGACGCAAAGTCGGCAGTGGAGGAGCAAACGGATCCGCGGCAGGAGGACGCGGCTCGTTGACGAGCCGAAGGTGCTGGCGGGACCGACGGTAAATGGCTCCCGCATGGTCGACGAGATAGGACCTGGGCGACCCAGCTGAGCCAACGACAGTAGCGAGCTTGGAGTGACCGGAAGTGGTCTGCATACGGACAACTTGACCGGGGAAGAGGCGCGGCAGCGGGTGGCAAGACCTGTCATGGGAACGCTTTTGGACATCGTGCCTGAAGGTAATGCGTTTCTGAACCGCCGCAGGTGGGAGGACGGAGGGTATGAGGGAGCGCTGGGCCACCGGGAGCGGGAGCCTGGTAGCGCGAGACATGAGCCGCTGAGCAGGAGAACCCATGGCGGAGTCGCGGGAAATGTTGCGGAGGTTGAGGAGGGCCAGATGGAAGTCGGAGTTAATGCCACCACACTGTTCCAGCAGGTGCTTCGCGCTGCGAACGGCACGCTCGGCCAGACCGTTGCTTTGCGGGTACTCCGGGCTGCTGGTGAAATGGCGGAAGTTCCATCTGGAAGCGAACGCTTTAAACTCGGCGCTCGTGAACTGGCTGCCATTGTCCGACTGCAGGCTTGCCGGGGGGCCAAAAGTGCCAAAATGAGGGTATAACCTGTCGATGATGGCCGAAGAGGTTAGGGAGTGCAGCCGGTCGACCACAAACCAGCTGGAGTAGGAGTCAACGAGAACCAGGAAGTGTTTGCCTCGCCACTCGAAAATGTCGGCAGCAAGCGCCATCCAGGGCAGTTCGGGCGCGGGCTGCTGCAGAAGCGGCTGACGCTGCTGGTGGGGGGCGAGGCATGTATTCACCGCCGAGGGGTTAAAGCCAGACCCGCAAAAAACGGCTGCCATTTCAGGGATGCCTTCTCCTACTGATGTGGCAGGCCTACAACGCTTCCTGGGCTTGGTAAACTACCTGGGGAAGTTCATCCCCGACCTCAGCGAGCTCAGCGCTCCCCTGAGGGATTTGATAAAAAAGGACACGTCCTGGGCTTGGTTCCCCCACCACCAGAAAGCATTCGACATTCTTAAGTCCAAGCTAATCAGCACCCCCACACTCAAGTTTTTTGACCTGCAGCGTCCCATTGTCCTCACCTGCGACGCCTCTCAGTTCGGACTCGGTGCCGCCTGTCTCCAGGTCCATGACGGCCTACAGTTGCCTGTCTCCTTCGCATCCCACTTCTGACACCATGTAAAGAATCTATAACGAGGCATCGTTACTTTACTATCTTTATTCATACTGGAGCATTACATATTGCACTAGCTGTACGTGGTCTATCACAGGAACTAGAGAGCGATCTGTGGGTGGGGAGGTTGTAGTTATACTTGTGATATGGGGAGTGGTTAGTAGGTATGAGGTCACTATGTTAAAGGCACATGCATATATCATCTACAGTCCCTACTTTCTCTTCCCCTTCTCAACTCTTCCCTCAGCCCACTGGCTCCTCCTCTTCCTTTCTTCCTCCCCCCGCCACCCCCCCCCCAATCCTCACAGCAGTCTGAAGAAGGGTTTCTTCAGACTGCTGCCTATTGCAGAAACGTTGCCCATTTCCTTCGCTCCAAAGATGCTGCCTCACCCGCTGAGTTTCTCCAGCATTTTTGTCTACCTCCAGGTTCAAGAACAGCTTCTTCCCAGGAACCGTTAACCGTTTGAACACTGCACAACACCAACCATAATCCTACCTCAGCAACTCTGATGTACACTGAACTTTGTTTTGCTTGCACTATGACTTTGATTTTGCACTATTGTTATCTTGTATTACTAATTATTTGTTGTATTATTAATCACTGTATAACCAGAGAGCAGTCCTGAACTACTATCTACCTCTTTGGCAGACTTTCTTTGATCAGACTCTGCTGGCTTTACCTTGTACTAAACGCTATTCTCTTATGTATACACTGTAAATGGATCGATTGTAATCATGTATTGTCTTTCTGCTGACTGGTTGGCACGCAACAAAAGCTTTTCACTGTACCTCAGTGTACGTGACAATAAACTAAACTGTTACTGTATGTATTTGTATGTTACTGCAGGGGACTACAAAGCAGCAGAAAGTAAGATTTTCATTGTTCTGTTCCTTGTACATATGACAATTAAATACTCTTGATTCTCCTTGACTCCTTCATATACAAGTATATTCATGGCTCCTTGATGACACAGGACAAGCTTTCACAAATAACAAGCTGATATTTTCCATGCACCCTTTCCATTATCTCCCTTGAACCTTGACGCAACTTGTCCAGGAATCAAGGCATGGGGAACTGTAGATGCTGGAATCTTGGAACAAAGTGCTGGAGGAACTCAGTATGTCAGGTTGCATCTGTGATCTGTCCATTTTCACCATGGATGCTGCCTGACCTGCTGAGTTCTTGGGGCACTTTGCTTTTAGTCCAACGACCATTAGAATGATTGATGCATCATTTTGGCCTCTTCAGCGCACCACGTAGCCTGGTTATAGATTTTGATTCCTACTTCCAGTACAAATCATGTGTTTGGAACGTGAATCATGTGTTTTGATGAGCTCAATGCGTTTTACGCACGTTTTGATAGGGAGAACACTGATGTGCCTTCCCGAGCCCCATTCGCCATGATGGTATTTCACTCACAGTCACAGAGGCCGACGTCAGAAGATCCTTCAGGGGGGTGAACCCTCGGAAAGCACCTGGACCTGATGGCATACCCGGTCGTGTTCTAAAAACCTGTGCAGACCAACTGACTGGAGTTTTTACGGACATTTTCAACCTCTCACTTCTGAGGTCTGAGGTTCCCACCTGCTTTAAAAGGGCATCAATAATACCGGTGTACAAGAAGGGCAAGGTGACGTGCTTCAATGGCTATCGACCAGTGGCACTAACGTCTGTGGTGATGAAGTGCTTTGAGAGGTTGATTATGGCGCATATCAACTCCTACCTCGACAAGAACCTCGACCCACTGCAGTTCGCTTACCACCACAACAGATCAACGGTGGATGGGATCTCACTGGCTCTCCACTCCGCTCTGGACCACTTGGACAACAAAAACTCATATGTCAGGTTGTTATTCATTGACTACAGCTCAGCGTTTAATAGATGGTATTTCAGCTCTCAGATCTGGGTCTCTGCGCATCCCTCTGCAATTGGATCCTCGACTTCCTCATTCACAGACCACAATCTGTCCGTATTGGTGGAAATGTGTAATCCTCGATAACAATCAGTGCGGGAGCACTTCAAGGCTGCGTGCTCAGCCCCCTGCTTTACTCACTCTATACTCATGACTGCGTAGCCAGACATAGTGTGAACTCCATCATCAAGTTCGCCGACGACACCACTGTTGTGGGACGAATCACTGATGTTGATGAGTCAGAGTATAGAAGTGAGATCAACCGATTGACCAAATGGTGCCAGCACAATAATCTGGCTCTCAACACCAGCAAAACCAAGGAACTGATTGTGGACTTTGGAAGGGGTAGGATAGGGACCCACAATCCCATTTATATCAATGGGACGAGGGTGGAAAGGTCAAGAACTTCAAATTACTGGGCGTGGATATTTCTGAAGATCTTTCCTGGTCCCATCACACTGATGCAATTATAAAGAAAGCATATCAGCACCTCTACTTCCTGAGAAGATTACAGAGAGTCGGTGTGTCAAAGAGGACTCTCTCAAACTTCTACAGGTGCACAGTAGAGAGCATGCTGACTGGTTGCATCGTGGCTTGGTTCGGCAACTTGAGCGTCCAGGAGTGGAAAAGAATGCAGAAAGTTGTGACCACTGCCCAGTCCATCATCGACTCTGACCTCCCCACCATCAAAGGGATCTATCGCAGTCGCTGCCTCAAAAAGGCTGCCAGCATCATCAAGGACCCACACCATCCTGGCCACACACTCATCTCTCTGCTGCCATCAGGTAGAAGGTACAGGAGCCTGAAATCTGGTACATCCAGGTTCATGAACAGCTTCTTCCCCACAGCCATCAGGCTATTAAACTCGCCATCAAACAAACTCTGAATTATAATAGCCTATTGCACTTTATCTGTTTATTTATGTGTATATATATGGTCTATGCTTTATAGACACACTGAACTGTTCTGTATTTATGATATTCTGTTGTGCTGCAGCAAGCAAGAATTTCATTGTCCTATCTGGGACACATGACAATAAACTGACTTGACTCTTGACTTGACTTGGAAACTTGGTGTTCACTTCATCTGTAACCTGAGTCACCAATCTATAACCTCTCTATACTTAGTTTCTTAATATCGACATTATCTATTTGCACCCCTCGACCTCACCAGTATTGACCAGCATATCCTCGTCCAACTTGAAGGAAACATTTTCCTAGTCAGCATCCATTCTTCACCCAATTTTAATCACGGCCAATGGAGACACAAGGAACTGCAGACATTGGAATCTTCAGCAAAATACAAAGTGCTACAGTTATTCAGCAGGTCAGACAGCATCTGTGGAGGGAATGGATAGATAGTGTTTCAGGTTGGGACTTTTCTTCAGACATGATGGAGGGGAGAGAAAGCTAGAATAGAAAGGTGGGTGGGACAAAGCCGGGCAAATGATCGGTGGATACTGGTGAGTGGGGTCTGATTGGCAGATGTGTGGAGTAAGTGACACGGTGAAAAGGGGACGGAGGATGTCAGATAAGAAGAGGAGTAAAATGTAAAGCCAGCGGGAGGGATATGGATGGAAGGTAACCTTGGGTAGGGGAAAGAGGGTGGATTAAAAGGAAATAAGGGGGAAAAATGGGAGATGAGTGAAAAGTATATGTGCATAAATCTTGTGGCTTCTAGGTTAAAATTCTCATACTTTGCTTCAAGACTTTACATGGCTATATTCCCAAACTCTTCAATAGCCTCCAGTTATAAAACTCCTCTGAAGACTTAATTATCCTGACTCCAGTAATTTATGCAAATCTATAGTCAAGTCAAGTGAGTTTATTGTCATGTGTCCCTGATAGGACAATGAAATTCTTGCTTTGCTTCAGCACAACAGAACATAGTAGGCATTGACTACAAGGCATTCTATAAATATATACACACATGAATCAATATACTGATAAAGTGCAAATAACAGTTAATTGGCTAATAAAGTTCAGTGTTTTGTCCGAGCCAGGTTTAATAGCCTGATGGCTGTGGGGAAGTAGCTATTCCTGAACCTGGCCTCTCAGTAGTTGCAGTCTTTGGCCAATTATTACTTGCTCTTTTGAATTCCCTTTGCCGATCTTTCATTTTAAGACCCTATTTAAATTCTATCTCTTGACCTAACATTTTTGTCTCTCTATATTTATTTTGCGTCTCTCCGGCATCATGCATCCAATAGCATATGATCTCTTTATTCTTTTCATTAAACTCTTCATTTTATATTACAATAGGAGCGGCATGGTGGTCTAATTGCTGCCTTAGAGTGCCAGCAACCCGGGTTCGATCCTGACTACGGGTGCTGCCTGTACGGAGTTTTACGTTCTCCCCGTGACAGCGTGGGTTTTCTCCGGGTGCTGTCCCCCCACACTCCAAAGATGTGAAGGTTTGTAGGTTAATTGGCTTCAGTAAAATTGTAAATTGTCCCTGGTATATAGGATAGTGCTGGTGTACTGGGTGATTGCTGGTTGGCGCGGACTTGGTGGACTGAAGAGTCTGTTTTCACACTATCTTTAAAGTCTAATGTTTACGAGGTATTTTTATGACCACAATTGACAACAACACTTGGTCTGTGTTAGCTACTTTAAATGATGTGGCGTGCGTCTGAAATGTGAATAAAAATATAGAATATTTTTCATCCTTAAAGCACAGATTTTCATGGCCAAGGAAGTACCTTTGAACCATATATACTGTGTTAATGTAGGGTACTCAGCAGTGAATTTGCACATAGAAATATATCAGCATAAAGGAAGAGCAGTGATCAAATCATCTTTATTTTTGATTTTGATTGATGGATACATTTGGCCAAAACCTCTCCTCTTAGTTAATTTGGTTTAATGGTAATGTTTATATTGCCCTAAGAGGGCTGACAGACTGTTAGTTTTGTTTTAGACTGTTAGGATATTCCATCTATGGTATGAGCATTGAATTCTCTAATTTTAAGTAACATCCTCCCCTTCTCCCTCTCTCTTTCCTTTGCCCTCCCCACCCTAGTATGCACCCATTTCTCCCACGATCACAACCTTTCTTTCCCCACTTCTCTACCATCCCCTTCCATCCACATCCCACCCCATGGTTTTATATTTTACTCCTCTTTTCTGCTCATTGCCACCTTTTTGTCTCCTTTTCGCTTCTAGCCTTTCTCCATCCAACTGCCCATCAAACCTCATCATATAACCATATAACCATATAACCATTACAGCACGGAAACAGGCCATCTCGGCCCTTCAAGTCCGTGCCGAACATTTTTTTATAATATATATTTTTTATTTTTTTAAAAATAAATACTTCCCCCTAGTCCCATCTACCTGCACTCAGACCATAACCCTCCATTCCTTTCCCGTCCATATACCCATCCAATCTATTTTAAAGGATAAAATCGAACCAGCCTCCACCACTTCCACTGGAAGCTCATTCCACACAGCTACCGCTCTCTGAGTAAAGAAGTTCCCCCTAATGTTACCCCTAAACTTCTGTCCCTTAATTCTCAAGTCATGTCCCCTTGTTTGAATCTTCCCTACTCTCAATGGAACAAGCTTATCCATGTCAACTCTGTCTAACCCACTCATAATTTTAAAGACCTCTATCAAGTCCCCTCTTAACCTTCTGCGCTCCAAAGAATAAAGACCTAACTTGTTCAACCTTTCTCTGTAACTTAGTTGCTGAAACCCAGGCAACATTCTAGTAAATCTCCTCTGTACTCTCTCTATTTTGTTGACATCCTTCCTATAATTAGGCGACCAAAATTGTACTCCATACTCCAGAATTGGCCTCACCAATGCCTTGTACAATTTTAACATTACATCCCAACTTCTATATTCAATGCTCTGATTTATAAAGGCCAGCACCCCAAAAGCTTTCTTTACCACCCTATCTACATGAGATTCCACCTTCAGGGAACTATGCACAGTTAATCCTAGATCCCTCTGTTCAACTGCATTCCTCAATTCTCTACCGTTTACCATGTACGTCCTATTTTGATTTGTCCTGCCGAGATGTAGTACCTCACATTTATCAGCATTAAACTCCATCTGCCATCTTTCAGCTCACTCTTCCAAATGGCCTAAATCTCTCTGTAGACTTTGAAAATCTACTTCATTATCCACCACACCACCTATCTTAGTATCATCTGCATATTTACTAATCCAATTTTCCACACCATCATCCAGATCATTGATGTACATGACAAACAACAGTGGACCCAACACAGACCCCTGAGGCACCCCACTAGTCACCGGCCTCCAACCTGACAAACAGCCATCCACCATTACTCTCTGGCATCTCCCATTCAGCCACTGTTGAATCCATCTTGCTACTCCACCATTAATACCCAACAATTTAATCTTCTTAACCAACCTTCCATGAGGAACCTTGTCAAAGGCCTTACTGAAGTCTATATAGACAACATCCACTGCTTTACCCTCATCAATTTCCCTAGTAACCTCTTCGAAAAATTCTAGAAGATTAGTCAAACATGACCTTCCAGGCACAAATCCATGTTGACTGTTCCTAATCAGACCCTGCTTATTCAGATGCTTATATATATTATCTTTAAGTATCCTTTCCATTAATTTGCCCACCACTGACGTCAAACTAACAGGTCTATAATTGCTAGGTTTACTCTTAGAACCCTTTTTAAACAACGGAACAACATGCGCAGTACGCCAATCCTCCGGCACTATTCCCGTTTCTAATGACATTTGAAATATTTCTGTCATAGCCCCTGCTATTTGTACACTAACTTCCCTCAATGTCCGCGGGAATATCCTGTCAGGACCTGGAGACTTATCCGTTTTCATATTTTTCAAAAGTGTCCGCACCTCCTCTTCTTTGAATCTCATAGTTTCCATTGCTACTCTGCTTGTTTCCCTTACCTCACCTAATTCCATATCCTTCTCCTTGGTGAATACCGAAGAAAAGAAATTGTTCAATATCTCCCCCATCTCTTTTGGCTCTGCAGATAGCTGTCCACTCTGACTCTCTAATGGACCAATTTTATTCCTTGTTATCCTTTTGCTATTAATATAGCTGTAGAAACCCTTTGGATTTACTTTCACCTTACTTGCCAAAGCAACCTCATATCTTCTTTTAGCTTTTCTAATTTCTTTCTTAATATTCTTTTTACATTCTTTATACTCCTCAAGCACCTCATTTACTCCATGCTGCCTATAATTATTATAGATCTCTCTCTTTTTCCGAACCGTGTCCAATTTCACTTGAAAACCATGGCTCTTTCCAATTTTTACTATTTCCTTTCAACTGAACAGGGACATAAAGATTCTGTACTCTTAAAATTTCACCTTTAAATGTCCTCCATTTCTCTTCTACATCCTTCCCATAAAACAACATGTCCCAATTCACTCCTTTTAAATCCTTTCGCATCTCCTCAAAGTTAGCCTTTCTCCAATCAAAAATCTCAACCCTAGGTCCAGTTCTGACCCTCTCCATAATTATCACCTGTATCCACCTATCACTTGCCATGTTTTGTTCCAACCCCACCTCTTTATCCAGCTTTCTCTCCTCTGCTACAATAAGACTGAAGAAGGGTCCTGACGTGGAGGTTCATCTGCCCATATCCTTCCACAGATACTGCCTGACCCACTGAGTTTCTCTACACCTATTGTCTTACCGAACAGTATGATGTACTTTGTCCTGCTACAAAGTCAGGCAACCTGGTGCTTGGGCCAAAGAGCAATAGCTGTGTCTGAAGATACAAATGTGCTATCAGTGGGCCATGTGTGTGCTTTTCATGTTTCTGTGCAAATGTAAATATCAGACCAATTTATTTAAACATTCCCAGTCCTCTGATTGAAACTTCCACTTGAATCGCAGTGATTAATGTTTGAAATGCAGAGGCATCATTTGATTCCAGTGCCTGGCATCAGAACTGAGATGTGGGCAGACTTGGAAAACACCTTGTGAAATGTGAACAGAATAGAAATAGTATTGAGTTGCTATTTTCTGTTTTATATTGCTTTTTCGGATGCATTTTTCACTCCTGAGTGTATGGGAGAAGTTTGGCACGGTATATTTATTTTGTAGGTCTTGACAACGCTCATTACCGCTGGAGAACAATGCAAGGAATTTCACACATGTGGGATCTATTTTTTTTGCAAGATTAAAAGTGCTTTTCCTGATTTGTTTTTGGGGGTCTTTCAGTTTGGAGCCTTGTCCATTCAGGCTGAAAGTAAGAAATTTCAAAGATCATAATGATCATGGATACATAGAAAATAGGTGCAGGAGTAGGCCATTTGGCCCTTTGACCCAGCACCGCTATTCAACGTGATCATGGCTGATTATCCACAATCTGTACCCCATTCCTGCCTTCTCCCCATATCCCTTGATTCCACTAGCTCTAAGAGCTCTACCTAACTCTCTTTTGAATGCATCCAGTGAATCAGCCTCCACTGCCTTCCACAAATTCTCAACTCTCTGGGTGAAAAAGTTTTTCCTCGTCTCATTTCTGAATGGCCTACCCCTTATTCTTAAACTGTGGCCCCTGGTTCTGGTCTCCTCCAACATTGGGAACGTGTTTCCTGCATCTAGCATGTCCAATTCCTTAATAATTTTATATGTTTCTGTAAGATTCCCTCTCATCCTTCTAAATTCCAGTGAATACAAGCCCAGTCGTTCCATTCTTTCATCATATGACAGTCCTGCCATCCCCGGAATTAACCTGGTGAGCCTACGCTGCACTCCTCAAACCTCATCTATTGCATCCGCTGCTCTAGATGCCAGCTGATCTACATCGGTCAGAACAAGCGGAGGCTTGGCGATTGTTTCGCCGAACACCTCCGGTCGGTCCGCAATAACCAACCTGACCTCCCGGTGGCTCAGCACTTCAACTCCCCCTCCCATTCCGTATCTGACCTCTCTGTCCTGGGTCTCCTCCATGGCCACAGCGAGCAACACCGGAAATTGGAGGAAATGCACCTCATAAGATGAGAGGAGTAAAAACTGAAGGAGATGTGTGGGACAGTTTTTTCTTCCACACAGAGGGTTGCCGAGAACACTCTGCCTGAAGTGGTGGTGGAGGCAGATACAACAGTGGCAATTAGGTACATGGATATGGATATGCAGGAATGTCGGCACATGAATCACGTACAGAGTCAACTCGGCTGCAGCTGGGGAAAATCCAGCTCTATCAGGCATCAGTGCGAGCTCCCCAAAACCAGCTTCGCATCCCAACTTCAGTAACTTTAAAGCAACAACATAGAGACCACATTGAAATGCTGGCTTTTCACTTTAAATATTAATGATCGGATCAATGGCATTTGGATGAAGGAGTGCTATACTGGCTCGACAAAGACACCTTGAAAACATAGAAGGCCAAGCAAAACACAAAGAGCTAGAGGAATTCAACGGGTCAGGCAGCATCTGTGGAGGGAATGGGACAGGTGACGTTTCAGGCTCACACAGATGCTGCCTGACTCGTTGAGTTCCACCAAAACATTGCGTTTTGTGCAAGATACCAGCATTTGCAGTTCCTTGCGTCTCCAAAAATCTGTTGCCAAGAGGAAACCTATCCCTCTTAGTTTGTAGTTACCTCCCACATCCCTGCTCTGTAAAGGGCAACTTTTCCAAATCTACAATTCCAACACTTAACCTCATCAACTCTACACACACTCAGGGGCCAAAGTTTGTTCTCCCGATTAGAAAAAGGGGAAGTGCAATGAGACCTGGGTGTCCTTGAACATCAGTCACTGAAAGTAAGCAGTGTTAAAGAAGGAAATGCAGATGCTGGAAAATCGAAGGTAAACAAAAATGCTGGAGAAACTCAGCGGGTGCAGAAGCATCTATGGAGCGAAGGAAATAGGCAACGTTTCGGGCCGAAACCCTTCTTCAGACTGATAGGGGGTGGGGAGAAGAAAGGAAAAAAGGAAAAAAGGCGGAGGAGGAGCCTGAGGGCTGGGGGAGGGGAGGAGACAACCAGAGGGCTGATGAAGGGGAGGAGACAGCAAGGGCTAGCAGAATTGGGAGAATTCAATGTTCAAGCCCCCAGGATGTAGACTGCCCAAGCGGAATATGAGGTGCATTTCCTCCAATTTCCGGTGTTGCTCGCTGTGGCCATGGAGGAGACCCAGGACAGAGAGGTCAGATACGGAATGGGAGGGGGGGTTGAAGTGCTGAACCACCGGGAGGTCAGGTTGGTTATTGCGGACCGACCGGAGGTGTTCGGCGAAACGATCGGCAAGCCTTCGCTTGGTCTCACCGATGTAGATCAGCTGGCATCTAGAGCAGCTGATGCAATAGATGAGGTTGGAGGAGATGCAGGTGAACCTCTGTCGCACCTGGAATGACTGCTTAGGTCCTCGAATGGAGTCGAGGGGGGAGGTGAAGGGACAAGTGTTGCATCTATTGTGGTTGCAAGGGAAAGTACCAGGGGAGGGGGTGGTACGGGAGGGAAGGGAAGGATTGACAAGGGAGTTACGGAGGGAGCGGTCTTTGCGGAAGGCAGACATAGGGGGAGATGGGAAGATGTGGCGAGTGGTGGGGTCACGTTGGAGGTGACGAAACTGACGGAGGATCACTTGTTGTATGTGACGGCTGGTGGGGTGAAAGGTGAGGACTAGGGGGACTCTGCCCTTGTTGTGAGTGGGGGGATGGGGAGAGAGAGCAGTGTTGCGTGGTAAGGCAGAGACCCTGGTGCGAGCCTCATCTATGGTGGAGGAGGGGAACCCCCGTTCCCTGAAGAATGAGGACATTTCGGATGCCCTGGTGTGGAACGCCTCATCCTGGAAGCAGATGCGGCGTAGACGGAGGAATTGGGAGAGTGGGGGATGGAGTCCTTACAGGAAGCAGGGTGGGAAGAAGTGTAGTCCAGATTGCCATGGGAGTCGGTAGGTTTGTAGTGGATGTCGGTAAGAAGTCTATCACCTGCGATGGAGATAGTGAGGTCAAGGAATGGTAGGGAAGTGTCAGAAATGGTCCAGGTGTATTTGAGTGCCGGATGGAAGTTGGTGGTGAAGCGGATGAAGTCAGTCAGTTGTGTGTGGGTGCAGGATGTGGCACCAAAACAGTCATCGATGTAGCGGAGGTAGAGGTCGGGGATGGGGCCCTGGTACGCATTGAACAAGGATTGTTCTACGTACCCGACAAAGAGGCAAGCGTAGCTGGGGCCCATGCGTGTGCCCATAGCTACGCCTTGTATTTGGAGGAAATGGGAGGAGTCAAATGAGAAGTTATTGAGGGTAAGGACCAGCGGAGGAGGGTATCAGTGGCCGGGTATAGGTTGCTTCTTCGGTCGAGGAAAAAATGGAGGGCTTCGAGACCATTCTGGTGGGGGATGGAGGTGTACAATGACTGGACGTCCATGGTGAAGATGAGGGGGTGAGGGCCTAGAGAGTGGAATGCGCGGAGACGACGCAGAGTGTCTGAGGTGTCTTGAACATAGGTAGGGAGGGATTTAACCAAGGGGGATACGATGGAGTCGAGGTAGGTGGAGATGAGTTCGGTGGGGCACGAACAGGCAGAGACAATGGGTCTACCGGGACAGTCAGGTTTGTGGATTTTGGGGAGAAGGTAAAAGCGGGCCGTGCGGGGCTGGGGAACAATGAGGTTGGAGGCTCGGTCGGGCAGGGCGTGGGAGTGGATGAAGTCGGTGATGGTGCTGGAGATGGTGGCCTGGTGCTCGTCAGTGGGGTCATGGTCCAGGGGTAAGTAGGAGGAGGTGTCCGAGAGTTGGCGCGTGGCCTCAGCTTTGTAGAGATCGACACGCCAGACTACCACGGCACCTCCCTTGTCGGCGGGTTTGATAACCCAATCTAGGTTGTTGCGGAGTGAGTCGATGGCAGTGCGTTCAGGGGGGTAGAGATTGGAGTGAGACAGGGGAGTGGAGAAATTGAGGCGGTTGATGTCACGGCGGCAGTTTTTGATGAGTTCTAAAGCCGGAAGGCTACGAGGGGGGTTCCACGAGGAGGGGGTGCGTTGGAGACGGGAAAAGGGGTCATCAGTGGGGGGCGAGGACTCCTTCCCATGGAAGTGAGCTGTGAGGCGGAGGCGACGGTAGAAGCGTTCCAAGTCATGGAGGGCGCGGAACTCATTGAGGTGGGGACGGAGGGGGACAAAGGTAAGACCTCTGCTGAGGACAGACCGTTCGATGTCGGAGAGGGGGAGGTCGGGGGGGATGGTGAACACCCGGCAGGGATGGGGGTTGGGGCCGGAGGAAGGCAGGTGGGTGGAATGGGGACGAGGCGATATGTGGTGGGGGGGGGGGTGAGAGGGCTGTAGTGTGGGTGGGGAAGAGAAGGGGTCCCATAGTTGGAGAAGGATTGGGAAGAATCAATGGAACTAACACTGAGGTAACCGGGGTAGGCAGACTAGCACTAGGACCCAGTGGAGTCAAACCCAGGAGAGTGGGAGTGAGCAGCGTGGAGGTAATACAAGGCGTAGCTATGGGCACACGCATGGGCCCCAGCTACGCTTGCCTCTTTGTCGGGTACGTAGAACAATCCTTGTTCAATGCATACCAGGGCCCCATCCCCGACCTCTACCTCCGCTACATCGATGACTGTTTTGGTACCACATCCTGCACCCACACACAACTGACTGACTTCATCCGCTTCACCACCAACTTCCATCAAGCACTCAAATACACCTGGACCATTTCTGACACTTTCCTACCATTCCTTGACCTCACTATCTCCATCGCAGGTGATAGACTTCTTACCGACATCCACTACAAACCTACCGACTCCCATGGCAATCTGGACTACACTTCTTCCCACCCTGCTTCTTGTAAGGACTCCATCCCCCACTCCCAATTCCTCCGTCTACGCCGCATCTGCTTCCAGGATGAGGCGTTCCACACCAGGGCATCCGAAATGTCCTCATTCTTCAGGGAACGGGGGTTCCCCTCCTCCACCATAGATGAGGCTCGCACCAGGGTCTCTGCCTTACCACGCAACACTGCTCTCTCTCCCCATCCCCCCACTCACAACAAGGGCAGAGTCCCCCTAGTCCTCACCTTTCACCCCACCAGCCGTCACATACAACAAGTGATTCTCCATCAGTTTCGTCACCTCCAACGTGACCCCACCACTCGCCACATCTTCCCATCTCCCCCTATGTCTGCCTTCCGCAAAGACCGCTCCCTCCGTAACTCCCTTGTCAATTCTTCCCTTCCCTCCCGTACCACCCCCTCCCCTGGTACTTTCCCTTGCAACCACAATAGATGCAACACTTGTCCCTTCACCTCCCCCCTCGACTCCATTCGAGGACCTAAGCAGTCATTCCAGGTGCGACAGAGGTTCACCTGCATCTCCTCCAACCTCATCTATTGCATCAGCTGCTCTAGATGCCAGCTGATCTACATCGGTGAGACCAAGCGAAGGCTTGCCGATCGTTTCGCCGAACACCTCCGGTCGGTCCGCAATAACCAACCTGACCTCCCGGTGGTTCAGCACTTCAACCCACCCTCCCATTCCCTATCTGACCTCTCTGTCCTGGGTCTCCTCCATGGCCACAGCGAGCAACACCGGAAATTGGAGGAAATGCACCTCATATTCCGCTTGGGCAGTCTACATCCTGGGGGCTTGAACATTGAATTCTCCCAATTCTGCTAGCCCTTGCTGTCTCCTCCCCTTCATCAGCCCTCTGGTTGTCTCCTCCCCTCCCCCAGCCCTCGGGCTCCTCCTCCGCCTTTTTTCCTTTTTTCCTTTCTTCTCCCCACCCCCTATCAGTCTGAAGAAGGGTTTTGGCCCGAAACGTTGCCTATTTCCTTCGCTCCATAGATGCTGCTGCACCCGCTGAGTTTCTCCAGCATTTTTGTGTACCTTCGATTTTCCAGCATCTGCATTTCCTTCTTTAACACTGCTTACTTTCAGTGACTGATGTTCAAGGACACCCAGGTCTCATTGCACTTCCCCTTTTTCTAATCGGGAGAACAAACTTTGGCCCCTGAGTGTGTGTAGAGTTGATGAGGTTAAGTGTTGGAATTGTAGATTTGGAAAAGTTGCCCTTTACAGAGCAGGGATGTGGGAGGTAACTACAAACTAAGAGGGATAGGTTTCCTCTTGGCAACAGATTTTTGGAGACGCAAGGAACTGCAAATGCTGGTATCTTGCACAAAACGCAATGTTTTGGTGGAACTCAACGAGTCAGGCAGCATCTGTGTGAGCCTGAAACGTCACCTGTCCATTCCCTCCACAGATGCTGCCTGACCCGTTGAATTCCTCTAGCTCTTTGTGTTTTGCTTGGCCTTCTATGTTTTCAAGGTGTCTTTGTCGAGCCAGTATAGCACTCCTTCATCCAAATGCCATTGATCCGATCATTAATATTTAAAGTGAAAAGCCAGCATTTCAATGTGGTCTCTATGTTGTTGCTTTAAAGTTACTGAAGTTGGGATGCGAAGCTGGTTTTGGGGAGCTCGCACTGATGCCTGATAGAGCTGGATTATCCCCAGCTGCAGCCGAGTTGACTCTGTACGTGATTCATGTGCCGACATTCCTGCATATCCATATCCATGTACCTAATTGCCACTGTTGTATCTGCCTCCACCACCACTTCAGGCAGAGTGTTCTCGGCAACTCTCTGTGTGGAAGAAAAAACTTGCCCCACACATCTCCTTCAGTTTTTACTCCTCTCATCTTAGGACAGGCCCATAAGACTTTGGTTTGGCTGCATTTGGAGTATTGCATGCAGTTCTGGTCACCCCATTACATGAAGGATGTGGATGCTTTGGAGAGGGTACAGAAGAAGTTTACCAAAATGCTGGCTGGATTAGAGGGTATTCATTATAATGAGAGGTTGGACAAAACCTGGATTGGTTTCTCTGGAACGTCAGATGTTGAGGGGAGACCTGATAGAAGTATAGAAAATTATGAGAGGCATAGATAGGATAGACAGTCAAAATCTTTTTCCCAGGGTGAAAATATCAAAGACTAGAAGGCATAGCATTACGACGAGAGGAGTAAAAACTGGCTTATTAAAAGTTGTCTGGCTTCTTAAAAGTTATCTCCACTCCTTCTCCCCACTCCTTCTCCCCCCTCATCCCCCCCTCTTTTAAAGGACTTATCGTACACTGTGCTAGCCATCTTAATTACAGCGCCAACCTTCCTGTTCATCGCGGCGTGTGTCTGCATCACCATGGCTTTGCACTGTGTGAATTTCAGACAGTGCTCCCCCGCTTGCCCTGGCCCCCGCCTTTGCAATGTGTTTGTGTGTGTGTGTGTGTGTGTGTGTGTGTTCCACTCTGACAGTCGCCGTTCCAGTTCACGGTTTTTCAGGTGACTGCCAGCAACTTGACAGTCGCCAGCAGTCTGCTGAAAAATCGCCTAAGTGGGACAGGCCCACTATATAGCTGCAAAGACCTATAAAGACTAACAAGCTGGTCATTCCCATATGTTAATGGAGAGGGGGAGGGGGAGGGGGAGGGGGAGGGGGAGGGGGATGGGGGAGAAGCCAACTGGAATTTGAGCTAGTTAGAATGGAGGTAAATCACACAGTGGATCAGCTGGTAGCGCTCCAGAGTTCAATCCTGAACTCTGCTGCTGTCTGTGTGAAGTTTGCATCTCTTGTGACTGCTTGGGTTTCCTCTGGGTGCTCCATTTTCCTCCCACATCACCCAAAATGCATGGGGTGATTAAATGATTATTTTTAAATTGCCCTGGTGTGTAGATAAGTAATAGAATCAAGGGAGGATGAGAGTAAAGGAATAAACTGGTTTACTTTCGGATTAGCACAAAAATAGGTGGTTGATGGTCAGCACATACTCAATGCGCCTTCTTCTTCATCTTTCTAGTCCATCTTCCATGTTTCAAATGTTGACATCGCTGTCATCTTCCATCCTGAAAAGGACGCAAGCTTCCGGCGACAATCAGTGGGAGCCATCACTTGTTGCAATCGATGATGGTGGTAGCAGAATTAGCTCAAGATACTTCCAGTTTTCAGCCCCGTGACGTGGACGCTTCTGCTGTGGGGCCACTCAATGAGCCAAAGTTCCTATTTTGATTAATTGAAAGATACCGCATAGAAACAGTCCCTTCAGTCCATGCTGACCACTGATCACCCATTCTCACCATTTCTCTGTTATCTCACTTTCACACCCACTCCTTACACATTCAGGGCAATTTACAGAGGCCAATTAGCCTACGAATTCACACATCTTTGGGATGTTGGAGGAAGCCGGAGGAGACCCACGCGGCCATTGGGAGAATGTGCATACAGTCATACAGACAGCATCTGAGGTCAGGATTGAACTCGGGTCTCTATTGCTGTGAGGCAGCAACCCTCCCAGCTGCACCACTATGCCACTCCTGTGCTGTATCTTGTATGATTCTGACTCAATTAGATTTTCCATCAATGTCAACATCGGCTCAAGTCCAAGGACCCAAGGGCTGATTAGTTTTTTTATTTCAGCTGCTGCTTAATTTACACCTGCAGGATGAAAATTGACAAAGTGTCAGACTTACTACTGCAGAACGGTCTGCAAAGAATCCCAGGCGGACTGTGGTGCTGGACATGGAGAAGGCCCTCTTGAATAAATGCAGACAATGGAAAGAATTCCGGTTAACACTCAGCAACAGTTGGGGGGTATTGTTGTATTAGGTTATCGCCTTTAACTCCATGAGGAATTTAAAAATAAATGTTTTAAGTGGCCCCTTTCTAACTTTAAGGGGTTTCTGGCAAGGTGGAAAAGAGTGGAGGCAATCAAAAGCTGCTGGAACAAGAACAAGCAGAAGGCATGCTTTCAGGAATCTTTAACTCCCTGCAGAGTTTGCAGCCCAGAGCAACACACATAGAGATTTTGAGGAACAGTGTATAAATAGGTCTGGAAAATTGTCAGTAAGTTGTGTCACTTTGAGGCTCAGAATTACCATTATAAACCAGTGCTACATTGTCTTTTTTTGAATCTGGCTCATCCCAGCCTTGTTTCTTTTTTAATTGTCGGGCAGAGAGTGAGAAATATTTATTTTGCCATCTGTATCTCTGACCAGACGGCAGAGACTTAAAGTTACAGTAGGTTAAGAGATTTACAGGGAGAAATGTTTCATGCAGAGGGTGATTGAAATCTGGAAGATGCTGCCCGAGGGGCTGGTGGAACATTTTAAGTAGTATTTAGATGCATACCTGAATTACCATGATGTAGTAAAGTGAGAGCCAAGTGTTGGGATTGGTGAGGATTCACTCTTTGTTGTATTTGAAAGGCCTATTTCACTGCGCTACGATCCAGTCACTATATGGCACTGCTGCCAGTATGCACAGTCAGTGGTAAGTGAATTGGTGTAATTGGTAACTGGGATGACCTTGTCCCTGCAGTCCACTTCTTGAAGATGCATTGGTAGAAATGGTCACCAGATTGTTTTTGTAGATCACTGCACCATCCTTGCAGAAACAAAAACTACTTTGTGGCTGTGTGGCACTAAATGATTTGGGTAAATAAATATTTTTGAAGTTGAAAGTTGCCATTGAATTTGACATCGTTTTATGTCCCTTAATCTTGTACTTCTTGACAGATCTCACCCTAACATTGCTATCAAGTCAGAGAACCAACACCGGTTCAATGAGCAGTGTGGAAGGGCTTTGCCTTTACTGATCAAGATACTGAGTGAATATCGAGAACTTTGGATGGTTAAGAGTTTGAATGCACCCAGCTGGGTAATTTACATTCAATGAATCAAATAAATAGAGTCATAGAATGTGGAACCAAGCCCTTCAACCCAACTTGCCTACACTGACCAACATGACCAACACTAGTTCCACCTGCCTACTTTGACCCATACCCATCTAAACCTGTCCTATCCATGTACCTCTCAAGAAGGGTCTTGACCCGAAACATTACCCATTCCTTCTCTCCAGAGATGCTGCCTGTCCCGCTGAGTTACTCCAGCATTTTGTCTACCTGTCTAAATGTTTCTTAAACGTTGCGATAGTACCTCCCTCAACTACCTCCTCCGGCAGCTCTTTCTGTACACCCAACACCCTTAGTGTAAAAAATGTTGCCCCTCAGGTTCCTGTTAGATCTTTCTCCCTTCACCTTATACCTATGTCCTCTGGTTTTCGATTCTCCTACTCATGATTTTGCACACCTCTATAAGATCAAGATTAAATCTAGAACAAGAAGCTGGAACAAGAAAATTGTGACAATGGCACTGATGGCCATAAAATCTACGTTTCTGAAATGTTGTTTTGAGAAGTCTGATACCCTTGTCGGACCTTGTCAATGCATAACTCCAGATTTGCAATGACGTGGGTGACTCTGAAATGGCTTGGTTCATGTTTGAATGGATGCCAAATGCTGGACTAACCAATGATGTGACTTCCTTGCAAAGTCACCTTTTAAATTAAATGCCAGTACAGCATTAGACACACCTTTCAAACCTGTGGCTTTTTAAAAAGATTTTGTAGAGATACATCGTGGAAACAGGCCCATCAAACACTTGTTCACACTAGTTCTATGTTATCCCACTTTCTCATTTGCTCCCTGCATGCAAGGGGCAATATACAGAGGCCAATTAACCTACAAACCCACACGTCTTTAGCATGTGGGAGAAAAAGTGGAGCACCCAGAGGAAACCCACGCGACCACAGGGTGAATGTGTAAACTTCACACAGACGGCACCCAAGGTCAGTATTGAACCTGGGCCTCTGGTGCTGTGAGATAGCAAATCTGCCAGTTGTGCCACTGTGCTACCACTGTGATATCTTCAATAAAGAAGCTGGAAAATGGAAATGCAAGAGTGTGTGGATAGCAGTGTGGTGCATTAGAGTTATTACAACTCGAGCAATCTGGGCTCAGTCTGGATTTGAGTTTGCACATCCTTTATGTGACATTGTGGGATGCCTCCACATGCTCTGTTCCCTGAAGATGCGGGGATTGTGAGGTTAATAGAATAGCATGCAGAACAGGCATTTCACTGCACCTCTCTCTGCACACGTGAGAATAAGGAAACCATTGATCATGAATTGGCCACTACAATTTGCCCCTGATGTGTAGCCAAGTGGTAGATTCGAGGAGGAATTGAAGGAGATGATTGGAGAATAAAATGGGATTAGAGTGAAGTGGGTGTTTGGTGGTTGGCATGGACTCAGTGGGCGAAAGCCCTATTTTCGTACGGCATTACTATGACACCCTGAGATATCCATCCAAGGTATGGACCATGCACCTATCGCCTTTGCTTCATTGTTACAGCACTTAAATCCAGGAATCCCCTGCCAGAGGCCATGCACAATGGGTGTATCTAAACCTGAAGCCCTCTGTAGCCTAGGAGAGTGGCTCTCCACCTCATGGCATTGAGAATGGACAATAAATACTGGTTGTACTGGTCAAAATGTAACTCTTCATCCTGGTCTACAATTCCCCAACGAGCCACTCATTTTCACCGCTGCCTTGAATGCCAAGATAAGACTCGACATTTTTAAGAACTTGGTACTTTAGACTTTGGAGAAAGGTACTAGATGGTGGTGGAAGCACAGCAACTCTTTGTGTACTGCCTCAGAAGAAATCTACAATTTTTACACTACATTTGTTGTGCCCTTGTTCTTGTGTATGATTGTGCTCCTATATAGTATGAGTTTACTGGGTTGTATGCAAAACAAAGAATTTCACTGTATCTAGGTCCATGTGACAATAAAGTACTGTTGAACAATTGATTGCTTGTCTGCAGATATACTCGTGTGTTTTGAAGCCAGGCTTGCAATGAAAATAGAATAGATTTAATTTATTACTACTCCAGATGGCATTTTCTTTACTCCTTTGCAGAAGGACTCCAGGAAATCTATCATTTGCATTTCTCACAGTAAGAAAGAATAGTCCCATCAATAAATAGCAACCACAAAAGCTTTTAATATTGGGTGAAATCCAACGATATTCATAAAACCTTATGCTTGGCACATGTATCTTTTGTTTTTGTTGATGTTATTTCTTGCTTTGAATATTATGCCAGTCTACAACGGGACAAAATTCAGCCAAGAACTCTGGGTAAGATTGTTTCTAAATACACATTGTTTGATTAAGCAACAAATGTCCATGCCAACTGTTCATGTTTAATCCCATCAATGTGTCTTGTCTGCCGCTTAGCAAGAAGACTGGAGGGTGAGTCTTAATGCTTGGAAGTCTTAAACATTTTTAGTTCTATGTTGCTGTCTGAACACCAATGGCTGATTATTTTTGGGGAGAGGATTGGGTGAAGCTGATTCATGCTTCCATTCTCGCCTACTGTTCGACACATCGCATAGAGTCATAAAACCATACTGCTTTATGTACCGACCAATATATCCCATCTACACAAGTCCCACCTGCCTGGATTTGGCCCATATCCCTCTAAAACTTTCCTATCCATGTACCTGTCTAAATCTTTCTTGTGGGCCTGTTTCCACGCTGTATCTCTAAACTAAACTAAGAGGGCAGGTCCACATCTAACACATGGGATACCGACTGGTCAGAATTCAGGAACAACCTGTTCCTATGAGATGGAAAACAAGGATGTAACATTTTAATAATCCTGCAGGTGACACAAAAATCGGCGAAGTTGTGAATAGTGAAGATTTTCAAAGGATGCAGCACGATAAAGATCAGATGGAAATGTAGGCAGAGAAATGGCAGATTAAGTTTCATCCAGGCCAGTGTGAGGTGTTTCACTTTGGGACGTCAAATGTAAGAGGAAGGCACATAGTAAATGGCAGGATCCTAGGGAACATGTGCAGAGGGATCTTGGGGTGCAAGTATATAGTTCCCAGAAAGTGTCAATGTAGGTGGATGGGGTGGTAAAGAGGGTGTATGGCACAAATATCATCACAGCTTGAGGGGTTGAATGTAAACGTTGGCAGTCACGGTGCAGCTTGCCTGTATTGTTTAGGTTTGGTCGCTGCATTACAGAAAGGATGTAAAGGGCTTTGGAGAGGGTGCAGAGGATATTCTCTGAATCCGAGTATTAGTTATTAAGAACAGTTAGGATTATTTAAATTAATCATTATTTTCTGTGGGGAGGTCTGATAGAAGTGTAAAGAATTACCACTGGCATAGAGAGAGCCTTTTCCCCCAATTTGGAAAGTTTAAAGGAGATTTATAATGCAATTTGTTTTACACTGTGATTTGTGCCTGGAATATGCTGCCAGGGAATGTTGGAGGCGGATACAATAGCAATGTTTAAGAGGTATTTAGATAGGCACATGAAGAGGCAGAGATTAGAGGGATACGGAACATACAGGCAGATGGGATTAGTTTTAATTTGGCATCATGATTGGCACTCACATCTTGGGTCAAAGGGTCTGTTCCTGTGCTGTGTGTTCCATTTTACTTTCATCGTCAGGATTTCTGTCTCCAAATCACCCCTTTCTTCCTCTTCAAATAAAATCTTATTGCAAACACACTTTTACTTAAACCTCCTAGTTCATCCCATTTGCTTGGCATCAAGTTTTTTTTTGCCAGTTTGGAACACCGTTAAATTTTTGTTTTTGAATGCTAAAAAAATGAAACAATTTTATAATGCATTAAGTAATGCAATTCAAGCCAATCTGCATAAAGCACTTAGGGGGGAAATAAACTCTTTCCATACCACATGAAACAACACTCAAACTTAAAACATGTTGAGTTACTATTTATGGTGTCATTTATGTTATCGTGCAATTAATGTGACAATCAATTTGTATTCACATTGTCTTTACCTCTCTTCTTTGCCTTTTCATGTGCCTGTCTAAATCTCTCTTAAACATGTATCTGCCTTTAGAAAGGGTAGGTTTATATTTGTTTGCTACCCAGATTCAAGAGAACGACTAGAGTGGGAAGATTTAATAAGAACCTGCGACAATAGACAATAGACAATTGGTGCAAGAGTAGGCCATTTGGCCCTTCGAGCCAGCACCGCCATTCAATGTGATCATGGCTGATCATCCCCAATCAGTACCCCGTTCCTGCCTTCTCCCCATATCCCCTGACTCCGCTATTTTTAAGAGCCCTATCTAGCTCTCTCTTGAAAGCATCCAGAGAACCTGCCTCCACCACCCTCTGAGGCAGAGAATTCCACAGACTCACCACTCTCTGTGAGAAAAAGTGTTTCCTCGTCTCCGTTCTAAATGGCTTACTCCTTATTCTTAAACTGTGGCCCCTGGTTCTGGACTCCCCCAACATCGGGAACATGTTTCCTGCCTCTAGTGTGTCCAAGCCCTTAACAATCTGTGGCGGCGGCGCGGCCCTGGCTGCAGCGGCTCATCGGCAGTCCCGTTTGTTTGTGTTTTGTGTGTTGTTTATTTTGTTTTGGTCAGTCTAGTTTTTGGTTTTTAGTTTGTGTTTTGGGGGCGTGGGGGGTTGTAACGGGGTTTGCAGTCTCTCCCTGCGGGGGAATGCGACTTTTTTGTCGTATTCCCCTTCTCTGCCTCCGTCTGCGCTGAGGCCTAAATGGAGCTGATGACCTCGAGGCTCCGGAGGCAGAGCCCGTCAGGACTCGCCCTGAGCTCGCTCTCGTGAGGGTGGTTCGGCTCAGGGCTGGAACAGTGCCCCCGTGAGAGGTTGTGGCGCTCTCGTGAGGGTGGCCAGCCCAAGGGTGGAACGAGGCTCCCGTTGGAGCAGCCGAGCTCGGGGAGGTGCGGCGCTCGCAGCCCGAGGGAGGTTTGGCGCCCATGTCGGGGCGGCCCAGCCGGAGGGAGAAGCAACGCCCATGTCAGGGCGGCCCGGCCCGAGGGAGGTTCGGCGCCCATGTCGGGGCGGCCCGGCCCGGGGGGAGAGGCGACGCCCATGTCGGGGCGGCCCAGACCGAGGCTGAAGATGGTACTCACGTGAGGGTGGCTGGGACGGTGTTCTGGCGGTGGTGGCCTGAGTCCGGGGTTCGGCCGTGGGCCAGCGGCTGCGTTTGCAGGACTGATGGGCGGCAGCTTCGACCACCCCGGGCCGGTGTTTGAGCCGGGAAACATCGCCCGGGGGTATCGCTTCAGCGCAGAGGGAGAAGAGGAGGGAAGAGACTGCAGACCTAAGACTTTTGCCTCCATCACAGTGAGGAGATGTTGGGTGGACTAACTGTGGTGGATGTTAATGTGTGTTTATTGTTGTTTTATGTACGACTGCTTCAATTTCGTTCAGACTTCGGTCTGAATGACAATAAAAGGCTATTCTATTCTATTCTATTCTATTCTATTCTATCTTATGTTTCAATGAGATCCCCTCTCATCCTTCTAACCTCCAGAGTGTACAAGCCCAGCTGCTCCATTCTCTCAGCATATGACAGTCCCGCCATCCCGGGAATTAACCTTGTAAACCTACGCTGCACTCAATAGCAAGAATGTCCTTCCTCAAATTAGGGGACCAAAACTGCACACAATACTCCAGGTGTGGTCTCACTAGGGCTCTGTACAACTGCAGAAGGGCCTCTTTGCTCCTATATTCGATTCCTCTTGTTATAAAGGCCAACATGCAATTCGCTTTCTTCACTGCCTGCTGTACCTGCATGCTTACTTTCATAGACTGATGTACAAGGACCCCAGATCTCGTTGTACTTCCCCGTTTCCCAGCTTGACGCCATTTAGATAGTAATCTGCCTTCCTGTTTTTGCTACCAAAGTGGATAACCTTACATTTATCCGCATTAAACTTCATCTGCCATGCATCTGCCCACTCCCCCAACCTGTCCAAGTCACCCTGCATTCTCATAGCATCCTCCTCACAGTTCACACTGCCACCCAGCTTTGTGTCATCTGCAAATTTGCTAATGTTACTGAATCTCTTCATCCAAATCATTGATGTATATTGTAAATAGCTGCGGTCCCAGCACCAAGCCTTGCTGTACCCCACTAGTCACTGCCTGCCATTCTGAAAGTTAATCCCTACTCTTTGTTTCCTGTCTGCCAATCACTTCTCTATCCATGTCAGCACTCTACCCCCAATACCATGTGTCCTAATTTTGCCCACTAATCTCCTATGTGGGACCTTATCAAATACCTTCTGAAAGTCCAGGTACACTACATCCACTGGTTCTCCCTTGTCCATTTTCCTAGTTACATCTTCAAAAGTGGCGATGTTTTCACACAGGGTGGTGGGTACATGGAAAAAGGTACCAAAGGAAGTGGTTGAGGCAGGTACAATACAACATTTAAAAGTCATTTGGACAGTTGCATGGATCAGAAAGGTCTAGAAGTATATTTTCAAACAGGCAAATGGGACTGGCTTAGATGGAATATCTTGGTTGGCATGGATGAGTTGGGCTGAAGGGCCTGTTTCCATCATCTCTGATTCACCAGTTTTTTCCAGTTTAGTAATGTTCTGGGACTTGAGAAGGCCATCTGTTTAACAGCTCTTTTATATATAGGATTATAAAGGATGGTGCCTCTCATAATATAACAGCCCCCAGCAGCTTCAGTCAAAATGAAATATTTGGGGTCTGCGTGGGGAATTAAACACATGCCTCTGTGGTTGAAGGCAGAAATGTTACCAAATGAGCCAGGACCATACATCAGCAGGACTTGGTGGGCTTTTAAACCTGTTGACTTTGTTCTTTGACAGTGATTGTTAATGTTTCGTGTTTCAAAAATGTCATTGAAAGCTGATAGGGGTTTTTGGCTGTTTTGAAACATTTGTGCTATTTTACTTGCCTGAAATTGCTGTCATAACTTTTTATTTTTGGGTGAGATGGAGAAACAGTTGATCAAAATATTGAAAATAGTGTTTGTGCACATAGAGCAAAGAACTGTACAGAACAGGAACAGGGCCTTTGACTCGCATCAAGGACTACAAGGTTTTGGAAAGTTGCGGCCAGACGCCAATTTAAACATCTCCTGATTAGCACATGATCCATATCCATCCATTCCCTGCATATCCATGTGCCTATCAAAACCCTCTTAAATGCTGATATTGCATCTGCCTCTACCACCATCCCTGGCAGCATGTTCCTGGCATCCAGTTCCAGGCACCCATACTCTCTGTGTTTAAAAAACCCCATTGTCTTTAAACTGCTCCTCTCACCTTAAAGCTATGCCCTCTAGTCTTTGACATTTCCACACTGGGTATACTTCTGCCTCAGGTTGTGTGGACCACCAACTAGGAAGTGAAGAACGATTGAGGGGCAGAAAGATTTTGGATTGGTGGAGCGAAAAGGGGCTGCAGTTTGTCAAAGTTTTTAGAAACTGGGAGCAATATCATGACCCCTTTTCCCTAAAGAAAATATTTGGTCATTAACAGCCTCCTGGTTGCAACTTTCCAAAGCTTTCTAGTCCTTGATGTTTCCTCACCATTCCAAGTGGACAAGAGAAGTCCCGGATGGTCTTTAAGATTCCACCCAGAGAACCTGTTAGCTTTCAAGTAAGAAATGGCATTAAAAATAATTGAGGGGTGTTGCTGTAAAATTTAATTCCCACCCTTCCACTGCTTTCCCCCAACACTTTCTCCCTGCAAGTGTGTGGCCCAGTTTGTTTGCTACAACATCACTGTGCTTTATTGTCCAATATGTTCAGAACCACTTATTTTACTAGTTCACATCCAAACGTGTTCTGAAATAACCACGTCCCTACAGTGGGTTCTGCCAAGATAACAGTGATGGAAGGTGAGGGGGAGAGTCGATAGTAGTGAACAGTATGTGAACACGCCTCCCAACGCACTCAGAAAGTGCTCTAAAGTTCTGTGATCGGCTCGGGAAGTGGGGCACAGTGATCTCGGCACACAAAAGCAGAGGGAGATGGAGGTGGAACTGCTGGAGGTGACAAACGGTTGTTTATGGTCATCGTGGATTGTGGTGGTGTTGGCGGAGGTGGCTGCGGGAGGTCCTACAGCAACCGGGTGAGCGAGTGGATCGAGTGCAGCCTGCGGCAGCTGCGCAAAGTGGCGATGGAAAGAGCCGACGGCATCACGCTGGGCCAGGCCGAGCCCTATTCCATCAATGCAGGCCACTGGGTCTTAAATTGAGCAATATAGGAAATTGCATGCCTCCTTGGGCCAAGATCAGATTTTTCCGAGACTTAGAAGTTGCAAGATGGCCTCAGAATGTGGTAACTCTCTGTTTGCTGTTCCAGAAGAGGAACTATTGTACTTGTGTAGAGAACGATTTGACTGAATAGATAATAGGTGCAGTAGTAGGCCATTCGGCCCTTCGAGCCAGCACCGCCATTCAATGTGATCATGGCTGATCATCCCCAATCAGTACCCTGTTCCTGCCTTCTCCCCATATCCCCTGACACCACTATCTTTAAGAGCCCTATCTAGCTCTCTCTTGAAAGTATCCAGTGAACCAGCCTCCACTACCCTCTGAGGCAGAGAATTCCACACTCACAACTCTCTGTGTGAAAAAGTGTTTCCTCGTCTCCGTTCTAAATGGCTTACCCCTTATTCTTAAACTGTGGCCCCTGGTTCTGGATTCCTCCAATATCTGGAACAAGTTTCCTGCCTCTAGCGTGTCCAAACCCTTAATAATCTTATGTTTCAATAAGATCCCCTCTCATCGTTCTAAACTCCAGTGTATACAAGCCCAGCCGCTCCATTCTCTCAGCATATGACAGTCCCGCCATCCTGGGAATTAACCTTGTAAACCTACGCTGCACTCCCTCAATAGCAATAATGTCCTTCCTCAAATTAGGGGACCAAAACTGCACACAATACTCCAGGTGTGGTCTCACTAGGGCTCTGTACAACTGCAGAAGGACCTAACATGCAGAATAAACTTTTCAGTGTATCTCTGTGCAGGTCACAATAAATAACTAGGCATTCTAAAACAATTTGTCCTGGAAGAGCTGTGAAGCCAATTTGTCAAATATCACCTGATGGTGCTGTTTAATGACTGCGATTTTCTCTTAACGGATAAATAACAAAAAAAATCAAACCGCAAGATTTTGGTCACTTTCAATCCGCACTGCAACCCTTTATGCTATTTAAACAGAAATCCATCAACCATTATATCTGGATTAGAATCCTTTTGAATTGCCAAATAGCATATTGTCCACAGCTGAAGAAGATAATTTGCAGTGGGGTTAAATTACCAAACCAAAGACCAGAAAAGCTTAAGGATCTCAAAGGACTCTACTTCTAATCCATCAAAGCCTTGAAATTTCTAACGTCATTTGGTTCCCTGTGCTAATTCTCTGTGATGCTGATGTTGCCACAGCCATTTGTTGTGCGAACCTTTAGAGATCTGAGGTTTTCTACTTCTGGGAGCTGATAATGACTTTGGCCACCAACTGGCTTGACTGGTGACGCGCTGTCTTGAAAAGAAAGGAACTAAGTCATGCTGTCCTGGTAAGGGGAAATCAAAAGCCAAATGTAAACGAATGTGGAGTTTGAAGAAGCCTTTCATCTCCTAGCATCCTAATGATCTGCCGCTAATGAAGGTTTTGTTTTTCTTAAAGAAAAAACCTTCCTGTGCAGATTGTTCCTACTGTACAAAGGGGTCTTCTAGAAAATGAACACTACATTTACGCTGTGAAATCATGTATTTTATGTTTATTAGTGAAAGGCAGTATACATCTAATTTAAGCGTGTACTAGTGTTACAGATAACCAGAATAAAATTTTAAAAGTATAAATTCTTGATTGCTTGTAGTTCAAGCAAAAATGAGAAGAGTGAAATATATGGTATGATAGCTTTTTAAAACGTGGCACATTGAGTGCTGGCAAACTACTGAGATAACAGCTCAGTGATTAATCTGTCTGATCTGTACTTCACTTAATCCATTACACGAACTACTTCTGAAAGTGGAATGAGTGAAATGCATGTCTCAGCCAATACTGAAGCTTCAGACACTTGTGAAAATCGCAGGAGACTCCAGGGAGCTGTTCAGGAGAGATTATCCCTGGCATTTATTTTTTTGCCTCTTGCTGGTTGGGGGCCCAGTGGATGAGCAGAGAGAAGAGACTTGCAGTGGAGAATGGAGGTGTAAATTTGATTGCAGATCACATATTTCACCACACATGTTTGGAATTAATTCAAAAATTGTTAATTGTCAGTTTGATGAATGCAAGGGGATGTTAGCAGATTTTCAACCTGCTAAATTGCATCCTGGGGATTGGCAGACACTGGATAACAGTGTGGTGCTATAACTGTACCAACCCCAACATACCCTGCTTTCACTTGCAGAGTGATTTCTGCCTAAATATAACATAGAAACATAGAAAATCGGTGCAGGAGTAGGCCATTCGGCCCTTCAAGCCAGCACATTCAATATTCAGCACATGATCATATTCAATATGATCATGGCTGAAAATTCAAAATCAGTACCCCGTTCTTGTTTTTTCCCCATATCCCTTGATTCCGTTAGCCCTATGAGCTAAATCTAACTTTCTCTTGAAAACATCCAGTGAATAGGCGTCCACTGCCTTTTGTGGCAGAGAATTCCCAAGATTCACAACTCCCTGTGGGAAAAAGTTTTTCCTCATCTCAGTCCTAAATGGCCTACCCCTTATTCTTAAACTGTGACCCCTGGTTCTGGACTCCCCCAACATGGGGAACATTAAGAAGGGTTTCGGCCCGAAACGTTGCCTATTTCCTTCGCTCCATAGATGCTGCTGCACCCGCTGAGTTTCTCCAGCATTTTTGTGTACCTTAAGAATTTTATATGTTTCTATCAGATCCCCTCTCATTCTTCTAAATTCCAGTGAATACAAGCCCAGTCGACGCATTCTTTCCTCGTATGTCAGTCCCGCCATCCCGGGTATTAACCTGGTAGACCTACGCTGCACTCCCTCAATAGCAAAAGTGTCTTTCCTCAAATTAGGGGACCAAAACTGCACACAATACTCCAGACAAGTATGAATGGCCCATCATTACCAGTGAATTGTCAGTCTGGTGGTACATCTGGTAGAGCTGCTGCCTCACAGTGCCAGAAACCTGGCTTCAACCTTGATCTCGGGGCTGACTGCGTGTAGTTTGCATGTCCTCACTGTGACCCCGCTTGTTTTCTCCGGGTGCTCTGGTTTCCTTCCCCCATCCCAAAGATGTGCAGATTTCTAGTTAACTGGCTTCTGCAAATTACCGCTAGTGCGGATGCGCAAGTGGGATAACATAGAACTTGCAGGAACGGGTAATAGATGGTTGCCGTGGACTCAGTGGGCCGGAGGTCCTATTTCCATGCTGTATCCATGTGGTGTGGGGAAAAGTGCCAGCGGTGACATCGCTTCTACACCCTCGGCCAATGATCCTTTTTCAAATTTACGGCACGTAACAAATTTCTTTTCTTTAGATTATTTGTGCAATGTTCCTAAATATTTTCTGGAGGAAATTCAATTTAACTTGCATTTTATTGATGTATTTGCTCCTTGTGTCAGGGGCCTGTTCAAAGATTCATCACTCTTTCACTGTTCACCAAGTGCCGCTGTGCTGCTGTAAATTGGGAGCACATTGTGGCCATTTATTTGGAGTGCATTTGTGCTTATCAGGAAATTAACTTCCACATTTTATATTGTTTCCCCAGACATTTTTTAACAAGTTAACACCCCCCCCCCCCCCACCCGCCGCCCCAATTAATGCCAACATTGGTGCACATAAATTTATCTTGAGTTTGAGAGTGGAGAAGATGAAATCAGATGTGTTGGTATTACTATCGAGTAAAGGTAATTAGTTACAAAGACATGAGCTGGCTATCGTTGATTGGAGAGGGATCCTAGCAGGAATGACAGTGGAGCGGCAATGACAGGCGTTTCTGGGAGTAACTCGGAATCAAAGGACATACCTTGAGAAATGAGACGAGGAGGAATTTCTTTATCCAGAGGGTGGTGAATCTGTGGAATTAATTGCCACAGATGGATGTGGAGGCCAAATAATTGGGTATTATTATGTGGGATTGTGAACTTCACCAGTCTAAGAAATACCAATTATGATTTAGCTGCAGAGCGACCAGGTTTTGTTAACCCTGTCTCCCATGAGCTGTGCTATTTAAGGCAAACTTCAATTAATCCTTATGTGCGTTAACCCCTTCCCCTTGGATAGAAGGTGAATCCAAGTGACAGTTGATGCCAACTTGTGCCACCTTTTCTGTTCATTTCTACATTCAGGTGGTAAGGCCAACCCCCCAAAAAGATGAGATGACGTTACTTGTTCTTCTGCCCACAGATGTTAGCATATTTGGCATGGCATTTGACAGCACTGCATTCTTGGCAAGGGCAAGTTGGGCCGTAGGACCTGTTTCCTTGCTGTATGACGCTATGACCCTATATAACCTTTACAAAGACCAATGAAACAACCATAATGTTTTTTACCATGATTAAAATGTGGTGCTTACATTTCCAGGCATGTAAGTTAATTATTTGTCTTCCTCTTAACTGTCCTTCTATTCTGATGTAACGTCTTTGATGATATATAATACAGTATTCCATTTAAAGTTTGACAAACAGTTGCCACCTAATTTCTTGGTCTAGACATAAAAAGATCTACTCCGTGCAAGTGGTTCCTGTAACTGGTCTCTCAATCCCCTCAGTTATTCTGTTTGTCCTTGGTTGTAAGGTAAATTCCAGGCCACTATTCTTCTGTCTCTTCCTCTATCACTAAAATCTCCATAACGTCACCAGCTGTGGCCATCAAACTGGGCTACCAGTCGAAGTTCATGCACGAATCAATAGTACCTCTGTTGATAATTTTACAGTGCCTTGTTTAAGAACATAGAACATAGAAAAGTACAGCACGAGATCAGGCCCTTTGTCACAAAATGTCTGTGCCGAACATTATTCCATGACAAACTAATCTCCTCTGCCTATGCGTGATCCATATCCCTCCATTCCTTGCATACCCATGCTCCTATCTAAAAGTCCCTTAAATACCCCCCATCATATCTACCTCCAACACCACAACTGGCATAATTTTCCAGGCACCCACCAATCACTTTGTGTAAAAAAAATATTGCCCCACTCATCTTTAAACGTTGCTCCTCTCACCTTAAAGCTATAGAAGTGTAGTATCTTTATATTTTATATTCTTGGCATTTGTAATACTTGAGATATTTAACTTTTATACTTTGTATTTTTAAACTTGGAAAACTTTGCATGTTTGTGCTCTATGTGAAGGCCTTTGTCCCTTGTATTCTGGTTTGATTGTTTTTGTAAGAGATAATGGAGGCCCAAGATTCTCTTGCAGCCATTAGCTTAAATCAGTGGTGACAGTTAAATGACCTTTGTAATTCTATCAAGCCCTATCTAAGAGAAATAAGGGCCCCAAGAAGGGGAAGACATGTTGTTTAAATAAGGGTGGATTATGGAATGGAAAATAACTGGGAAGGCGGAGAAAAGTAAATGCAAGTGATGGGTTATTGCTAAGGGAATGTTTGCAAGTGATTGGTTATCGATAAGCGAATGTCTGCAAGTGATTGGGTATGGAAATGCACCGGGGGTGGGACATACAGAGTTAAACATGCCATAAAATGGGGCAGCTCTTGGTTTGGAGTGAACTCTCAAGTGATTTACTCTTTGAGTGTTCCAGCCTCGGTTTGCCAATAAAGGTTTGAACTTCTTGAAGAATTCTCTGCGTCGCCTGAGTTAATTTTGAGTATCAGTAACCACACACAAAATTGACACTGCGAGCAGGGTCAGAAAGAGGCCTATTTACTAAAACACAAACAGCCAAGTGCGCTTACCAGCCCCTCAGTGGCTCCCAGGGATAACCGGACAAGGGTGGCCACCCGCAAAAAGATAGGCGGTTTTCTGCTTCATTTGGACTAATATCCTGTTGTAAACGGGAAGCCACCAGGGACACAGAAGCGTCTAGGCGGTCAGAGGGCCTCTCCAATCCAAATAATCTGTCACTAAATTATTCTAAGAGGAGAGCCGGAGGATTACTCGAGAAGACTGCGCAGTAGGGTAAGTAGAATATAATATTCTGAGAAAGTAGATTTTGTGTGATAAGAATAGGACCTTGTGGATACCGCCCTTAGAAGAGGAAGAGGTCTAAATGGACAAGGCATCCTGTGGCCACTGCCCTTAAGAAGAATAAGGGGTCTGAACAGGCAGGATAATAATTCTGTGGCTACTGCCCAAGATGAATAGGGGTCTGTACGGACAGAACATGTAAAGTCAAGGAGAATAGAGACTAATCGGGTAACATAAAATTGCAAAATGTTAAGAGCCAAGGCAGATAAAGAAAGTACTGATAAGAAGAGTTCAGAAAACAAGCAATTAGTAGTTAAGAACAAACCCAGTACTGATAATTTCTCTGGAGACCCCTTGTCTGACATGGCAACCCTGTTTATAGAAGAGGGGGGATGAAGGGACAAATTTGGTGGGGAATGAGGAACAAAGTTGGGAATAGTGTAGACAATCTCCCCCATATAAGATCCTGTGGGGGGGAAGCTCTAGCACCCCTACAGGGAAGGGCACTCCCAGACGAAAATGATACTGATAGCGACTTGGAGACTGTAAAGGCAGATGAGAATGAAGAAGGGAAAGGGCTGAGGCAGAAGAGGAAGAAGAAGCAGTATTGAATTCAGCAGTGAGAGAGTTAAACAAGGCAGAGCACCAGAGAGAAAAAACAACAGACAAGATAAAGAAGAAAAAAAAGCATGAGAATCGAGGCTGCTCAAGATCTTTAAATCCCAGCCATCAGCCTGTACTTTTGTTTAAAAAGACTTGCCTTCGAACTTTGAATAACGTTTGGCTCAGAGCAGCGAGCTCGCTTCTGCTGAAGAGAAACAAAGAGGAGAAATGTGTGTCTTTGTTTGTGGAGATCGATGGGTGTGGGGTGTGGCAAGACTTTGAATGACAGGGAGTCTGACTAATCACAATCTGGATCAATGTCCAATCACAGTGCCCAGGATCCTGACTGACAGGGAATTGAACCATCCCACTGTGAATTATGCCAGCCCATTCCGAACAAATTAATCCTTTTCAACTTAATTCTCTCATTCCAACAAGAAGACTTACACAATTTATAGACAATGATACCCACACTGCAGGCCTCAGTCCTCCCACTCCACCTGGCCACTATTAAGTGCAATGCCTATATGAGTGGTCTGACAAAGCAGTTTCCCAGAGGAATGATGAGCTAACAGTACTGCCCACACGGCAGCTTGTAAATTCTTAATACTGGGCCCCACAGAACCAAAGATTCTAGTAAACAGAACGGTCTTGTCAGACGAGGGAAGGTTTAGAAATTACAAAAGGATGTCTTTGTATATGGAAAAATAATTATGAAAACGAGAGGGCTGGGATAAAATTTGTGTATGTGGGAAATGAAAGTGGAATGTGTGGAATGTAGCTTACACTTTGAAGCTATGAGCAGTGTTTAAGAGGGAGAGAGAGGGTTGAGAGGGATATAAGAATGTCTAAATGTGTGTTTTGGATCATGACTGTTCTTCAGTATGTGTTGAATTTATGAATAATCTATGAACATATTAGGGTGCATCAAAGTATTAAGAGTTGCATGATTTCTTTGAAATGAGAATGAGAAGACTGTTACTTGTTTATGGAACCGGTTTTGGATGAATGCTGATTTAATCCTACACTTCCGATGAAATAGGATATCATTGAATGAGCTTGCTCTTTTTTACGTGATAAATCTTTGTAGAGCCTCATGTGTTTTAAGAGGTATCGTGTATCTCTTTAAGAAACTGCAATTGTATGGGGGTGGGATTTTGGCCCAGTTACCCAGGATTCCAGAGAAAGAACACTGAGGTTGAACATTACAAATATGAGACCCTGATTTTGGGGGCTAGTTGTAGTTTGATTCGGCGCTGATGCATGCAGCTTGTGGTTTTCTTTTTCTGTGAGACCAGTTAGGTCTCAAAGGGGGGGAATTATATAGAAGTGTAGTATCTTTATATGTTATATTCTTGGTGTTTGTAATACTTGAGATATTTAACTTTTATACTTTGTATTTTTAAACTTTGGAAACTTTGCACGTTTGTGCTCTATGTGAAGGCCTTTGTCCCTTGTATTCTGGTTTGATTGTTTTTGTAAGAGATAATGGAGGCCCAAGATTCTCTTGCAGCCATTAGCGTAAATCAGTGGTGAGTTTCATGACTTTTGTAACTCTGTATCAAGCCCTATCTAAGAGAAATAAGTGGTCCAAGAAGGGGAAGACATGTGGCTTAAATAAGGGTGGATTACAGAATGGAAAGTAACTGGGAAGGAGGAGAAAGATAAATGCAAGTGATTGGTTATTGCTAAGGGAATGTTTGCAAGTGATTGGTTATCGATAAGTGAATGTCTGCAAGTGATTGGGTATGGAAATGCACCGGGGTGGGACATACAGAGTTAAACATGCCATAAAATGGGGCAGCTCTTGGTTTGGAGTGAACTCTCAAGTGATTTACTCTTTGAGTGTTCCAGCCTCGGTTTGCAAATAAAGGTTTGAACTTCTTGAAGAATTCTCCGCGTCACCTGAGTTAATTTTGAGTATCAGTAACCATGACAAATCCATGCCCTCTCGTCTTTGATATTTCCACCCTGTGGAGAAAGGTTTTGACTGCAGACAACAAGATGCCTGAACACATGTCTATGGTGGATTGCTGTATTATAAACTGGTTTATGGCCTGATTGCCAAATTAAAGTAACACATTTTATGTTTTAAGTCTTGGTAACCTTGCGCCACAAAAAAAAATGGTATTATGTTAATTTCCTGGAAAACAGTTTAATTGCTGGCTTAGATATGCTCTTCAGCAATTCTTTCTTGCATTCTACTGGTTTCTTGCTGTTATTTCTTTAACAATTTCATGGTTATAATCGCTTCTACACCCTCTCCAAAAGCCTCCATGTCCTTTCTGTAATGGGTCAACCAGAACTGCACAGGAATAATGGTTGGAAAGAAAAGACATTGTAAAATCTACTGAAACAATTACATCTAGATAAATATGCAGTATTTCATTCCTTTATGTTCTGGGCCAGTCTGAGTAGTAGTTATTCATAGTTATCGTGCAGTTGTAAGGGTACTTCCATGAGCATTCCATTCATTGCCCTGGCACTCATACCTGCCTGTCACTGATACACAGCAGTTGCACTGGGTATCATCTCTAAATCACACTACAGTTACTCCCAGCAGCTTTGCCTGCAGCGCTGAAGAAGAGCAACAAGCACGTGGGAGCCCCATCTAAGACACCCTCCATTTGGAAATACATTGATGTTTCTTCATCATCACTGGGTCTACATCTGGAATAACATTGTAGGATTATCTTCACAGAGGAATTGTGGTGGTTAAGAGGTCGCCTCTTCCTCGAGGGCAGTTAGGAATGGGCAATAAGTCTAGTCTTGCCCACGATACACAAAATGGGACGTGGAAGAAATAAAAATGTACAAAATGCTGAAATGTCAAGAAAACAATAGTAGGTTCAATGGTTGCTGGCTGGGGAAAGGTGCCGACACAAAGAACTGCAGATGCTGGTTTACAAAATACACAAAGTGCTGGAGTAAAACAGAGGGTCCGGCGGCATCTCTGGAGAACACGATGGTGATATTTGTGATCAGGATGGGTCTGAAGAAGGGTCCTGACCGAAATGTCATCTATTGATGTCCTCCACGGTTGCTGCTTGACACGCTGAGTTACTCCAGCACTAAACTTTTTTTTGAGGAAAAGGATGAATGGTCCAGCCAAATGTGGAAGTCATAATTCACAGCTTGCTCACCACAGCTTGCTGGCTGGTGAGCACATTAATAACCACACATGGTTTTAATGCAGTGTTCCTTCATAAATTCCAGCCCAAAGTTACTATTGCATTAATAGAAACCTACACCAAATCACAACCTAGAACCTAAAAGGATACAGCACAGGAACAGGCCCTTCGGTCCACAATGTCCATGACAGACATAATGCCAAGTTGAAATATCTCATCTGCCTGCACGTGATCTGTATCCCTCCATTCCCTGCATATCCATGTGGCTTTCCAAAAGTCTCTTCATAAGTTTGTAACTTATAGGAGCAGAGTTAGGCCATTTGGCCCATTTGGCCCATCAGGTCCACTCTGCCATTGAATCATGGCTCATCTATCGATCGTACCTGCCTCTACCACCACCCATGGCAGTGAGTACCACAATGCTGATTTTCTTGGAACGCAGGGAAACACATACTGATGAAGCAACCACCACTATAGGCTTATGTAACTACTTGCTTCTCCTTCTCTCGACCTGTAATAGCACAAGCTCCTCTTGTCTCATTGCCCAGGAGGAAGGGTCAGTTCAATTGCAATCTTAAGAAAATGCATCAGATAATTCAAATGAGTGCTGAAGGTTTGAGGATAGTTTTTCAGCCTAAGGATTTCTTGTGTATATTTCAGGCTCTTTTTGTTTGATTTGAAATTAAAGTCATTCAAATTACAATTTGTCAACCTTTTTTAACAAACCAATGCTGCTAATACCTGCTTAATGCTGTTAATCTCAGTTTGGTAGGATTCTCACACTTCAAATGGCTTCATGCTTGTAAAAAAGATATAAAGTGCTAGAGTAACTCAATGGGTCAGGCAGTGTCTCTGGGGAACATGGATAGGTGTCGTTTGTGTCCGGAAGAAGGCTGCAGACCCGAAATGTCACCTATCCATGTTCTCCAGAGATGCTGTCTGAACAGTTCCTCCAGCACTGTCTTTTTTTTGTTGAAAGCCAGCATCTGCACTATCTTTTGACACATTATAATCTTGTATGGATTTTAATTTACAGCTGGAATTTATAATCATCAAATATGTTGTGGGTTGGCCGAAGTAATGTTGAACATTGATTGTGGCTGTTTCTTCCCCCCCCCCCCACCCCCCATAGATCAAAGGTGACAAATTTCTAATCAATTCTATCACTCCAGACTAACAAAAACAATGTCACTGCAAAATAAATGATGAGGGCTGATAATGCAATTCCTCTCCCGGGGCAGTCTCTCCTCTTGATCTTGCTGTAAAAGTTGCTGTTTAAAATTACAGGAGAGTTTTAGATATCAATTGTATAAGGCTTTGTCTCTTTTTGTGCATGCATTATTTAAGAAAATTGAAACAGTGGCCACTTGTGTCATTCTTTGATATCCCTAGATTTAAAGTGATCCACTATTTTTGTAGAAACTGCAGATGCTGGTTAATCCACTAAAGGGCACAGAGTGCTGGAGTAATACTGAATCCATCAGGAAGGCAAGAATATAAGAGCGGTGACATTTCCAAAACCTCCCTGTACATGGACAATGTTGCCGTCTTTTGATCAGATGCATTAGCATCAGTTTATTGTCATTTTACGACAGTTTGAGTTGGCGTTGGGAGCCAGAGTCAATCGCAAGATGAGCGAGGCCATGCTCTTTGGCAACTGGCCCGACCAATCTTCCGTCCCCTTCACCATCAAGCCTGACATCGCGAAGGTGCTGAGAATCTGGTTCGGGGATCTGTGGTGTTTGACAAGTATTGGCTGGAGTAGATAGCCAAGGTCAGAAAAACATTTTCGTCTGTGGAACCAGCGTTCTCTTCCTATAACGGGGAATAATTTGGTCAGGTGTGAGGTGCACTCGGTCTGCTGTACTTGCCGCAAGTGTGGCCCGTCCCCTGCTCCTATTCCTCGGCGATCACCTGGGCCATCTTCCAGTTCATCTGGGGTTCAATGATGGACAGGGTCTGATGGGTCGCAATGCACAAGTCGGCAGAAAACATGGGGCAACAGTGTGCCCAATATTCCCCTCATCCTGATGGCCACCGTTGTGTGTGGCTGCATCAGGCTGTGTGTAGAACCAAACCACGTGGGCACCGAGTGTCACTACCTGCTGAGGCTCTACCTGTCCCCGGTGTTGTGAAGGATGGGCCTGGCGCAGATGCCACGTAATGTACCAGTCAGCTGGACATTGCCGCACCATCTGTCGTTTGTGGAAAGGTTCTTCTGGACGAACACCTTTGACAACAAGTCCATCAGGCAGTGGTCAGCACAGAACATCCTGGAGGCACTGCAGGGAAAAGACTCCATGGATCCTGTGGCGTGGTTCCCAGAGCAGACTGCCCATATTGTCTGGCAAAATGTCTCATCGCCGGAGCCCACCAACATGCACCAAGACCTTGCTGGCTGGCAGTGAGAAGGTCCCTCCCAGTCAGATCCTTCCTGCACTGTTGGAATCTTACTACCAGCGCAGGCTGCTCTTGGGGCGGCTGCTACAGGGAAAAGACGGTTGCCCACCTCTTTGCAGAGTGTGGGTTTGCAAAGAGATTCTGGAGAAGGATGCAAGGGTGCTTGTCACGGTTTATCCCGAGCAGCTCTGTAAGAGAGGACTGATTTATGGACTGTTCCCAGGGACACATTCGGAGATGAACATCAAGTGCTGCTGGAAGATCATCAATTCGGTGAAAGATGTTCTTTGGTCTGCCTGAAACATGTTGACCTCCCAGCAAACATTCCATCAGGGAATGTTACCAACTGGCCTGCTCCAGACTGCAGCAGTATGTGCTGAGGGAGCGCTGAAGCTTGGTGTAGCCAACGCCAAGGCTATGTGGGGGAGGACCACAGTCTAGGGTCGTTCTGGAGATTGGGTGGGTACGGTGTGGTGGCAGTGCCCCTCAAATGAGGGAAGGGATATCACCACAGGGGGGCACGTGAGTGGCAAGGGTGCCTGGTATAATGATATCTTTGTGAACACTACCAAATGTGATGCTAATGAATGTATGTATAGCCTCTGGGAATATCAGAAGTTGTTGCTTCGGAATATTTTTTATTCCGCATTGTTTATTTTGATTTTAAGACAGAAGTAGATACTTGATCAGTAGGCATGTCAGAGGTTATGGGAACAAGTCAGGAGAATGGGGTGAGGAGGGAGAGATAGATCAGCCATGATTGAATGGCGGAATAGACTTGATGGGCTAAATGGCCTAATTCTGCTCCAATCATTTTGTGATCTTGAGACCCCACTGGAACCTTGTTTATTCTCTCAGAATGAGATGGGAAAATGTAACAATGGGAATGACTAATCCACAATGAAGAATAGAGTGCAGTCATGGAAGTGGTTGGAAAGATAACAACCTAAAGCTACTATCAAAGCTGCTTACTGCACTCCTTTCTGAGAAGACATGAACAGTTTCGATCTTGGTCTTTACTGTGACGCAGCATGCATTTTGCACAAATCCTCACAGTATTATCCATTTGGTATTACAAGTAACAGCAAATTCTTCAGTGTATTACTATGATAAGTGGACTTACTATACTGTTCTTTATTGATAAATTTTGTATTACTTTATGTTAAAAGGAGTTGGAGACATTAGTTCTAATTAAAATGTAAAGTTCCTTGTTTCTTTAAAACAAAAACTCAGGGGGTTTGACTGCCAAGGGTGCAGGGTATGATGATGGTTTTGTGAACACTATTAAATACAACACTAATGAATGTGTTTCGCCGCTGACAACATCGAAGCATTTTTGCACAGTTCCTCTTTTGTATGTAATTTGTACAGAATATTATTCTGAATAAAGTTTATTTTTGGAAAAACTCAGGGGGTACAAGACTGCAGGAGTATGTGCTGAGGGACACACTGAAGCTTGGTGCAGCCAACGCCAAGGCTCTGTGAGGGAGGACTGCAGTGTAGGGTCCTTTTGCTGCTACACATTGGGGGGCAGTGTGTGATGGAGACCCCCCTCAATTGAGGGAAAGGATACCACCCCAGGGGTCACATGAGTGACGAGGGTGCCGGGTATAATGATAGTTTTGTGAACACTACCAAATATAACACTAATGAATGTATGTGCAGCCGCAGAGAGTGTCAGGAGAGTTTTTGCTTTGTGCTAGTTTTGTATTTTTTAAATTATTATTCTGAATAAAGTTTGTTTTTGGAAAAAAGAAACTCTGGGTAGACGCCGTGAATGTTTGAAGAGATTTTGCACTGTTTTTGGTTTGTATATATTTTTTATTATTCTGAATAAAGTTTCTTTTTGTGATATGGGGTGGTCAGCGAACATCCCTGGAGAACATGGAAAGGTGATGTTTTGTGTTGAGACTCTTCTGCAGATTGAAGAAGGGTCTCAACCTGAAACGTTACCTATCCATGTTCTCCAGGGTAGCTGCCTGCCCTGCTGTGTTACTCCAGCACTTTGTGTCTACTTTTATTTGTAGGTCTTTTAGTGGGCATTGGCTTTGCCAGCTTTGCCAAAATTGGAGATTGTCATGAAACCAGTGCATTGGTGCAGCAGGTGGAGTTGCTGCCTCCCAGCACCAGAGACCCGGGTTTGACCCTGACCGAGGGTGTTGTCTGTGTGGCATTTGCACATTCACACAAAGATCACGTGGGTTTTCTCCCACATCCCAAATCCACGCGGTGACAGGGAGACCTTTCAAACTCCACACAGACAACACCCGAGGTCAGGATCGAACCTGGGTCTTCAGCATTGTGAGGCAGCAGCTCTACCAGCTGCGCCACTATTGAGGCCTGTTGGACTTTTTTTAATTTATTGATACAAGTTCATATGAAAGATCTGATGGTAACTCTTACAAGACAAAACAGATTCAGTAGTTTTGCAAAGATGTGGAACCAAGTTAATTGGTCTCCATAAATTGTTCCTAATTGGGGGGAGTGGAAGAGGAAGTGAGATAACATACAATGAGTGTGAACGGGTGATCAATTGCTGGCATGGACTTGGTGGGCTGAAGGGCCTGTTTCCTTGCTGCATCTTTCAATCAATTCATTCACTCCCAGAAGACATTGTGACCTTCCAATCCAGCACAAGAAACCTTAACCCAGGAATGGGACTTAAGACCACAATCTTCTGACTGAGCTGGGTGTATTTCCACAGGGCCACTGTTGACACTTTACAGGATAGATTTTTCATTAGGCATGTAAGGACTGAGGTCAGTCATCTCTCCTCATTCCTTGTATTCTCATGTGAGTAAAGTCATGTTCTCCCGAGCATGATTCACAGAATGTTGAAAGCAAAGATATTTATTTTACTGCTTCTCAAGTTGGTTCCAAGGGTGGAGACGGGCTTCAAATTTGTGGCTCAATTTTCTTATTACTGCTTCAATCTTGGGTTTTGTTAGGCTATTTGCCATCTCAAAGAATTGGAGACCAGCGTAGATAGAAAGAGAAAGGGAGCAAATGAAGAATGGAACAAAGTAAAATGTTGGCAGCTCGTGAGAATGTAAGGAAAGGAATGTATATGTCTATAGTTTATTGTTACATGTACTGAGATAGAGTAAAAAGCTTCTTGTGTGTGCTCTCCAGTTAAATCATACTACACATGAGAACAATAATGCACAAGTAAATGAGTGAAACAATTGTAAGCAGATCCTCTTCTGGAACAGCACGAAGAGAGTCGCCATGGTCCAGTGGCATCTTACAATTTCCATGTCTCTGAAAAGTCCTATCTTTGCCTGAGCAGCTGTGCAATTTCTTCTATTTCTCATTTCAAGGCCCAATGTCCTGGATTGATGATGTTAGACTTGGCTTGCCCCAGCGGAATGCTGTTGTCTCCGTCCACTGTATCAGAGAGGGGATGTAGATTTACGAGACTTGCCCAACAAATCAGCCTCTGCTAGTGGGTCAAACTGGGCCACTACCACCGAGGGACTGGCTCATGCAGAAACAGGCAAAGAAAATGGGAGACCTGAACCCCCTCATTGTGACCTTCCTATACTATGCAACAATGTAAACCTTGATCTTGGAGTGGGACCCAAAACCCAGTGAAAGACCCAAAATCTTCCCTAGTTTAGAGATACAGCGCGGAAACAGCCCCCTTTGATCCCCAGCGATCCCCGCACATTAACACTATCCTACACACACTAGGGACAATTCACACATATACCAAGCCAATTAACCTTCATACCTGTATGTCTTTGGAGTGTGGGAGGAAACCAAAGATCTCAGAGAATACCCACAGGGAGAACGTACAATCTCCATACAGACAACACCCGTAGTTGGGACCGAACCCGGGTCTCAAGCGCTGTAAGGCAGCAAATCTACCGCTGTGCCATCAAGGCCACCCTGACTGAGTTTTGTATATTACCATGGAGCCATAGCTAACTCTTTATGGGATAGATTTTTCATTATCCCTGAAAGGACAGAGGATACAATGAGGATTCTGGAAGGCTGAATGTGCCTGGATTGAAGATGAGGTGTTGTTCTTCATGCTTGCATTGACCATTAATATAAAATAGACAAGACAGTAGATTAAATTGCAAGGCGGTTGGAGAATTAAACTGGCAGGCTGTTTGGTCTTGGGTCATTTCTGAGACTGAACATAGGTACTCGGCAAAGTGGTTATGCAATGCGCATTTGCTTTGACCGGTGTAAAACCTAATATATTGTGAACCTCGTATACATTAGATTAATGTTCCAAAAAATTTGCAAGTAGGATGGAGAATTCTACAATTCCTGACTCCATTATCGGATTGAATAGATTGAAGGATACAGCAGGAAAATAGGCCCTTCGTCCCAATGGGTACATATCGACCATCAATCATCATTTCACACTAGTTCTAAGTTATTTCACTTTCACATCCACTTCCCACACACACTAGAGGCAATTTACAGAAGCCAATTATCCTTCAAACCCACTAATCTTTGGGGGGGGGGAACTGGAGAGACCGAAGAAAACCCACGTAGCCACAGAGAGAACGTGCAAACTCCACGTTGACAGCACCAATGGTCAGGATTGAACCCAGGCCTTTGGCACTGTGAAGCTGCAGATCTACCACCCATGCCACTGTGCCACCCCATTGAAGCTTCTTGTTCCTTTTTCATGATACAAGTTCATATGAAAGTCAGGATGGTATCTTTTCCAACAAAAAACAGATGCAGTAGAAGACAAGTGGAACTGTTAATTGGTCTCTATAATTTGTCCCTAATGTGTTGGGAGTAGATGAGGAAGTGAGATAATATACAATGAGTGTGAACGGGCAATCAATGCTTGGCGTGGACTGAAGAGCCTGTTTTCTTGCTGTGTCATTCAATCAATCCCAGAAGACCAAGCCTCATTATGACCTTCCAATCCAGAACAACAATGTAAACCTTAACCCTGGAGTGGTACTTAAAGCCTCCATCTTCTGACTGAGCTGTATGTATTTCCACAGGGCCACTGCTGACACGGATAGATTTTTCATTAGGCGTGTAAGGACTGTGGTCAGTCATCTTTCCTCATTCCTTGTATTCTCATGTGAGTAAAGTCATGTTCTCCCGAGCATGATTCACAGAATGTTGAAAGCAAAGATATTTATTTTACTGCTTCTCATGTTGGTTCCAAGGGTGGAGACCAGCTTTAAATTTGTGGCTCAATTTTCTTATTACTGCTTCAATCTTAGGTTGTGTTAGGCTATTCACCATCTCAAATAATTTAAGACCAGTGTAGAGGGAGCAAATGAAGAATGGAACAAAAAATAAAATGTGGGTAGCTAGTAAGGAATTGAATGTATACAGAACGTCTATAGTTTATTGTTGTTACGTGTACTGAGATAGACTAAGAAGCTTGTGTGTTCTCTCCAGTTAAATCATACTACACATGAGAACATTAATGCACAAGTAAATGAGTGAAACAATTGTAAGTAGATCCTCTTCTGGAACAGCACACAGAGAGTCGCTATGAATCAGTGGCATCTTACAATTTCCATGTCTCTGAAAAGTCCTATCTTTGGCTGAGGAACTGTGCAGTTTCTTCTATTTCTCATTTCAAGGCCCGATGTCCTGGATCGATGATGTTGGGCTTGGCTTGGCCCTGGAGTGGTACTTAAAGCTATTGGCTCCTTTCATTGTATCACAGGGGGGATGCAAAGTTTCGAGACTTGCCCATGAAATCGAACTCTGGCCTGAATCAGGTCCATACAGATGATGTTGCCTTTCATCGAAGAAATTTGAAGTGCCGTGTGTAGAAAGGAACTGCAGATGCTGGTTTATAGCGAAGATAGACGCAAAGTGCTGGAGTAACTCAGCGGGTCAGGCAGCATCACTGTAGAAAAAGGATAGGTGACATTTTGGGTCGGAGCCCTTCTTCAGACTGAAAGTAGAGGGGAGGGAACTGGAGGTAGAGAAATGCCATGCCTTGTACTGAAGATAACTTGCCAAAAAACAAATAATGGGCAACAAACTGAAGCTGTTAAATAATTCCTCCATAGTGGTGACAGAATTCAACATACACAATTCAAAGGTGTGGCCCTGTGCATCAATGTGTTTCTATTGATGCAAGGAACCGCAGATGCTGGAATCTTGAGCAAAGAAACAAAGTGCTGGAGGAATTCATTGCACCAGGCAGCATCTGTGGATGGAAATGGAGGACAATGTTAAGGGTCAGGACCCCTTTTCAAACCAGTCAGTCTGATGAAAAATCCCAACCTGAAACATGGTTTGTCAATTCCATCCACAGACGCTGTCTGATCCGTAGAGTTCCTCCATCTCTATTTTTTTTGCTATCCTGAGACAATGTCACCTGCAATGGCTAAGTTACACCAACTTCAAGGTGCACTTTTAAACCTTCCAGGGCCAGTGTTGAATAACATCTGGCAGTGATTGAAATGATGGATCAGAAGATTTTATTTTCTTGCTGGACACCATGGCTGATTACAGCAGAGATCCTTGCATTATTTAAATGTCAAATCATGAGATCATAAGGCAACACAGTGGCGCAGCTAGTAGAGCTACTGCTCCCAGCGCCAGAGACCTTGATTTGATCCTGACCTTGGGTGCTGACAGTGTGGAGTTTGCAAGTTTTCCATGAGACTGTGATGGTTTTCTCAGAGTCCTCCCGTTTCCTCCCACATCCCCAACAATGTGTGGGTTGGTAGGTTAAATGACTTCTGTAAATTTTGCTTAGTGTGCGGGGAGTGGGTGAGAAAGTGGGATAAAATAGAACTAATGTGAACAGATGGTTGACGGTCGGTATGGATTCAGTGGGCCAAAGGACTGTTTCCGTGCTGTCTCTCTAAATAAGCACAAGTCACTCTAGCCCAGAACACAGTTGACATCGACTTTCGTTGTTCAGGCTGAGCTTAAACTTCAGCATGGTGTCAAGGTCAGGATGCAAGATTAAGCTCAGCAGTGCAAGTATAAAAAAAATGATGAACAGTTTTCTCTTTTCTCAGTTCAATTTGGTTCTTCATGGGCAGAATTGGAACTGGAGAACATAATCAAACAATTTGGCTACGAGAATTAATATTACTTGAACAGCAACTAGGTTTTTTCAAAAGAATGCAAAATTCAGATACCACTCGATTACCAACTTATCTGTTCATTTAAATTCTAAATAGCAATGAACATATGTGGACATCCAACCTTGCAGTATTCTTTAATAAGCAGTTTCTGTTTGACTGTAAATTTAGTTTAGAGTTGAGTTTAGTTTAGAGATACAGCATGGCCCTTTGGCCTATCAAGTCCACACTGACTATCAATTGTCCATTCACACTAGTTCTATGTTATCCCATTTTCTCATCCATTCCATAAACACTGGAGGCAATTTAAAGAGGCCAATTTCCCCACAAACCCACAGGCCATGGGATGTGAGAGAAAACTGGAGCACCCGAAGAAAACCCATGGGATCACTGAGAGAATGTGCAAACTCCAGGCAGACAGCACCACAGGTCAGGATCAAACCCGTTGCTGTGACGCAGCAGCTCTACCACTATGCTGCCCCTCAGAAGATTTTGTGCTTAGTTCTTTGTTACAATTGTTCTTCAACTGAAAACAAGAATGCACTTTGTATTGTCATATAACTTTGGATATTTAGTGTCGAGGAATGCTCTGCCAGACTTCAACCTTTATTCTGAACACTCTCGAGATCAGAAATGTTTTTGCTTATCCATGAGTGCATGCTGGATGCCAATGAATACCAGATTTTGCATTGTATATTAAAAGAGGGAAGGCGTATCATTTTTTTTACTGTGGGAAAGCAATTGGTTTCCTGCCAAGGGAATCTCTTTGCTAATCAGCAAAAGACAGCTGCTCCATTCCATTTACATGATGGGAAAAGATCTCACCCCCTGTTATTGACTAACAAAGGCTCCAAAAACATCCTTGAATCTGGGGTGGTGGGGCTTATCACTGGAATTATCAAAAACAAATCTCCAAAGCCCAATGCACTGTTTATTTATGTTAGCTGTCGTTACCCCTGTCTCCTTTCTGCCAGGATTACCATGGGAAGTGAACTGCTTTTAGTAATTGCACTTGGGTCACCTTCCCTCTTTGTTTCTTACTTTTAGTAATCTAATTATTGGCAGAATTTTACCAACAGTGAAGTGTTTGGGAGTGTAATGTTAATTTTGCACTGTTTAGAATTAATATATAATGTTACATCTCTGTATGTTATGCATCAGAAAATGAACTCTTATGTTCCTCAATTTTACAGTAAACTAATTGAGGAAAGGATGGATTGAAATAGGAAACCTATGATTGCGTATGATATTTGTTGGTCTTGCGTGTGATATATTTTAACAATTACAAAGATAGAAAAAGTGCTAAGTGTTTAAATTTTCAGAAAGGCATCAATTTTGTTTCTCTGGAATGGCTTCTGCAAATGAATGAATTTTGATTTAAATACTACTTTTTCACAGAAGAATGCTCACTGTAGCATTGGAAAAGTACGAATGCTATTGTTTTGCAGTCAGCTCCATAGTTATTTAATCAAAGGTCTTTCAGTATTGATTCATTTTGTAATTTCTGAGATTGGTTTGTTTCGGGTTATGTGTTGGGTGGAACCTTGTTCAGACAGCTGATATGAATTAAAACTATATTTTCTGAGCAGGAAAGTTTGTCACAATCCGACATAATAAGGGGCAAAGTAACCTCTTCAAATCAAAGGGAAGTGATTTGATCTGCAGTAATTGAAAACATAGGAGGAGACTCTTCCTCTCAAGTTGTGCAGCATCAGAGCAGCGGGGCGGCACATTGAAGCCCACAGCTGCCTCAATGCCGTGCCTCGGGTAATCCACGCTTATTGTGTTTGCTCCTCCATTCCATGAATGTTTGCAGGTCATTGCAAGAAGATTTATGTGCAAGATTTCACCATTGTGACACTGCATCTGGAAGAATATTTACAATTCGGGTCACCTTTCCTACAAGACTCAAGAGTGTTTAATTGTCATATGGTCTGAAGCTGAACACTGAAATTCACACTTGCAGCAGCAAAAGGATATACTTGCTACAGAAAGTACAATCCGAGAGTAGTGGGGTATATGGAACAAGCTGCCAGCGAAGGCAGTTGAGGCAATTACTGTAACAGCGTTTAAAGACACGTGGACAGGTACATGGATAGGAAAGGTTTTGAAGGATATGGACCCAATGTGAGCACATGGGACCCTCATAGATGGGGCATCTTGGTCAGGATGGATAAGTTGGGCCAAAGAGCCTGTTTCCGTGCTGTATAACTCCATTGGAATGAAGATTCACCAGGTTGGGTGCTGGAGCATATCTGTCATATAAGGAGAGACTTCAGACATTCTGAAGAAAGGTCACGACCCGAAATGTCGTCTGTCTATTCCCTGCATGGATGCTGCCTGACCCCCTGAGTTCCTGCAGCACTTTGTGTTTTATTCATACATCTCTATTGATTTGCCATGGTTTTGCTCATTTGTATGCATTGCCAAATTCCCTCTCTAAATTGTAAGGTTCTGTTTTAGTTGCTCTGAAATATGAACATCTTTACATCTTGCAGCATGTAAAGGGTTAACTTCCAAAGCTACGCTGTATTCAGCAGAAGGTTATCCATTTGAACAAGTATGTTTGTCTGCTAGATGTTCCTTAATGTGCAAGTTTGTTTTGGCACTAAAGGATTGAGGTGTTGATTGGTAAATCTTTGTGGGGAGCTGTTCTGAACAAACTCAAATATTTCATGGTATTGTCATAGATGGTCTCGTGGTTCATCATTGTGAGAGTTTGCTTGTTTAAGGGGTTGTTCTCGTCAACCTGCACAACAGGGTGCAAAGAATTTTCAGTAGTTTAATGGTTTCATTATTGTTACATGTACAGAGATACAGATAAAAGCTTGCTCTGCATGCTGATCATCAAATCGGACAACACGTGAGGTCAAAAGATAGACAGAAAATGCAGGAGTAACTCAGCGGGACTGGCAGCATCTCTGGAGAGAAGGAATGGGTGACGTTTCGGGTCAGGACCCTTCTTCAGACTGGTCCCAACTCAACATCACCCATTCCTTCTCTCCAGAGATGCTGCCTGTCCCGCTGAATTACTCCAGCATTTTGTGTCTATCTTCGGTTTAACTGCATCGCAGTTCCTTCCTATGCATGAGCCCAATAGACCCTCTCAGAACAGCACGCGGAGAGTTGCCATGATCAGGCGCCATCATGCAAACTTCCAAACCTCTGAAATGCCAAAACTTGACGAAAGAAATGTTTTCATATTTTCTTACTTTAAGGCCCAGCTCGATTGAATGGGGTTGGCCTGGCCCAGTTGTGTCACTGTTGGCTCCTTTCACCACCGCTGTGTGCAGCTGCCGCAGGCTGCGCTCAATCCACCTAGTTAGCTGGCTGTTATAGGGCCTCCCACGGCCACCTCCGCCAACACCAAAACCCATGACCAGCATAAACCTGCCTCCAGCAGGGCTCCGCGACCTCCATTCCCATGTGCCGAGGTCCCCATGTTCTGCTTCCTGAACCAATGGAACTTTAGGGTAATTTCCAAGAGTGCCGGAGGCGAGTCCCAAGACTTTTTGCAGCCACTGACATTCCGCTTCATTTTCCACCACCGCCATCATTGAACGTTTGAGCTCTTAAGCCACATGTCACAGGAAAAGATCCCAACGGGCTTTGTTCTCTGTCTGAAAAGAGAGGCATTAGGCACAATGACTTTAGAGATTGGGATATATCGGTTATATTTGTTACTGACTCAGGACGGCATGGTGGTGCAACGGTAGAGTTGCTGCCTCACAGTGACAGAGACCCGGGTTCAATCCTAACTACGGTGCTGTCTGTACGGAGTTTGTACGTTCTCCCTGAGACCGCGTGAGTTTTCTCCGGGTACTCCGGTCTTCCCATGTCTCAGCTACATGAGTCTCACCTGCCTGCTCTTGGTCCATATCCCTCCAAACCTGTCCTATCCATGTGTTAATCCTGGCTAAATTGGAGCAGCCATGGTATTAAAATTGAGTAAGGGCTTGTGTGCTGCTAGGCCATTTTGGTCAAGTTAAATGTGCCTTTGCAGAACTGAGACAAGCTGCTGAATAGTGCCAGTTTGTCTGTGGCCTAGATAAGAGCCGCAGAGAAAGAATGGGACATTTGCAGAAGTCTTACTATAAGGTGTAAAATGCATGGAACTGATTGGGTCAATAGTGTAAATAATGTTGCAAAGCCTTATTTGGATAGTTGTTGATTGGTTGAAATATTAAGCTTTGTCTGGGTTGTCTGAATCCCAAGGCACATGTTGCATTATTCATCTATGTTAGCTTCTTTCTAAAAGCTCCTTTCGAATACAATGTATTAGTTACTATGTTATTGGGTTAGGGAACTGTCAATCATGTACTGTCATAATCGATATGTGTTATTGGACTGTACAGAGACCACCTCCATGTGGTTCGGCCCCTCAAGGTTTGGGGACCTATAAAAGGTAGCTCCCATGAGGTCCGATGTCGATCTGCTGGAAGAACGCTTTGGACTGTGTGACCTTTTGGAGTGTCTCTGCTTGCATGAGGCTAGAAGGGCTTGGCCAAGCAGATACAAGGATCGAACCCACGGTGGTTAGGTATTGTATAGGGGAACTGTTGTTGTGTTATCCAAAGTAAAGTTTAGTTGCTCAAGTGCTTGATTCAGTATTTTATTGACTGAAACTAGACTGGGGGAAGCTTAGAACGAGCTATTTACATTGGGGGCTCCTACGGGATCTCAACGGAACCCCAAACACAAGTTTGCGATTAAGGGTGTTGAGCTGTCCTGATCGCGAGTGCAACGGTACAGTTTTCGCATTGATTTTCACCACTTCACTAGTCGGAGCAGAGCGATCATTCGCGGGCTTGGGAAAGGGTCCCAACAAGATTGTAGAACAGAGTCTTGCAAGCACGAGGGGTGATAGCGCTCCTTTGGGTTAGAGGCCCATAAAACCAAGGTGGGGTTAGAGGCCCTGCTACGGTTGGGTTAGAGGCCCTTTCCTGGGTTAGTGGCCCGAAACTTGGTCGTAGTTGGTAGCTGCAGCTGCTGGCAAAAGCCAAAAATTCAGATTTGGGTTAAAAGCCCTACCCAGAATTGGTATCCGATTGACGGGATATTGAAAAACAAGTCTGGTATACGTGCTAAGCGGTAAAGCATTTGACCTGTCGTTGCTGGGAGCGCTGATTGAAAAGGTGCGTTCTGAAAATCGGCATCGACTGCCAGCATGAAGAGGCTAAGAGCTGACACCTGGTGCCAAGCAGGTGATAAGGAACAAGCCCATTTGACGGGGTGGTTAGAGGTCACGCCTGTGTGAGTGACCTACAACCCTGAAAAGACAGAGGAGGACTCTCGTAAAGGCACCGGGTTCGGTGGCTAGAGTATAGATTGGCTGGGAATACTCTAGTCCTTTCAAGATTTCATTGTTCGAGTAAATTTGAATTTGAACCCGCATACGTTGAATGGTACTCACCAAAACTGATTGGTCCGAACAGAGCGAACTTACATTTTCAGCATTAAAGTATCAAAATACAGAAGTTCATATTGAAGTTCTGACTGTATGGTAGAATTCGAATTCTGTGCATATAGAACTTTGAAGTTTGTATAGCGTGTTTGAGATCGATTCCGAATAGCGGTTGATCAACACAGAGTAGTAACCCTCTGATCGATTGTTGATTAGTACCTGATAGCGTAGAGTAACTGAGAGAAGGGAACCTGATTTTTTGGTGATAAGTAACCGGACGGGAAAAAGTACCCCTAATTCTGAGAACTTAGAGTGGAGGGATAGAGGTCCCCCAATAGAAGTCCAGTCTTAGCAGGGGGAAAAGTTTCTGAAGGAGGAAAAGTAGTCAATTAAGAAGTAGTACCCCTCAGCAAAGAGTACCCTCGGAAGGGGAAAGTCTTCGGTATCAGAGGGAGAGGTTCACTGGTTGATAACAGTGTGACGCAGAATTGAAATCAAGTGTTTCTGAATTGTGCGTTAGCGTGTTGTGACTATAGTGTACTGTAAATTTCCAGTGTATATCTTTATCAGATCTGAACTGTATAAATATTTTGTAACGTGTAAAATATATTGGGAGTGTGTTAAGTTCGCGAACCACTACTTGTATTGACTGTGGGTGATTAAGGATTTTGGGTGTTGGATAATTGTGGTAAAAGTGCGTTTAATTTGAATATACGGGATTTGTTTAAATCGGGATTGTCAGTATTGTTAGAGTCCGATTCGTGGTGGTTCGATCAGGGTTCATATTCTTTTGATCGCTCTGTTGGGACAGGGATCATTCCGTTGACCGAGTACGTCACGAGGAGGATTTATTTGAGTGCGCGATTCATCGTCATAATAAGTGGATGCTTGTTGTTTATATTGGGGTGTGTCTTGGTCTACTTATTATTGGGGGAATAGTTTCTTGTTTAAGTATAGTCTTGTTTGCGTGGTTCGGTTTTGTCTCTTTTTGTTTATTCAAAGTGTTCTGAGTGGGAGAGATTGCTGCTAGAAGATTTAAATATTAAGCACCTTAGTTTGGGAGACTAGAGATTCTTTGTTTACAGGTTGAAAATTGAATGGGTGATTGTGAATAAGATTGAATTGATAAAAAAGTTGAGTGCGTGATTGAAGGGTAATTGAGTAGAACAATTGAAGAGCGATTGAGTGGAGGGATCGAACTGAGCAATTGAAGAGAACGATTGACTAGCGGTTGAATAAAATTGAATGTACGATTGTGTGAGAGAAGTGTGAATCTGTTAGATGTTGGCTATTGTGTGAAAGCGATCTCAGTGGCCTTGGAGACTGAAAGAGAGGAACGAGTGTAGAGGTGTGAGTGCTTTGAAACTTATTTGTATTGTGTCTATTGTGTATGAGGATGGGAAATAGTCTAGAGAAGGACCTAACAAACATATTCGGAAGTCCATTGAAAATAATCTGCGATAAGATTCCTCAGAAGGCAAAAAGATTAAGGGAATTTTGGGGGAAATTAAATAAAGTATTAGGAAACGAACTTTGGCCGATGTGTGGGTTAAAGTCTGTAACAGGAATAACCTACATAGAGAAAATTATTAGGCGATATGGGGATAGTGAAGAAGGGAATGAACATTAAATTATGGAAGATGTTTTATACCGAAAGGAAGGTAACTAAAGAAGTCGTTCTGCTTTCTGCTTTAAGAATGGCAGCTTCAAAGCTAGGGATGAGGATGGAGGAAGAGAGAGCTGGTCCTTCTCTAGGTATTTCGGAAGAGCAGAGAAAGAGACATTGAAAGTCAGCCACAGGAGCAGGAAAGAGCACCGACTTTTAAAGGGGAGATGACTACGATGGCTCTTAAAGGGGAGGTGGCCCAGCCGACTAAGATTAAACTAATCAAATTTAGTAAATGCGCAGCGGTTAGCGTGGATCTCTAGGGGAGAGAAGCCCAATATTGAAAAGAATGGGCAAACTTTTTTGGAACAGAGTCACAGCATTTCTCTCATGTTGTTAGTTCTAAAATACCTTGCACAGCTTGCAAATAGGGCGCTCGGGTGGAGTCAGTGGCATCTTCAACTCCACCCACTAAATTTAAATCCATAGAAGGGAAATCGGGAGAGGATTCTCTAGCTCCGAAGATTGCTTCACCAGCAGAGGATAGTGTGGAGGATCAGGGAACCAGAAAGAAGGTTCCTCAGAAGTGGGTGCCAAAATTAATTAAAAGACCAACTGGAGAAGTAAACGAATCATTCCCAAAGTATAGAGATTCCGCTAGCAGAAAGAGCAGTTTCTCTGAGGGTGAGACAGTAGGGGGCTGTGAAATAGCTGATCCTGATATCACTAAAATTAAAAGATCAGAACAAATCCCCGATATTATGGAAATGGAGCGAATTCCCCGTAGACAATTCCCTAGTAGGAAGGTGCCTACTCCACCTTTAAAATTAGATACTGCAGTAGGTGCAGACTATCCCCGGGCTACAGACGTCCCCGCTCCAGTGCAACCTGGTTTGACAACAACTAAATCCCTCCAGAGACCAGTAAAAATAACACAGACACTGGAAGTGACATTGAATGAAGAGGAAGAATTTAAGGCATAGATCCCTCCTGATTACCTTAGGGACATGCCTATTCGAGAGCCTACTTTCCCTCAATTTAATTGGAGAGGCTATAGAACTATGATGCCCGACCAATGCTATGTTTGCGGAGAAATGGGACACTGGAACAGACCTTGCCCTATGTGGGAACATAGAGGAGGAAGGGGTCAAAGAAGAGGGCCACGGTGTCTACGAAGTCAGTGGATCCCCAGAAGTTATAGGGATACTTGGGACCCTCAAGATAGAGGAAGAGAATACTGGCCAGAGGATCAGGGGGCAGGGAACCAAGCATTCTGGCAGCCAAATCCATTCCGGTAGCCCTGATCTGCCAGCTGTCCAGAGTGTGGACAAAGTAAGATGACCCTTGCCTCAAAGCCTAAAAGATGAAATCTGAAGGTATCCTCTTGACATTAAGACGGCCCAAGAAAAATAATAATAAATTATCAGAACAAGAAAGAACACCACCCCTTTTGAATCCCAGGAAGAGAGTTACAAAGAAGCTGATTGGGATTGGGAACCTTCACCAAAAGGAAGGAATACGAAAATAGAGACAAAGTAGCTGGTGTCAAAGGATAAGAACTGAAGGGAACTAAACTGGCACTAGGGGAAGAAGAAATGAATTTATTGCGCAGGAGGTACGGGAGTAGGGATAGGAGCCATTGTACAAACTTGTTACAAAGTTGTTGTGCCTGCAGGACAGTGTTACTTACAACATGCCACTATCTGGGGAGTGAGGTAAAGAGTATGTGGACCCTTAAGAACGGGCAGAAGACACAGCTTGGGTAGGATGTGTAGCCATTATCTCCAACCAGGAAGCTCCCCAGAGACAAAGACCAACAACGATGAAGAAATGATATTGTCCTGTCCCTTTAGTTTACAATCTGGGAAAGGTCAACAAATAAAGAAGGCTGCTCCTCGATATTCCTACTCCTTTGGAACTAACATCAAGGAGGAAGAAGAAGATACCTACCCTAGTGCCCAACTTTAACATAAAATAACATTTGACACCAGTGAAGGCAAAAGAAGAGAACAACATCTGAAACTCTCTAAAGAAATACAAACAGCCTCTGAAGATTATTAGGGCAAGTACCAATTAGAACAAATTAGATTTGGAAATGAATACTCCTCTGTGGTTCGGGGACACCTACTTTGCACCTAAATTCTAGTCATTAGAAATAAATTGACAACATTCTGAATTCGACCCCTAAATTGTATGGTGATGGAAGGACTTTAAAGCTTGAGATTTGGAACTGACTTATGAGATCTGGCTTAGGAATACTTAAAATCTGATTAATAACTTGGTATTTTTATTGTCTCATCCCGAGACAGGCCGCCAAAGATGGGAAGGTTTATTCAAAGAACATCAGGGAAGGATGGAACTTTGGAAGATCTGGCAAAATGGAGGAATATTCAGGGAACATGAGAGTTGGCATTGAATTACTAAGAAAGAGGAAATGTGAATAGCAGAACTCCCCTTCGACAAATGAAAGTTAACCGCCTAAGAAAGAGTTACTGGAGCAGAAGTCTTATTGAATTAGAAGAAATACTAAGGGAATGGGTACTGGTGTCAGAGTCGATGTATTTGACCGGTGAATCTAAATTTGTCTAACCCTTGATAGTAAAGCGGCTCCTATTATCAAGGTGTAAAGAAATTGTCCCTAGATTTGGCATTCTTAATTGGCTTTATAATAAAATTGACAACATATGGAAATTAATTGATTAAATTTGAACAGCTGGGAATTCCACATGAATTGGCATGGAGTTGTGTTATCGACCACAAGCTGTGGAATGAAGAGGGTGAGATGGACCCCAAGACTTAAAATATTAAATTGAAGGCTGAGACTGAATCTGGTTGAATTGAAACGTTCCTCGTGGTTTGCTTTAAATCAGAGTCATGCCTGTAGGGAAATCTGGACTGAACCCAGCTGTAATTTATATGAGAAACCATCATCAGATATACATTGAAGAACATCGTGTGAATATGGAGAAGGCTGATTAATGTTGATCCTAGGATAGGAAAGATTATATTATGGAATAGAATAGCGATAGTAAATAGAAAAAAAGGCTTGTGACTGCAGAATGGTAATGTATGGGAAAGCATTAGTGCATGAATGGTAACTTGCTTTGTCCCAAGTTTTCTTAGGAATTATAGGTTCAACTATGGATAGAGTATGGAAGGATCAACAACACGGATGGAGGGGATTCGCGCCCACGAAAACTCGGGATGTGAAGACTCATCAGATGGAAATTGTGAAGCAACTCCCATGAAAACTCGGGAAGCTTGATGAGATTCTGGGAAGAGACATCATCATCTTGTTGTTGTTGTTAATAGATTGATAATGCAATAGCCACCCATGTATGTCTGATTATCTGATTATCTGATTATTAGGTTATCATAAATGATGGTTTATCATATATGATAAAAGGAAGGAATATTATTCCTGGCTAAATTGGAGCAGCCATGGTATTAAAATTGAGTAAGGGCTTGTGTGCTGCTGGGCCATTTTGGTCAAGTTATATGTGCCTTTGCAGAATTGAGGCAATGGTGCCAGTTTGTCTGTGGTCTAGATAAGAGCTGCAGAGAAAGAATGGGGCATCTGCAGAAGTCTTACAATAAGGTGTAAAATGCATTGGGTTAATGCAAACCAGATATACATAGTGTAAATAATGTTGCGAAGCCTTATTTGGATAGTTGTTGATTGATTGAAATGTTAAGCTTTGTCTGGGTTGTCTGAATCCCAAGGCACATGTTGCATTATTCATCTATGTTAGCTTCTTTCTAGAAGCTCCTTTCGAATACAATGTATTAGTTACTATGTTATTGAGTTAGGGAACTGTCAATCATGTACTGTCGTAATTGATATGCGTTATTGGACTGAACAGAGACCCTCAAGGTTTGGGGACCTATGAAGTGTAGCTCCCACGAAGTCCAATGTCAATCTTCTGGAAGAACGCTTGGGACTGCGTGACCTTTTGGAGTGTCTCTGCTTGCACAAAGCTAGAATGGCTTGGCCAAGCAGATACAAGGATTGAACCCACGGTGGTTAGGTATTGTATAGGGGAACTGTTGTTGTGTTATCCAAAGTAAAGTTTAGTTGCTCAAGTGCTTGATTCAGTATTTTATTAACTGAAACTAGACTGGGGGAAGCTTAGAATGAGCTATTTACACATGTACCTGTCTAACTGTTTCTTAAACGATGAGATAGTCCCAGCCTCAACTACCTCCTCTGGCAGCTTGTTCCATACACCCACCACCCTATGTGTGGAAAAAGTTACCCCTCGGATTCCAACTGAATCTTTTCCCCTTTACCTTGAACCTATGTCCTCTGGTCCTCGATTCCCCTACTCTGGGCAAGAGACTCATTGCATCTACCCGATCTATTCCTCTCATGACTTTGTACACCTCTATAAGATTGCCCCTCATCCCCCTGCGCTCCAAGGAATATAGACCCAGCCTACTCAACCTCCCCCTTTAGCTCACCCTCTAGTCCTGGCAACATCCTCGTAAATCTTTTCTGAATCCTTTCAAGCTTGACAATATCTTTTCTAAGACACAGTGCATTCAGAAAGTATTCAGACCCCTTCACTTTTTCCACATTTTGTTACGTTACAGCCTTATTTTAAAACGGATTAAATTCAATTTTTTAATCATCAATCTACACAAAATACCCCAGAATGAAGAAGCGAAAACGGGTGTATTGTGTGATTAAAAAAAAAAAGAAAAGAATTTAATCCATTTTAGAATAAGGCTGTAACGTAACAAAATGTGGAAAAAGTGAAGGGGTCTGAATACTTTCTGTTGTTGGTTAATTGGCTTCTGCAAATTGTCCCTTGTGTCTAGGATAGAACAAGTGTACGGATGGTCACTGGTCACGTGGACTCAATGGGCCGAAGGGATCTCTAATCTGGCAAAAGCTAGATAAACTACAACCAATAGCATCATGTGAACTGTTACATGTGTACCGGCATCATTTTGTCTACTAAAAAACACTGGTGATTTTTATACAAATTATGTAGAGACTCCTATTATTTATCATTTTTGAGTTTTTGATTGCTTATCAGTAAAATTTCCATGCTGTAACTTTAATAACCATCTGTTCTGGAGAACCCCCCCCAGCTTTTCAATGCTGCCCCCTTTGATAATGCACTGTCATATCTCAGTGGAAACTGATATCTTCCCAGGTCCCTGCATGCTGGAGTTCAGTGATTAACTAAAAGGTGTTTGACAATGTGTCAATGAGATTGTCTATTTGATTTGTATCTCTGTGTTTGCTAACCATTTGAATTCTCTTTCCATTCCCATACCGACCTTCCTATCCTGGGCCTCCTTCATTGACAGAGTGAGGCCGCATGCAAACAGGAGGAACAGCACCTCATATTCTACTTGGGTAGCTTACAACCCAATGCTATGAACAGTCTGAAGAAGGGTCCCAACATGAAATGTCATCTGTTTTTCTTCCGTCCACGGATGCTGCCTGATCCATTGAGTTCCTCCAGCACTTTTGCTCAAGATTCCAGCATCTGCAGTTCCTTCTATCTTTGATTTCTGCCCGGCTTGCTATCACTGCGTATCCATATCACTCCTTTCCTATGCCTCCATATTCAGTCCAACACAGTGCTGGGGACACAAGAACTTGTAGATGCTGGAATCTGGACCAAAAATTATCTCCCAGAAGAACTCAATGGGCCAAACAGCATCTGTGGAGGCAAAGGGATAGTTGATGTTTCAAGTCGAGTCCCTGCAACAGTCGTGAACTGAAATGTTGGCAATTCAGTCGTGAACTGAAATGTTGGCAAATGTTGAAATGTTGTTCAATTCAGATGCTGCCTGACCCACTGAAGCCTTTCGGGAGTTTGTTTCTCGTGATGGTACCGATGCTGATTAATATTTGTTTGTATCAGCTTCGAAACAGACCGTTTGAGATTTAACACGAGATAAAAGGTTACATTTGTTTCTGTCACATATAATGAGATTTCATACCACCAACCAGTTAATCTTTCAACTGGATCCATCGCGTATGAGAAAGTACATTCTCACATCCGACTTAATCTTATGCATGTGAATTTAATTTGGATTTGGTTCATTTTTTTAATCTATTTAAGCCAACTCCAGATACAGATTGGAGCTGCAACTAATTCTTTGCCAGTTGTTCAAAACTATCCTAATAAAGGATTAAACTTCAAACTATTGAAAGAAGAAACTTTACAAGATTTAAAACATGTATAATCTACAAAAATGTGCTTGTTTGGTGATTCGGTTCAGATGTATGTGGATGATTGTGCTAATGGCATTGTCTGTGTTCCCTTTGCTTGGCTCCATTGTTCTATATATCGATTCCACTTCTGGTGGATAAAATGAACTAAGTACAAAATGATTATTGAAACAGCTGTGATAATGTAATGTTTTTGAACAGCTGTATTTTATTATAGTTTCAAAAAAATTAAGAACACTTTGGTTCTGATCCCACTTACCACCCAGTATCTCATCTGTAAAACAAGATTACACACGATGATATTCTTTGTCTCATTGTCTGTAAGCTGATGTTTTTTGGAATTTGCAGATCCTAATCAGTCTACAAATGTTTACTATATATTTTTTCACTTATATTAATTTTTCCTTGTGCAGAGCCAGATATTGATTGGCACCTGCTTTTCTCTCTCCAATATCATGTATATCTTAATTATTTTCTTGTATATAATGCACCAGTGGTCTTCTTATCGAGTCCACATCACAAGATTAGAAATTGTACAGCCAGAGCTGAACACACTTCTCGGCATCTGCATACAATTGCGTCTTATGCTTCTTGAGCATAGTAGTGGAAAGATTGGTGGAAACAGGGCTGCGACATGAACGCTCTTTCCTTAACCCCAGCACTGTGGTGCAGCTAGTATAGTTATGACTTCATAGCTGACTGTGTGGTGTTTGCATGTTCTCCCTGTGACTGTGGGTTTCCTCTGAGTACTCCGGTTTCCTCCCGCCTCCCGGGGTAGATTAATTACCCTCTGTAAATTGCCCCTCGTGTGCAGGGGGTTGGATAACATTGTGTTCTGTGGGATAACATACAGTATTCTTATCTGAAAGTGGGACAACACAGTTGTCATGGATTCAGAGGGCCGAAGGGTCTGTTTCCAAGTTGTATCTTTCAATTTAATACAGTTCAATTCAATTCAAATATATCTTTTGGATTATATGGGCAGAGATGCATACGTTTACGACAGAATTACTTCAATCATAAAGATTCAAAATTGAAGCGTTCTTGATCTTACTGAAATGTTCACAGGACAATTTATGTCCTGTTAGTTGACATGGGGCCATCAATGTTGAGCTGTCCATGGAGGCACAAAAGGCTGCAGTTACTGGGATTTGGAACAAACACAAAGTGCTGGAAGATCTCGGCAGGTCGGACAGCAACTGGAATAGGCAGACGATGTTTTGGGTCGGGACCCTTCTTCAAACTGATGGAGTAGAAGAGAGAATGCAGGCAGGGAGAAGCAAGGGGAAGGGGATCACCATGGAAAAGCCCAGGTCAGTGCCCAGCCGGGACCTCGCCGGTCGGACAGAGGAGCCGGGCCTCGCGGGTCGGAGTCCGGGTCGGTGGAGTAACCGACAGAGCCTTTAGCTGGGGCCAGGGTCGGCACCATGGAGGCATGAAGTGGGGCGTCGGCAGCGGTGAGGCCTCGATGACAGAGAAGCCTCGCGACGATGGGGCCTCGGTGGTGGTGAAGCCTCGCCGCGGCGGCGGTGCCTCGCGGGTCAACCCAAGGTCGACGGTCGATGAGAACGTGGAGGGACCGCCGTGAGTGGGGGAGGGGAAGAACAATGGAGGACCCGTCGTGGGGGACCGCTGTGAGGGAGGTGGGGGGGGGGGGAGAGGAAAGAAGAAAAGGTGGAGCCAGCGTGCTTTGTAACTTTGTCAGCGCCACAGGTGGCCATTATTTGTATACATTGGGTATGCAGCAAATAATTTCACTGTGCCTAGTCACATGTGACAATAAAGTATTCCATAAAGTATTCCATTCCATTATAGGTGGATTAAGGTGATGAGAAATGATTGGATGGAAATAGTGACCATGGCTGGAGTTTAAGTGGTGACAAAAGGATGTAGGTATAGAATCTGATAAGAAGGGAGATGACTGGTGAAATGTAGAACCAGAGGGAGAGATAGTGTATGAAGGGGAATAGGGATGGGGTAGGGGTGGGGTTGGAGGGCCGTGGGGATGGTCTGAAGAGAGTCATGATTCGAAACGTCATCTATCCATGATCACTTCTGATGAATGTATCAACTATAGATTTAAATTTTCCAAATACTGCTTGACAATTTACTCACTGAAGTCATCACAGTCATAGATTGTGAAACATGTATGGCGCCTGGGTGTTGTGCGATATAATGGTATTACGTGGGGGCTAGAATAGAATTGTCCACAACATGGAGGAAAAGTTGACAGTGGCTGAGACATCCTGTGGTCTGTGCTGGGTGGCATTGATATTCAGAAATATTAAAAAAACAATATTTATTCATATTACAATACAATTACATGTTACAACTATACTCCAATATAGCGCAAACTATTTTGTGATACAGACCAACTCATGTTACTTGGATAAAAACATGCACTGCATGACTTATTTTCTGGGCTTGTAAGTTTAAAAAGACTTTACTCAGCGGCCCAGATAACAAACGCTGTTATATTGTATTATAAAGTTATGACTGTTTGGGTTGTGATCCTGTTGGGTAGTAGAGAGTTCATGGACTTTGCATGGATTGTTGGGTCTTGGGAACATTGACATTGGGGAAAATAGGAACTACGGTGCTTTGATTAATTAAAAGATACAGCAAGGAAATTGTGGGCTAAAGGGCCTGTTCTTTTGCTGTACTCTTCTATATTCTATGATTCAGTTACATGATTTTATGAATGAGTAACTGATGACATTGCATATAGATTTACTGAGGATAAGCTATGCAATGTTTTTAAATTACAAGTACATAAGTAAAATTACCTCAAGTGTACATTTAAAATGCATGTGCATTCCATAAGCTATTCTTGGATTGAAATAATGACATACATATTACAAGTACACAATTCCCAGAACGTGGTGTCACAGGTAGACAGGATGGTAAAGAAGGGTTTTGGCATGCTGGAATTCATTGGTCAGGGCATTGAGCATAGGAGCTAGGATGTAATGTTGCAGTTGTACAAGACATTGGCGAGACTGCATTTGGAATATTGTGTACACTTTTGGTCATGCTGCAATCGGATAAGTTCATTCAGCTGGTAAGAGTGCAGAGAAGATATACGAGGAGGTTCAATGGTACATTATTGTCACATGCACCTTGGTACAATGAAATTATTTTTATGAATACAGTTCAGTAAAAAAAATAGTATACAAGGACACAATCATACTTAAGTAAAAGAGTATAGGAATAGTAGTTTAAACAGAGTGCCACATTTTCAGTGCTATAACTGTATGATTCAAGTCCAAAGTTGCTAAAAGGTATTAGCTCCAGTCTTTGACATTTCCACTCGGGGAAAATGGTTCTGACTATCTACCTTATCTATGCTTCTCATACTTTTCTATACTTACAGCATTGCCAGAACTCTCAGGCTTGGATACAGGTTGGACGGGCTATGACTTTATTCCTTGGAGCATAGGAAACAGAGGGGTGATTTAAAAAACTAAAACCACGAGGGGTATAGAAAGGGTGAATGCAGGGTCTTTTTTCCAGGGTATGGGAATTGAGAAATACGTAGAGGGCATAGGTTTAAGATCAGGGGGCAAAGATTTAACACAAACTTGAGGGAAAACATTTTCACACAGAGGGTGGTATATCTATGGAACAAGCTAAAATACATTTAGATGGATATGTGGATGGGAGTTTAGAGAAATTTGGGCCAAACACAGGCATACAGGATTAACGTAGAAGGGGCATCTTGATTTGCATGGATGAGGGGCAAAGGGCCTGTTTCCTTGCTCTTTGGAGAGTGGATGAGAAAGTGGGAAAGCACAGAACTAGTGTGAATGGGTGATCGATGGTTGTCGTGGACTTGGTAGGCTGAAAGGCCTGTTTCCATGCTGTATCTCTAAACCAAATTAAACTAAACTAAACTAAATGAAACATTTAATTGACCAAAAGATTATCTGGTTATTATCTGTAGTTAGTTACATTAATCAACATATTTTGCAGGCATCAGTATTCCAGATGCTGAACAAGCCAAGCATGCCAAAATTAAATAATCTCTTACACATGAGAACAAAACACCAATCCTCAAATACATCCTTATGCCGCAGCATGTGAAGTCAAATTGTATATGTGAATGTTATTCTGATTTCTTTACAGTTCAAGATTAACAACAGTCTTCAGCCTGCATGTTTTCCTTGTGGAATGATTGGGTCCTTTTACTTGCTGTTTGCACACCAGAATTTCCACTGGGCCATTCATAAAACACAGCTGCTTGGTGCAATATATTGAGAGCAGTTATAGATTTAGTGAGCCCCCACCTTTGGCGAGTGCTAACACTGGGCCTCCATTCCGGGAACAATAAGCCGCCCCTTGCCACGTCGGAATAGTATAGTGTTGCAGATGGTAATCTCATCACTTGTTCCAGTTAATCAATCCAAGGTTAGCGCAGCCCAGTAAAGAGCAGCCAGTATTTCATTTTATTCCAACAGTCTCGGAAGAAGGCAAGTTACACTAAATGTGGTCACATGCAAGAGGGTAGTAATAAGAAAAACAGAATGACCAGCTATAGAGGCCCGAGGCATCTATTATGTCAGCAGAACCAGATCAAAGTCAATTCGTATGATACAATGGCAGCTGCAATATTTTCTGTTGCATTTACAATGCAGAGTAAAATGCAACAAGCCCTTTCCAGGGTTGTGATCACTGTACTTCAATGATGAAGAAAATATAATCCCCTGACAGCATGTTCCAGGCACTCTCAGTGTGAGAAAAAAAACTTGCCCCGTGCATCTCCTTTAAACTTTTCCACTCTCACCTTAAAGTTGTGTCCTCTAGTCTTTGAGATTTCTACCTTGGGAAATGTCATACCAAAACTGAGAATCCTAGGTGTTGAATGTTGGTCTCTGTGGCACTTGCTAAACTCATCTGCCAAGGCATCGAGTGCTGTAATCGGTCTCGGCACACTGAGGGGTGGAGGAGTGTGGATTGGCTGTGTCTGATCCTGATTACTACCCCGTGACTCTCCTCCTGAAAAACGTGAGCGTATTTGAAAGGGACATATCAGCTGAGTCGAGTTTGTCAGCAATCCCCATCCGCACAACTCTCGAGCAGTCTGCCAAGTCTCACGGATGTAAGCTCTCACGGAAAGATGCTGTTGTGTACAAGGTGCTTCAAGACAATGTGTATCAGTGGAACTTGTCTGGAAATGTCATACAAAATGAAACATTGCCATTTTCAATGCTTCAAATCATTGTTTGGGTTCATCTGTCATGTTAAAACATTTCCTATCACTATCACTCAGACAAATGCTTCCAACATGGAGAATGTGATTTGGATATCTTCTGCTTTCAAAAGAATATAGAACAGCACAGTCCAGAAACCCTTCAGCCTACAATATGATGCCAAGATAAACTAATCTCTGCCTGCACATGAACCATATTGCTCCATTCCCTGCATATTCATTTGCCTATTTAAAATCTCTTAAACGGCACTATAGTATCTGCCACCACCATCCCCAGCAGCACATTCCAGCCACCCACTGCCCTCTGTGTAAAAAAAAACCTGCCCCACACATCTCCTTTGAACTTTGCCCCTGAAGGCTTTGACCTCTAGTCCTTGACATTTCGACCATGGGGGAAAAAGGTTCTGATTGTCTATCCTATCTATGCCTCTCTTATCTTAAATACTTTTATCACATCTTCCCTCAAATGTGATGACAAGTACCCTAGTTTAACATGGTAAGTGTGGCAGATGGGAGTATAATCTAATTAAAATTACACGGAAGAGAACCATCCATTTGTTTGGTTCATTCTATATTCTCTTCAGAAGATTTGAAAGCACTTTACAGTTCAAAAGAACTATGTAATCAGCCTGTAATCTCTGCTGAGATGCTGGAAACATCGTGGTTACTTTGAGCACAACAGGCTGCAGTATGTTGATGGCAAATCTGTTGCTTTTTGATTGAAGTTGGTCACAAGGGATAATTGCTCTGGAACTCTATATATTACCACGGGATCTTTACTGCCCATCTGGAAGGAAAGATGCAGCCAGGGTTTAATGTGTTACCCTACCATGAAGTGAAACACTGGGGGCCGAGATGGGTGGTGTTGGGGTGAAGAAGGATCACATTCTTTGTCACTCACAGCTAATTAACCCAAATCACAAGGATTACATTATGGGAGAAGTTCATTTAATGAATCAAGTCCCTGTTGGCTCAATGTAAGAGGAATCCAGCTAGTCCCATGCACATCCCTCTTCTCAGACTCGTGCAAATATTTTCTCATTAGGTACTTATCCAGCTTCCTTTTGAATATCACAGATGCACCTTTCTTCTCTCGTGTGTGTGTGTGTGAGTGAGTGTGTGAGTGTGTGAGTGTGTGAGTGTGTGAGTGTGTGAGTGTGTGTGTTTTGACCATGTCACTTCTTTATTTTTGTGCTGGCGGAACTTACATGTCAGGCAGCATATTATTTTAGTTTTAAAGATACAGCATGGAAACAAGCCCTAAGGGCTACCGAGGCCACATGGACAATTGATTATATGTTCACACTAGTTTTAGGTTAACCAACCCCCACATGTTCGGGGCAATTTTACAGAGGCCAATTAGCAGATTAAACCCATACATCTTTCAGATGTAGGTGGAAAGCGGACCACCAGGGGAAACCCAGGGAGAACATGCAAACTCCACACAGACAGCACCCGAGGTCAGTCTTGAAGCCGGGTCTCTGGCGCTGTGAGGCAGCTGCTCTACCAGCAGCACCACTTTGCTGCCCTCTGTGGAGAGAATGGACAGGTGACATTTTGGGTCCGGATCCTTCTTTAGACTGATTCTAATAGCGGGAAAAAGCTGGAAACGTGGTGAGGACGGGACAAAGCCAAACAAATGTTATGTGGGTACAGGTGAGGGGGATTTGATTTGCAGATGGGTGGAGTAAGGGTTTACAACCAGAGTTGAAAAGGAGATAAAAGGGTGTCAGATGAGGAGTGAAATGTAAAGGCATAGGGAGGGTAATGGGTGAGGGACAGGTGAGAGGGGAAAGAAGGGGGATAAAACAGAAATGTGGGACTTGTTTCTTTTGTTGTTTTTGTGTTTGTCAATCATCATCATTCTATATCCTTTGGTTCTTGACCCTTCTGTCACCAGGAACAGTTCACTGTACACAATGAGACCTATCTTGGCTTCCTCTGTTACACAGACGTGAAACCATCCTTCACCCTATCCCATAATTAAAGTCCCCCATCCTTGGAATCAACCTAGTACATGCAGCTTTGCTATGGCCTTCACATTTCCTTGAGTATGGTGTCTAGAAATGTTCATCTAAGAGTGCCTGACGGTGCTTTGCGAAGATTTGTCATGACTTCCTTACTCTTGCCCTCTTTGCTTCTATTTATAAAGCGCAGGGTTCTGTTTGTCTTTTCGTAACCATTTCCTCAACCATGCCTCCTTGTTTACATTGCCTCTTCCTATTGCTCCAACAGAAATGTTATACTTTGGACTTTCCTTTGTTAAATTTGATCTATCCATTCTGTACCTTGAAATCTCTTATTACCCTCATTTATTGATCGGGAAGTTTTTCCAATTTTGTGATATTTGTAACTTTTAGGAAAAGATTTGTATACGCACGTCCAAGACACATCTACAGTAGTGACCTTTGATAAACACTGCATACATTTTGCTCCACATCCTTTCTTTACTCCTTTAATTGACCCAATTTTTTTTATCCATGTTGCTCTTGCCACTTTTATTCCATGGGTTTCAATCTTAATGCCAAGCAGAAACGAGAATGTAGTCCCGATCTTCCAACCTATTTAATTGCAGACATTGGACTTTGTTCTGGAACTGTTACACTACACTGCTGAGAAATGATATTCTGCACTCTGGTATCTTTGTCTTGATTCTACCATTTGTACTTGAGTTTAACTTGATTGGATTCAGGTATAATATTTTCTGATTTGATTGGATAGTACACAAACAAAAGCTTTTCACTGTACCTCAGCACACGTGACAATAATAAACCTAAACCTGAATGTCAGTTAATTAAACGCCATTTGAACGTTCATGTATATACCAACCTCATTTCCCTCTTCGAACCACTCTGTTACCTCATCAAAAAATCTATGAAATTAATAAAACAAGATTTACATTTAGAGATGGCCAGGAAGGATTTGTTAATTTATTCAAATTTCATCAAGAGTTAAGAATGTTTGATTGTCTTATATATTGGCAATGGAACAATGAAATTCTTACTTACTGCAGCTTTACAGGCCCGTAAAAGCAATATTGCAGATAAATATATAATGAATAATACAATAAATTAATAACAGCAATACTAGCTAATCATAATAGTGCAAAATTGAAGTGTAGGTTATGTGATGTATCTATTTAAATATAGCTAACTGTTCTGTGACCTCCTAAATTTTATACTCAACCAGTATCAGCATCAATTTATACTCAACCAGTATCAGCACATTCCTTTGCTGAGATTCCAGCAGCCTTTGCCTTCTACACACTGAGGTTAAGTACCTATGTAAGACCCTTTCCTTCTGATTCAAAGAGATGATCTCCTTTTTGGCCGCTGCTTGTTATCGCCTTTTACTAGTGTCTGCATCAATTAAGTTGTTTTCATGTTTGCTACCGGTCCTTTGTCTTGTGTTCTCTTTGCCTGCCTTATTGCTTATTGTGTGAACTTATTGCTTATTGTTTTTGTTTATTGTCTGAACTTTCAGTCTTATTATTGAGTGTTTAACCTGATTGCTGTCAGACACCATTTTCTTCCCTTTTATTTCACATTCTATCTCTTTTGCCTTCCAAAGAATTCTGGCTTTAATTTTCCTACTTTTCTTTACCCAATGGTCAGTTCCTCAAATACAATTCCTTGTCAAGAGTCAAGTCGAGAGTGCTTCATTGTCATATGTACCGATGACGGAACAATGAAATTCTTACTTGCAGCAGCTCACCAAGCCTGTAGAAGTAAAACACACAGATATTTTATGCATGTTTAAAAATTCAATAAATTAATAACCATAACACCAGTGCAAAAATGAAATTTTTAGTTCAACCAACGACAGTCCAGTGAGATTCATAGTTCCTGAGGTGAGTATTAAGTCGCTTTTAAGAGCCTGAAAAGAAGCTATTCCTGAACCTGGTAAGTCGTGGTTTTCAGGCTCCTGCACTATTCCTGATGGAGTGAAATGAGAATATGGCCAAGGTTGGGTGGGTCTTTGATGATACTGGCTGTCTTTTTGAGTCGGCACCTCCTTTAGACTCATTCGATGGTGGGGAGGGCAGTGTCTACCTTCTGACATCTCCTTTGTTTTTTGCTGAACATTTGAGTTACCAAACCATGCTGTGATGTATACAGAAGTATGCTCTCCACCGTACACCTGTAGAAGTTAAATTGAGAATTCATCAACATACCCAATCTCCTCAACCGTCTCAGGAAGTAGAAGTGTTGCTAGTCTTTCTTTGTGATTGCATCAATATGCTGGGTCCAGGACAAATCTTCAGAAATATGCCTGCCCGGCAATGTGAATCTGTTGACCCTCTCCATCACCATCCCAGTGAGATAACAGGTTCATTGATCCGTGGCTGTCTCCTCCTGGTCAACAATCAGCTCCTGAGAGTAAGATTGAGAACAAGTTTGTTGCTCTGGCACCATTCAATCAGATTTTCAATCTACATTCCTGTACTCTGACACATTGTTACCCATACACAGTTACAGTTTTGATTTTAATCTGGTAAACGTCCAATTCAGATATCTTAGCTATTAAAATGTGTGTATTTTCCTGGATGGTGAGTATATTATGAAATATGCTAGAAGGACAGAGCTGGAGCAACTCGGAGATGAATGGTTAGGAAAGAACTGCAGATGCTGGTTTAAATCGAAGATAGACACAAAATGCTGCAGTAACAGCGTGAAGTAACTCAGTCTGAAGAAGGGTCTCGACCCGAAACGTCACCCATTTCTTCTCTCCAGAGATGCTGCCTGTCCCGCTGAGTTACTCCAGCATTTTGTATCTATCAGAGAAGAGTGGATTTGTTGGATGGAAAGTATCCCTCTATTCCAGTGTTCATTCCCACGATTGCTCTTTCCTCTTCATTCCTCCTCATCCACACAGACTGCTGCTTCAGATTTGGCAGCAGTTCACTAATTCTGGGATATCCAAGATTCCAAGGTGTTTCCAGGACATTTAAATATGCAGTGATCTATCTCTTGTGATCCTGTTTTCATAATTACCGAGTGGATAGCCAAATTAATGTTGCTCAGATATTCACTGTGTAAAATCCAGCAGCAGCTGTCACAACAGCTGTTAATTGCATATTTATTGCGTGTTGTGGCAAGCTACCTTCAAAGCGATGCATTTGTGATTTGTGATTACCAATGCCAATTAATAATTCTAATAGGAAATAAATTGCAAATTGCATTATAAAAACGTTATAGATTTTATATCCTGTCAATTGAATTTTGTGCTATTAAATTTATTAGTTGAACTATTTGAAAGGCATTTGTTTAGTTTGGCTGCAAAGTTTAGAGCAGTTTTAAAGACCAGTGATTGATTGAAAGACCCTTCAGCCCACCAGTTTCATGTCGACCATCGATCACCCGTTCACACCAGTTCTATGTAATCCCACTTTTTTATCCACACCACACATTAAGGGCAAGTTTACAGAGGCCAATTAACCTACAACCCTGCACGCCTTTGGAGTGTGGGAAGAAACCGGAGCACCCTGAGAAAACCCACACAGTCACAGGAAGAACGTGCAAACTCCACACAGACTGCACCTGAGGTCAGGATCAATCCAGTGCCTCTGGCACTGTGGCAGCACCTCTACCAGCTTTAACCTGGTATTAACTCTTCTTCTTTCCTAAGCTGCTAACTGACTGATAGGAATGTTCTTGGACAGTGCAGATTGGGCAAAGAAGTGGCACATGGAATACAGTGTAGCAAAGTGTATGGTCATGCACTTCGGTAGAAGGAGTAAAGACATAGACAGTAGTCTATGTAGTCTAAATGGGGAGAAGATTCAGAAATCAGAGATGCAAAGGGATTTGGGAGCGCTGGTGCAGGATTTCCGAAAGGTTAATTTTCAGGTAGAGTTGGTGGTGAGGAAGGCCAATGCAATGCTAGCATTAATTCCATGAGGGTCATAATTAATAGGAGCAGAATTAAGCCATTCGGCCCATCAAGTCTACTCTGCCATTCAATCATTGCTGATCGATCTCTCCCTCCTAACCCCATTCTCCTGCCTTCTCCCAATAACCCCTGACGCCCGTTCCAGAATGTTTAACCCATATGGTAGACACCTGTACCTGGGCTAGAACATAAAAGCACGGATGTAATGGTGATGCTTTACAAGGCGCTGGTGAGGCCACATTTGGAATATTTTGGACCTCACATCTGAGGAGGGGTAGGTTCTTGATTAGTAAGGGTGTCGAAGGTTATGGGGAGAAGGCAGAAGAATGGGATTGAAAGGGAAAAATAGATCAGCCATGATTGAATGGCAGAATAAACTCGATGGGTTGAATGACCAAATTCTGATCGTATGTCTGATGGTCTTATGGAAGCTATTGGAGAGGATTCAAGGGGATAGGATTTACTCCTGTTTGGAAGAAAATTGGTTAATTAGGAGCAGTTAATATGGCTTTTTGCAGGGCAGGTTGTGTCTTACTATCTTGATTGAACTTTTGAGGAGGTGACAAAGGTGATTGATCTGTGTAGGCAGTAGATGTTGTCCATGTGAAGTTCAGTAAGGCATTTGACAAGATCCCAATCCCATCTAATTCCATCTGCAACTTTGCAGATGACATCACTGTGGTAGGCCAAACCACGAACAATGATGAGATAGAGTACAGGAAGGAGACAGAGAACTCAGTGATATAGTATCAGGACAATAACCACTTCCTCTATCAGCAAGATGAAGGAGCTAGTTGTTTACTTCAGGAAGCATGGTGAAGTACATGCCTTGACACCCATACTAGAATGTTTAACCCCTTATGGCATCAATGGTGCAGATGTAGAAATGGTTGAGAGCTTCAAGTTCCTTGGTGTTAATATTACCAATGATCTATCATGGACCAACCACATTGATGCCACATAAAGCCTCTACTTCCTGAGGAGAATGGGGAAATTCTGCATGTCTCCAGTGATTCTTGCAAACTTCTACAGATGCATCATTGAAAGCATACTGTTTGGTTGCATCAGAGCTTGGTTTGGTAATAGCTCTGCCGAAGACCACAAGAAATTGCAGAGAGTTGTAGATGTAGCCTACTCTATCACACAGACCAGACTTCTCACTGTTGACTCCATTCACACTTCATGCTGCCTCAGAAAATCAGTCAACATAATCGTTCATTCTTCTCTCTGCTCCCACTTGGCAGAAGCACAAAAGCGTGTACCACCAGACTCGGCGTCTGAACAGTCCTTCCATAAATTAGAGTACTGTGTGTAAACTGGAGGGACAGCACCTCATGTTCTGCTTGAGTACATTACAACCCAATGGTATGAACATTGAATCTTCCAATTTACTCCCCCACTCTCTCCTCCTGAAACCTGGAGTGTGGTGGGTGAGGACAAAAGTGGAAACGAACCAGGAGGGGTGAATGGAAATGAAAGGTTCTCACTTCTCCCTTCCACCCACATCCCACCCTCTGGTGCTACATTTCACACTCCCTCTTCTCTCCTTATCTAACACCCTTTTATCTCCATTTCATCTTCAGTCTTTATCACTTACTCCACCCACCCATAACCCGCTGAGTTACTCCAGCATTTTGTGTCCCAGCTGAATTACTTCAGCACTTTGTGTTCCTGCTGAGTTACTCCAGCACTTTGGGTCTCCCTCCTATATTCATCTATCATTTCCCAGGCTTTTATCCCATCCCCATCTCTCATTCCCAGCTTTCTCGCCCATACAACAATCAGTTGGAAGGAGGGTCTGCCCTGAAATGTTGTCTGCCTATTCCCTCCACTGATGCTGTCTGACCCGCTGGGATTCCCCCAGCACTTTGTGTTTTACTCACAGCCATTTTGAGTCTAATTGGTGCTTAAAGCCATCACTAATTGCTCATGAAACCTTATGGAATAATTCACTTGGAATCCCTTACTCTACAAAGTTCCCTTCTGCACTCTGCAAGAATAAGACTCGGAGTATACCTGTCAGATTACATTTAATTTAGTTGTTGGTGACACAATGTTAATGTATCTTGTTAGTAGTGCAGGCAGCCGTGAGGGATCCATTACTGAGAACTATCCAAAAGCCAATTTCTTCTTAGTCAGAAACTTTTTGTTTTCTATAGTTACCCTCATCGTATTACTCTGCATACACCTACTATAATTGTTTCATTTCATTGAATAATCAACCTTGTACTCCCCTTGATTAAACAAATAGAGTAAATACTGTAATCATTCATTCATGAATACAACTAAACATAGGAGGAAGCACAATGACACAGCTGGTAGAGCGGCTGCCTCACAGCGCCAGAGACTCAGGTTTGATCCAGACCATGGGTGCTGTCTTATGTAGATTACACATTCTCCCTGTGAACCTGTGGGTTTCCTCCGGGTACTCCGGTTTCCTCCCACAAAGACGTATGGGTTTATAGGTTAATTGGCCTTAGTAAATTGCGCCTAGTGTGCAGAGAATGAACAAGAAAGTGGAGTAACGTAGAATTAATGTGAGCGAGTGATCGATGGTCAGTGTGGATTTGGTGAGCCGAAAAGCTTGTTTTCATGCTATATCTCTGGACTGACTAAATTTTATTTTTTAAATTATTATTACTACTGCCAGTACTAACTAGTTTAGTTTAGAGATATCGCATGGAAACAAATCCGCGCCAACAGTGATTGCCCATTTTAACACTAATTCCATGTTATTCCAGTTTTGCATCCAGTTTTGCATCCTACACACTAGGGCATTTTACAGAAGCCAATTAACCTGCAAATATGCATGTCTTTGGAATGTGGGGGGAAACAGGAGCGCCCTGAGAAATCCCACGTGGTCATGTGAGAATATACAAACTCTGTACAGACAGCACCCGTAGTCAGAATCGAACCCAGGACTCTGGCGATGAAAGGTAGCAACTCTACTGCTGTGCTACTATTCATCCCCAACTAACAATATTGATTACAGCCCATTAACATTCTGTCAGCAATAACTAAATAAAGCATAATGCGTTGGGTATTCTCTGAGAGACACAAGGAACTGCAGATGCTGGAATCTTGAGCAAAACACAATATGCTGGAGTTACTCAGCGGGTCAGGCAGCGTCTGTGGAGGGAATGGTCAGATGATGTTTCGGATCGGTACCCTACTCCGTTTTATTTTTGTTGGGAGCAAAAGGAAACTTTGTATAGCAAGGTTTTCAGTGGAATTTTTCCACACGGTTGCATGAGCAAAAGAAAAAGGCTTTAAAGATGTATGGGAGAACCTGCGTAAGTTGGATTTCTATAAATCAGGTCATTTATACACTGGGTATCCCCATACTCGTTTAATTTCTGCTTTTGAGTTGATATATTTGTAAGGACGGTGGCCTGAATGGCAGACAGCTCTGTAGATCATTGAACAGTAGACACAGGGACAGGCTCTCCGTCCCACAGCATCTGTGTCTAACGTGCCAAGGCCAATTCTTATCTTGTCAGCACATTATCCATATCCCTCCAGTCCCTGCATATCCTTGTGCCTATCCAAAATGCCACTGTTGTATCTGACTACCACCATCCCAGACAGCGTGCTCCAGGCACTCGCCACCCTTTATATAAAAAACATGCGCCACACATTTCCTTTAAACTTTGCCACTCCCACCTTAAAACCACTGCCCTCTAGTATTTGATTTTTTCTTCCTGGGAAATAGGTTCGGATGTCTACCTTATCTATGCCTCTCAATATCTCGTGTTAAGTGGAAGAAAAAGCAACATCTCTATCTCGAGTGTCATGTCAGCATCCTGCAGGCCTGGTGTGGGAAATTGATGGTCAGGAACATAACTGGTCTTTTTGATGTATGAGTTCACTTTGTTGTTTAAAAAAAACAGATAGTGGGGCTCTAAAACAAGCACTTTCCAGCTGAGGAGGCAGGATGTGCTGATTGACTTAAAAGCATTGCTGGAGGGAGTCAGCAGAGGTACCGACAAGAGAGAGTGAGAGTGTGATAGTGCTCCTATTTATAAAGCAGAATTGTCCTGAGGGGTGTTTTGCCCCAGAGATTAACCAACGGATTAATGCCTGCCTGGTTTGCTAACAGCCCATTGTTTCTCTTTCAACGTCTGTCTTTTCTAACGGGTGACTTGATTTTTGTTTTGATCTTCATTTCATTTTCCAGCTGTCTTTTGATAGTTTCATCTTTCTGCTGTTTAATATTATTTTCATTTTTGTTTTAGCCAGCACTCTGCTGCTGTTTATTGCTTTCCTCTTTTAATGTTGTGCAAACGCCTTCCAATTTTCATCCTGCGAAGGTGCTATATTCTGCTGCGACAGGGTTCCTTGTGCACCAAATGCTTCCTGGTGCTGATCTGCCCACTAATTATATGTGAATCTTGCATTGTTCCAAGGAGTGCTTTTGTTTGAAGGAGCAAAGTAGAAAGTTTCTAAAAAACTTAAAACTAATTTATCAAAAAGTCATGTTCTCTTATTTATCTAGGTGAACAATTTGACCAGGTCCTGGATCATTTTTTTATTCAGCAGAACTTTGATTATATATCAGGCTGGAAATGTCAAAGACTATAGGGCATAGTTTAGTTTTGTTTACAGATACAGCGTGGAAACAGGCCTTTTGGCCCACCAAGTCTGCGCCAACTAACGATCACCCACACACTAGTTCTTGGTTATGCCAATTTTGCATCCTACACACTAGGGACAATTTACAGAAGCCAATTAACCTACAAACCTGGACATCTTTGGAATGTGGGAGGAAACCAGAGCACTGAGACAAAACCTATTCTGTCACAGGGAGTCACATGGGGCAAGCTTAGATGGGGAATTATGGAGCATGGATGAGTTGGACTAAAGGGCCTGTATATTTCCATAATGTATGCTATCGAATCTTCCCCTCCCCCCCCCCCCACTTCCACCCCTCCCCCCAACAGCTTATGGCTAAGAACCTGTAGCCTGCGGTGAAGCAGTTCTGTTTGAGGCCAACCTCGGAGAAAGCACTCCACAAAAATGTAGTCACCTCAGTGACAAGAACTTGCTCCTTTCTGGTGAGTACTGGTGTCAGGCATCATGTGAGTTTAGGGCAGCATAGGGGCACAGTGCTGGAGCTGCTGCCTTGCAGTGCCAGAGACCCGAGTTTGACCCTGACTACGGGTGCTGTCAGTACGGCGTTTGTCCATTCTCCCTGTGGCCGTGTGGGTTTTCTCTGAGTGCTCCGGTTTCCTCCCACACTCCAAAGATGTGCAGGTTTGTAGAGGACCTGTTTTCATGCTATATCTCTGAACTAAACAGTGAGATCCCTGTTTCCCAACTGCTGCGATGTCATCAGATTGTCTGAAAAAGGAATCGCACTAAAGAATCCTCACAACCAACCTGGAGGTAAAGTGGAAACACGAGGATCTGTAGAAGCTGGAACCCTGAGCAAAAAACAAAGTGTTGAAGGAACTCAGTGGGTCAGAAAGCATCTGTGGATGGAAATGGACAAAGTAATATGCACATTTTAAAAGTAATTTAAAAAGACATAGGAGTGGTAAATAAAGTTGGAACAATATGAGATTGAAGAAGAAGCCGAGATAGCAATAAAATTAAAATCCCTTCTATTTGAAAACATTGCGGTGTGGAAATTACAATGAGCACAAATAAACTTTGATATTTTTAGGGCCAGATGGTTTTCTAAGCAATAATTATTGCATGGTTTCCCACTAAAATCTCACACAGATGGTTTAAATAAAGATGAGGTTCACTGGTACATGAAAAGCAGACAGTTTGATAATAGACGTACAGCATACTGCAGATGCTGGAATCTGGAAAAAAACAAACAATCAAGTACTGGAAGAACTCAATGGTCAGGTAGCATCTGTGGAGGGAATGAAGAGGCGATGTTTCAGGTCGGAAGAAGGGTCCCAATCTGAAACATCGCCTGTCTATTTCTTCCACAGATGCTGCCTGACCTGCTGAGTTCTTCCAGCACTTTATGTTAGCTCAGTTTGCTAATACTGCATAAGTGATTTTCCTTGACTGTGGTAGCAAAGGACATAATGAACGGAATCAAAGGAGATACTAAATTACTGACACAAATTATGAGGTATGAAATAATGGCTGGATGAATATCCCAGCTGTGTCAGGTTCACAGAGTAATAACACAAAACAGCGACACTCTGTCCATCTATGGCCCCACCTCAGCAACTATGATCTACAATGGACTTTATTTTGGTTGTGCTACAAACTTTGCTTTTGCACTATTATGGTCTGGTTACTTATTATTGATGATTATTAATTTATTGCATTATTGATAACTGTACTGTATATTTATATCAGTGTTATTACATCAATGGGCCTCTAAAACTATAGCAATTAAGAATATCATTAGTCTTTCGCTGGTGCATATCACAATTAAACACCCTACTCTGGGATATTCACAAATGCAAGGTTTTTTGCAGACATTTCTATCAGCAATTCAGTTTTTCTGTATTAGATTTTCTTTATGCTCCCTGCTTTATTTTAACATAAATTGTGTCATTTTTTTGTAATGCGAAATCTCAGCTTAATATTTGCTAACTTTCTTCCTGACTTGTCTATTCATCAGTTTGCTCCATCCATTGGATATCAATGATTGGATTAACATGAGAATTTAGTGTATGCCAATTACCCCATCTGATTTCTTCACTGTTAACATATTAAATGTTCTTGCAGTATCTTTAATGTATGTTTGCCACATTTATCATTACATCTGCATAGAATTAGAACCTCTTCAGGATTTGATTGAATTTTCAAGAGGATTTGAGGAGATTTTTTTTAACGCAGTATGGTTGATATCTGGAACGGGCTGCCAGAGGAGATGGTGGAGTCAGATGCCATAACTATGTTTAAGCGACAGGCACCTAACAGGTGAGGCACAGAAGGATACAGACCTAATGCGGACAAATGGGATTTGTGCGGCTGGGCAAAAAGGTCAGGATGGCTGTGGTGGGCTGAAGAACCTGTTTCTCTGTTGCAACTTCTTGACTCTGACTCTTTGAAGAAGGGTGTGAGTCATGTCACTTTGCAACCGCCAAGAAAATCTGAACCAATCTTGCTGAGGTATGATCTGTACTTCATAAAAACATTGAACGACTAGAAGGCTAATCGTCCCAGATGGTATTAATATTTAAGGGCCATTGCTTAGAAATGTTTGGCCTATTTGCAATGGAATGCAATTCCAGTTCATACTTAATTTCCTTAAAGTGCTACAAATTAAAATAGCCATTAATCTCAGCATCTTAATTAGCTTTGACAGCTCAGTGGCGACTTGTGAAATAAATATGCGGAGACGTGTACACTGTAAACACATGCCTACTGAGGAAGAATTACTCTAAATGCCACTTCCACAATTTAGGTATTGTTATTCTTACCCTCACCCTTGGAACTGGTGAAGGTAACAATACCTATATTTTGGAGTAATACGATGATCACATGGTCTTAAGACCCTTCAAGGTGGAAGTAGCAGCAGACAGGAAAAGAACAGTGCTGATGATCGCAGGGGCGGAAAACCCGGGGGGGGGGGGGGGGTGCAGAGGGGACATGTCCCCTCCATGTTTTGAGAGGTGGAGGACATCCCCCCCCAAGTTTTTGTGATCCGGATTTTAAAATCTCCGCTTTCCGCGAGACAGTGGGGGTGGGACAGCTGATCGAGGGCGCTGATTGGACGAGAGAGACGTCGGTCAGCAGGCAATGGGGGCGGGACATGATTCAGCGCGATGATTGGAGGAGGGAGACGTGGCACAGACCTGCGCCTCATCCGCAGGCAGGATCCATCCCGGCCGGATATCCGGCGCTGTCCTGAGTACCCCCCCCACGGGTGGCCAGGGAGGTCGGCAGCAAACATCCTCTGCTATCGGATCTTTGGTCGGCAGTCAGACAGGCCAGCGCAGAGAAGTAGCGCTAAACCCAGCTAACTCTGCCTGTCCCTCCAGGTGAGCTTACAACCCTGCCTGGACTTGCGGGAAATATGGCCAGCGGGGAGAAGCAGCGCTGGTATCCCATCAGTCCAGACAGGGCTGTAGTTAACCCAGTGAAACAGGCAGTTGAGCTGCATAAGCGCTTGATTGAGCCTCCGAAGCCTCGCGCGTGTGTGTGAGTGTGCGCATGCGCGTGCGGCCGCCAAAAAATTGTGTCCCGTCCCCTCCATGTTTTGATAGCGAGTTCCGCTCTTGGATGATCGGGCCGAGGTCCTACCTCCCCTGCCTCAGAGGTCCTTCAAGTGTTCCAAGGTCGGATGTGGGAGGTGTCCCGGGGCACGGCGGTGGGGCAGTGGCCGTGTGAGGTGATGGATGGTGCACCCTCTGGTCGATGTGTCTGGATCGAGGTGTCAGTGGAGTGGGCTGCCAGAGGCCCAACAGCAGCCTGGGGTTTGATTAGATTGGGTGCCGCTCCAAGTGGCCCAGTGCGTGGTTCAGACAGGGCCTGCAGCGGCACGGAGTGGTGGAGCAGCAGTGGAGGACACTGACAACATTTCCAAGCCAGGCCGACCCCAGCAACTCCAACCCAGTGTCACTGACAGGACAACGGGGCTTTATGGCAAAGTTAAGACTCTCCATTTTTAAGAACTCTGAACATGAAGGATATAAGGTAGCACCAAAAACGTGGTGACTCTTGTATACTGCTGTGTAATCTACTATCTTACACTCTTGTACTTAAGTATGAATGTGCCTATCTATATTAAGATTTTTACTGAACTGTATGCAAAAAGAGAATCTCACTGTACCGAGGTACATGTGATATTAAAGCATCATTGAACCATTAATCCATTGAAATTTGTGTTTTTGCAACATCTCTCCAGGGAAATTAGAGCTTAGGCTTGCACACCTACACAATCTTACTACTCCCTTTTTGGACATAAAATGTTGAAGTAACTCAGGGGGTCAGGCAGCATCTCCATAAGAAATGGAAAGGTGACATTTTGGGTCGGGACTCTTCTTCAGAAAAATATCAGCATATGTATAATTCTCATCCTTCATGATCTGTTAGTGGTGTATTGGTCTAAAATCAGTGGTGGTGTTTCCCTTATCGAATCTTAACACGGAGACGAGTATAGATTTGTTCATGGAAATTAATAAGGCGAGCTGGTAGAGCTGCTGTCTTACAGAGCCAGAGACCAGGGTTCGATACTGACCTTGGGTGCTGACTGTGTGGAGTTTGCACGATCTCCCTGGGATTGTGTGGTTCCTCCAGATGCTCTGGTTTCCTCCCGCACCCCACATACCAAAGACGTGCAGGTTTGTAGGTTAATTGGCCGCAGTAAATTGGACCGAATGTGTAAGGAGTGGATGTGAAAGTGGGAAGTGATCATGAATCAACTAATTTTCCTACCATTTTCCAAGATGGCGCCTACCTGCGGCAACATTTTGCCAGCTGCACAACAGAAAATCTTCAAATATTGTATTTCTGGGCTCACTTGCATAAAATAATCTGCAGAAACCAGCGATGTAAGTAGCGAGCTGCTAACGCATTTAAATGCATTAGTGCTACTGCGATCTCCTGGAGGTAGCGACTGTAAGGGAATTCCTGATCGGAGGGGAATCCCCGACCTCGCAGAAGCTCGCAGGTACAGTAAGTACTGTACATGTAAACACCGAGGCGGTCTTCATGGAGTCCGGAATCGAGGCCGTCGGGCAAGATCTCCCAGCAGCAACGGAGCGGGAGGTGCCGACTGTAAGGGAATTCCCGATCGCAGTGGAATCCCCGACCTCGCGGAGATTCGTAAGTACTGTACCTTTAAACACCGAGGAGGGCTCCATGGAGTACGGAAACGTACCCTTGACCACTGCCACACGACCATCAAAGATGCCTATCGCTCTATCCCTTGCCCTCACTTCAGAAAATCCGACCATTCAGCAGTGCTGCTTGTTCCTGCATACAGGCAGCAACTGAAGAGCGCACCCCCAGAAGTGAGGACTGTACAGAGCTGATCGGGGGAGGCTGAGAAACAATTCCAGGACTGCTTGGAGTCTGTAGACTGGGCAATGTTCAGGGACTCAGCAACAGACCTGAATGAATAAGCCACAGTCGTTACAGACTTCATAAGGAAATGTGTGGAGGACTGCATCCAACAAAAACCTTCCAAGTGTTTCCTAACCAGAAGCCTTGGATGAACCATGAGATCCGCATTCTTCTGAGGATCAGATCCCGGGCATTCAGGTCTGACGATACAGAGGTCTATAAGAAGTCCAGATACAACCTTGGTAAGGCCATCCAAAAAGACCAAAAGGGACCTGCTCTAAGCTGGAGGATGAGGCGGATGTTGGGCAACTGTGGCAGGGCTTGAATGCCATCACGTCCTACAAGGCAAAATCAGGAGGGCAGCTCAAACGACAGCGAAGCATCACTCCCTGACGAGCTCAATGCGTTCTACGCACGGTTCGATAGGGAGAACACTGATGTGCCTTCCCGAGCCCCCATTTCGCCCTGACGGTGTCACAGTCACAGAGGCCAACGTCAGAAGATCCTTCAGGGGGGTGAACCCTCGGAAAGCGCCTGGACCTGATGGTATACCCGGTCGAGTTCTCACGACCTGTACAGACCAACTGGCGGGAGATTTTGCGGACATTTTCAACCTCTCACTTCTGAGGTCTGAGGTTCCCACCCGCTTTAAGAGGGCATCAATAATGCTGGTGCCCAAGAAGAGTACAGTGACGTACCTCAATGACTATTGACCAGTGGCACTAACATCTGTGGTGATGAAGTGCTTTGAGAGGTTGGTTATGGTGCACATCAACTCCTACCTCGACAAGAATCTCGACCCACTACAGTTCGCATACTGCCTCAACAGGTCAACGGAGGATGCAATTTCACTGGCTCTCCACTACGCATTGGACCACATGGACAATAAAAACACTTACGTCAGGCTGTTGTTTATAGACTACAGCTCAGCATTTAATACCATCATCCCTTCCAAGCTGGTTACCAAGTTCACGGAACTGGACCTCTGCGTATCCCTCTGCAATTGGATCCCCGACTTCCTCATCCACAGACCACAATCTGTTCGAATTGGAGGAACCACTTCATCCTCAGTAACAATTAGTTATGGGAGCACCTCAAGGCTGCGTGCTCAGCCCCATGCTTTACTCACTCTATACCCATAAATCCACCTGGGGCGCCGTCGAGTATGGCTGCCCTGCCAGCAGCTGTTAGTCTTTTCACCCTTTTTAAAAAAGTTTAGTTAGTTAAAAGTGTTTATTTTTGGAGGGCTTTTAGTCTTTTATATGTGGGGGGTGGGGGGGGGGGAAAGGGGGAAACTATTTTCTCAGTACCTACCTGGTCGGAGATGCGGCTTTTCTCCGAGCCGTATCTTCGCCCCTTCCTCGCGGCCTACCGGCAGACTGGAGCGGCGTTTTCCTGCCGGGACCGGCCAGCAATTCAGCTTCGGCGGTGGCACAGCGCTGAAGTACCATCGCGGAGTGGGCGATGCCTAACCCGGGTCGCCGTGCAGTAAGCTCCGGAGTGCTGTGATCGCCGGCTCCAACATCGCGGAGCTGCGGTCTGCGGTCTGCGGTCTGCGGTCTGCGGCTCCGCTGAACCCTAAACACCGCGGAGCCTGGGATCTCACGACGAGGTCGCCAGAGTCGGAGCTCCGACCAGCGTGGCTCGTGGACTTCGGGAGCCGCGGTCTCCTGGGAGGAAGCGGCCGCTCCAGACACTCCGGGCCGCTGAGAGTGTTCACCCGACGCCGGAGCTTCATCATCCGGCGAGAGGGCCTGAAGCATCGGGCTGCCGTATCGGCGACTGCAGAGGCCTCAATAGTCCCCGACTATGGGTGAACTGGGGATGGGACTGGACTTTGCTGCCTTCCCCCACAGTGGGAACCATTGTGGGGGATGTTTATGTTTATTGTTAAATTCTTTAATGTTGAGTTATCTTTATTTGTGTGCTGCATGGCAAGTCAAATTTCACTACACCAATTGGTGTATGTGACAATAAATGTCCTTTGTCCTTTGTCCTTTGTCCTTTGACTGTGTAGCCAGACATAGTGCAAACTCCATCATCAAGTTTGCCGATGACACCACTGTGGTTGGACGAATCACAGATGGGGACGAGTCAGAGTATAGGTGAGATCAACTGACTGACCAAATGGTGCCAGCACAACAACCTGGCTCTCAACATCAGTAAGGCCAAGGAACTGATTGTGGACTTTGGTAGGGGAAGGATGAGGACCCACAATCCTGTTCAGATCAATGGGACGATGGTGGAAATAACTTCAAATTCCTGGGTGTGCATATTTCCGAAGATCTTTCCTGGACCCAGGACACTGATGCAATTATAAAGAAGGCACATCAGCGACTCGACTTCCTGAGAAGATTACGGAGATTCGGCATGTCGAAGAGGATTCTCCTAAACTTCTACAGGTGTACGGTAGAGAGCATTCTGACTGGTTGCATCGTGGCCTGGATCGGCAATTTGGACGTCCAGGAGCGAAAAAGACTACAAAAAGTTGTGACCACTGCCCAGTCCATCACTGGCTTTGACCTCCCCACTGTCGAAGGGATCTATTGTAGTCGCTGTCTCAAAAAGGCAGTCAAAATCATCAAGGACCCACACCATCCTCGCCACACACCATTGCCATCAGGAAGAAGGTACAGGAGCCTGAAAACTGTAACGTCCAGGTTCAGGAACAGCTTCTTCCCTACAGCCATCAGGCTATTAAACACAACCACGAATAATCTCTGAGGTCTGAACTGCTAAAGATTATATTATTATTTGTTATTTGCACTATATTTGTTATTTATTGAACTTTTTCTTTTTTTCTCTTCCACCGTTATGTACTATGTTTACATATTCACATATTCTGTTGTGCTGCAGCAAGTAAGAATTTCATTGTCCCATCCGGGACTTATGACAATAAAACACTCTTGACTCTTGATTTGCCTTACAACTTCTCGCAAGAAGTTCTGCAAATCGATGCCTTCCTTCTCTCCTTTTGCTGCGTACTGCCTTGTGTGAGTGCAGCCCCAAACATTATTCCTGCTAGTTTTCTTATTCGCTTGCTCTGAAACAGGTAATAAGAGGCAGCCAGACTACATGGCTCCAGACTGCGAAAGCTTTGCTTCTAGCATCACAGCCTCATAAATGCAAAGCTGTCAGCGGGAGAGTTGAGTAGCTGGAATCCACAAACAGCTGATGTGGATCTTTTTTCTTTAAGCTGTGACTTAAATGTAGTTTCTCTTGGAGATGAAAGGGACTGTATCTCCCCTCTGCTGGCACTACTGGGCTGTCTTTCAAAAGTACAAATATCCACCACTATTATTATAAATCTATTCCTGCTGTTTCTTCTAAACTTTTTTAATGGCTTTCTAAAGATTTTGTTTGGTTTTGTTTACTATGAGCTGTGACTCCATATTCTTGGTGCGGGAAACTCTAACAAGTAACTGAACTTATCAGCTATAAAGAACTATTATGGAAAATTACTGGCACTGGAGATGTTATTTACTTTTGAGTTACTACCAATAAATCGTGTTGCAGGAAGTGTGACTGGAAGTAAATTGAGACTTAAAGGATTTGATGGAATATACTGAGCCTTTAATATTCTTGTTGCAAATTCCAGCTAATTGCTTCCACTAAATCTGTCAAAGAGTCATAGTCATACAGCATAGAAACAGGACCGTCAGCTCATCTTGTCTATGTCGATCAAAATGCCTCATCTGAGCTAGTCCCATTTTAGTTTAGTTTATTATTGTCACGTAACGTAGGTACTGTGAAAAACTTTTTTGTTGCACGCTACCCAGGCAGCAAAAAACTATATATGATTACAATCAAAATGTCCACAGTGTACCAATACAGGATAAAGGAAACACCGTTTAGTGCAAGGTAAATTCCGATAAAGTCCAAATAAAGATATTTCAAAGGTCTCCAATGAACTAGATGAGAGGTCACTCCAGCTGTCAAGAGGCTGGTTCAGTTGCCTGATAATAATTGGAAAGAAACTGTCCCTGAATCTGGAGGTATGCATGCATTTTCAAACTTCAGTACCACTTGCTTGATTTGGAGAGAAGAGAAGAGGGAGTGACTGGCGTGAGACTGGTCCTTGATTATGCTGGTGACCTTGATGAGGCAATGTGAAGTGTAGATGGAGTCCATGGAAGGGAGGTTGGTTTGCATGATGGTCTAGCCTACATCCACAACTCCTCAATTTCTTGTGGTTTTGGATGGAGCTGTTCCCGAACCATGCTGCGATGCATCCCAATAAAATACTTTCTACAGCACATCTGTAGAAGTTGGTGAAGGTTGTTGGGAACATGCCAAACCTCCTAAGTCTTCTAAGGAAGTAGATACGTTGGTGTACTTTCATGGGCATGGCTTTGATGTGGCTGGTCCAGGACAAATTGTTGGTCATATTGATTCCTATGAATTTAAAGCTTTTGACCATCTCTACTTTGGCATCATCAATGTATGCCAATCTGTGTGTACTGCTTCACTTCCTGAAGTCAATCACAATCTCCTTTCTCTTGCTGACATTGAGAGAGAGATCATTGCCTGCATTTGGCCCATAACCCTCTAATCTTTTCCTAACCATGTATTTATCCAAGCGTCTTTTAAATGCTGTTATAGTACCTGCCTCGACTACTTCCTCTGGCAGCTCATTTTCCTATACCCACCGTCCTGCAAACCCTACACGCACCAAACCCTTTCATTCTCAACACTAGAAACTTTTGATACGTCATCACCTATTACAAGGCAGTTGGTAGTGCTGCTGCCTTAAGGGCCTGTCCCACCAGCATGCGATTGCATGCATCTAGCGCGACCAAACGTGGTGGCTTGAGGCGTATGGCCTCGCGGGGCCGGTCCCACTTCCAACCGCGGAGCCGTCTGGAGTTGTGCGTAGCTGGTCCCAACATCATACTGACCAATCAGCTGGGCAGGAGGCGGGCCGACTGAATTTGGATGTCGCACGGCGTCGGGCGGTTACGTCATCACACAACGGCACGCCGGGCGGTGACATCATCGCGCAACGCCACGCGCTAGGCGTACGGCGTCAAGAAGCTGCGTACGGCGTCGAGGCGGTGTGTGTGGCGTCGAGGCAGTGCGTGTGGCCTCCATGCGGCAGCGGGCCGGTAGGCCTTTGCCGCGCGGAATTTTTGAAGATTGTCAGTTTTTCGGAGCCCCTCGTGTTGTCGGGACCAGCTCCGCACAACTCCATGCGGCTCCGGCGATCGAAGTGGGGCCGGCCCCGCGAGGCCGCATGGCTAGCGCGACCACGTTAGGTCGCGCTAGCCGCATGCAGTCGCATGCTAGTGGGACAGGCCCTTTACAGTGCCAGAGACCTGGGTTTGATCCTGACCTCAAATGGTGCCTGTGTGGAATTTGCATGTTCTCCCTGTGACTGCCCCGGTTTCCTCCCACATCCCAAAGATCTGTCGGGTTTGTTGGTTTGGTTTAGTTTAGTTTAGTTTAGAGATACAGCGTGGAAACAGGCCCTTCGGCTCACAGAGACTGCACAGACCAGTGATCCCCGCACATTAGCACCATCCTACACTAGGGACAATTTTACATTTATACCAAGTCAATTAACCCACGTCCGTACGTCTTTGGAATGTGGGAGGAAAACGAAGATCTCGGAGAAAACCCATGCGGTCACGGGGAGAACGTACAAACTCTGTACAGACAAGCACCCGTAGTCGGGATCAAACCTGGGTCTCTTTCGGTGTAAGGCTATAAGGCAGCAACTCTACCACAGCGCTACCGTGCCGGTTATATGGCTACTGCAAATTGCCTTGAGTGTTTAGGGAGTGGATGCGGGTGTGGGATAGCTTAGAACTAATGTGAACGGGTGATCAACAGTCTGCGTGGAGTCGATGGGCTGTTGGGCCTGTTTCCATGCTGTATCTTTTATTCAGTCAATCAATCATTTAATACTGAACATCTCGGTAACTTGCCAAGCTACCGGTAATTTAAAAGTTTTTTGCCATTATTTAAGTGCAAGTGTTGCAGAATCGCGAGGCAAAGCAAAAAGCATAATTAACATTGCAATCTTGTGGCACTTTCTGTCTGTCTTATTGCCATCAGATTTGGAAAAGAGTTTCCACCTGTCAATCAAATAGACTGAACAATGTGAAGCCCCTGTACCCTGAACATTGCTTTGCATTCAATGTGAACCTGCCACAATGTGAAGACCGTTTCCATTTCAGTCTGAGTAACCTTTATAATGAAGTGATAAATGATGCTTACAGCTGGTTGAACCTCCTGGCTCCAATGAATATTTTTTAGAGTCAAGAGTGTTTTATTGTCATATGTCCCAGATAGAACAATGACATTCTTACTTGCTGCAGCACAACAGAATATGTAAACATAGTACACTGTAAACAAAATGATAAACAAGAGAGAAAAAAAAAGTTCAGTGTGTGTATATACACATACTCACAAGAACACATATATTTGTATATATATATACACACATACACATACTCCAAAAACAATCAATAGTCGTGCAATAATAATAGTATATTGTACTTCAGAGCTTATTTGAGGTTGTACTGTTTAATAGCCTGATGGCTGCAGGGAAGATGCTGTTCCTGAACCTGGATGTTACAGTTTTCAGGCTCCTGTACCTTCTTTCCGATGGCAGTGGTGAAATGAGTGTGTGGCCAGGATGGTGTGGGTTTCTGATTATGTCAGAAGCCACATTTCTATGGATTTTAAATGTTCTTGGAAATTAAAATCTAAATCATACATATCTCCTTTTTGTTAAGCTACTCTTTAGAGTCATAGAGACATGCAACATGGAAACTGGTTTGGTTTTAGTCTAGTTTAGTGATACAGCGCAGAAACAGCCCTTTCGGCTCACCGAGTCCACACCGACAAATGATCCCCGCACAATAACACCACCCTACACACACTGGGGACAATTTTACATTTATACAATTTTACCGACCAATTAACCTACAAACCTGTACGTCTTTGGAGTGTGGGAGGAAATCGAAGATCTCGGAGTAAACCCACACAGATCACAGGGAGAACGTACAAACTCCAAACCGACAGCACCTGTAGTCGGGATCGATCCCGCTTCTCTGGCGCTGTAAGGCAGCAACTCTACCGTTGTGCCACCATGCCGGTCTTTGTCCCAACCTATCCATACTGACAAAAATGCCCTATCTCTGCTCATCCCATTCCTGTGTTTGGCTCATATCCCTCAGAATCTTCCCTATCCATGTATATGTCAAAATGTTATAGGACCTGCCTCAACTACCGCCTCTGGAAGCTTATTCAATATACCCACCACCCTCTGTGTGGAAAACGTTGCCCCACAAGTTCCTATTAAATCTTTTCCCTCTAACCTTAAACCCATGCCCTCTTGTTCTTGATTTCCCTACCCTGAAAAGTCACTATATCAAATGATTTTAGTTCACTATTGTTCCTAATATCATGCTAAATGTATTATTTTGCCATGCATTCTTATTTTGTCCTGTCACACATTGATCCAGGTATCAATGGAAATATAGAAAGATTTAATTTTAATCATGCCATTCAATTCACTTTAAGGATATCCCAAAGGAGGTTACAGCCATTGGGTCTCTGTTATCTTATCCCAGCACTTCCATCTTACTACCCTTCCATCTTACTAACCTTTCCCGCCTCCACCCGCTCTATCTGCCTAATCTTTCTTATGTTTCACCTACCACCTGCCAGCCTCTGCCTCACCACCACCCTACCCTCTCGCTTCTACATACTGGTGAAGAATTCTACATATCTCCCCTCTACGCTCTCAGTCCTGATGCAGCATCTTGACCGGAAACCCTGACCATCCTTTTGCCTCTACAGATGCTGCTTGACCCACTGAGTTCCTCCAACTTGTTTTTTGCTGCAGCCTATGAAACGCTGTTCCACACTGTTAAATTGCAGTCTCTATTGTAATACAGGTAAAGTGGGGGAGAAATTGTTTGAGTAGCAAGGTCTCATTTTCAGGAATGTTGTTTGCGGGATGAATATTAGTTTTGACACCAGGCATAGCTTCCCTGGTCTTAACACAAAGTGCTGGAGAAATTCAACGGGTCACGCAGCATCTCCAGAGGGAAAAGCGTGTGAAGAACAACAAAATGTTGCCTGTCCATTCTACTCCCAGATGTTGCCTGATCTGCTGAGTTCCTCCATTACTTTATGTTTTGCTCAAGAATTCAGCATCTGCAATCTCTTGTCTTTCCTTCCCTGGTCTTCATTTGAAAAGATGCCATTGAATCTTCTATCTCCCTCCTTTCTGAAGTGGGATTTTGATCCCAAACTTTCTGAAGGCAATAATGATGCTGACTGTGCCACGACTGATGTACTTTGAGTCAGAACATTTAACCACAGGGAAGTACTTGAGTTGATTCTGCAACAGACACACAAATTTAACATTGTGCTGTGGTTCTTAAGTGCTGAGAACCACAGCACTTAGAAGTAGAAATCTAAGGATGGAACATTCTCATTACCAAACACTTCATCTAACTGATACTTTTGGAGATGCTTCTCTTGCGTTGTAGACCAATGCAGCAGATAACTTGTTTATTAGGGATGAATAGTTTTGAGAGCTTCAGCTTGAGATGAGTATTGACCAAAACACTGTGAAACTCTCTGCCCTTTTTCAGGATTATTTACATTCACATGACTGGGCAAATGGTGCCTCAATTTCACCTGAAATACAGTATCTCTGAAATGCAAAACTCCCCCCGTACAGCTCTGAAGCATTGATCTTTATTTCAGAAGATGTGTTCGAGAGTGAGGCTTGAAGATAGAACTATCTCTTGCAGGCAAATGGGATTTGTATGGATAGGCATGATGGTCAACATAAGCACGGTGGGCTGAAGAGTCTTTCTATGCTGCGTGTTTCTAATCTCTGGCTAATGTTGGTGATTAGATCGAAGTTTCAGATTTAATATATCAGTGGTGATAAAGAGGACCCGTTCCTGGTTTGTAACATGCAGTATTCCTTCACAATACTGCTACTAATAATTTATTTTGTGCTGGAAGTGGTACATTCACTAGTAAGCCTTGTCATATTTGCTTCATAACTTGTTTCGATCATCCAGAACAAATAGGTTTAAGTAAAACCCTGTCACTCAATGATTTATTTTCTTCTGCCCATCTTCTCACAACTAATGTGTGTGCAAGATGTCATGAGTGAATTGTTTGATTCAAACACAACGTGCTGGATGAACTACGCAGGTCAGGCAGCATCTGTGGAGGGAATAGACAGATTGGGGCTCTTCTTCAGACTGATCATGGTAGGGGAAAGAACGTTGGAAAAGAGAGGTGGGAGCCGAACAAAGCCAGGCAAGGGGATACAGATGAGGGGAGGTTTGATTAGTAGAAGGGTGGAGTAAGTGACGAAGATTAAAAGAGCAAAACGGGTGTTGAATGAGGCGAAAAGAGGAGTTTAATGTCAAGCCAGAGGGAGGAATATAGGTGGAGAGTGATGCAGGGTAGGAGAAAGAGGGGGGATATAACAGAAGTGAGGAACTCAAAGATGGGAGATGAGTGAACTAAGGAGGGGAAAGGAACAGAGTGACTGGGGGGAGCGTGTGACGGTGGGAGAAATGGGTGTCCACTGGGATGGTGGGGTTAGTACTTGAAATTTGAGAAATCAATGTTCACACTGTTAGGTTGTAAGCTACTCAAGTGGAATACAAGGTGCTGTTCCTCCAGTTGGCGTATGGCCTCACTCTGGTAATGGAGGAGGCTCAGGACAGAAAGGTCAGTATGGGAATGGAAAAGGGTGTTAAAATGGTTAGCAACTGGGAGATCTGGTTCTGTTGTTGGAGAAACTGCTTATACCGCCAGATGAACTGATTTATTTGTAATGTGAACGAATATCTTAATTTCTTTAAGTTTATAGTTCTCCAGATGGATAGAAGGGTGTGCACATAAAACCTAGAACTGTGCTTTTGTCTGTTGTTTGTTGCTTCATGGAGAATAAGTGACACAAGTTCAATGAAATGTCACTTTAATAGGATTTGTATCTTACATCCTGTGCAAAAATGTGACATTCAACTTGAACTATTCCCACTGTATGTTCTTTATAAAGAACCCTGGAGTTCTTTATTTTTTGCTCTTGAATTGGGATATGTCAAATCCAGATTAATCAATTGGACTTTTTTAAAACTCTCTCAGTGGCAGCTTCATTCTTTTAGATACAGGAAATTTGCCCTTTCTATGGAATAGACACTGGCCTCTGAATCCAAGGTGTTTGCGGTGCATAACATGGACCAACTACTGTGCAGACGCGGGCCTTCATCGTTTTAGTTTATCATTGTCAAAATTGAGCTTGTTCAATTGAGCCGGAAAAATATTGCCTTTCAGGATAGATTTGTAAAAGTAAACGATTGTCACACTTTGAATTTACAACAGTGCTGGCAAACAAATACATCTCAAAGGGGTTTTCATCATTTATTTGGAGGTAGAAGTTAGACACCATAATTGGAGGTAGAAGTTAGACAACAATCAAATGTAAGGAGCAAGGAGCAAAGAAACAAACAGCAGCTGGGACTTTATTTTACAGTTGCGCAAAACTTTGGTTTGGCTGCACTTGAAGTATTGTTTATAGTTCTGGTCGCCATGCTATAGATGTGATTAAGCGAGAGAGGGTTCAGAAAAGATTCACAAGGATGTTACTTAGATGGCTTGAGTTATAAGGAGAGATTGGATAGACTTAGTCTGCTCTCCCTGGAGTAAAGGAGATTGAAAGGTGACATGATAAAAATATATAAAATTATGAGAGGTATAGGTTGGCTAGATTGCCAGCATGTATTTCCCATGATAAGAGATTCTAAAACTGGACGGCATGGGGTTCAGGTGAGAGTGAGTGGGTTCGAAGAGTAGATTTTTCACACAAAGTAGGTATGTTACAATACTTACCTTCAGCGGCGCTGCAATTCTGCCACTGGCCGTGTGCGCGATTTTGGCGCCTTTAAGGGGGGGGAGGGGTTAAAATGTGGGTTTCTCCTACCTTGTCCTGGTTAATATTTCGTTGGAGTGCAAGCGTTTGCTGAAAAATCGTTCCGACGGGCATTTTGTGTATTTTTTATTTTTATTCGATCGACAATGTCAACGCTGGAGTCATTTTAAAATCAGCTTCTGAAGCCGTCAACGCCGACAAAGGGGACGGATTTCACACACGGGACAGGTAAACGAAAGTAGTTTATTTTAATGTATAAAAGTGCTTCTTAAGAAGCCTTTAATTCACATTTTTTAATGCGAAACGGTAATTCTTTTTCCCGAACTAACGGCAGAATTTTTCATGCCGATACGGGGTTAAATTCACCGCAAATCAACGTTCCAATTGATCGTGTTCCAGAAAACCCCATTCGCAAGATTATTTAAATGGCCATTAATTTACAGGTATTAAACATTAAATTCCTTCCATTTGGCCTGTAAATCCATGACAATGAGATTTAAAAATTATGTTATATTGTGAATTCTTGTGTGTATGTTATTTGGACGCTTAGGCTATTTAAAAATGTTAATCTATTCTTAAGAAATTGATAGATATTTAGATATAGTAATTGAATTTTGTAATTAGCTACAATTAGGTAACTAACTAATTATATGCTTTAATTTCATGTCATCTAAGTAAGATTGTTTCATATTTGTTTCAGAATGCTTCAATCTATAATAACTGAAAATTTCTTTCAGTTCTCTTAATTTTTAAGAAAGTTATGGGCTTTTGACTGTTTACGATCACAGTTTTTGTGTTAAGTCAATGGAAAAGCAATAGGGAACAAGATGCTAATTTCCGAGTATGAAAATGGCCATAACTTTTTTAATACTGAAGATATGAAAGTGAATTATGTGTCAAATTAAACTTCTTTTTATGCTTTATCTGATGGGATAAATTACAGACTTTATTTTTAAAATATCAAAATTTTGGAACATTGCTACACAAAGGATAGTTGGTATCTGAAATGAACTACCAGGAGGGTACAGGAGGAAGGAAGGAGGGGGAGACAGGACATTAACAACATTTAAGAGGCATATGGACAAGTACTTGAACGTGGGATTAGTATAGACATGCAAGATGGCTGGCATAATGATGGGCCAAAGGGCCTGCTTTTGTACTTTATAACTCTGACTACAATATTTATGCAGAAAGACTCCCTCAAGTTTAAATTATGGCTTCTGTGGTTCTTTATTCATAAATAGAATTAAAGAAATCTACTTTAAGATCACAGATTTGCAGAAAAATAATGACAGGTACAACCAAGATTTATGTGGAGATGTTCCCTTTATAGTCTCCTCGTGTAATTCTGCCCAAGTTTCACAAAGTTAATCTTGTTTCTGCTTTTGCCAAACTTCTTCCTTTGCATCTTGGCAGCTGCACAAGCTTGTGCTGCTTTGATGTTCATTCATACGCTATAATTTGGGTGAGAAATCGCTTGTTCCAAAGCTGTCTTACTTGTGGCGTGCAAAAGCCTCATAAAAGTAGACCAATAATTGTAAATCTGGATGTGCAAAACCAGTATTGCATTTGAATGGGGAAAATCAGTTCATTCTTCCATATTGAGTGAATTAATGGAATGGTGATTGTTTCATTTAAATTTAGACCAAACTGACAGTAACATTTTACATTTGTAATTGTTTATAATTTGTGTTCTGGCTTTACATTCCGTTCCTCTTTCCTCTTTTCTTCTTATCTGACACACTTTTGTCTCCTTGTCTATTTTTTGTCATGTTTTTGTATGTTATTTGGTCTCTTCTTATTTCTTCTTTTTTATCCTTTTGTCTCCTTTTCATCTCTGGTCTTTGTCCACCCATCTGCCAATTAAACTCCCCTTCACTTGTATCCACCTATCACTTGCCAAGCTTTGTCCTGTCCGAACCTCTTTTCAATTTCACCCCCCCCCTCCACTCCAATCAGTCTGAAGAAGGATCTCGAGCCTCCAGAGATGCTGCCTGAACCATTGAGTTACTCCAGCACTTTGTGTTCTACGCAAGATCCCAACATCTGCAATTCTTTGTGTCTCTCTTTTCTCTTTAATTTGTACTCCATCCATGAAGTGTCATGGAGTTAATTTTTGTCAAAAATGTGCATGTTCTGTTTTAAATGTACTGCAGATCCAGAGTCCCTGGCTATGTGAAATGATTGGATCTGTCTGCTAGAAAATGTCAAGAACAGTTGTATATTGCCTCCCCTGGTATCACTGTCGAATACATTTCTCATTGAAAACTCCTCTTCTAAATGACCAGAAGCACTGGTAGATTTGGATCAAGAACTGGTCAACCCTTTGCAATCATTTGACAGCACCACCAACCAGCATTTTCCATTTTGGCAGGAACTAGCTTAAATGGGGCATCTGGGTTTGCATGGACGAACTAGGCTGAAGGGCCTGTTTCCATGCTGCATGACTCTATGACTCCACAATTAAAAGTTAAATGGGATAAAAAATTAATCCGCATTTAAAATATATTAAGCAAAACATATAGTGTTGGAGTAAAGGGCCTGTCCCACGGGCAGGCGATTCCATGCGGCAAGCGTGACCTAACAGGAAGCGGGGGCCGTGCGGAGGTTGCGGGGTCGGTCCCACGTAGATCGCTGGAGCCGTATGTAGTTGGTCGCGACACCGCGCGGGGCTCCGAAAAACCGACACTGTTCAAAAATTCCGCGCGGCAACGGCCTGCCGCCCCGCTGCCGCATCGAGGCTGCGCGCACCGCCTCGACACCGCGTGCACCGTCTCCGTCAACTCTGGCATTGTTGTGAAGGAAGGAACTGCAGATGCCATTTACACCGAAGATGGACACACCAAAAATGCTGGAGTAACTCAGTAGATCAGGCAGCTTCTGTGGACAGGTGGTGTTTCGGGTCGAGACACCTTCTTCGGACTGAAGTCTTCTGCAGTCTTCTATGGTTTGAGGAAGGGTCTGGACCCGAAACATCACCTACCCGTGTTCACCTACATGAAAACCGAAACATCACCTACCCGTGTTCACCTACATAAAAAACGCTCGAGCTTCCAACGGACTTTGCTCGAACTGGACGTCTGCTCACCCCCCGCTTCTGGTAAACTCGCGCTCACCGCATGGAAGCGCATGCCCGTGGGACAGGCCATACGGTGATCACTCGGCCTCCGTGCGGCACCCGCTTCCGGTAAGGTCGCGCTCGCCGCATGGAAGCGCATGCCCGTGGGACAGGCCGTACGGTGATCACTCGGCCCCCGCGCGCCCCCCGTTTCCGGGGAGGTCGCGCTTGCCGCATGGAATCGCCTGCCCGTGGGACAGGCCCTTAACTCAGTGGGTCAGGTATCCCTGGAGAACATGGATAGACAATGTTTCAGGCTGCAGTACATGGATAGACAATGTTTCAGGCTGCAGTACATGGATAGACAATGTTTTGGGTCGGGACCTATACAGTGTTGCTGCCAGATTCATTGAGTTAATCCGGCCTTGCTCAATATACTAGATTCAGCAGTTCCGTGTGCCTTCACTGACAAATTGGTTGACAAGCAGTGGATGTTAAGCTGCTTTATGTAGATCATGAGGTAAATTTTGAATAGTTAATGTGGACTGATTTTCTGGAGCAAATCATAGTTAGCTGACTTTAGGGAGGGGCTCACCAATTTGTTTCTCAAAACCACAATGATCACTTACAAATGATTTCTGACACCCATTTAGATATGAGAGTAATTTGCTGCAATTTGGAGTCATTCCCATGAACATGCCAAACAGTCTTCCAAGGTAGCGGCCAATTTTATTGATTCTGCAGCTGTTCAGCTGGGACTGTGTGGGGCCACGATGTTGATGAGAAAGACTGTGACTGGCACAATAGCGCAGCAGCTGCCTCACAGCACCAGAGACCAGGGTTTGATCCTGACCTTGGGTGTTGTCTGCGTGGAGTTTGTAAGTTCTCTCAGTAACCACGTGGTTTCCATCAGGTGCTCCGGTTAACTCCCACAATCCAAAGATGTGCAGGTTTGTAGGTTAATTGGCTTCTGTAAAATTTTCCCCAGTGTGTAGGGAGTGGATCGAAAAGTGGGATAACATAGAACTAGTGTGAATGCATAATGAATGGTCAGCGTGGACTTGGTGCGCTGAAGGTCTGTTTTCTTGCTGTATGTCTAAACTCTAAACTCAGTCAGAATCAAAGAAGGACAATGAAGATTTAGTGACCTACATATTATGGACTGGGAAGCCAAGCAAAGAATTCTGCTGATGTGCAAGTGGCCTGAACCATTGCTCTTGATGTACTGTGGTGACATAAATCTGATTCAAAAAAAAATTCTTGGCAGAACCTACTCATTTGAAATGTGACCTTCATGCGCACTGAGTTTTCATCTGGGAACAATTACTGAATTTGCCTTATTTTAGCTATCTATTTTTGTCACGTTGAAATATATGCTTTGGTGTCAATTTGATCCCAGCACTCCACTGCATAATTTTAGCCGGATATCTAACAATGTTCCATCGTAAAATCATTTTTACTCGTATTCCGTTCTTTATCTCCTTCACTTCAGGCTGTATGCACAGACAAACATCAAACCTGGCCAGAAATAAGTGAGTGATCTTTTATTGAACAGGGAGAAGGTTCAAACTCTATCAGAGTGCTGAGGACTATATTAATTTGCAAGGAGAGAGAGAGATGCTAAACATTTTCAGAAGGCACGAGGATGGGATGGCTTTGAAGTACGGCTTTTTAGCAGTGAGTTCAAATCCCAGATCAGCAAGGGAATTTAGATTAATTAATTAACTAAATCGGGAATTACCGTCTGTAATTGTAATAAAAATATTTGATTGTCACAGAAAACTATCTGGGGAAGGGATTCTGCTGTGTTAGCTGGTCTATTCTTTATGTCATCCCAAACTCCGGAAGTGGCGGCGCTGTCGTACAGCAGCGGCTCGCCTGCAGTCCGTCTGTTTTTACTTCTTTTGTTGTTTTCTTTTGTCCTGTTTTAGTTAAATTTTAGTTTATTGGGTTGTGTATGTGTGGGGTGGGGGGGTGAAACATGACTTTTGTCTCTTCCTTCGGGGGAATGCGACTTTTTCTTGTCGTATCCCCCTTCTCTGCCTCCGTCTGCACTGAGGCCTAATGGCGGAGCTGCCGGCCTCCAACTCCAACTGCAAGCGACCGACCGACCTCGAGGCTCCGGAGGCAGAGCCAGGACTTACCAACGCGGGGCTGGCCAACTTCGGGGCTGCGGTGGCGTTCCGGCGGTGGCGACCAAAGACACTCGTGGCGACCTGAGTCCGGAGGCTCGGCCGCGGGCCCAGTGGACGACATCTTCGGGAGCGCGCAGGTCACAGGTTGGTGACCTGTTTTTCTGGGGCTCCCGCAACTACAGCTGCGTCCGCTGGACTGGAGGGCGGCAGCTTCGGCAGCTTCGACAACCCCGGGCCGCGGAGTTTGTACCGGCCCGTCGCGGACGGAGCACGGATTCAGCCGCGGGACTGACTTACCATCACCCGGCGGGGTTACAACATCAGAAGCCTGGATCGCCTCAGCGCAGAGAGAGAACAAAGCGGGAAGAGACAGAGACTTTAAGACTTTTGCCTCCATCACAGTGAGGAGGTGCCTGGTGAACTCACTGTGGTGGATGTTAATTTGTGTTTATTGTGTGTTTTGTTATTTATTATTATATGTATGACTGCAGGCAACGAAATTTCGTTCAGACCGAAAGGTCTGAATGACAACTAAAGGAATCTCTCTAATCTCTAACTCTCAGCAAATGCAAGTCGTATAGTTCAAGGGCAACCATAAGAAAAGAGAATCTCAGCTTTCCTCATTTCTTTCTAACAGAGACCCTTGGGTCTTTTGACTGCTGCTGGAAATCCTATCAGCCATGCTCCCAATTCACATAGAATCTGCCTCTGATTTGTCAGGACTTACAACTTTAAAGAGATTTGGCATGTCACTGAATGCTCCAAACAAACTGCTACGGATGTACTGTGGAAAGTATTCCAGTTGGTTGCATCCTGGCATGGGATAGCAACTCCAATGCACGGAAAGAACACAAGAGGCTGCGGAGAGGGGTGGACTCAGCCCAGTCCATCACAGGCCTAACAGCCCTCCCCTTCATTGACAGCATCTACATGAGGAGCTGCCTTCAGAAGGCGCCATCTATTATCATCCGGATCATGCTCTCTATTCTCACTGCTACCATTGAACAGGTGTACTGAAGTACCACGGCAACAGGTTCAGGAACAGCTACTTTCCTGCAGCTAACAGATTCTTGAACTGACCTGCACACCCTAATTCCACCTCCACAATGGAACACTATGGCCACCTCTTGCACTGTTATGGACTTTTCTTTCTAATTGTTTTTTTGTACCAACGTCTTTTTTTGTTGCAGCCTTTCTTTTAGAAGTTTTATGCATAATTAGATTTTGTGCGATTGTGCGAGTATCTGCCTGTGATGCTGCTGCAAGCAAGATTACATTGTACCTGTACCCCACTGTAATTGTGCATATGACAATGAACTTGACTTAATGACACAGCCTGGCAGTCTACAGGGCTGTGTTTGACCCCCTGAATGTGACATATTCTCTGTCCACAGCTTTGAGGAGATCAACCAAGTGGCACAGTGGTGGTAGAGTTGCTGCCTAACAGCACCATAGACCTAGGCTTGATCCTGACAACGGGTGCTGTCCGTATGGAGTTTGTACGTTCTCCCCGTGACCGCGTGGGTTTTGTCCTGGTGCTCCAGTTTCCTCCCACACTCCAAAGATGAACAGGTTTGTAGGTTAATTGGCTTTGGTAAAATTTGTAAATAGTCCCTAGTGTGTAGGATAATGCTAATGTACAGGAATTGCTGGCCGGCATGGACTGAAGAGCCAGATGCTGCGCTGTATGTCAAAACTAAATTAAACCAGATGAATGTTGGAAAGGCGGTGAATGTAGAGAGTTCATGAGTAAATGTTGAAGAGCACTTGACGCAGTTCCATAACATGCTCAGAAAATACTTGATCCGCACAACACCTCTATTACTCCCCCAACCAACAATTACCAACAATCAGGCTTCATAAATTGGCCTGCACTGTGAAATGCTGAACTACAAGGCTCGCATCCCTACTTCCAATCTTGCATGCCCTTCATGGGTGCGTATGTAAGATGCACTCCTCTCCTCAGCACAGATGATGCATTCGTAACAACAGCAGCAGTTCCCCACTTGGGAACGAGAGCTTCTGCATTAACTCACCCTTGCTAAGGAGACATTCCTGTCCACGGTTGGAGTTGTATTGATTGTGACCAATGGAGGGATGTAACAATTGAAGGGATAGTATTAGTATACTTTTAATCTTCCTCTCAGTACCCCTTTCTCTCCTGTCTGATGTATGAACCACAACCCAATGGTATGCACATTCAATTCTTTAGTTTATGGTAACACCCCTCCCCCTTTTCTTCCCTCTTCTCTTTTTAAGTGTATCTCCACCTGGGTGTGCACCCATTTCTCCCATCCTCCTGCCTACCCCTTCTCCCCACCTCACCCCCTCCCATCTATATCCATTGCTATTACATCCTTCTATCCTTATCTGACACTCTTTTGTCTCCAGCCTTTGTCCACTTATCTGCCGATCAATTATCCCCCACTGCCCCATCTGTATCCTATCACTTGCCAGACTTTTTCTCGCCTCTCTTTTCCAGCTATCTTCCCTCAACTGCACTCAGTCTGAAGAATGGTCCTGACCTGAAACGTCATTAGTCCATTTCCCTCCACAGATGCTGCTTGACCTGCTGAGTTCCTCCAGCATTCATGATTCTAGTACCTGCAGTTCCTTGTGTTTCACTCTTATGTACCTGTATTAGCTCAGAAGTTGCAAGCATGCACTACTTAGTCTATTCTTCCCACTCCTAGTGTGTTGGGAGATGATGAGAACGTGGAATAACATAACTAATGTAAGCGGGTGATCAAAGGTCAGCGTGGATTTAGTGGGTCAAATGGCCTGTTACTATGCTGTATCTATAAATTAAACTAAACCAAACTAATCTTTATAACACAATGGTTAGAGCACAGCTGGAATATTTTGTGCAGTTCTGGATTTCACACGTTAGGAAGAATGTGATCGCATTGGAGATGGTACAGGAGAGATTCACCTGCACATTTCATTCTAGGAAGCTGGACTTGTTTTTCTTTGAGCAGAGGAGGGTGAGGAGGGAGCTGATTGAGGTCAACAAAATTAGGAGAAACATAGATAGGGTAGATGCTTAAAAAACTATTCCCCATGGTAGAGGTGACCAACTCAAGAAAGCATAGGTTTAAGATGAAGTATGTGGTTGAGACGGTTATGAGGATTTTTTTCACCAAAGTGGAGGTAATCTGGAAAGTACTGCCTGGGAAGGCGATGGTGGCATTTACACTGGCAATGACAAAGAAACATTGAGACAGGGCATTGTTAGCTACGAGCCAATTCTTGGTAAATGGGCTTAATATAGATGGGTATTTAATGATTGGCATGGACATAGTGGGCTGAATGGTCCCATGACTGCATCAAGTTAGGCCAAATACCATTGCAGTGCTCTCAAAAATACAAAGAGGACACTTGCACTGACTGCAATCTACTCTGATAATTTCCCATCTAACGTTTTTGGACAAGGTAGCGATCTGCGGTGTGTATTCTTCAGTAGACTGTATGGCTTCCTCTGCTTCCAAGAGGTCTTTGTCCACCCACTTTTCATCATGCTAACATCTATCCAGACCTTGCAACCCACTCCACCCAGCCCACCTCTGCTTTCCAGACCCCTCGCTCCAACACAAAAGCAGAAATAGTTCTGGTCTTATTGTGGTGAGACCATTTTTTTCCAAGGGTTGTTTCTAGAGCACAATAACTGTGGGAAGGTGCTACTAACCGCTGTTTAACTCCACAAGTTTAACTCCACAAGAGAGACCACCAGTATTAACACATTTTTGGTTTTGAGTTTTGTGCTGAAACCATTTCAGGGAAACTATTGCTGCTTTTAGGCTGGAAACTAATGAAGAGTCTTTGACCTGAGATGCTTCTTTTTACACGGCTGCTGCTTGACCTGCTGAGATTTTCCAGTATTTTCTGTTTTCAGTTCAGACTTCTAGCATCTGCATTTTTTTTTAAAGATGCGGCTGGTCGAGCTGTTGGCACACAGCTGCAGATACTTGTGTTCTATTCTGACACTGTGGAGTTTGCACATTCTTCCATATGATCTTGTGGGTTTCCTCCGGGTGCTCCGATTTCCTCTCACATCTCAAAGACGTGAGGGTTTGGAGGTTAATTGGCCTCTGTAAAATTGCCCTTAATGCGCCAGGAGTGGATGCGAAAGTGAGATAAAATAGAACTAGTGTAAATGGGTGATAGATGGTCAGTGTGGGCTGAAGGGCCTGTTTACATGCTGTGTCTTTAAACTAAACTAAACTTCCCAGTGTTTGGACCATGGTCATTGTGGGCTTTGCATTCTGCTGTTGTGGAATTAACCTCGATAGATACCCATTCCTTTGCTTCATCATTTGCTTTTATCCATCACCTACTGTTTGACCCTACGATTCAGTGCCTGAATGGCATTATCTCTGCTCCCTTATTCACAAAGGCTAACAGCTAGTGCTTTTTTCAGTAGACGAGAAGGTGCTGGTCTGTATATAACGTAATGTTCACGTAATGCTGTTAGCTGTTGTACATCAATCTAGTTTTTAACTTTTTAAAGATGCCAGTACGCCATGCTGCCACAAAAAAAAAACACCCGTAAGAGCTAAGAGGAATTCTGCATAATAATAATACTGTGAAGAAGATTTTGAATATAGATTCTGGTGGATAGTCTGGAGTGTTGCCACAATAGCTCAAAGCATTGCATCACCCATTTTATCTCTCTTTCCACCATCAGACATATTTAGTGGATTACTGACTCTGGTGTTCTACTTAAAACATCATTCTTCACAACCTGGCCCAAGAGAGATGATTGTTAACCCGTTGGCAAATTAGCATTTTGGGGACGTTTACACCACAACTTTCAACAATGTCTGGTGCTGAATAATCGGAAAATGCTCACTCTCCAGAGAACAGCATCAACCCATTAGTGAAAGAAAGTTGTTCATTTCTTCCAGATAATTTATCAGTGGTTCAGATTATGTTAATGTTTTTATCACACTCACTAAACGTTTCGCCGTAACCACGGGGAGTGGAACTCTGTGCCTGTAAGGGTTGTGATAGATTTGAAACTTCATCTAGACATGTAAATAGGGGTCTGACGGCTTGAAACCTGAGGCAAAAAAAAATAGTCGAAATCCACCCTAAAATAAAACGTCTTTCGTACAACAAATAACCTTAAGCAGCTTTTATACTTGTTTGGGCCCAGTCCCAGTCCCGGGAGCTTACATTATCATGGCTCTTGGCAGGGCTGAGTTTTTGTGGGATTATGATTCTGTCACTAGGATTTGAGTTGGCAGTTCTCTTGAACATTGATCGTTTAAAAAAACCAATATATGGATAGGAAGGGTTTACGGGGGAGATATGGGCAATATATAGGGAAATGTAACTATCCCAGTATGCCAACTTGGTTGGCATGGACAGGGTGGGCTGAAGGCCCTGGTTCCGTGCTGTACACCTCTATGATTCGATGACTATTCCATCAATAAAAGGGTGGAGGGAATCATTATGGTCAAACCCAATCTGCTGAGCATCAAAAGAAATCACCAAAGGATGTCACCATCACTTGTTATTCTGGGAGACCTTTTCCTTACCCCTCTGGAAAAGGCCACAGGTATTGGCATTGCACAAGGGTTAGCACTTCTACAGGTTGAATCAAGATTCGAGGGATTCTGATACAAGAAAAGGTTGGGCAGACTCTGACTTCAGTCTGAAAACATGTGCGGACGTGGCGTCGAAGGACGAGAAGCCGAAGCAAAGAAGTGGAAGCCAAATAACTGAACAGAAACAAAGCCGAAAAGCCAACTAACCGAAAGCGTACAAAGCCGAAAAGCCAACTAACCGAAACGCCGCTATGCTGAAACTCCAACTCACCGAAAGGCTGCGTTGCCTACAAGCCAACTCACCGAAAGGCAGCTCTACCGAAAAGCCAAATAACGGACAAGACGTCGCCGGGCGGCGGGACTTGTCAGCGATTGGTCCAGACCCCCGCGTCCATCACATCACTGCCGGTGGAGACGGGAGGGTGCCCAGTCACCTATGGCTTGTGTGGGAAAATGACCCCCACCCTCCCGTCTCCACCGGCCAGTGATGTGATGGACGCGGGGGTCTATTCCTGGGACTAGCTTAGATGGGGCATTCTGGTCAGCATGAATGAGTTGGGCTGCAGGGTCTGTTTCCATGCCACATGACTGTAACCTAAGATGATCTTCATGCATTGAAAACAGAAAATGCTCGAAGAACTTAGTGGTCTATTTCTACAGTGATGTATGTTGTGAAATGCTCTTGGATGTTGTGAAAGCTCTTTACATATGTAGCTTTCTTTCAGAGGGTTGTTTATACGAAGAAAGTGATGATAATTTGCCAGGAAACGCTATATGCTGTTCGGAAAATTCCCGAGTTAACTTCTGTTTATTGGGAAAAGAGCACTGCGCCATGGAGTGGAATGTAAACGGTGTTTATAAAATGAACACAGAGCACTGTGTCAGAGTTCCACTTCAAAGTGTAAAGCCCAGCTCACAACCCTGCCCTTTCTCCCAGAATCACAAAACGAGACTGTGAGGCTCTACCACCAGGCATGCGATCTAGAACGTCCCCCATATTTATTCTTTCAATGTGAGTTTTGTTTTCACAGCCTTGAGCTCCGATTTTCACCCAAGCAAAAATAAGAGGAAGTAAAATGATATGAGAACAGAGGAAAGTTAAAGCTTGCAGTTGCAATACAGAGCTCGGCCCATCTCACAAAGAGGGCTTTCTGATTTTTGCCCCTGTGGTCAGTCAAGCAGAAGCTCCGCCAAATGTATCTAGTTTTGGAAGTGTATGGGGAAACCCTGGGTCAATGTTTGCCTTGGGCAGTAGTGCCAGGGTGAAATGCCATTTGACAATCTGCCCAACTCATTTTTCGGCCCTACGGACTTTTAGTTTAGTTTAGAGATACAGCGTGGAAACAGGCCCTTTGGCCCACCGAGTCCGCGCTGATCAGTGATCTCCGTAAACATTAACACTATCCTACACACACTAGGGACAATTTGCACATACACCAAGCAAATTAACCTAAATACCTTTGAAGTTTAGGAGGAAACCAAAAATTTCAGAGATAACCCTTGTACGGGAAGAACGTACAAACTCCGTTCAGATAGCACCCGTGGTCGGGATCGAACCAGGGTCTCCGGCGCTGAAAGTGCTGTAAGGCAGCAACTCTACCGCTGCGCCACCATGCCACACTTGATGTTCTGGAGGTAGTTGAGGCAGTTACTATAACAACATAGTGGGAGTGGCGGCGCCTAACGGCAGCGGCTCAACTACAGTCGTCCGTCTTTTTTTAAATTTTTGTCTTGTTAAATGTATGTCTTGAGTTTAGTTTTTATTATTTTTTAGCTGTGTATATGTGGGGGGTGGAGGGGGGGATGTTGGGGAAACCATTAATCTCTTCCCTGTGCAGGGACCCGACTTTTTCCCTGTCGGATCTCCGATGTCGTTGGGCCTAACATTGTGGAGCCGGCGGCGGCCTCTGGCCGGGACCAACCTGAGGGCTCCAGTCGCGGAGCCTGGGACCTGACATCGCGGAGCTGGCCGGCTTTGGAGCGGGGAGAGCTGTGGTGGCGCACGGCTGCGACCCGACTTTGGAGTTTCGGAAGCTCTGGCTGCAGGCCCGGTGGACGGTAACATCGGGAGCTCCAGGTCCCTGGTGGGAGACGGCTTTTCGGGGCTCCCGCAACGGCAACTTCTCCCGCTGGAATCGCGAGGTTTGGAGGAAACGGAGTGAGGCCTAACATCGCCCGGCGCGGGTTGGCGGCCACGGGGGCTTACCATCGTCTGCCGGGGGCTTTAACATCGGAGCCCCAGTTCGCCTAGACGCTGCAGTTGGACTGCGGGTTGGACTGCTTGAACCGCGGGGTTTGAAGGACACGGAGCCGGGGCCTGGCATCGCACGGCGTGGCTAAATGGCCACAGGACTTACCATCGTCCGCCGGGGGCTTTAACACCGGAGCCCCAGTTCGCCTAGACGCTGCAGTTGTACTGCTGGACCGCGGGTGAAGAATAAAGGGAAGAGATAAGACTTTGCCTTCCATCACAGTGAGGAGGTGTTGGAGACTCACTGTGATGGATGTTTATGTAAACTGTGTTAAGTGTGGGTCTTGGGTTTTTTTGTAATGTAAAAAAAAAACTGTAGTAATGATATTTTGTTCAAGCCTAGGTTTGAATGACAATAAATAGCATTCTATTCTATTCTATTCTATTTAAAAGACACTTGGACAGGTACATGGAGACAAAAGGTTTAGAAAGATTGGGGCCAAAGGGAGGCAAAAGGAATTAGCTTAGATGGGGCTTTGTGATCAGCATGAATGAGATGGATCGAAGGGCCTGCTTCTGTTTTGAATGATTCCGTGACTGGAATGGAAGAAAACTATTTATTTACTTGACATTTGTGGCATTGGAGAGGCAGATTTGAAAAATGCACAAAAGTTGCACTGATTCCAATTGTGGACAATGGACACGAGTGAGGTCAATATGTTTTGTCCAAGTTTACCTAATTAAACTCCAGACTGTTTTCAACTAATTAACATTCTTGTTCAAAATTAATAAAACAGAACATAGATAGTACAGTGCAGGAACAGGCCCTTTTGGCCCACAATGTCCGTGCCAGACAATATATCAAGCAAAAATCTCTGCCTGCAAGTGATCCATATCCCTTCATTCCATGCATATCCATGTGCCTATTCAAAAGCCTCTTAAATTGCAACAAAGGTATATGCCTCCTCCACTACTCTGGCAGATTGATCCAGGCACCCACCACTCGCTGTAAAAAAACTTGCCTGTACTTCTTCTTTAAACTTTAGCTCTCTCATCTTAATGCTATGCCTTCTTTTGCGAATGGCAGTGAGTAGAAGCCTGAATATGATGGGAACTGTCAGTAACTGCACTGGGAGTCTGGATTAGGGTTAGGGGAGATGGGTTTTGTGATTAGTAAAGGTAAGTGAAGCCTGAAGCAGAATTGTCCCACTGTTTCCCACTAATAAATATACATTGGCAACAGAAACATTCCACTTTATTGGAGAAAGTTTGATAAAAATATGGACAGGGTAGACAGTCAGAATCTTTTCGTCAGGGTGGAAATATCAAAGACCACAGGGCACAGCTTTAAGGTGAGAGAGGCAATGTTTAAAGGAGATGTACGGGCTGTTTATTTTCACACAGAGAGTGGTGGATTCCTGAAATGCGCTGCCAGGGGTGGTGGTGGAGGTAGATACGATAGCGACAGTTAAAGGCTTTTAGAAAGGCACATGGGATATAAACCATATGCGGGCAGATGAGATTAGTTTAACTTGGCATCATGTTCGGCATAGACATTGTGGGCCGAAGAGCCTTTTTCTACAGTACTATTCCATGTTCTATGTCCAAGTAAACATGTAATAAGATTACACTACAATCTTGGTTGAGAGCAGCCATAATAATGAAACTTAAACATTTAAAATCAGGGTTTTGGCCCTTCTCTGAGCCAAATTCCCTGCGGCATCTGATTCGCCTCGTGAGGTTGGCTTCAGTTGGTAATCTTGTGACACAGAGCAAACACAGAGAAATGCATTGGTGAGCTTGAGGTGAAAGTCTCAGTATTTTCTGAATTGGATTTGTGTAATAAGTACTCAGAGCGTGTGTAGGAGGAGTTGGTCAGCGTCATACTGCGGTGTTCTCAGCTCCACGCACCGCACCAGGTGAATGTTACACAAACAAAAGACAAATGCATTATTGCCCCCAAACCACTGAATGTGTCAGTTTTTTTTAATGCCCATTGTTAGGCTGTGTTTCTAGTCCTGAACACACGTTCAGTTCATGAGCAGCAGAAACATTCCTGAAGGCTCAGAAATTAAAATAACCATGTAATAAGATTACACTGCACACCGGGCGTTCTTGCAGTACCTGACTGTTACTCCAATTTTATTGGCCACTTGGGGAATTACTCACTCTGCACCTCACCAGGAGACAGCGAGCTGCAACGTTTGAAGAACCTTGGCGTGATCATGCCTGACAGAAATAGCACTTGCATTTCACTCGGTGTGTAGCAAGATCCACTTTACTTGAATGTGACTTTATGCCCATTGTTTGCAGTGAATAGGCTGGTGATGGTTTTTGTTGATGGTGAATGTGCCATTCTCCATTCTGCCCTCCCCCATGCAAAGTCATTTATATTCTGCTGTTTGTCTCATTTTCACTGCCTTGTTAGGAAAGCTGCTGCTGGATTTAATCAGACACCTTAATATGCAGAGAGGGAGATGGTTCCTTTAATCTGTGACAGCAAATGATCATTTTGTACAAATTTTCACAGCTGGAAAGATCAAACCCACAGCAATTCTCATTGAATGCAGTTACCTTTATTGATTTGAGTATTTTAAAAGCAGGTTCTTCAGAATAATATCTATTCTATTTAACAGGTTAAAAGGGATGGGTTGATTTAAGAAGAGTTGCGACCCGAAGCACCATGTTCTCCAGGTTTGCTGCCTGGCCTGCTGATTTACTCCAGCACTGTGTGTCTTTTTTGAGTTTATTTTTCCATAGGTTTGACTTTAGGTTTAATTTATTATTGTCATGTGTACTGAGGTACACTGAAAAGCTTTGTTTTGCTTGCTGTCCAATCAAATCAGAAATACTGTACCTAAAAATGATCAAGTGCTGGCCTCTTTTTTTCAAAACAAACCCATTGTCCACAAGCTAACGTTCCTCCACCCACTCCCTGGCTACATTTCAGACAAATCTATCATTTTTAGGTAACGTGCCATGAATTTGAAGCTTTATATATTCGATTCATAACCTTGCAGCTGGATGAAACACCATGATAGATGATAACCGAAAGAAAGATTTATTGTTTTAAAGCATTTTTCATGACCACTGGATATCCCAAAGCACCATTCAGTGAATTAAATACTTTTGAAGTGTAGCCATTGATAAAATTCCCCAGTGAGTCCATGGAGAGTAAGAGAAAATCTGACTTGCATCAAGTAAGGCAAAATAATTAATTATGTATCGCACAGCCAATTTCAGCCTTCCTCTCCATATTGAAAACCTACTCCTGTTTTAATATTGATCTTTCAGGTAATAGCGGGTTAGCTTACTGCCCAATGTTCCTTTCACACTCCCACCAATCCACCCAACATCTCTCTCTCCCTTTGGTCACATTTTTTGCAGAAACCTAATTCAATTTAAGTATTAGGTAGATACAAGGAACTGCAGACGTGGTTTACAAAAAGAGTAACAAGAGTAAGAGTACATTTAAGTATTCTCTATCCTGGTCTCATTTCAGACCAAATGCATATTGATCTTAAAACAGTATGAGAAGAAATGTAATTGTGTTAATTATCTGCTGTTAATTAATTATATTTTACAACATCTTATGAGCGTGAATTAATAATGGTGGGGAATGTTTATTAGAATGTAGACTCTGAGCAGTTGTCATTGTTGGAGAGGGAAGTTTCAAGGAACCAAATGTTTTTGACATACTCCAGAACAGTGGTTTCATACAGGAAGGGGTTTTTGGATTTCAATCCCTACAATGGTTTCATGGTGAATGTTGTTACTGAGTCGCACAGCAGGTCTACCAATGGTCACGGTTCTCCAAACTGATTCAAACAAGAGCCTTTAAAACAGTCCTTGAAATAAAGATGTGCAAGCATTTGATTTTCCTTGCATCCCTTTAGATGCAATTTGTTCTCTTGCCTCTGAGACAGTAAATTAAGAATTCCAGCTCCAAGCTTAGCTCATAGCCCTCTACAATTATTCTAAAAAAGGGTCCCATCCGGAAATGTCACCTATCCATATCTTCCACAGATGCTGCCTGACTAGCTGAGTTACACCAGCATTTTGTGTTCAAATTAATTCCACCATCTGCAGTTCCTGTGACTATATAGCTTTGGCTGACATGAATGTGGACGTGACGGAATGCCACATTGTTGGAAGTGCTCTCTCTCTAATGAATGTTTCACGTCTCATGGACCTATGATCTTTTCTAAAAATAATTATTATTTGGGTGTTTTTTTAGGTCTTTGGATGGGGAGATGAATTTTGGCTAGACACCAGGGATCACTGATGATTTCTAAAATAGTGTCATGGGATATCTTGCATATACTTGAGAGGGCAGGCCGGCCATTAGCTTAACCTCCAAAAGAAAGCACCTTGGACAATATAGTGTTCCGATAGCATTGCCCTGGAGCATCCACCTGGTCTTGTGTTCAAGACTCAGGGGTGACATGAACCACTTATCTTCTGATTCAGCAATGCGATTGCCACTGACTGAGTCATGGTTGGGACTTTTCATAAGAAGTAAATGGGAGTAATTGCATATTTCAAAGCATTACTATTTAAGCAGAAAATATTCCAGCCATTCAATGGAAAATACTTGCCTGGTGCTGATAGAACATAGAACAGAAAACAGGACCTTTGGCCCTCAAAGTCCATGCCAAACATGATGCCAGGTTAAACTAATCTCCTTGGCCTGCATGTGATCAACAGCTCTCCATTTCCTGCATATTCATGCGCCTATCTTGAAGCCTCTTAAGGTTTGGACAGGCCAGATGCAGGAAAATGTTTCCCCATGTTGGGGGAGTCCAGAACCAGGGTTCACAGTTTAAGAATAAGGGGTAGGCCATTTAGGACTAAGATGAGGAAAAACCTTTTCACCCAGAGAGTTATGAATCTGTGGAATTCTCTGCCACAGAAGGCAGTGGATGCCAATTCACTGGATGTTTTCAAGAGAGAGTTAGATTTAGGCCTAATGGAATCAAGGGATATGGGGAGCAAGCAGGAACGGGGTACTGATTTTGGATGATCAGCCATGATCATATTGAATGGTCATGGCAGGTTCGAAGGGTGGAATGGCCTACTCCTACACCTATTTTATATGTTTCTATCTTTCTAAATGTCACTATCGTACCTACCTCCAACACCACCCTTGATGTTCCAGGCATCCACCAGTCATTGTGTAAAATAACTTGCCCCACACAACTTTACATTTTGCCTCTCACACCTTAAATCTATGCCCTCTCGTCTTTGAAATTTCCACCATGGGGAAAAAGGTGCCTACCCTGTCTACACTGTCAATGCCTCATAATTTATATACATCTATTAGGTCTCACCTCATTGTCCAACACTCCAGAGAAAACAATCCAAGTCTGTCCAACTCTCCTTATAACTAGTACCCGCTAATCTAGGAAGCATTTTGGTAAACTTCTTTTGCACCCTCTCCAAAGCCTATATATCCTTCCTGCAATGCGGTGACCAGATCTGAACTAAACATTATTAGTCAAGCAGCAAATATTTCTTCCATTCAATGGAAAACATAAGCAGGCTCCTTCATTCCTTTAAAAAAAAATGCATACAGCAGAACTTTAAAATCCATTTGGTTTTTCTAAAAAGCAACAAACATAATTGCTCAGGAAATGAAATCTAGCCTGTCCCATTCTGGGGTCCAAAAACTTTGTACCAAAAAAGAGAAAAGAAGCCTAGAAAATTCCTTTTCCATTTCTCCAGCTGATCAAAACCAGGCCAGGTTATCCGATTGACAATCTGTTAAGCCATGTATCTTTCATATGATCTTTGCCCCTGTCCAGAAATAGTTCAGCTTATGTCAGGAGACAGGCAGAGCAAACACAGCATGAGCAAGCCTATAGATTTCCTGTATGCTCTGACCCTCTGAGTCAACCCAAGAGTTGTTAACACTTTCTGCTCTTGTGTCAAACAAAAGGAAAAGGTTAAATAACCTATTTTTGTTTGTTATTGGAGATACGATGTATAAAGTTTCATTTTTGCCAATAGCTAAAACACTGTCTTTCAAGAGATCTGCAGACACAATTCAAATATAGAATCTATTTTAATGTGCATTTACAAATCAGCAAAAAGATCTTTGTGGATTCTGGGGGAAAATCCACACCGAGTATTTAGACACAAGGAACTGCAGGTGCTGATTTACAGAAAAAGACATAAAGTGCTGGATGAACTCAATGGGTCAGGCAGCATCTCTGGAAGACATGGACAGATGAAGTTGCAGGTCAGGTCGTTCCTTCAAACAGAACAAGTCTGAAATGTAGTCTACCCATGTCATCATGCTGAGTATTTCTTGGCATGGCTTTACAGCTCAAAATCTTTTAATACCTGTTGATTACAGTTTCTGTCAACTCCAAATGTATTGAATGTCTAAGATCAACACAACTAAACTATATACAAGTATATAAAATTATGAGAGGCATACATAGGTTGGACAGTCAGAACCTTTTTCCCCAGGGTGGAAATGCCAAAGACGATAGGGCATAGCTTTATGGTGAGAGGGCCAAAGTTTAATGGAGATATGTGGGGCAAGTTTTTTAACACAGAGGGTGATGGATGCCTTAGGTGGTGGTGGAGGCAGATATGATAGTGGCAGTTATGCGGCTTTTAGATAAGCATATAGATATAAGGGAAATGGAGGGATATGGATTATATTTAAGACAAGAATAATTTAACCTGGCTTCGTGTTCGGTATGGACATTGAGGGCTGAAGGGCCTGTTACTGTGCTATATTGCTCTATGTTAAACATTAAGAAGCTGGATTTTTTCAAAACCAAACAGCTAGGATTAGGAATAGTCTGCGGCTTGCTTGATATTTATTTTGCTAAAATCGGACAGGCAGAACATCTCATGTGGCATAGGATACAATAAAGGAACTTTCAAAGTTGAATGAGCTTCAAACAAATGAAAGGCAGACAGTGTGGGAAGATTTATATATTCTTTCTCAATTCAGCATGGATTAAATGTCATGAAATAGATTGCTGGTTGAACCTTAATTTACACTCACACTAGTTCTAAACTACAGCTGCTTAAAGCAGTGTAACTAATGCTCATTTATGTTCTATGTACTGTTTTCAAGCCAAAGACGCTCATAAGATGTAAAATGATTTGGTATGTTTAGGCAAAATGCTTCAAGTATGAAAAACTACTGTGTTCATTCATAGAGTTTGAACGTTGAACAATGACCTTGTTCAAGGCTTGGAAACAGTGAGCCCCATATTCTGGTAACAAAATAGATGTCCCTGATTAAACCACGGCTACCTAACCTCTTAAGGGAACTGTGTCTCCAGCCATGTAATATTAAACAGCTTTGGCTGCAGGCTAATGTCAAATTCCACTGACATTCAGAAACCCGTTAAAGAAACAGTATCCCCTTTATGTTAACTTACACAAGGCATGTTTAAAAAAAAATTGTGAAAATAAGCCACAAGCAATGTTCTCTTCAATATTCTGCGACCTTCGATAAAGTGGTTCAATTGATCACATTTGAATCATTGCATTTAAAAAATTGGTGTTTGTGAAAGGGTACACATCAAAGAAGACAGTAAAATAAAACTGCTGTGACAATGTGTGTTGTTCCCAGAAGGGTTAGCTTGAACATTTAGAAACCTAATTGAGCTCTTGGGCATTAGATATTACCTTGATCCAATGCTAATTATGGATAATTTTTATTCAGCGGAATATCAATGGGTATATTATCAACAACAAAAAGAATCAATTATAGTGATTTTTCTGGGCTGTTTTCAACATCAGGTGTCACGTACTTTCGAACTGTTGGGGTGAAGTTGAATTTGATAGTTGTTTGGGGGTGTCCAGAGCTCTCCGGTGGTACAAAAGGCATCTGTAACCCACAGCAGCTTTGTGCCCAGAAGCCCTGGCTGAATATACCATCTCAAAACAAGCAATAGCAATCTGGGCTGGTTGACTGACAGCAAGGACCCAATCAAGTGGCAGAGAAGGCAGGACAAATGTGGTCCCTCCTGAAAGAAGACAGCAGAATCATGCTTTGTGGAGTGGCTGCCATTCCTCCGACAGATCAGCAAACACCGTAATCTGCTGAGAGGAGATGTTGAGGTTGTACAGTTGGAATAGCCAGAAAGTCCCATTGTAAAGTGTGCTCATAGTCCTGTGGGAATTTGCTGACAAAGTTCATGAGTATCTGAATTGAAAGAGAAGCATGCTTACATTAGTTTAGTTTAATTTCACTATCTTTCGATTTCAACTTTCGACTTTCGACTTTAGAGATACAGTGGGAAACAGGCCCTTGGCCCACTGAGTCCGCACCGACCAGCGATCACCCCATACACTAGCACTATCCTGCACACTAGGGACAATTTACAATTTTACCAAAGCCAATTAACCTACAAACCTGTACATCTTTGCAGTGTGGGAGGAAACCTGAGTACCCGGATAAAACTCACGCAGGTCACAAGGAGTACATACAAACTCCGTTGAGACAACACCCATAGTCAGAATCGAACCCAGGTCTCTGGCATCGTAATGGGGCTGTCCCACTGCGGCGACCTAATTGGCGAGTTTCGACGAGTTTAGGAGAGTTTGAAAAAGTGTCATTTTGAAGACCTCCTTTGACTATGTAGAAGACCTCCTTTGACCTCCTTCGACTATGTTGAAGACTAGCTTCGACTAGCTTCGACTAGCTTCGGGAAAATTGGACACCGAATAGTGGAGAGTGAAGACGACCTCCTTCGATCTCCTTCGACCTCCCTTCGACTATGTTGAGGACTATCTACGACTACCTTTGACTACCTAAGATTACCTTCGACTACCCTCGATTACCTACGAATAACATGTCGACCTACTACGACCTACTTCGACTAAACCTACGAGTAAAAAAAATATTGATTTTTTTCCATGGCGACCTTTTTTTACTTGCAGCATTTTTCAGCATGTTGAAAAATACGCCATAACCTAGCTGAGGCCTCGAGTAAACGGGGACTACTCTCGAGCATGTAGGAAAGTTACACAGACCTCCTAGGACCTCGTGTCGACCATGCTGCGAGTATGAGTCGAGGGCAAACTCTTCTAAACTCCCCAATTAGGTCACCGGAGTGGGACAGCCCCTTAAGGCAGCAACTCTACCGCTGCGCTACTGAGGCCAACTGGTTTTTCTTTAAAAACAGAATAATACATAAGCTGGTAGAATGTCGGTAAACAGGTAAAGCAAATAAAATGAACAGAATATCCAAAACTGGTTATTCTTAAAACAAAGTAGACATAAGGAACTAGCAAAACTGGTTTGCAAAGAAAATGTGCTGAGTGACTCATTGGTTCAGGCAGCATCTCTGGAGAATATGGATAGGTGATGTTTTGGGTTGAGACCATTCTTCAGTTACTCCTGCACTTTGTATTTTATTCTTGAAACGAGAAGCGGGAGACCGCGGGACCCTGCGAAGCACATTTCCGTCTGTACACCTTTTTGAAGATTCATTTACTTGTGGCATCGCATCCAGATCCTCATTGCAATCAACCATCTACCATCATCTTTTGAGGGTGCAGGACATATAGTACGGTAACAGACTTTTCAGCCTATCTCAATCATACTGACTAAGATGACCTAAGCTCATCCCATTTGATACTTGCTTCTCAATGGCATGGAGGGAAAAGTGCTTGATTATGTTGGTTGCATTCCAAGGCAGCATGATGTGTAAATGAAGTCAATGGTTGGACAGATCCAGATGTTTGGAAGCAGGTACCACCAGATTTAGGAATAGCCTCTTCCCCCCTGTTATTAGGCTTCTGAATGGTTCTTTCATAAACAAGGGTACAATCCTGGTTCTCCAACCTACCACATTTCAGACATTGATGTTTTTCTCCGGAACTGTTACGCCACAATGCTGAGAACTATATCATCCACTCTGTATCTTTCTCTTCACTCAACCTCTTGTAATTGGCTTGATTATATTTACGTGATTTGATTTAACTGGAGAGAATGCAAATAAAAGCTTTTCCCTGTATCTTGGTTTGCATGACAATAATAAACCTAAACCTATTGAATATCAAAGTGAGCACAGCTTCAACTGAAGAGCTGCAATGGTACAAGAAGATGGCATACCACCGTCTTTGCAAAGGCATTTATGAATGGGCAATAAATGCTGGTCTTGTCAGAAACACTCATGTCCCATTTAAAGTAAAAGCTGATGATTTTTTTGGGGGTGAATCAAATTTAGCCTTCAGAACATGTTGGTAACTACAGAGCAAAGCTCAAGGTGCTGGAAAAACTTAACGGGTCCGGTAGCAACTGTGGTGGGAAATGGACAGGTGACTATTTGGGTTGGGACCCTTCAGACTGGTGATAATTGTGTGGCTATGCATTAGGACCTTTTATACAGTTAAGATACTTAATATTACAACATGTGGTGAATTATTTCACATAATTGACTGTAATTAAACTATTTAATTTCAGTCATCTATTTCCTAGCAACCGTAAAGGGCAATGCTGCCACAATAATTTTGTAACAATATTTACCGTGTACAACAGAGTTTATTTCAACCTCTGAGTACAATATTCCAAGAAATATTCTTAATAAATCAGATTAACATTGCAAACCATACAGTGAAGATTGCCCTAATATATTGAGCTATGACAGAAGAGGGGAGCAAAATTCATTCATTTATTAAAATGTTATTTCTGCAAATATTTTCACCGATCCCTCCAGTCTTCTAAATGGACCTTTGGTACTGTTCCATTGCAGGATAGCCTCTCATTCCTTGTTATGTGTTCAGTATTCACTGGTGCTCCTTGATGTTGAATGTCAACAGATTTTCAATTGCAGAAACTGTACTCAGCAGCCCACTCCCCTTGCATGTGTTCTTCTAAAAGTGTATTGTAGTACAACAGTTTGGTCCAAGAAACAGTTTAAAAAAAAAGTCATATGGTAAATTTTCCATCATACGAATGAGTGAGGAAGTCATGTTGCAGCATTATAGGACATTGGTTGGGCCGCATTCGAGATATTATTCAGTTCTAGTCACCCCATTACAGGACCTTGGTACACATGACAATAATAATAAACTAAATTTATCATTGAGGGTGTGGTAAACTTCTGGAAATTTCTATATCAGCCAACCATGGAAGATGATATGAACAATGAATTCTCCAATTTTAACAACCCAACTGCCCCCCCCTTCCTTCCCCCCCCTTCTTCCCTGTGCCCCACCCACATGCGCACCCATTTCTCCCACTATCCTGTCCTCCGTTCCCCTTCTTCCTCTCCTCCTCACCTGTTCCCACATATATCCCTTCCTCTAGTTTCACATTTCACTCCTCTCCTTATGGGACAATCTTTTTTCCCCCTGTCCACCCAACTGCCAATCAAACTTCCCTCATCTGTATCCACCTATCACTTTCAGTCGGTACACAAAAATGCTGGAGAAACTCAGCGGGTGCAGCAGCATCTATGGAGCGAAGGAAATAGGTAACGTTTCGGGCCGAAACCCTTCTTCAGACTGATAGGGGGTGGGGAGAAGAAAGGAAAAAAGGAAAAGGCGGAGGAGGAGCCCGAGGGCTGGGGGAGGGGAGGAGACAACCAGATGGCTGATGAAGGGGAGGGGACAGCCAGGGCTAGCTGAATTGGGAGAATTCAACGTTCAGGCCACCAGGATGTAGACTGCCCAAGCGGAATATGAGGTGCATTTCCTCCAATTTACGGTGTTGCTCGCTGTGGCCATGGAGGAGACCCAGGACAGAGAGGTTAGATACGGAATGGGAGGGGGAGTTGAAGTGCTGAGCCACCGGGAGTTCAGGTTGGTTATTGCGGACCGACCGGAGGTGTTCGGCGAAACGATCGCCAAGCCTCCGCTTGGTCTCACCGATGTAGATCAGCTGGCATCTAGAGCAGCGAATGCAATAGATGAGGTTGGAGGAGATGCAGGTGAACCTCTGTCGCACCTGGAACGACTGCTTGGGTCCTTGAATGGAGTGGAGGAGGGAAGTGAAGGGACAAGTGTTGCATCTCTTTCAGTCCCCCACCTCTCTTCCAGCTTTTTCCTCCCTAATGAAATTGGTCTGAAAATGGGTACCGACCCAAAATGTCACCTGCTCATGTCCTTCAGAAAGCTGCCAGACCCTCTGGGTTACTCCAGCACCTTGTATGTCTGATTTTAGCCTGGCATATCTATATCTTCTGCATGACAATGCTGAAGATTAAAACTCTGCTGAGATTTTTAATCTCTAGCTGCACTAATAAATGTTGCGAGTGCAATATGATTGGATTCTCAGTGCCATACAGCATGGAAACAGACTCTTTGGCCAAACTTGCTCATGACGACCAAGATACCCATCTATACTAGTCCCATTTGCTAGCATTTGACCCATATCCCTCTAAGCTTTTCCAATCCATATTCTTTTACAAATTTATTTTAAATGTTGCTGTTGTCCTGCGATTTCTTCTCCAGGTTCCCCATAATCTTCTTGAATATATCTAATGTCCCCAGAGATTTATCAACCTTTGTATGTTATAAATCATTCAGCATCCCCTCTACTGTAACGCCGACTATTCCCAAGGCATCCCCACTAAATTTCCAGAGTTCCCAGGTCTTCATATTCGACCCCACGTTAAAAGTTGTGTCTTTCTCCACAGTAAAAACAGAAGAGAAATATCCATTGAGGACTTTGCCCATCTGCTGCAGCTCCACACATAGATGTCATCTTTGGTTGATGGGTTCTAGTGTTCTTTTACCCTTAATGAACATAAAATCTCATTGGATTCTCCATAATCTTCACTACCAGCTAATTAGAGTGCTTTTCCCCCATGTAAAATAATGGCACATTTGTAATGCAGTGTCTGGAAAAGCTTTAACTGCTGTCTCAAACTCCAGAGACCCGGGTTTGATCCTGACCTCTGGTGCTGTCTGCGTGGTGTTTGCAAGTTCTCCCTATGATTGCGTGGGTTTCCTTTGGATGCACTGGATTTCTCCCACATCCCCAAAGACATGTGGGAGAAATCTGTAAATTGTCCCTAATGTGTAGGGTGTGGATGTGAAAGTGAGATAACATAAACTAGTGTGAATTGGTGATTGATGGCCAGTGTGGATTTGGTGGGCAGAAGAGCCTGCTTCCATGCTGTAACTCTAAATTTAAATTGAAACTTAAAAATAAATGGAAAATCTCAGCAAAAATGAACTCGCTCTCGCTAATCACAAATTTAAAAATGTGCAGTCACCTAATTGCTATGTAATAATTGGAATGCAATTTGTGGAGGCTAGCTAATATTATATCTCTTTTTTTTCAAATAAAAGAAAAGGGCCACTATCTCCTTGATTGATAACGAAGAGAGTCACAATAAATCTGATTTTTGCAACGCGCCATGTGGAAAATTGTCAGTAATGGAAATGAGCTGAAAGATATAATGATATTTCGCAAATAAAAGTTGACAGTCAGCGTGATGGTGATGTACTGTGTTAACAGCAGCCAAGCACAGCTGCTGTGTTTCCATATTCAGCCTTCAGTTGAACCACACAGGCAAGGCATTGGCTCACTGCTGCTCCAGCATTTGGATAGATGATCCATCTTGTTTACCAGAAGCTGCCTAAGTAAACACCCTATCTGGGAAAATAATGTAAGAGGGGTTCTTTGGTAAAGCAATCCTGTTAAAGACCAGACTAAACAAAGAACTTTCTGTAAAGATTTTGATACTTAACCCCTTAGTTCCCACAGTTTTGTGATTTATATTTTTCCTTTTTTCTAAACTGTTTGCATTAACATCAACAAACCCCTTGATTTGTGAAAAACTGGATGGAACTTTGTTCCCAAACACTGGTAACATTCCGTAAATCCCATACAAGAAATTACAGAGTTGTGGATGTTACCCAGTCCATCACACTGACCAGACTCCCCACCATTGACTCAATCTACACTTAATGTACCTCGTGAAAGCAGCCAACATAATCAAATACTTTTCCCACCCTGATCATCCCTTCTTCTTCCCACTCCCATTGGGTAGAAGATACGGAAGCTTGGAAGCACGCATCACTAGACTCAGAAGCAACTTTTCCCACTGTGTTATCAAGCTTCTGAGTGGTTCTTCCATAAGCTAGTGGTCTCTGGAGCTATTGCAATGAGAACACTGTATTTTTGTACTGTATCTTTGCCTTCTCTCTACCTATTATACCTGAGTTTGTCTTGAATGTATTTATGTATGGTGTTATCTGATCTGATTGGATAGCAGGCAAAACAAAGCTTTGCACTGCACCTCAGTCCACATGAAAATAATAGTTCAACCTAAAGTCCTGAATCCAAATAAAAGCTGCAGTCAGCGTGATGGTGATGTAACTTTGGAGTGTTTTGGCGACCTTCCAAAGAGGTAGAAAGATTCCAAGGGGAGTAAGGGACACCGTGGCTGACAAGGGAAGTCAGGGAGAGTATAAAAATAAAAGAGAAGAAATATAACAGAGCAAAGATGAGCAGGAAGCCAGAGGATTGGGTAACTTTTAAAGAGCAACAGAAGATAACTAAAAAGGCAATAAGGGAAGAAAAGATGAGGTACAAAGGTAAGCTGGCCAAGAATATAAAGGAGGATAGTAAACGCTTCTTTAGGTATGTGAAGAGAAAAAAACTAGTTAAGGCCAAAGTTGGACCCTTGAAGACTGAAAAGGGTGAACTTATTATGGGGAACAAGGAAATGGCAGATGAGTTGAACAGGTACTTTGGATCCGTCTTCACTAAGGAGGACACAAACAATCTCCCTGATTTACTAGTGGGCAGAGGATCTAACGTGGCGGAGGAGCTGAAGGAAATTCACATTTGGCAGGAAATTGTGTTGGGCGGGCTGATGGGACTGAAGCCTGATGGCCTGCATCCCAGGATACTTAAGGAAGTGGCTCTAGAAATCGTGAACGCATTTGTAATAATTTTCCAATGTTCTATAGATTCAGGATCAGTTCCTGTGGATTGGAAGGTAGCTAATGTTGTCCCTCTTTAAGAAGGGCAGCAGAGAGAAAACAGGGAATTATAGTCCAGTTAGCCTGAATTCAGTGGTGGGGAAGATGCTGGCGTCAATCATAAAAGATGAAATAGCGGCACATTTGGATAGCAGTAGTAGGATTGGTCAGTCAGCATGGATTTACAAAGGGGAAATCATGCTTGACTAATCTTCTGGAATTTTTTGAAGATGCAACCAGGATAATGGACAAGGGAGAGCCAGTGGATGTAGTGTACCTGAACTTTCAGAAAGCATTCGATAAGGTCCCACATAGGAGATTAGTGGGCAAAATTAGAGCACATGGTATTGGGGGTAGGGTGCTCTCATGGATAGAAAATTGGTTGGCAGACTGGAAACAAAGGGTAGGAATTAACAGGTCCCTTTCAGAATGGCAGGAAGTGACTAGTGGGGCACCGCAAGGCTCGGTGCTGGGACCGCAGCTATTTACAATATATATTAATGATTTGGATGAAGGGATTAACAGGAACATTAGCAAATTTGCAGATGACACAAACCTAGGTGGTAGTGTGAACTGTGAGGAGGATGCTATGAGGATGCAGGGTGACTTGCACAGGTTGGGTGAGTGGGCAGATGCATGGCAGATGCAGTTTAATGTAGATAAATGTGAGGTTATCCACTTTGGTGGCAAAAACAGGAAGGCAGATTATTATCTAAATGGTGTCAAGTTGGGAAAAGGGGAAGTATAACGGGATCTGGGGGTCCTTGTTCATCAGTCACTGAACGTAAGCATGCAGGTACAGCAGGCAGTGAAGAAAGCGAATGGCATGTTGGCCTTCATAACAAGAGGAGTTGAGTATAGGAGCAAAGAGGTCCTCCTGCAGTTGTATAGGGCCCTAGTGAGACCACATCTGGAGTATTGTGCGCAGTTTTGGTCTACAAACTTGAGGAAGGACAGTCTTGCTATTGAGGGAGTGCAGCATAGGTTCATGAGGTTAATTCCCGGGATGACGGGACTGTCATATGCTGAGAGAATGGAGCGGCTGGGCTTGTATACTCTGGAATTTAGAAGGATGAGAGGATATCTTATTGAAACATAAGATTATTAAGGGTTTGGACACGCTAGAGGCAGGAAACATGTTCCCAATGTTGGAGGAATCTGTAAAAAGCTCATTCTAAGCTTCCCCCCAGTCTAGTTTCAGTCAAAAATCACCGTCAAGCACTTGTGCATCTAAACTTTATTTTGACAAAACACAATTATAGTTCCAACTACTGTACTGGATCAAGCCTTCTTGGCCTCGCTCAAACAGAGACACTCCAGAAGGTCACGCAGTCCTAAGCGCTCTCCCAGAAGATCGACGCAGGACCTCGTGGTAGCGGTCTTTTATAGGTCCCCAAACATGGGGGTGGTCTCATTACAATCCAATTACAGATACCGATTAACCCCATGCATGACAGACATTTCCCTAACCCAATAATACAGTGGCTAATACATTGTATTCAAACAGTGTTTCTCAGAGGAAACGAACATCGCAAAATGTGCCCTGATATGCAAGAAAACCAGACATGGCTCAATACTTAATCCAATCAACATCCAGCAAAGTTAAGCTTTGCAACATTATTTACAATGTGTATGTCTGGTTTGCATTCATCCAATCCATTCTATGCATTTTGCACCCAATTGTCAGGGTCTGCAGATGTTCCCATTCTCTTCGTGCACCTCTGATCTAGGCTCTAGACAAACTGGCACCATTCTGCAGCTTGTCCCATTTGTACAGAAAGCACTTTTAATTTGACCAAATGGCCGAGCAGCCCAGAAGCCTTTACTCAATTTTAGGGTCCTAGCCTCTCCAATTTGGCCAGGATTAACATTCCTTCCTGTTATCATATATGATAAACCATCATGTATAATAACCAACTAGTCAGATAATCAGATAACCAGCTATACATATGTGTGTCTATTACATTTTCCATCTATCAACAACACAAGATGATGATGTTTCTTCACAGAATCTTGTGAAGCTTCCCGAGTTTTCGTGGGTGTAGCTTCACTATTTCCGTCTGATGAGTCTTCACCTCCCGAGTTTTCGTGGGCGCGAATTCCCTGCATCTGTGTTGTTGCCCATTCTTCCATCCCTTTCCTTAGTCGAACCTATAACCTATAATTCCTGAAAAACTTGGGGCAAAGCAGGTTACCATTCATGCACCAGACATTCCCATCCCCAGACATTCACTATAATTCTGCAATACTATCCCTTTTCCATTTCACTATCAATATTCTATTCTGCTCTATCACTGTACTTCTATTACTATTATGTTCTATAATGTACTCTTTACTATCCTAGGATCAACACTAATCAGCTCTCTCCATATTCACACAATGTTATAATATGTATATCTGATGATGGTTTCTCATGTAAATTTCACCTGGGTTCAGTCCAGATTTCCCTACAGGTGTGACTAATTTAAAGCAAACCATGATAAATGTTCCAATTTAACCAAATTCAGTCTCAGCCTTCAATTTACTATTTTAAATTTCAGTGTCCATCTCATCCTTCTCATTCCACAGCATTAACACAATTCCATTCCAATACCTGTGGAATTCCCAGCGTTCAAATTTAAACAATCAATTTCCATATGTTGTCAATTCTATCATAAATCCAATTAAGAATGCCAATTCTATGGACAATTTCTTTCCACCTTGATAATAGAAGCCGCTTTACCATCAAGGGTTAAACAATTTAGATCCATCGGTTAAATACATCGACTCTGATATCTCCACACCCATTCAAATTTCTCCTGCTAGTTCAATAGACTTCTCCTCCAGTACTTCATCCTTAATATTTTGGCTCGGCTGTCAGTCTAGGGGTTCTCTCCTATATTAGTTTCCTTTTATCTCTAAGTAACTCTTTCTGGATGGTCAGTATTGACTTTCCGAGGGGAACTCATAAATTTTCAGTCTACCTCATCATTTTATACTACCACCTTACGTTTCCAGGGTATGTCTTAACTCCTGATATCCGCTAGGGTCTGACCCTTTCTTGATAGCAACTAAATAGTTCAGTCCCATCTTCGATTATCCTCCTATGTGTGAGACAAGAGAAGAATGCCAAGTCAACTGTCAATTCTCTAACAATTTTTAAGACGGTATCCCATAAGCCCTTTTCAAATCCATATATTTATAACTAAAGTTAGGTGCAAAATTAGTATTTTGCCCCGAACCACAGAGGAATGTATTTTATTCAAATTCATTTCTTCAAAGTGGAGCTGGCTTCAATGGTCGTCATAGGTTGTCGGTGTTGTTTCTCTCGGAAAGATTAGATAGTGTTATTTCCTTTCCTTTACTGGCGTCAAAAGCTAGATGATGTTAAAGTTGGGCACTAAGGTAGTCTTCGTCTTCTTCTTCTTCTTCTTCTTCTTCTTCTTCTTCTTCTTCTTCTTCTTCTTCTTCTCCTTCTCCTCCTTCTCCTCCTCCTCCTCCTCCTCCTCCTCCTCCTCCTCCTCCTCCTCTTTCTTTCTTTTCGCTGGGCACTCCTTGCTCCAATTACCTCTTTGCTCTACGGGGTTTTCTGGGGCAGTCATAAGATTTACAATTTTATTTTATGTGATCTTCAGTTTTTACTACGATAGTACATCCAATTCATTTATTCTGGTAAATTACTTGAGGGGGTTCTAGAGTAGGGGTCATGTCTCCATGCCCACAATTCCTGGACGAGTTGGTAAGTCAGGACTGAGAAAATGGGTTAGCTTGAGTGAACGGTGTGTGGCTTCTTGGTCCCTGATATTCGGGCCAACTCTCTCTCTGTTCTCTTGGGTCCCAGTAGTCTCTTGAATTAAAGGACCTCCCATAATTCCTGGGATCTCGGATGTTTCTGTATTTTCTAAAATCTCTAATTTCTTCTTAATCCTGGAAATCCCTTCTTTGACCCCCTCTCTCTCACTCGCTCCCTTGTTGGACAGGCTCAACTCCAGTGTCCCATCCCCACACAAGTGTAGCATTGATTAGGCAATATGGTTGGCTTTATTCTACCCCTTGGTTCCATTGGAATGGGTTCTAAATTGGGAGTGTAATTGTAATAATAATCTGAGTAGTCTGGAACCATAATTTCTCCCAATCCGTAATTTGCTGGTACTCTGGGAATCCATGGTTCAGAGTTCTTTCTTGGCTATACGTTCACTTTCTCTTCTAGTTACAGGATAATTTTCCTGGTTCCTACCCTCCTTCCAATAGTGCCTCTGGCCATTTGATTGGCTCGGTTCTCAGACCAGTTCCTGTTATCAGTCTTAATTAAGTCTGCTACTTTAGTGGGGAGAGAATTCAATAAGATAGCACAATACTGAGGGGAACTTGCTCCATTCTGATAGTCTAAATCACCTGATTGATCCATATATAATTTTGAAAAACAGTTTAGAAATTCGTCTGCTCCTTCACCCTTTTCTGGTTTTATTTCCAGAATTCGTTTTAAATCGCTAGGTTTCTTAAATGTTTTTGCAAGGGCCGTTAAAACAGCCTCTTCTCTTGCACTGTCATCCATTACTACATTGGCCAAGGCTTCTTAAATTGGGTGTCCATGGGCTACTAGAAATTTGGTATTTTCAGCTGGAGTAATTATCTGTTGTATGGTCTCCCACAAATCCCGGGAATCTGCATGATATACATGCATTGTAGTTCTTAAATAATCTATAAAAGTAGCAGGTGACCTTCCTATCAGGGATTCTGTTTAATACTGCCATTATTTCATGGGGCTTCCACGGAGTATGGACGTTTGTGGCACGGGGATTATTCGTACTTACTGCGCTGGTCGAATCCACTGTACCCAGCCCTTCCCTTACTGGGAACTGCCTATGGGATATCTGTTTAATTTGTAAACTTTCGGTTACATCAAAATCTACCTCGATATCTTCAATCATGTCTCACCCTCAGATGAATCTTCCCGTTCGCTAGGGGTTTCCCGATACTGTCCAAATAAATCGTTCCTCTTTCTAACTACTTGTGCAATCTGTCGAGGTTGTGGCTCACAGAAATACTCTGGCGGTTGCACTATATCTAACATACCTTCATTTTCTTTAAACACCGGAGCTACTCCTCTTCGTTCTACTCCGGGTGCCATAAGCCACTGGACGATCTATCAATGATTGATAGAGTCGAAGAATCTGGTACCCCAGTATCTGCTGTTGGTAGAATCTGTTCAGATGTAGAATCTGCAGGAGTTGTTATAGATTCTTCAGACCTAAACTATTTATTACGGACATATGTCATACAAGTAGCAATGTTACAAAATTTCTTCTTCCTTCCTCCTGTACCCTCCTGGTAGTTCATTTCAGATACCAACTATCCTTTGTGTAGCAATGTTACAAAATTTTGAGATTTTAAAAATAAAGTCTGCAATTTATCCCATCAGATAAAGCATAAAAAGAAATTTAATTTTTTACACCTAATTCACTTTCATATCTTCAGTATTAAAAATGTTATGGCCATTTTCATACTCGGAAATTAGCATCTTGTTCCCTATTGCTTTTCCATTGACTTAACACAAAAGCTGTGAACGAGGACAGTCAAAAGCCCATAACTTTCTTAAAAATTAAGAGAACTGAATGGAAATTTCAGTTATTATAGATTGAAGCATTCTGAAACAAATATAAAACATCTTACTTGGATGACCTGAAATTAAAGCATATAATTAGTTAATTACCTAATTGTAGCTAATTACAAAATTGACCGTTGTGACGGAAATAGTAATAAACACCCAGACTGCCTTGAAAATTCAAAAATGTGATATTCTCAAGATCAGAACTTTAATATTATTGTATAATATGCTGTAAGTCCGTAACAGATAGATAAATAAATTACAATTTCCAGCAATAGACCAAGTCTTTATGGAGAAGATCAGTTGCTAGCTGGTACATTGGCATATTATAATCAGTAGCATCATCATACACCTCAGATTGTAACCAATAAGCAACTCTGTACACCTTGTTTTTCCTCAACTTTTCAATTTTGGCATTGTAAACTACAAGTTTTTGCTCTTCAAACCACGCATGGCATGCCTTTCTGCCCACTACTTTCCCATTAAGAATGTCCTGTAGATTCCATTCCTTAAGAAAAGGATTTTTTTTTTTAATAGCCTAATTATCCAAATAACAAACTAATCCCATTCACAATATAACATGATTTTTAAATCTCACTGTCATGAATTTATATGCCAGATGGAAAGAATTTAATTTTTAATTCCCATAAATTAATCCAGAAACATTCTCTCAAATTATAATCAAAATTATTATTTTTTTGCACAATACATGTGACTCAAACTGTTGTGAATATTTAGTTTAAAAAGAATGATCGTGGAGAGAGAATAACACAAAATATAGACAAATTTAATGGCTTATGACATGATTGTCCAAAAAAAAAGGGCATTTTAATCATCTTGCTTCTGGAACGCGATCGATTGGAACATTGCATTTGCGGTGAATTTGAACTCCATATCGGCAGGAAAAACACTGCTGGTTCGTATGGGGCCCAAATAACATTTTCGCAACGTAAAATTAGATTAAAGCCATCCCAAGAAGCCAGATTATATGTAAAATAGACGACTTACCCTTTGTTTTGTCCCGTTCTTGCGATCCGTCACGTTGCAGGCGTTGAGGGCGTTCGAAGTCGCTTTTTATTTTAATCCAAATATTAAATTGTCCATCGATTTTTCATCCGCAGCTAGCAGCCCGATGAAGTCTGCCTCAGACAGGCAGTACAAAACGGCATTTTAATCCCGCCCCCCCCCTCAAAGGCGCCAAAGTCGCACACACGGCCAGTGGCAGAACTGCAGCGCCGCTGAAGGTAAGTATTGTAACATCGCTAATACAAGGTGTAGTGAAGCCTGGGAAACGCAAGAGGAACATGGTGGGGGCTGTGAACTTCCACTAGCGTTAACATTTGTCCATTCTTCCAAATATTCATCTCCTTCCCCCTCGAAGTCAGCACTAACCATCGGATCCCTAATCTTTCAATTTACAGGGACTAATTTCCTTCCAGGAGATCTGCCTTTTCCTTGTTCTGTGTGTTTCCCTTCATCTCCACTCCTGTCCTTCCTACTGGCTGGAGGTCTTCACCTTCTTTCAGTTCTATTCCAAATTTAGCGATCGCTTTTTCCGAACTAGCCATCCTCTTAACCTCTTTATTCGCCGTCTGTTCCTCATAATATTTTCTCCATAACCCTATTAATTCTTTTGCACTTTCGTTATTACTATGCTGCCAAATAATCCGTTCTATGCATTTTATCCCTTTTACTGTTCTAATGCCCCTATTCTTTTACTGTTCATAGCTTGTTTCCTAATTTCTTATTTAACGCTACTGATAAATTTCTTAATTTCTCTGCCTTGTGAGGGAACTCATTACACATTAGTTGCAATGGTCTCCTTTTCTCTTCTGTCATATCTCGATCTATACTATTCCCCATGCTTCCGAACACCCGAAACAGAATTCCTAATTCCTCCACTCCTTTTTGATCCCTAAATTTATCAAGCTCGCTCCTGAACAATGGCTAATGGCTCAAAGCGTTCGCAGCCTCGCAATTCTTTACTCCTTTGCTCCACCAATCCTACTCTCCTATTCAAATTCTTCTCCTATCTCCCACGTCCACACCCTTTCAACCTTACAATTTTCTTAATCCCCAGTCATTCAAGGATCAGAGTACTCCAGGGAACAATCAAACACATTTGAGCACTCATTTAATCCTCAATCGAAACACCCGAAAATGATCTTCAGACACGCAATTAACACAGCACACAAGCAGGAGATCACGCTGCCTATTATTATCAGGCACAACCACACTCCTAGATAAACCACAAACATTTGTTTATTATAAATCACGCACTCTAATAATTCCTCCTCATTGCGCAATCGGTCAGCAGATTGACTCCTCCCCCGACAATGCGATTGAAAGAGTACAAACCCTGATCGAACCACCATGAATCGGATTCTCACAATACTACAATCTAAACAATTACAAATATTTAATTCAAACACACTTTTACCTCAACATCTCACACCCCAAAATGGCGGTCCACGAACTTAACACACTCTAAATCTTAATTTTCTAAATATGAATACACTCTAAATCTATTTACATACACAAAATATTTACACAATTCGGATCCAATAACAATACAAAAAGGCGATAATAAATTTTTACAATTTACAAAAATTGATTTAACGCGCTAGCGCACAGTTTACAAACACTCGATCTCAATGCTGTGTCACGCTGTTATCAACCAGTGAACCTCTCCCTCTGATACCGAAGATTTTTCCCTTCCTAGTGTACTCTTTGCTGAGGGGTACTACTCCTTAAATGACTACTTTTCCTCCCGAATGTTACTATCCTCACGCTAATACTGGACTTCTATAGGGGGACCTCTATCCCTCCTCTCTAAGTTCTACAGACTTAGGGGTACCCTTTGCATTCGGATTACTTTTCACCAAGCAAATCAGGTTCCCATCTCTCAGTTACTCTTCGCTGTCAGGTACTAATCAACAATCGATCAGAGGGTTACTATTCACTGTTGATCAGCCGCAATTCGGAATCGATCACGAACATGCACAAACTCCGAAGTTCCATTTACACAGAATTCGAATTCTACCATACAGGCAGAACTTCAATGTGAAATTCAGTATTTGGAAATTTGATTTTGCAAATCTAGACTCGTTCTCGGACTCCTAGTTTTGGTGCGTACCACTCCACATACGTGGGCTCGCTAATTCCAACTAAATTGCCCAATTAAAAAATCTCGAATGGACTAGAATATTCTCAGCCAATCTATACTCTATCCACCGAGCCCAGTACCTTTACGAGATTCCTCGTCCGTCACTCCAGGGAGGGACTCAGATATCTTCATGCAGACACCCCTCTCTGCTGGGCATCGGGGGTTCAGCGCCTAGCCTCTTTGCGCTGGCAGTCGATGCCGATTTTCAGAACGCACCTTCCCTATCAGCGCTCCCGGCAAAGATAGATCAATACGTAGACCAGACCTGTGTTTCAATACCCCACCAATTGGATACCAAATCTGGACAGTGGGGCACCCCTCACCCAATGAAGTGCGTCAGGCTCTCATTAAAGCAGCTGCAGTCTGCCAACTAAGACCAAGTTTCTGGGCCACTCCTCGCACTGTTTTATGGGCCCCTAACCGAAAGGAGTGCTGACCAGACTCTATTCTAATGATCTCGATTGGACCCTTTCCCAAGCCCGCGAATGATCGATCTGCCCCGACTAGCGAAGTGCCGAAATTCAATGCGAAAACCGCACAGTGGCGCTGATTTCTGCACTCGCGATCGAAACAGCTCAACACCCTTGATCGCAAACTTGTGTTTGGGGGTCCGTTGAGATCCCGGACGAGCCCCCAATGTAAATAGCTTGTTCTAAGCTTCCCCCCAGTCTAGTTTCAGTCAAAAATCACTGAGTCAAGCACTTGCGCATCTAAACTCTATTTTGACAAAACACAATTACAGTTCCAACTACTGTACCTAACCACCGTGGGTTCGATCCTCGTATCAGCTTGATCAAGCCCTCTTGGCTTCGCTCAAACAGAAACACCAGAAGGTCATGCAGTCCTAAGCATTCTCACAGAAGATCGATGCAGGACCTCGTGGTAGCGATTTTTTATAGGTCCCCGAACCTCGAGGGGCCGAACCACATGGGGATGGTCCCTTTACAATCCAATTACAGATATCGATTAACCCCATACATGACAGTATAGTGGCTAATACATAGTGGCTAATACATTGTATTCAAACAGTGTTTCTCAGAGGAAAGGAACATGGCAACATGTTCCCTGATATGCAAGAAAACCAGACGAGGCTCAATACTTAATCCAATCAACATCCAGCAAAGTAAAGCTTTGCAACATTATTTACAATGTGTATGTCTGGTTTGCATTCATCCAATCCATTCTATGCATTTTGCACCTAATTGTCAGGGTCTGCATATGTTCCCATTCTCTTCATCTAGATCAGCTCTGATCCAGGCTCCAGACAAACTGGCACCATTCTGCAGCTTGTCCCATTTCTACAGAAAGCACTTTTAAATTGTCCAAATGGCCTAGCAGCCCAGAAGCCTTTACTCAATTTTAGGGTCCTAGCCTCTCCAATTTGGCCAGGATTAACCAGGGCTATAGTTTAAGAATAAGGGGTAAGCCATTTAGAACGGAGATGAGGAAAAACTTTTTCACACAGAGAGTTGTGAGTGTGTGGAATTCTCTGTCTCAGTGGGTGGTGGAGGCTGGTTCTCTGGATGCTTTCAAGAGAGAGTTAGATACTCTTAGGGATAGTGGAGTTAAGGGATATGGAGAGAAGGCAGGAACAGTGTACTGATTGTGGATGATCAGCCATGATCACATTGAATGGCGGTGCTGGCTCGAAGGGCCGAATGGCCTACTCCTGCACCTATTGTCTTTAGTCTAAAGTTAAAACCTAAGTAATAAAGAACCTAATTTGTACCGCTAACATGCCAGTAGACTAGAACACTTTATGTTCTTAAAATTAATTGACCAATTAACAGATATTTCTCATTGTTGCCTCATTTAGTGTTGTCAGCTTAACATTGCAACTAAAATATGATTGCTTTTCTACAGCCTGCCTCATGGAAAGTAGCTTTGCATTGTGCAGTGATGTGGAATAATTGCATTTCTTTTTTCCCCTCACTCTTCCACAATGATCTGATAGACTACATTTGCTGTCAGATAATTCATTATGGGATTAAAGCTGCAGCTTTGCTAAATACTGAGTTCCATACCACATGTTCTGTTTAGTCACTGAGCTATTAAAGAAACCTTTAAAAAAAAATCAGCCACCTAAGAGCATGCAAGTCATCAAACTGAAAAGTGGGTCAACTATCAAAGACACCGTGTGCTTACTTGCATTGAGCAATCACATTGGAGAGTGGGTGTGTGGATTCATAAGCAGTCACTGTACAGACGAGAAAATGGTTTATTTTATTTTTCTTTAGTTTATTATCACCTGTACCGAGGTATAGTGAAACAGAAACTACAGTAACCTCTCCCTATAAAAGCAGGGTGGTTTATCAAAACAGTGAATGGAGGATAGTTTCCAAATAGATCTTGTGCAAGAAAAATGAATCTCATTCACTTACAATGCACAGCTTAGTCAATAGAGGAAATCGCCTGATCGTATCCACTCTGCCTGAATCACAGAATTATCACTAAAAGTTACCACTAAAGAGCTGAAACTGTAAATATATTTGAAGTTTATGTGATAAATTTTATGTGCCTGCCTATAATGTGCATGTTAAATCAATCCCTGTGCAATACTGGACTTTGTTATTTTTATTATCCATTTACTCGAATCACACAGCACAGAAATGGGCCCTTCAGCCCAACTCATCCATGTCTCAGCTAGTCCATTTGCTTGCAACATTTATCCGTTCTCCAAACTACCCAATACCTTGACATTCATTGCGTTGTTTCACCTCCCTAGATGCATTCTATCGCACTCTTCAAGATTAATTTCCAAACCCGTTGTTGGAATGATTGGTTGGGCATAGAGTTGCTGCCTCACTTCACCAGCGACCTGGGCTCACGCTTGACCTCTTCTGCTGGCAGTATAGTGTTTGCACATTCTCACTATGATCGTTGTTGAAAACCCACTGGTAACAAGCAGCATTGACAAAGGAGAGTCAGTGGATGTTGTTTATGTGGATTTTCAGAAGGCCTTTGATAAAGTGCCACAGATGAGGTTGTTAAACAAGATATGTCCATCATATTAGATGCAAGGTACTAGCATGGATAGAGGAGTCTGCCTACTGCCACAACAGGTCCACGGCTGATGCCATCTCTCCGGCCCTACTCTCATCCCTAGAAAACCTGGATGCAAAGGGCACCAATGTCAGATTTCTGTTCATAGACTACAGGTCTGTTTTCAAAACCATTTCCCCTACCAAGCTCATCTCCAAATTTGTCGAACTTGGACTCCACAATCCCCTCTGTAACTGGATCCTTGACTTCCCAACCAACAGATGACAATCAGTGAAGAAAGATGACAAAGATGATAATCCTCAATACTGATACCTGCAAAGATGTCAAAGACTAGAAGGCATAGCTTTAGAGTGAAAGGGGCAAAGTTTGAAGGAGATGCGCAGGGCCAGTATTTTTACACAGAGGGTGCCTGGAACACACTCCCAGGGGTGGTGGAAGGCAGATAGAATATGGGCATTTAAGAGGCCTTTGTATATGCATATGGATATACATGGATATACAGAGAATGGAGGGATGTGGATCATGTGCAGGCAGAGGAGATTAGTTTGACGTAGCATGGACAAACCTGTGGGTCAAACCTCTTGCGTTGTACCATACAATGTTTTATGTAGATCCAATTTGAAATTGCCTGCATTTCCTATTTTCTTAATCTGCTGGCTTTTTGCCCTGGAGCTGCTGAGACAGGAGTCTGAACCTCATTCAAAGGAGATGCTATTAGTGGCATTAGAACCTTTCTCATGGGGGACTTTATTGCAGATGTCTCTGGGTTTACCATATGTTCCAAGGTCGACTTCAAGGTTTGGATTCTGTGCATCGACCCTGTAAATGGACTCCAACACACGCGTGGCCACCTGTTGAAGACTGATTGGTGCTGAGTCTAATGAGTGCGAACCTTTCATGCTCGGGAAGCATTCTTCTTTTAGAAGCAGATTCCCCGGGGACTGAATCATCATTCTTAGCCGCTAATAATAGAGGTGAACTGGTCATCAAAACTGCTCCTTTGCTCCCACCATCTGCTCCTGTTCATTCAGGGTCTATCTGTCGCCCAGTGTGGTCTAGGCACGCTTGCTTGCAGAATCTCCTCAGTCTCATGAGCATAAGCCAGGGATTAGGAGGGCTAAAAGTGGGTGGGGGCTCTGTTGCCTGGGATCGCCGATCTCAGACACCGATAGCTTCAGGTAATGAATGAATGAATACTTTATTGTCACATGTAACGTCACAGTGAAATTCTTTGCTTGCATACATACCCAAGGTATGTAATAGTCACCACATAAAGAGTGCTTACGAAATTAAGCCCCTGTCCCACGATGCGAGTTTATCCAAGAGCTCTCCCGAGTTTAAAAAAAAAATCAAACTCGTGGTACTTCATCACGAGTATTTTTTTACTCTTGGAAAATTTTCACACTGTTGAAAAAACGTCACGAGTTTCCGCGTTTCCCGAGTACCTGCCGTTAGCATTACGAGCTGCTACGTGACATCCACGAGCTCCGACGTACCCGCTACGTACATTCTACGTACTTACCACGAGTTCGATTTTTAAAAAAACTCGAGAGAGCTCTTGGGTAAACTCGCATCGTGGGACAGGGCCTTTACAAAATATCCCGCACTTGATCTACCTTTGTGCTCCCCCTCCTCCTCCCCTCCCCCCACACAGCAGTCCCCCCAAACCGGGTCCCCCATTGTCCATCGTTCTTACCCCCGCCAACCCTCACGGTGGTCTCCCCACCGGGTCCTCCATTGTCAATTGTTTTACCCACCCCCCCTCACGGGGGTCCGCCCATGCTGAGTCCTCCATTGTTCAACGCCTCCCTCCCAGCGGTCCTCGTTTGTTCCTTCCCCGGCAGGAATTCTGCTGTCTGATGCATACGTTTTTGATTGGGGTAACCATGTGCTGCATTGATGTCTTCAGGAGATTTCTCCAGACGTAGCTTACAACAGAGTGGTTGTCAGTGAACCGATTAACTGATAGCTACAGCATGGACACAGGCCCTCTTGCCCTCTGAGTCCACGCCGGCCATCGATCACCATCGTTTTCACTAATTCTATGTTATCCCATTTTCACACGTACTGCACACCAGGGGCAATTGTACAGAGGACAATTAATCTACAAACCCGCATGTCTTTGGCATGTGGGAGTAAATCGGAGTATGTCTGGAGGAAACGCACGTGGTTGCAGGGAGAATGTGCAAACTCCACATTGAAAGCACCTAAAGTCAGGATTGAATCCAGGTCTCTGGCGCTATGAGACAGCAGCTCTATCAGCTGCACCACTGTGTTGACACAATGGAATTATCCAATGGTGTTGCTCTGCTGTCTTACAATTTATCCAGTCAGCAAACGGGCTATTGTTTTCCACTAGGGGCGCCACATTGATGGCAGCCTCTGCCTACAGCCTGTTTGTCTTTCAATCTTTTTATTTATTTTTAGTTAGTTTAAAGTCTGTTTTGGGGGGAATCTTTGACTTCTCTATGTGGGGGAGGGGGGCAGGGTAAGGGGGAAACTGTTTCCCAGTCGCTTCCTGGCGGGGACGTGACTATTTCTCCGAGTCGCGTCCTCGCCCCCCTCCTCGCAGCCTACCACCTGGATCGGAGCAGCCTTTCCTGCCGGGGACCGGGAACCGGACCAGAGCTACAACAGCAGCGGAGCAGCGCTGAACTCACCGCGGAGCGGGCGATGCCTACCTGGATCGCCGTTTGGAGCTCCGGAGCCCATATTTGCCCATAAGGCATTTTTAGCCCATATCCCTCTAAACCTTTCCTATCCATATATCTGTCCAAGTGTCTTTTAAATGCTGTTATAGAACCTGCCATAAATACCTCCTCTGTGAGTTCGTTCCATATACCCACAAACCTCACAGCCCCTTTACGCTCTGCACCACTCACCTTAAGGCTACACACTCTACTCACTTTTTACCATGTCTTGGATTCAAGTTGGGTCAGGGAGAGGCATAGCATCACACCCCCAAAACCAATGATCGCCCCCCCCCCCCCACCTCTTCATACATTATTGGTCGTATTAAAGACGTGCGTCTGTGTGTGCAATGGCTCGTGGAAAGACTAAAGGAATGCACAGAGAAAACGGACCCAAATGAAGGATGTTACATTAGAAAGCTCCCTTGTGTTCTAACCCCAGTGCCACTGCTACATTCATCGATGTATTGCACCGGGAGTCCCTTTCTGCATCAAGCAGCAGACCACTTAATGAAGCATCTGATCTAATGTCTAGTGTACATTTCTACACCAGCTCCAAATGATTGACAGTTGGCATGGAGAAACACTTAACTTTATACATCCATGAATTTTTCAGCACTCACTAATGCCTCCTGTTACTCATTTTACCATCTTTAGGAGTTTTCATTCAAATGGAGACCCCTTACAAGAAAAAAAACCTCTCCCCGCATATAAATAATTTGCTTTGTGGTTGACTACTACGCAAGTACGATGCAGTAATCATTGTAAATTGACAAAGAGGCACTCTGCACAGATTCAAGTTACAGGAACTTCAATTTCCAGCTCTTGACCTGCAGGCAATACAAGAATTGATATTGATATTTTTGACAATATGCAACTGCTTTCCTTAATCTCCACTTGACAGCACAGTGAAAGGCATCACTACTTTGCCCAGGCATCAGTCAAACTGTTCAGCAGGGACCAGAGTTTTGGAGATTGACAAAACTATACAGGATTCTGCACACCTAACCATTTAATTGTGCCTTTAAACCCAACTCTTTGGACAAGCCAAGTGCTCGAGGAACTCAGCGAGTCAGGCAGCATCTGTGGAGGTAAGGGGACAGGCGATGTTTCAGGTTAGGACCCTTCTTCTGACCTGATACATCGCCTGTCCATTTCCCTCTGGACATACTGCCTGACATGCTGAGTTCCTCCAGCACTTTATGCTTTAGCTCAAGATTCCAACATCTACAGTTCCTCGTGAGTTCTCTTTAGATAAGCTTTTGACCTTATACCACATTTTGTAAACCAATGACAAATCTCTATCTGATATCAAGCATGGTGACTGGGATTTACTTATTAGATTAAAAACACCTTTTAAGTTGTGGAGTTGTAGATGTAGCCCAGACATACAGACCCGACATCCCACCAGTGACTCCATCTACACTTCATGATGCCTCAGAAAACCAGCCAATGTAATGAAAGACGTCCCAACCCAGTTATTCCTTCTTCTCCCTGCTCCTGTCTGGCCGGAGCTTGGAAATGCACACCACCAGACTTAGGAACAATTTCTTCCCCACTATTATCAGGCTTCTAATGGTCCGTCCATAAACTAGGGTACTGTTCGATTCACCTCCACCCCATTGAAGACATTGGACTTTGTCTATGGAAATGAAGCGTTACAGTGCTGAGAACTATATTTTGAACTCTGTTTCTTCCCCTTTGCTCCATCTATTGTACTTGAGTTTGACTTGTTTGTATTTATGTACAGTGTTATCTGATCAGATTGCATGCAAAACAGGCAACATGAAAATAATCAAGCTAAACCTAAAACTGATTGTATCTATGTATGGTACATCTGATCTGTTTGGATAGCATGCAAAACAAAGCTTTCCACTGTACTTTGTACATGAGACAATAGTAAAGCTAAACCTAGAGATGCTGCCTGATCCGCTGAGTTACTCCAGTATTTTGTGTCCATCTCTAATATTTATAAGAACAGTCTGTATTTTCATGTGAGCCAGGAATACCCAATGTAGTGTTGCTCAGGGGTGAACTAAATTAACAAGCTAAATGATGACTTCAATTTTGGTATGTGACTAAAGAACATGAATTACAACACACTGAAAATTCCTTTATCAAATGCCTGTTGCCTCCACTGCCTAAGACCATCTCGGTTCCAAATAATGGTTCCACCTTCATGTAACAAAGCCATGCATGCGTTTTCTGCATTTGTGCTAACTAAATGGTTCTTTTCAAATTCACATTAAGTTGGTCATAGAGTCAGACATTACAGAAACAGGCCCTTCTGACCAATTTGTCCATGCCATTCAAGGTGCCCAATCTAAACTAGATTTTAAAGCATAGAAGTCAACAGATTTTTCTTCCATTTTACTATGATTTTTGCTTTGGATTTCATCACAAAAACCTGTTTTGTGTTTCCTTTTAATGCACGTAAGGTGCATTAAAAATTCCGAAGTGATCTGTTTGCAGGTTTTAGGACTGTGAGTGTATCAATAATCGTTAAATGTTTTGCAGCCATACTTTGCATGCATGGACCTAGACACACCATTTTTCAACACAGTGCAAATTAGTGAAGAGATGTTGAAAATAGGATTAGCAGAACAAGTATGTATTTTTCACGTCTCTTGCACTCCATCAGGACATCTGACCCACAACTTTCCGATGGGATTTCATTAGCAGAAGTAACACCTTTCTCTTGTAAACCTGCTCCAATTACGTCAATTGTGCAATGTCCAAAGTTTGTCTTGTATGAGCTTCAACCTTACAGGCCTAATAAATGACAGATGTTGTTCATTTACAGAACAATCAGCTTTTATAGAACATGGAACATAGTACAGTACAGCACAGGAACCTATGGCCCACAATGAATGTGCTGAACATGATGCCAAGGTAAATTAATCTGCTAAGTCTGCACCTGATCCATATCCCTCCATTCCCACCATATCCGTGTGGCCATCTAAAAGCTGCTTAAATACCACCATTGTGTCTACTCCCCACCACCACTACTGGCAGCGCATTCAAGGCACCCAAAACAAAAGTTGCCCTGCACATCTCCTTTAAAATTTGCCCCTCTAACCTTAAAGCTATTCCTTCCAGTCTTGGACATTTCCACTCTGGGAGAAAGCTTCTGACTGTCTATCATATCTATACCTCTCATAATTTTATAAACTTCCATCAGGTCTCCCCTCAGCCTCTGATGTTCCAGAGAAAACAACCAAAGTTTGTCCAACCTTTCTTTACAGTAAATGCCATCCAATCCAGGATCAATGCTGGTCAATTGCCAAACTGGGGGTTTTCTTCTTCTACAACTCTAGAGGGATTTTTTTCTTTCTAAGTCAATATTAGCATTGATCTAAAACCAATGGTTGCAGCTGTTAGTCAGTCTGCTTAATCGTGGCTTTCACTGAAGGGAGTAAAGGAAAAAAAAGTGCAGGACTGTTTCACCCTCTGAAAACTAGAATTTTGTTTTAACAAAATTACTTCTCCTTGTGGAGGGAAAGGTCTCCCCAAACACAATTCACCATCTTAAAGATATAGACACAAGTAACTGCAGATGCCGGTGTATAAAAAAGGCACAAGGTATTGGAGTAACTGTGCGGCATCTCTGGAGAACATGGAAGGGTACCGACCCGAAATATCGTCTATCCATGTTCTCCAGAGATGCTGCCTGACTCCAGCACTTTGTGTCTTTCACTTTAATCTGTAAAACATATTGTGTGCTTTCCTTTCCTCTCTGACTTGGCAAATTTGATTACTTTATCACCTGCTTGTGCAGAGCTGAGGATTAAATTATGAATGAACTACCTATGAAAGATACCATTATCAATGGATATTGCCATAGGTAATTTTGTTCTTGTTTCGATGCATTTCAGTGTTTATTCAATGGATGATTGAACATTATTGATGGCACATACTTCGTCACAAATCAAGAGTCAGTGGTATCATGTTATTTTTAAAACTTTGTGTAATTGAAGCCAAAGGCTATGGGTTGTGTCCGACACTGCAGAATGAAAAAAATGGCTTCTCCTTCACACTCTCTTGTTGAGGATGCAATTGGAATATGGTGTTCAATTTTGGTCACCCTCCTATAGGGAGATGCCCTAAATCTGGAAAGAATGCAGAGTAGATTTAAAAGGATGATATCAGGACTTGAGGGTCTGAGCTATTGGGAGACATTGGGCAGGCTATAACATTTTCCCTTTGAGTACAGAAGCCTGTGAAGTAATCTTATGGGGGTGTATAAAATCATGAGGGATATTGGTAAGGTGATTGCACACAGTCTTTTTCCAAGAATAGGGGAATCATGAACTAGAGCCCATAGGTTTAAGGTGAGATGGGAAAGATTGAATCGGAACCTGAGGGGAAACTTTTTGCATACAGTGTGGTGGGTATATGGAATGAGCTGCCAGAGAAAGTAGTTGAGTAAAGGTCCATTAACAACATTGAAAATACATTTGGACAGGCGCATGGATAGGCAACATTTCCAGGGATAGGAGCCAGGTCTGGACAAATGGGATTAGCTTAGATGGGGAATCCTTGGTCAGCATGGATGAGTTAGGCCAAAGGGCTGTTTCCATGCCACATGGCTGTAACCTAAGATGATCTTCATGTATTGAAAACAGAAATGCATGAAGAACTCAGTAGTTTATATATTGTGAAATGCTCATGGATGTTATGAAAGCTCTTCACATATGTGGCACTCTTTCAGAGTGTAGTTTATGGACTATTGGGCTGAAGGGCCTTATTCTGTGCTGATGGACTATGTAGTTTTCACCAGTTGGTTTTCGTCTTGTTTGCTTTCGTCTTTTATTGTCTTGAAAATGGCCATGTGAGGTGACCAAAATAAATTGACGTTTACAAGCACCTTTGGAACTGCACTGAGAGCACCATGTACAGTATATTCAATTAAATGTTATGGGGAATGTAAGTCCAGTGAATACTTGCGGTCAGAGTAGTGTAGTGCATCAGTGCTTTAGAATGAAGGGTTTCAATGTAGGCTTGTGCCATGGGATAAAGGTCTGCTTTGTCTGCTGACTGCAAAGCCATTCAGTAGAATGAGTTTGACCAGTCTCAACAAAAGCTCTGCTGGAAATGGGACCACGGAATGTAACTTTTAATGAGGCACTAGATTGTTGATCTCTCTTGGAGTTAGGGCATAGCTTTAGGGTGAGAGGGGCAAAGTTTAAAGGAGATGTCTGGGGCAAATGTATTATGCAGAAAGTGTTTGGTGTTTGTAATGCGCTGCTGGGGCTGGAGGTGGAGATAGACACGATAGTGGCATTTAAGAGACTTTTGGACAGGGACGTGGATATGCAGGGAATGGAGGGATATGGATGTGCAGCTAGGTAAGGTCTTGGCATCATGTTCGGCACAGACGTTGTGGTCCAGAGGGCCTGTTCCTGTGCTGTACTATGTTGTTTTATATTCTATGAGTTGTGAAATGAGTGATTGTTATTGAAAGAGTAGAGCGAAAAGAATCTCTCTGAATTTGGGGGTATTTTTCAGAGATTGGAATTGGGGTGCATTATTTTGAGAGTTTCACACTTCACTTGGTTTTGTTATATATCTAAACTGTGATAATTGGGTAATGGAATGGATGAAGAAAGAGGCAAAATTGTAGCATTCTCCAATGTTGGGATAACACACCACAAGCAGCGCTGAACAAATTTAAGAGAAAACAACACGTGCAAAGATTCTGTTTAAAAATTGTGTTCGAATTTATCACTAACATTTATGGCTAACAAAAGCATTTTACAACAGGATGTTTTTAACTGTCAAAGGTGTTTAATTACTAAGTGTGCCGACTTTGGAACAACAAATTTCTCATGCAGCTTTACAGGCCCATTAACACAGTAACACACAGATAATATAAAATAATCAATAATACAATTAATTAATAATCTGTAACACTAGCTAAGCAGACCATAATAATGCAAAACCAAAGTATGCAGTGCAATCAAAACACAGTTCATAGAATATCATTGTTTTTTAGGTCAGTGTTGTACAGTGTTCAAGAGCCTCATAGTTGCTGGAAATAAGTTGTTGAATCTGAAGAACTGTAAATGGGATATTATGGCTACATATGATCTGGTGTTTAGCTTCAGGAGATTAATGATTCACTATGAAATATCCAAAGCATGTGAAGAGAACAAAAACTGATGGAGTAAACAAATGGCCAAAATTAGTACATTGAGAGTCATCTGTTGAAGCATTGTCAGGGTTAGAATATGCATCAATTGGATAACTTTCAAAATGACATTTAAAGTGATAAAGACATTCCAATATTTGTTTAGATTGATATATACAGCATTTCATATTAATGCTGAAATGTATAAGCTTCTCAACTGCATCAGGTGCTGCACAACCTTTGGTTGAAGCAGGTATCACTTGTTACCAAAAACAAAAAGTGCTGCAGGAGCTCAGTGGACATGCAGCGTCTCTGGAGGACATGAATATGCGACGTTATGGGTCGACACCCTTTTTCAGACTGATTGTAGTAGGGGGAGAAAGCTGGAAAAGAGAGGTCAGGATAAAGCCTGGCAAGCGATGGATACAGGTGAAGGGGGTTTGATTGGCAGGTGGTTGTACAAAGGCCAGAGATGAAAAGACAAAAGGCAGCTTGCCCATGCCAACCTCGTGAAATAACTTTCTACTGTCACGCTCTGCTTCCTTCTATGAAGCCAGTTTTCTATCCAGTCAGCAAGCTCTCTTTGAATCCCATGTGATCTCACCTTCCAGAACAGCCTACTATGAGGAACCTTGTCAAATGCCTTGATGAAATCCATATAGACAACGTTGTTGAGATTAAGAACATTACAACACAAAATATAGGTGAATGATCAGCTTTTGCAGACCCTGAACATGCTTTCCCATTCAACAAGATTATGCCTGATGTGATCAGGGAATTTGGCTGCACTTTCCTGCCTGTTCCTCCAAACCCTTGAACTTCCTGCGTGCCAAATATTTGTCTATCATGCATTTAACCTCCAAATCTCCATAAGACAGGGTTTCAGAACTTGTTTCAATGGTTCTATGGTTCAATGGCACTTTATTGGCACATAGATACATAGATACATAGAAAATAAGTGCAGGAGTAGGCCATTCGGCCCTTCGAGCCTGCACCGCCATTCAATATGATCATGGCTGATCATCCAACTCAGTATCCTGTACCTGCCTTCTCTCCATACCCCCTGATCCCTTTAGCCACAAGGGCCACATCTAACTCCCTCTTAAATATAGCCAATGAACTGGCCTCAACTACCCTCTGTGGCAGCGAGTTCCTGAGATTCACCACTCTCTGTGTGAAAAAGTTTTTCCTCATCTCGGTCTTAAAGGATTTCCCCCTTATCCTTAAGCTGTGACCCCTTGTCCTGGACTTCCCCCAACATCGGGAACAATCTTCCTGCATCTAGCCTGTCCAACCCTATAAGAATTTTGTACGTTTCTATAAGATCCTCTCTCAATCTCCTAAATTCTAGCGAGTATAAGCCTAGTCTATCCAGTCTTTCTTCATATGAAAGTCCTGACATCCCAGGAATCAGTCTGGTGAACCTTCTCTGCACTCCCTCTACGGGCTATAATGTCCTTCCTCAGATTTGGAGACCAAAACTGTGAGCAATACTCCAGGTGTGGTCTCACCAAGACCCTGTACAACTGCAGTAGAACCTCCCTGCTCCTATACTCAAATCCTCTTGCTATGAAGGCCAACATACCATTCGCTTTCTTCACTGCATGCTGCACCTGCATGCCTACTTTCAATGACTGGTGTACCATGACACCCAGGTCTCGCTGCATCTCCCCATTTCCTAATCGGCCACCATTTAGATAATAGTCTGCCTTCCCGTTTTTGCCACCAAAGTGGATAACCTCACATTTATCCACATTATACTGCATCTGCCAAACATTTGCCCACTCACCCAGCCTATCCAAGTCACCTTGCAGTCTCCTAGCATCCTCCTCACAGCTAACACTGCCCCCCAGCTTAGTGTCATCCGCAAACTTGGAGATGTTGCTTTCAATTCCCTCGTCCAGATCATTAATATAAATTGTAAATAGCTGGGGTCCCAGCACTGAGCCTTGCGGTACCCCACTAGTCACTGCCTGCCATTGTGAAAAGGACCCGTTTACTCCTACTCTTTGCTTCCTGTTTGCCAGCCAGTTCTCTATCCACATCAATACTGAACCCCGAATACCGTGTGATTTAAGTTTGTATCCTAATCTCTTATGTGGTACCTTGTCGAAAGCCTTCTGAAAGTCCAGATACAATACATCCACTGGTTCTCCCCTATCCACTCTATTAGTTACATCCTCGAAAAATTCTATAAGATTCGTCAGACACGATTTACCTTTCGTAAATCCATGCTGACTTTGTCCAATGATTTCACCACTTTCCAAATGTGCTGCTATCCCATCTTTAATAACTGACTCTAGCAGTTTCCCCACTACCGATGTTAGACTAACTGGTCTGTAATTCCCCGTTTTCTCTCTCCCTCCCTTCTTAAAAAGTGGAGTTACGTTTGCTACCCTCCAATCCTCAGGAACTACTCCAGAATCTAAAGAGTTTTGAAAAATTATCACTAATGCATCCACTATTTCTGGAGCTACTTCCTTAAGTACTCTGGGATGCAGCCTATCTGGCCCTGGGGATTTATCGGCCTTTAATCCATTCAATTTACCCAACACCACTTCCCGACTAACCTGGATTTCACTCAGTTCCTCCATCTCCTTTGACCCGCGGCCCCCTGCTATTTCCGGCAGATTATTTATGTCTTCCTTAGTGAAGACATGTACTCAGGTAAAGTTAAATTCCTTTTTGTATATAGTTCAGGAAAAATCTTACAGTACATATGATTAATCATACTTAGTGTAAGACACACCAATCAAGAGTCGCCACATTTCCCACATCCTTCAAGTTTCAACGTTCTTGAAAATGTAGAGTCTTAACTTGGCCTTAAATGCCCATTGTCCTGGCAACAGCAATGGGTTGGAGTTGCAGGGATCTGCCTGGCTTTGTGATGCTGTTGGTGCCCTCCACCGCCGCTGCCCCACTCCATGCTGCTGCAGGCCCTCTCTGACCTGGAATCAATCCCCAGGCTGCTGCAGGGCCTCCAGCAGCCCACTCTACCAACACATCTACCTGGACATATCGACCCACAAACTACAGACTTCAGTTTTGCACTATTATGAGTGTGACTATCTAGTATTACTGCTAATAATTTAATGTATTATTGTGTATTTATTTGTGCATTATTGCATTTACGGGCCTATTAAGCTGCAGAAAGTAATAATCTCATTGTTCCATTGCTGATGCATATGACAATTGAACACTCTTGACTGTTGACCTTGGAGTCAAGAATTTTCTCCTGATCTCCCTCTTGGACACTTGTTCTAAAACGATGTCCCAAATTTTAGATGCATGAACCAGGAGAAGCATCTTTGCAGCATTTACTCAACCCGAAAATTCACCCACTCCTTCTCTCCAGAGATGCTGCCTGTTCCGCAGAGTTACTCCAGCTATTTGTGTCTTTCCCAGAATCATGTATGTTTCAGTACCATCACCACCTTTTAGTAGGAGGGGAACGAATTAAGAGAGTGGGAGTTTTATATGGGAGGAAATAGTCGCGCTTCCATTTGTTTCCTGTTGCGTGGGAAGGAGGGGACTTCCTCGTTGTTCTGTGGGCACTTTCTTGTGACTGATTATTATTAAAAATTATTCGCTTTATCTCAGAACATTTACATGGCAGATTAGGGAAATGAATCTCCCACCCATCTCGCAGTCGACACATTAATGGCATGTTGCCAGCGCGAGAGTGTATTTGCAACAGTGAACAGTCTGGCAAGGAAGAAAGTTTTCTTTTAGATACAATTTTTTCCCCTCTCCTCACGACGTACTCAGACTGTCAGCAGAAATGTGAACGCCGAACTTGCTGCTGGATAGCTACTATGCGACACTTCATGTTTTTTTGGTCACAGTAGCAAGTCTACCCGCTTTTTACTTGCTGCTTGAAATACAAGTCAGTTTGCGGGTCCATAAATCACCGACACGGTCATTAGTTTCTCATTCACAGTCAACTCCACACGTTAAATATACAACTGCTGCCTCAAGACCATTCTGCTGCAGACAGAGCTCCCCTTGATGTACAGTAACCAGCCAGACATTTTGACCAGACTCACATCCTTTTGGTAACACAATCCATTTTCCAGATGAACATCTGCAGTGTAATAAAGTTCCCGGTGAGGAAGAGTGGATTTGGGGCCTGCAGCTGTTTTCGAAGTGTGCAAATAGTTTGCTAAAGCCCCCGCGAAGAAAACTGTGATTGTACGAGAAAGGTTTAAATGCAAATGTTGCATGTGCCAGAAAATCCTGTTTACATTTACACAAAATGGTTTGAATCCTTTTGCATATTTCCACAATGACTGCAGAGGTAATTCTATCTCCTTATTGACGCCAAGCGGTATTAGAGCTGGCAGAGAGGTTGTTTTGCTGAACATTGGTCTTTGCTTCTTTTTTAGTAACCTTTTTTTTCACATAATTAAAAAGATATTGCATTTATTCTCTTTTGCAATACTTTCTGTAAATATTTGGACATGGCATAATTCATTCCCCATTCTTCAATGAGTGAGCAATGGATGATAAATGTTAAAAGATGCTTGGCCGTGCTAGTACATACAAAAAATTGATACTTGGAAAACTTGACAAGACATCAAGGGCGACACAGCTGGTAAAGTAGCTGCCTCACAGGACCTGAGACCCAGATTCGATCCTGACCTCAGATTCTGTCTGTGTGGAGTTTGCACATTCGCCCTCTGTTCGCGTGGATTTCCTCTGGGTGTTCTGGTTTCCTCCGACATCCCAAAGCCATGTGCGTTTGTAGGGTAATTAACCTCTGAAAAATGACCCCTGGTGTGTAGACAGTGGATGCGAAAGTGGGATAAGATAATAATAATAATAATAGATTTTATTTATATAGCGCTTTTCAGGACTCAAAGTCGCTTTACAATTGAGAGTCAGGAATAAACAAAACAAAATAGAGCAGTAAGACAGAGGGGAGGGGAACATGGGACTAAGGGTATGCAGAGGTGAAGAGATGGGTCTTGAGGCGGGACTGGAAGATGGTGAGGGACTCAGAATTTCGGACCGGTTGTGGGAGGGAATTCCAGAGCCTGGGAGCTGCCCTGGAGAAGGCTCTGCCTCCAAAAGTGCAGAGGTTTGATTTCGGAGTGGAGAGGAGACCAGCTGATGTGGATCTGAGGGACCGTGAGGGTTGGTAGGGGGAGAGGAGGTCAATGAGATAAGGGGGGGGCCAGGTTGTTGAGGGCTTTGTAGGTGAGGACCAGGATTTTGTAGGTGATCCGGTGGGAAATAGGAAGCCAGTGAAGTTCTTTGAGAACTGGGGTGATGTGGTGCCAGGATTTGGTGTGGGTAATGAGTCGAGCGGCTGCATTTTGGACCAGTTGGAGTCGTTTGATGCTGCTGGAATTGATTCCGAAAAGAAGAGAGTTACAGTAGTCCAGTCGGGAGGAGATGAAGGCATGGATGAGTCTTTCAGCAGCGGGGGGTGTGAGAGACGATCTGATTTTTGCAATGTTGCGGAGGTGAAAAAATGATGTTTTGACAACATGGCGGATGTGAGGCTCAAGGGAGAGGGTTGAGTCAAGGATCACGCCAAGGTTGCGTGCCTGAGGAGATGGGGAGACAGTGGTGCCGTCGATAGTGAGAGTGGGGTTGTTAATTTTAGTGAGTGTTGATTTGGAGCCAATGAGGTGAAATTCTGTTTTGCTACTGTTTAATTTAAGGAAGTTGAGTTGCATCCAAGATTTGATGGCTGATAGGCAGGAGTTGATATGGGAGAGAGGGGGGTGGTGGGGGGACTTGGTGCTGAGATAGATCTGGGTGTCATCAGCATAGCAGTGGAAGTCCAGTTTGAAGTGACGGAGTATATGACCAAGGGGGAGGATGTAGATGATGAAGAGGAGGGGACCAAGAACGGAGCCTTGGGGAACGCCTTGAGTGACAGTGGCTGTGGCAGAGGTGTGGTTATGGAGAGAGATGAAGTGGGATCGGTTGGAAAGGTAAGAACGGAACCAGCTGAGTGCAGAACCTTCAATGCCAAGGTCCCTAAGTCTGGTGAGCAGGATGTTGTGGTTGACGGTATCGAAGGCTGCACTCAGGTCGAGGAGGATGAGGATATTGAGGGAGCCAGAGTCAGCAGAGGTAAGGAGGTCATTGAGGACTTTGAGGAGAGCAATTTCTGTGCTATGGAGGGGGCGAAAGCCAGATTGGAAGGGTTCGAATAGGTTATACGCGAGGAGGTGGGAATGAAGTTGTGACGCGACGATGCGCTCCAGGGTTTTTGAAAGAAAGGGGAGGTTTGAGATGGGGCGGTAGTTAATGAGAGAGTTAATAAACTAGTGAGACAGGTGATCGATGGTTGCCATGGACTCGGTATGCCAAAGGGCATTTTCCACGCTGTATCTCTAGACTAACTTAAACTCCATATCAAAGTAAAGTGTATACGTAACAAAAAATAAATAATTCAGCTTTACGCTTGGATCTACCACCCAACGGTATGAACATTGAATTCTCTAATTTTAAGTAATACCCCCCCCCCATCCCTCCCCACCCCCCTTTCCTCTGCCACATCCCCCCCCCCCCAACCCCGCACCCTTTAAACCCCAGGGAGAATGTATGAACTCTGTACCGACAGCACCCATAGTCAGGTTCGAACCCGGATCTCTGGTGCTGTAAGGCAGCAATTCTACCGCTGTGCCACTTGGCCACCCTTCCAGGAGGAAAGAGAGGAAGCGAGATTTAGGATAGAAAAAAATGCCGAGAGGTTTCAATTTTTTAATACCATCTTGCTGGTAAAAGTATTTCTTTAATCACTATTGGTGATGAGGAAAAACTCAATATAATGGACGCAATCATCCATGAACCATTTTTATTTAATTCCTAATTAATGGTAACTAATTGAAGCAAACACAAAAGATGTTTTTTATCTTGATTATGACAAGACTCATACTATCTAATCAGAACATTGTGCTCAAGTATTGCATTGCATTTGAGTTAAAGTCAATTAAATTGGAAAATAACTGCTCACACGATAATGTAGTCAAATCATTCTTTGCAAATGTTGCATCGCAGTGATTGAAAATACAATAGATCCCATTTATAAAGCTTCCTTTAGGAAGTACATCAAAACATTGCTGTGTTTTGAAAACTTTATGAAGGGGTCTACTGTAATTCAATTCCAAGACTGTAAAAGAGGTAATATTGGAAATAAATGTTCTTTTAATAATAAATTGCAATGATAGTGACTCAGCCAGAAGGTTTCTCTAATTTCTTTTTTTGGTATGGATGAAAGCTTACAAATACATTTAAAACTATTTACTTTCCAGTTATAAATGTGCTTCATTGTCGTAGATTGGGCATGTCTTTTGCAGTAATATATAAGATAAATATCTCTGCACAAGAGACCAATCATAACAGACTCATGATATTGTCTTTCCATCAATTATATCCAATCAGGCTTATTTATGTAATATAATTTTTTTGCTGTTGGGCATAACGGATATAAATGTATGTTCCAGCAAATTTATTTGAACCAACTGATTTAAAATGGATCGTTCTATCATAAAATCACAGTTTATGTTTTAAGCCCAGCCCTTGGTTCAGCATCAATGTTTCTGATGTGGCGGACTGAGAGTAGACTAGGCCACCATTTTGCCGAACACTTGCACTCTGTCCATCAGGGCCTGCTGATTGCCTTTTTAACCATTTTAACCATTTTATCTTCTTTTTCCATTCCCATACTGATCTCACCTTCTCCCTTCTGGTTGGCATGCTTGGGTTTATAAGAAGGAGGCTGATGAGCTTCAGGTGGGCCAATCCAATATCAGCTACGAGGACAGAGCTGTTACTGATTTAGCAGTGGCTTCAGCTCAATGGTGCTGCGGTTTGGCCTCTCCTGGCCTGTCTGCCTGTGATAGGAATCAGAGTGGCCTCCGAGGGAGGGGCCCTGTCACAAGTTTTATCAGGGCACCCAGCAACCTCCGGCATTCAAGAGAAAATAATCAAAGTCTGTCCAACTTTAGCTAATACCCCAGCAATCATTCTGGTAAATCTCCTCTGCACCTTTCCAAAGCCTTCACATCCTACCTATAATGGGGCAACCAGAACTGCACACAAAACTAAAGTCCTATTAGACTACTACATGATTTCATGACTTATACTCGATGCTCTGATCTATGAAAGTAGCATACCATATGCCTTCTTTACCACTCTATCTACTTCAGGAAGTTATCGACTGCAACCCCAAGATCTCTCTGTATGTCAGTGCTGTCATTAATTGTGCATTTTCCCCTTGCATTTGACCTCCCAAAGTGCAAACCACACACTTGCTTGGATTACACTTTAGCTGCCATTTTTCAGCCCATTTTTGTAGCTGATCTATAACCTCCTGTATACTTTGACAGCTTTCCCTACACTCTGCAACCCCAGCAATCTTGGTGTTATCTGCAAACCTGCTAACCAACCCCTCTACATTAACATCCAAGTCATTTGTATGTATCACAAACAATAGAAGTCCCAGCACAGATCTCTGCGGAACTCCATTGTCACAGGCCTCCAGCCTGTATATTGTCCTTCCACCACAAGCCTCTGTCCTCTGTCAGTGAGCCTGTTCTGAATCCAAAATGCTGAGTTCCTCCAGCACTTTGTGTTCACACTCAAGCTTCCAACATCTGCAGTTTATTGTGTCTCCTTGGTATTGGTATCAGTTTATTTATTGTCACTCTGCCGAGGCAAAGTGAAAAGCATTTGTTTGCATGCTATCCAAATAAATCAGATCAAGCTACCGGTATACATAAGTACACTCAGCCCATGCATGTGTTCAACATGTAGTGTAAAGAGATAAATACCAGAGTGCAGAATTTAGTATTACAGCATTATGGTGTTACAGTATAGTTACAGAGTTAGTAGCTTTCACTGCAACAGTTGGAGGTTGACAAAGTATATTGTTTGTTTCTTTTTCCTATGATGAAGGTTCCTTGGTGTATTTTTGCATGAATAAATCCAGGTAGCCCACTTACAGTGAAAGATCAGCCCAAACCTTAAAGGCCTGTCTCACGGGTATGCGGTTACTGGCGGTTACTGGTGGTGAAGCAGGAAGTTGGGACCGCTCGTGGACCGCCAGAGACTGCGGGGTCGGTCCCATGCACACCGCCGGGACCGTGCGCTGTTGGTCCCAACACCGCACGGTGCTCACAAAAAACCGACAACGTTCAAAAATTTTGTCCTACCGCACAGCCGCCGCCAGTGCGGCACAAGCACTGCCACAGCCGGCGCCAGTGCGCCATGAGCGCCATGAGCGCCGTGAGCACCGCCACAGCCGCCGCCAGTGCGGCACAAGCACCGCCACAGCCGCCGCCACAGCGCCGCGATCAGCACTAGCACCGCCACAGCCCCGCGATCAGAAATGACGTCATCGCGTAGCGTGTTGCGTTGCGCGATGTCGTCATCACCCGACGCCGCGCGACGTCCTTTTAACTTTTTTTTAACTTACCGCAAGCTCGTGGGACCGGCCGAACGGAGATCACTTGTCCCCCGCGCGACATCCGTGTGGCGCTCTCGCGGTTGCCGTGCGGTCCCCTCTTCCGGCGACGCCGCGCTTCACCGCCAGTAACCGCCTGCCCGTGGGACAGAGCCTTTACACCAGTCCCAAACCACAATAAAATCAATGGCTTAATGGCTGAATAAAGTCTCAATATTTGTCAAATGCAAGTTATTTTATTATTTTTGCTGCAATATACTCTAATGTTTTCCTCAGAAAATGTTAATTGCTTATTTGGCATATGGTATCGTGATTTCTTACTGCTGCTCTGTTTGATTTTTATTCATTTATAATTTTTGACAGCTAAATTTCAGTTATCCACCTCAATCTTTGCACTTGAGTACTTTGAGAGAGCGTTAGAGAGGTAAACGAGAGGGTCTAGGCAGCTGAAGGCACAAACATCTCAACTGTGATCATTTAACAACAAGATGGGAATTAAAGCTGGAAATGTCCAAGTGTGGGTGGTTTACTGAGTAAACCTGTCAAAGTCTTCCTTTCTGTTGTTTTCCTTCACTTTCTGTGTGTGGTCTATTTGCTAATAGATTCTTATCCAGTTGTTTTGTTTTTGTTCTTAGAAATAGTTGACAAGTATCATAGTTCATGACCAACATTAAATTCTTTCCACTTTCTCTACGAGGCAGGGTGTCATGGGATGTGCAAGTCAGATGTTACATCGCAGCAGAATGTTTTGACAACTACAGAGGTTCTAAGTATGTGTTTGTTGGAGGGAACAATTTGCTTTCCTTTAAATCCCCCATGTCTAAACTTCAAGGGAGATCTGGACTGGATATCTGTGGTCATTTTGAAAACCCTAACCGACTTCACAGCGGGCTCTTTGGTGTTTCTGCTTCCCCAGAAGGGGAAGAGCTACCAATAAAACATTCAGGATCAGTCTGAATAAGGCTCATGACTCAAACCACTGTCTGTCCATTTCCCTTCAATGTGAAAGGACCCGACCCAAAACATTGTCTATCCAATTCCCTTTAATCTGAAGAAGGGTTCCAACCCAAAACATTGTTTGTCCATTTCCCTGCAATCAGAAGAAGCTTCCCAAAATAAATTGTCCTCTGTCTTTTCCCCCCTACAGATGCTACAAACCCAGAATTATTATTTTTTTGCCCTAGATTCCAGTATCTGCAGTTCCTTGCGCATTCATTCTCAATGCCAGTCAATTCCCAACTGTTACAACAATGTTTAGTACATGGGACACTCAGCCCTTGTATATCCATGTGTACGTGTTTCACACAGTCCATCAATCCCCATTGAAATCAAAGTTAGATACAAAATGCTGGAGTAACACAGCGGGACAGGCAGCATCTCTGGATAGAAGAAATGGGTGATGTTTCAGGTCGAGACCCTTCTCCAGACTGATTGTCTCCATTGTAATAGGTTCTCATTTGAATGTTTTGAATTAGAAAGGTCTATGAAATGTTATAGCCACTGTGTCATGCAGCTCAGAACTAGAACAGGCCTCCAACACCCATCCATTCTAATCCTGTTTTCCATTTGCATCCCCATCATTTTACCCCCTTCCCCAATTCACCTGCCAGTCTATGTTCTGGGAAGTTTACAGCAGCCAACCAGTTGGTATGGTCGGTAGAAACAAGGAACTGCAGATGCTGGGTTACCAAGAAAAGACACAAAATGCTGGTGTAACACAGCGGGTCATGTTGCATCCCTGGAGAGCATGGATAGGTGACATTTTGGGTCGACCAGTTTGAAGAAGGGTCCTGACCCGAAATGTCATCTATCCATGTTCTCCAGGGATGCTGCCTGACCCACTGCATTCCTCCAGCATTTGCTATGGTGCGTACATGGGGAGTAAACAGGAACATCCAGGATACCTCTACATGGTATGTGCAAACTCTATTCAGTGCTTAAGGTCAGGATGGGACATGGGTCTCTGGAGTAATGAGGCTGAATGCCAAAAACCTAATTATGTTTGCATCCTTCAGACACTTGGGGAAAAACAATCCATAATTGTCCTATTAGTCTGTTTCCAGCATCTGATAACACTGAAGGCGGGACCCTCATGGTGGAATATGGTGGAGAGCCATGGTTGAGTCTTGGTGGGTACTGCCAGGAGTTTTGAACTGAACCATCAGCATTTTTTCCATTTAAGCAGCAGCATGTCCATTGCATTCATGCATGCAGGGTCAAACATGGAAGAGTAAGACCGTGAGCTTGCTCTGCTGTTAAACTTTATATGGAGCCCAGCAGCAAAGCTTCCTGGAATTGTACTGGTGAATTGACAGGAAGATCCTCTGTCATGTTAGGCGATGTTTTGGGTCCGGACCCTCTTTTAGAATGAGTCGAAACATCACTGCCCATTCCCACCACAGATGCTGCCTGACCCGCTGAATTACTCCAGCACTTTGTGTTTTGTTCAAAAGTCCAGCATCTGCAATTCCTTGTATCTCAGTCAGATTTGACCTGGCAAGGACATAGCTTTAAAGTGAAAGGGGCAAAGCTTAAAGGAGATGTGCGGGGCATGTTTTCTGCACAGACGGTGGTGGTTGCCTGGTGCCATTCTGTTGATTAGTATAGGCATGCACTGCAATGGTGAGAATGCATGTCTTTTTAAAATAGCATCAGTAAAGTTCATAGAGTTGAGCCTTCCAAATTCAGAACATGCATTGCACTTATAAGATTAATGCATTATCATTAGACATGTAACCACAATATTTCAATGTTATTAACGTAGGATAGTGCAACACAGGTATAGGCATTTTGGCCCCCAATGTTTGTGCCATACACAATGCCAAGATAATCTAAATTCATCTGTCTGCACGTGATCCATGTCCCTCCATTCCTTGCATTTCCATGTGCCTACCTAAACATTTCTTAACCGGCACTATCATATCCACCTCCACCTCCACCCCTGGTAGCATGTTCCAGGCCACCATCACTCTGTGTAATAAATCTTGCCCTGCACATCTTTAAACTCTGCCCCTGTCACCTTGAAGCTATGCCCTCTAGTCTTTGGCATTTCCAACCTGAAAAATTGTTCTGACCATCTACAGTGCCTCTCATAATTTTATAAGTTTCTATCAGAGTTACTGTATGACATGGACTCAACATGCCACCTTCTGAGCCGTAACCTTTCTGTAATTCTGTGGTTCACTACATGGGAAGCTACATCACCAACTTATTTAGCCAATCCTTTTGTAATTAGCTCTTTTTTTTCCCCTCTCTTTTCTTTAATCTTTTGCTTAAAAGCTATTTTTGTCAGTTAGCTGTTGGGCAAACATAGAACATAGAACACAGGAATAGGTAACGTTTCGGGTCAAGACCGTTGTTCAGCCTAAGAGTCAGGGGAGAGGGAACCAGCATTTGCAGTTCCTTCCTACAACTAGAATCAGCAGTTTCTTCCAACAGTTTCCCTCTCCCCTGACCCTCAGTCTGAAGAAGTGTCTTGACCTGAAATGTCACCTGTTCCTTTTCTCCAGGGATGCTGCCTGACGCGCTGAGTTACTCCAGCATTTTGTGTCTATCTTCGGTGTAAATCAACATCTGCAGTTCCTTCCTACACAATACAGAGCAGGAACAGACCTTTGGCCCACAATTTCCGTGTTGAAAATAATGCCTATATAAACTATTCTCCTCTACCTCCATATCCATATACCTGCAAATCCATGTGTCTATTTAAAAGCCTCTTAAACGCCATTATCGTACCTGCCTCAACCACTACCTCAGGTCCCGTGCTGTGCTGTTCTATGTTTTATGTATGACCAATTTCTAACTAACAAAGAAAAGTCTTGAGGAGAAGATTAAAGGCAGGAAGGAGAATTCATCGTGCTGATTAAAACAGATATGCATGCTCACCATTGGTGTACATGCTTGTACTAATAAACAGAATTTCACACAATAAATGAGTGCAGGAGACAGGATATGAATGATTAAAACAGATGTTATAAATTATTCTTTATAGGATGCTAATTATCTCATCAGCATTAAAATGTATAATGCGTAGGTAATAAAGCCTTTAAAATTCCGTCTGTTCCGTGGAATTTTCTTGTGATACGGATACAATACAATAATGCTTTATTAGCCAAGTATGTTTTGCAACATACGAGGAATTTCATTTGCCAAGTCAGTCATACAAATAAAAAGCAACAGAACACACAAAATACACTTTAACATAAAAATCCACCACAGTGACTCCTCCACATTCCTCACTGTGATCGAAGGGGAAAAAATGTTCAATCTCTTCCCTTCTTTGGTCTCCCGAGGTCATGGGCCTCGAGCCTTGATTCCCGTAGCCGGTGGTGTCTGGGCCCTCCGCATCGGGGCGATCAGCTCCCGCATCGGGGGGATGTCAGCTCCCCCGCGCCGGGCAATCGGACCCCGGGTCGGGGCTTGCCGAACCTCGGCGTCGTTGGTGTTCCCGACTTGGCCTCTCCCGAGACTGAGAGCTCTCGATGTAAAGTCCGCAGGCCACAGTTGGAGCGATCCCAGACAAGGGATCGGCTCCGATGTTAAGTCCACGCCCCGCGGTGGGACTCAAAGTCAGTCCGAGGAGGACTCCAGCTCCACAATGTTAGGCTGCAGACTGTAGATATGATCCAGAAAACAATCGCATTTCTGGCAGTGTAAGAGATTGAAAAAAACAGTTTCCCCCTCCCCCCTCCCCCCTCCCCTCCCCTCCCCTCCCCCCCTCCCCTCCCCTCTCCCTCCCCCCCACATTAAACAAACCGGAGAACATTTACACAAACATGATAAACGCACTAACAATAACAAAAAAAGACCAAAAAACAGACAGACAGTTGGCGGGGCTGCCAATCGTGCGGCGCCCCTGGTGAAATCAAAGTGAACAGCAACCCACAGGACCATTAAATCATGAATAGAAGATTCATTTTAGCAAATCACAAGAACCTACTTCTGTTATTTTATCTAAAATAACGGATACTAAGAAGTAATTGCAACGTAGGCAACTAATTAAATGATTCAGATGGTGTTCTGACTTATAAATGCAAGTTGACTTGCAAAGGTCATCTGTTCTTCAGCTTAGCCTATTGTCTTAAAATTGATTTATGATACTGTAATTTAAAACACACATGCCGAATGTTTTGAAGATTGTATATACTTTGCAATCAATTCAAGCTCTGAGAAACAATGAGGAAATGTGTTGTGCCTCACGATTTAAAAAGAATAGGCAAGTCTTTGAACTGCACTTTGCAAAAACCAATCATTTCACCTTTGACCCCACTTTTTTAACCGTGACACTATAAATAAATGAAAATCCAATTCATGGGTTGTAGATCTCTCTGGGAAGACCAGCAATTGTTGTCCATAGATAGACACAAAAAGCTGGAGCAAGTCAGCGGGACAGGCAGCATCTCTGGTGAGAAGGAACGGGTGACGTTTCAGGGCGAGACCCTTCTTCAGACTCATTATTGCTATGCTTTAAGAAGGTAACTACTTGAATCATTGCAATTAGCGAGGCAGTTTGCGGATTTTTATTCAGAGATGATGTGGGGATGGATATTCAATGACAGGCCTGGATGGTGTGTGTGAGGTGAACGTGGCAGTGGTAACATCCCCATACCTCTGGCTTTGTCCTTCAGGGTTGTGGGCTGAAGGAGCCACAATGCTCAATTCAGGTCATCTTAGAAGATGTTTGACAAGGTCTGAGAAAATTTATGGGAATGATTCATAGAGTTGTAGACTCATATAGTACGGAGACAGCCCCTTCATCCCAACTCGTCCATACCGACCAAGTTGCCCCATCTAAGCTCAACCCATTTGCCCATGTTTGGTTCATATCCCTCCAAACTTTACCTATCCAGGTACTTGTCCAAGTGTCTTTTAACTGCTGTATAGTGCCTCCCTCAGCTACCTCCTCTGGCAGGTCGTTCCATCTACCACACCACTCTCTGTGTAGAAAAGATGCCCCTCAGGTTCCTATTAAATCTTTCCCCTCTTACCTTGTCCTCTGGTTCTTGATTCCCCTACTGTGGGGAAAAAGACACTGTACATTCACATTATCTATTCCTCTCATGAATTTATACATCTCTAAAAGAGACAAGGGAATACAATTACAAGGATAGATGAGAGAAGTTGGGACTGTTTTTTTTAGGATAAGAAAAGACTAAGGAATGATCATAAAATGATTAGTGGATGGGACAGAGTGGATAAAAGGAGATTGTCTCATTGGCGTCAACTTATAAAATAAAGGGGATGGAATTTAAAGTGACATGAAATAAATCTGTTTGACACATGGTGTGGTAGGAATCTGTAATCTGGATTTGGAAAAGGCACGTTCCAATGTGGACTTCAAGAAGGAGTTCAATGAATATATCCTGAGGAAAAATGTGAATGCAAACACGGGGCTGCATTGTGGTGCAGTTGGTAAAGCTGCTGCCTCACAACACCAGAAACGCAGGTTCGAACCTGACCTCAGGTACTGACTATGTGGAGTTTGCACATTCTCATTGTGACCAGGTGGGCATCATCTGGGTGCTCAGGTTTCCTCCCACATCCTAAAGACGTGTGGGTTTGTAGGTTAATTGATCTCTGTAATTTGCTCCCAGTGTGTAGGGAGTGGATACGAAAGTGGGATATCGTAGATCTAGTGTGAACAGGTGATTGTTTGGCGAGGACTCGGTTGGCTGAAGGGCATGTTTCCATGCTGTATCTATAAAACTAAAACTAAGAGGTTGTAGGTGGGATTGGTGCATAGCTCCAGTGGAGAACCTACACAGACACAGTGGGGGAATGGCCTCCTTTGCTGTAACCACTGTGGTATTCTGATAAATTTCTGCTGCTCTACTAAAGTCACTTTACAATGGTGGCGGAGGAAGTAAATGCATAGGGTTGTGTCAAGTAAGTACATTTTTTCACTGGATGGTTTTGAGGTTCATTTTTAAGTGATAATGGAGCAGATTTCATCCAAATAAATGGAGAATTTCCATCACACTTCTGAATGCTCTTGTAGCTAGAGAATTAATGCAATTGTACCAGTTGATCAGCTGATAATCTCAGCAAGTTGGTGGGGAATTTACTGATGGTCATACCATTGAATTGCAAGGGTGAGTGGTTAAGGCCATTCTTGTTGGAGATGATTTGTGCCTGGCAAACTTGAGGTATGAACATTGCTTGCTTCATATGCCAAAATCTCAATGTGATCTGGACCTTGTCACAGATTGCTTCATTACCTGTGGTATTGGCATTGGAACTAAACACAAAGGAATAGTAAGATTAAATGAGAACTTACCTATAATAATAATAATAATGGATTGGATTTATATAGCGCCTTTCTAATACTCAAGGCGCTTTACATCGCATTATTCATTCACTCCTCAGTCACACTCGGTGTTTGAAGTTTGATCTTTATTTTATGAGGAGTTACGTAGGTGATTACGTGAAGAACCCCGCCAGTGCGCCTGCGCGTCAATCTTCAAAGCAGCGGTGTGAAATCACAAAAAACAACAACCGAAGTAATATAGTCTCATAATAAAACGAGTAATACAAGAACTTCCATCTGACCTTTATGATAGAGGGTAGGGTCGTGGTGGGCACGTAATCACCTACGTAACTCCTCATAAAATAAAGATCAAACTTCAAACTTAGGTAAGTTCTCGTTTAATCTTACTATTTTACTTCGGAGTCACATGAGTGACTACGTGAAGATTTTAAAGCTTTGTGATTTCATGCCGTAGATCAATCCTGGCTTCTCACTGCATTGATTGACTCGGAACGAGAATAATCAATCATGCATTCATAATAACATTTGTACCACAAATGCAGTAATTCATTTCAATAATGAAATTAATCAGATCCCCTTTAAACCAGAGGAATTTACACAGAACTTAAAATAGTTTCTGTAAACAATCCCACATTAACAATAGGCCGATGGTAAAAATGTTGAAACATCAACTCATTGGATCACCCGGTGGCTGCGAGGATATGGTCGACGGGGACGTCTTTTGCCCTGGCCGCCGACGTTTCTGCTGCCCTAGTCGAGTGAGACGTAAAAACATAAGTGTTAATACCAGCAGCTGTTAAGACTTCTTTTATCCATCTGGAAATAGTCTGTATTGAAACTCTCTTGTGTGGTTTCTTGTGTGTGATCAACAACCCAGTTTCCGTATTTCTCAAATTCTTTGTGACCTCAATGTATTGTAACAATGTATTGTAACACAGAGACAAGGATCATTTGGATATGCTGCTAGCATAATTTTAAATCCTGTCACACCTGGCCTAATTTGCTTTAGTAGGTCATAGATATAGAATGTAACCTTGTCTTCAGTTACTTCCATACTGTCCATTTGTAATTTTCCAAGTGTTTGCACTCGTTGTGCTGTCACTCATGCCATAAGCATGAATACTTTCATACTGAGCTTGGCCAAAGGTAAAGACACACTTGGTGACCATTCACGAAGTAGTTTCAGTACCACACTTACATCCCAGATTGTCATGTACCTAGGTTTCGGTGGTTTGGAATTAAAGATTCCTTTCATTAGTCTGGAAACAATTGGGTGTGACCCAATTGGGTTTCTTTCTGAATCCAGAACCAAATATGAGGACAATGCACTTCTTGCTGAATTAATTGCACTATAACTCAGACCTTCATCATAATAAAGTTTTGACAGAAATTCTAAACATTTGAAATATCTGCATTACTATATTGCACATTCTTTTGTACACAGAACTCTTCCCATTTCTTAATATAAGAAAGGTACTGTTTTTGAGTGCTCTTCCTACAGGCTGCTGTAAGCATGTCCACAGTACGCTCAGACAGTCCTCGCCCCAGGAAAGGCCTTCTTAAAACCTGCAAATCAACAAATCTAAACGATCATATAATGGACGTTGTTCCCCTGTTACAGGGTGCAGCAATAAATTACTCCTTTTTGGGACTTTCATCAACATTTGTGTTGTTTAATTCTAATATCAACAGATACCATGGCTGTGTAGGCCAATCTGGTACTACCAATACCCCTGAAGCAGCATCTTGCCTGATTTTAAGCAAACGTTGGCTTATGAGGCAGAAAGGTGGAAATATATATGAAAACATACCACCCCAATGTAGCGAGAAAGCATCAATCGCCACTGCTCCTGGATCTGGTTCCCATGAGACATATCTCGATAGCTGATGATTCAAGTCGATGTTGGGCATTCCAAATCTGATTACTATATCATTGAATACCTCTTGATTCAACATCCATTCTTTATTATCATGGAACTTTCGTGACCTGGTGTCTGCTATCATGTTCAATCTACCTGGTAGACAGATAGCTGAAATCCAAATGTTCTTTTCAATACACCAAGACCAAAGTTGATTAGCCATTTTGTCACATGACACCGACTTAATGCCACCCATATCATTAATATAGGCAACTGCTGTTGTGTTTATCAATTTGAACTTGAACATGCCTTTTAGTTGTGTTAGAACAATAAGCTTGGAGTCCATAGAAACATCCTAAAAGCTCCAAATAGTTAGTTCCCCATGTCTGCAGTAACAGTGACTCTTCCTGATTACATCTGCCTCCGCAGCTAGATGTTAAGTCAGTTGCACCCCATCCTAGTGCACTGGCATCAGTTTGTAATATCATGGAAGGTTGTTCAATCAGCACTTTGCCGGAACTGCTTGAGACATGTAGAATCCACCACTGCAGATCAGAAACAGCATTTGTTGTTAGTTGCATGGTTCTATCAAAATGACCAGCATTCATTCTCAGTGCCTGTTGTTTAACTCTCTGCAGCTGTTGATAATGTAATGGTCCGTACTGGACTGCTGGGAATCTACTAATTTTCCCAGTACCCGAGCCACCTGTCTGATTAAGGGTTTTTGCTCGTTTAACAGATTGCTGCAATCTTTAATCAACTCCACCCTTTTTTCACTGGGCAAAGTAATTTTCATTTTTGGGCTGAATCAATTGTGAACCCCAAATAATCAATCGAGGTACATGTTGTTAACCTTGATTTCTTTGGATGAATTTAGAAAACCCCAAACTTTCAAAAGTTGATTTCACAACTGCAACAGATGCTTCTGTTGACTGTTTTGTCCTTCCTATAATCAGGACATCATCCAAGTATGCCATTAGTACATGCCCCTGGCTTCTCAGCAACCCCAGAATTGATTTTAACAATTTTGTGAATATTCTGGGAGCGGACGTTAACCCATTAGGCAGAGCTTTGAACTGCCCTAACTGGTTCATCCATGTAAATTTAAGATACTTCATATCTTCCAAGTGAACAGACACTGAATAATATACATCTTTTAAATCTATAGTTGCCATAAAACATGCTTCTGAGATAACTTGTTTGGCAGTACAAATGTCTCCATTTTAAAATGTATAACTTGAACAAAAGGATTCAGACTTGTCAAGTCTATAATAATCCTACATCCTCCATCCTTTTTTGATCGAGGGAATATATTTGACACAAATTGGTGAATTTGGTAGACTGATTCTTCAATAACACCTTTTATATATAGGGTTTGAAGCGCAGCTTGAACCTCCATCACTTCTTTTTGTGCAAAGTGGAGAGTTCTGCTAAGAACATGCTGGACAGGCAAATCATAATTTGGATTGAATTCAATTCGAAATACTTGTATATTATTCAGAATTACCACATCTGAAGTAATTTTCTTCCAATTGTTATAGAAGAGACGTAATCTGCCTCCAACTTTTGGACTTAATCCGATTAGTATGTTCCCATGAGAACCAGGTCCACCTACCTCTTGAGTCATTTGAGATCACTGGATTCTCCCGGAAGCACCCCCACTGGTTCTTGCTCCCGCTGCAGGCCGCCAGCTACGTCCCTGCGTTAATGAGCGACTTGGTCCTGGTCCAGGATCCGTATGACGTCTGAAAGGATACTTCCTCTTTACAGACTTTACAACCATTGATGTTTTCATCAATCCTGTTTTCGCTTCATCTTCCAACTCTTTAATACGTCTCCCGAGATCCTCTCCAAAGAGTAAGTTGGGTAATTGTATATTACTTGATTTGCAGAATGCTGCGAATTTCGGATTCATAGTAGGCCATATAGCACCTTTCTTCAGACAATTGATCTTGAAGTGGGTGCTGCATAGCAACCCCAGTGCTTCCTGATGCAACTCCGTCATCTCTTGGCTTTTATCCGCTATTCTGGCAAAAGCAGTTATTCCAGAACCCAGCAGCTTTAATATTCTCTGCAATTTCAATTCTTGAGTTCTCATACTCAACTCATATTTTCTTACATTCTCATCCATCTCCTGCTGTTCCAGCTGATGGGAAACCAAGTAATTTATTAGGGAGGCCAATTCTTCTCCTAATGGCTCTCCTGACCCTGACGGGGCAGCGAATCATACTGCCAGGGATGGAACATCTGGCAGCTGCCGTTCTTCGCCTTGTACAGCCTCACCGTCAGAGTCGGGGTCTGAAATCTCATGACCCGTGGCACGCTCCTCATCCCTGAGGGTGCATTCTATCAGCCCTGTACCAGGAGCTGTTGAGCTGCTTTCAGCAGCTTGGATTTTAGTACACTCTTACCTGAGTGTGCTTCGCTCCAACAGCCTATGTAGCAGGCTTTCCATTTGGGCAATTCGCTTAAAAGCAGTATCTAGCCTGGAGCTTCTTCCATTTCCATTTCCTGGGACTCCTCCTCCGTGGCCCGTTTCGATTTGAACTTGGCCTTGCACCCGACAGGCGCTGACTGCCCCAGGTCCACAGTCGCTATGCTCACCGCTGGCGACTGTACCGGGGTTAGAGGCGGTTGGTCGCTAACCGCAGACTCCCGACTTTCCCGACTTTCTGTCGGCTGAGTCGCTCGCCTCTTCCCCCTGCCCGTTTTTTCCATGGCGTCTGTGGAAAAAATCCCCACAGACCCACAGTAAACGGACCTGAAAATACTGAAAATAGTTTTTACTTACCTTGTAGTTAAAAAACTACAAATCCATTAGAGGAGCTCTGCTCCTCACGTCCGTTTGCGTCAAGGCGTCTGACGTAATGACGCACAGGCGCACTGGCGGGGTTCTTCACGTAGTCACTCACGTGACTCCGAAGTAAAATCATTAGCTAACACCCCAACTTTTGACATTATAATGGGTAAAAAGCAATTTGTGAAATAGTTCCTATCTATCTCACTTCTCGTCCAGCTTCATATCCATTGCTGTCACAATACTGAAACGGCCTTCATCAATGTCACGAACAGCATTCCATGGGGATGTGATCATGAAAACTGTCATTCCTTGTCCTAGATGACTATTTATAGACTGTGTTTCTTTACATTGATTCTGTTCAGAGGGAATCAGTGCTCTGGGTTCATTCTTGTAATTTTAGTTGTTGGGATATGACAACTTGCAAACATGAGAGTTTTCTCAGCCTATATTTTACCCTTGATTATTCTCTACCTGCCTTCTGACTATCAATGATATTATCCAAAAGCATGACAGCAGGATAATATATCTTTACACTACAACCACCAATCTTGTCTCGCCAAGCAGCAATGATTTGAAGAAGGGTCTCGACCCGAAACGTCGCCTATTTCCTTCGCTCCATAGATGCTGGCTCACCCGCTGAGTTTCTCCAGCATTTTTGTCTACCAGTGATTTGATACATCACTTGACTGTTATCCAATAGTAGTAGAGTCTTTTCCTCTAAATATTGGAAAGAATTAAGCCATGGTCTTTGTTCTCTGTGATAAACTCTGGCCATAGCTCCCAACTCCATCCATCTCCCTGGAAAATACCTTTACCAGAATGCTGTGTGGATTAGAGGGAATTATCTATAAGGAGAGGTTGGACAAACTTGGATTCTTTTCTCTGGAGCGCCAGAGGCTGAGGGAAACTTAATAGAAGAATATAACATTTTGAAATAGGGTAGACTATCATTTTTGTTCTCAGGGTGGAAACAACAAAGACTAAGTACATTGCTTTGTGAGAGGGAACTTAAAGCTGGGTGGCAGTGTGAACTGTGAAGAGGATGCTATGAGGATGCAGAGTGACTTGGACAGGTTGGGTGACTGGGCAGGTGCATGGCAGATGCAGTATAATGTGGATAAATGTGAGGTTATCCACTTTGGAGGCAAGAACGGGAAGGCAGATTATTATCAGAATGGTGTCAGGTTAGGTAAAGGGGAAGTACAATGAGATCTGGGTGTCCTAGTACATCAGTCACTAAAGGTAAGCATACAGGTACAGCAGGCAGTGAAGAAAGCTAATGGCATGTTGGCCTTCATAATGGGAGGAATTGAGTATAGGAGCAAAGAGGTTCTTCTGCAGTTGTACAGGGCTCTGGTGAGATCACACCTGGAGTATTGTGTGCAGTTTTGGTCTCCTAATTTGAGGAAGGACATTCTTGCTATTGAGGGAGTGCAGCGTAGGTTCATGAGGTTAATTCCCGGGATGGTGGGACTGTCAAAGGATGAAAGAATGGAGCGACAGGGCTAGTATTCACTGGAATTTAGAAGGATGAGAGGGAATCTTATAGAAACATATACAATTATTAAGGGATTGGACACGTTAGATGCAGGAAACATGTTCCTGATGTTGGGGGAGTCCAGAACCAGGGGCCACAATTTAAGAATAATGGGTAGGTCATTTAGAACTGAGATGAGGAAAAACGTTTTCACACAGAGAGTTGTGAATTTGTGGAATACTCTGCCTCAGAAGGCAGTGGAGGCCGATTCACTGGATGCATTCAAAAGAGCATTAGATAGAGCTTTTAGGGCTAGCGGAATCAAGGGGTAAGAGGGAAGGCAGGAACGGGGTACTGATTGGATGATCAGCTATGATCACATTGAATGGCGGTGCTGGCTTGAAGGGCTGAATGGCCTACTCCTGCATCTATTGTCTATGCATCTATGAGATGTGTGGGGTAATTTTTTTTACGCACAGGATTTTGGGTGCCTGGAACCTGCTGCCAGGAGTGGTGGTGGAGGCAGTCCGATAGTGACATTTAAAAGGCTTTTAGATAGGCACATGGATATGCAGGGAATGACGGAATATGGATGATGTAAAGGCAGAAGAGTCGTGTCTTAGCAACATGTTTGGCAGAGACACGGTGGGCCAATGGGTGTGTTTTTGTGTTGTAATGCTCTATGTTCTATGTTCTATCTCTAGTTGAATTAGACCATTTAAAACTTTGATCTTGTTTTTGACGGATAACTATTGGCCATACATCTGCTTTGTGATCAAGATTGTCTTATTCCATCACTATAAAATACTGTTCAATTCCCTTTTTGCCTCGGCTCATCTCAACCACGCCATTATTTGCTACAGACTTGACTTGGCAACCTATAAAGTAGACCTTATTCAAATCTCTCCTACGCTTACCTGAGCTCCCACCAAGTCCTCTCATCTCCTTGTGCTTATTCCACCACATCACATTTCTCATTCTGGTTCTTGTTTTTAACTCACTCCATAGCATTGCGATATTCCTGTGCTACCCCACTTTAGCCTGAGCCATTTGTTAAACATCCCCATTTTTTATTTACTTCACCTTCGGCAGGTATCCCTTTGGATGTCAAGTTCTAACATTCCTTTCCCAAAACTCCTCTACTATTTCCCACCTTAAATCATCATGGATATGAAATGCAAATCTAAAACTAATTGTCAATACCATACAAACAATTCCAAAACATCACCTGTCCATGTTCTCCAGCCTGACCTGCTGAGTTATTCCAGCACTTTGCAGTTCCTTGTGTCTATATATTATTAATATTTGTCCTAATTCTGCCAGTTTGATATTGCAATCCATAATTACATACTACACAATACGATACGATATGATACGATAGAGCTTTATTTATCCCAGGAGGGAAATTGGTCTGCCAACAGTCATGAAACACAAGATACATGAAACATTAAATGAAAGTGACGAGTGGAAAGGATTGGGGATGTGCAAAGATTGGGAGGGGGGTTGGGGGGCATGATTCATTACGCAGTATAATAATGTTAAATGTCTGTCAGATTCTTTTACCACTTTATTTTAAGATTTTTTTCCCCCTTGAGCATAAATCCACATGAACAATTTACCATGCTTGATACGTTACATCTTTGCTTTGCTTGCAGCAGCATCTTTGTTACCAGATAGGTTTCGCTGTGGGGATCACCTGACTAGTCGTCTTGGAGACAATGATGATCAGAGTGATAGCAGGCAAATCTGTTTGCATCAAAGACATTCTCTGCCACCTGCTGGCACTCACAACTGTACATACCAGTTTGTGGAAGGGTCTGGTGCTAGTGAAGGCTTCATCATACTGAATAGCACAAATATAAAAGGTAAACACTTGACAGATGTTCATGTAACATTCTTCCAGAGAATTTGTGATGATATGTAAATTATTCCGTGGTAATACATGAAGATGGTGGATAATCAAGAGACAGCATAATAGTCAAACTAACAAACATATGTTAAAAAAAAATTCTTGCTGATTATATTAGTGAGATAAGTGCACCTTTGAGTCCTCATAAAAGAATCACGGTTCTTCAAAAATAATGAGATATGCAAAAGAATTCAGGTATCCTTGAAACTATCTCACGCGCATCAGGTAAAATAAAATATATTTATCTTGAATTTTTCCTTTATTGTTAAAATGCGTCTGGACTATCAGAGATAAAACATGTCAGAATTTGAATTTTGCTTCTGGTGAAATCCCTCTTCCATTTTGTTGCTGCAGATTTAAATTGCCAAGTATTTATGTTGAGTGTTGGCTTATCATATCTGAATACATCTGTCCTCTGTTCACTGTGCATGTTTCTACTTTTATCAAATTCCACATCTGACCAGGAATAAAATATTAAATTTATAATTTTTATAATTACCCCACTAATCTTTTATGAATTTATGGAATAACAAAACAATAGTTAATCTGGATACTGATTGATTGATTGAAAGATGCAGCAAGGAAACAGGCCCTTTGGCCCACCGAATCCATGCCGACCATTGATCAAACATTTACACTAGTTCTATGTTATCCCACTTTTGTACCCATTCCCTACACACAAGGTACAATTTACAGTGGCTAATTAACCTATCTTTGGGATATGGGAAGAAACCTGAGCTCCTGGAGAATGTCATGCGATTACAGGAGGAACATGCAAACCCCACACAGACAGCAGGCAGGATCAAACTTGGATCTCCGGCACTGTAAGGTAGCAGATCTACCATCTGCGCCACTGTGCTGTCCCTATTCTTTCTTTGTTCACAATTATAAATGCTTTCAGTAATACTTCTCTTAGGAATAATTTAAACCTTGCTTCCAAACTGTCACAGCACAGAGATTAAAAACAAGCTTGAAGTGAAAAGCAGTGCAACATATTTTTCTGTGCTCCCTGATTCTATGTCCACAAGGGAAACGAGAATTCTTTGCATTCTTCACAACGCTCTTAACTTACGTTACAATTTCTTTGTTCATCTGAGGTGCTTACAGACAGATGAAACCAGCTACGTTCTGTGATGTCGAATATTTAGGTTTGACTACATTTATTTCCTGGAATTGGTGAAAGAAAGTAAACAATGTGCAAATGGGGTTGAAACTAAAAGGAATTGATTGATTGATCGATTGAAAAATACAGTATGTAAACAGCCCTTTCAGCCCACTGAGTCCACAGCACCCATCGATCACCCCTTCATTAGTTCTATGTTATCCTAATTTTGCACCACTCCCTAAACACAAGGGGCATGTTACAGAGGGAAATTAACCTTCAAACCCGCGTGTCTTTAGCATGTTGGTGGAAAACGGAGCACCAGGATGAAACGCATACGGTCACAGGGAGAACATAAAAATCCCACACAGACAACACTTGAGTTCAGGATCAAACACAGGTCTCCGATATGAGGCAACGATTCTACCAGCTGCGCCACTGTGCTATGTGTTAATAAGAAACATAGGAAAGAGGAGCAGACTTATGGCATTTGGTCCTTTGAGCTTGTTCCCACATTCTTTAAGATCAGGACTGATCTATATCATTGCCATTTTCCTGCACTATTTCTATATCCCTGGATTCCAGTAATATCCAGAAATTGCTGATCTCAGTTTTGAACAAACCTATTAATTATGTCTTCGCAGATGTCTGGAATCCAGAGTCACCATTCTCTGCATGAAGACATTTCTCTTTATTTCTATCCTGAATGTCTTCTTATTGTGACCTGCTTTGAGACAATGAATCCCAGTTCTAGACTATCAGAAGTGGAATCATTGTCTCTGTAACCAGCCCAGTGAATGAGCTTTCTGCTCATTCAAGACTCAGAAGTGTTTAATTGAGATATGTCCTGACAATTGAACAATGAAATTTGTGTTTGCTGCAGCTTTACAGGCCCATTAATAACAAAAATAAATGTACAGTAATCAATAATACAATAAATTAATAACGTGTTAGCTTACCAGACCGTAATGGTGCAGAACTGAAGTCCATAGTGCAACCAAAATGAAGTCTATTGTCGATCATAATTCTTGAGGTAGGGCCGTGGTTAGTGTTGTGCGTTGTTTTGAGTGTTGTGCGTAGTGTTAGCAAGAACCTTGAACCTTGCTGGGAAAAAGATGTTCTTGAATCTGGAGGTCAACGTTTTCAGGCCCCAGAATCTTCTTCCTGATAGTGGTAGCGAGCAGAGAGCAGGCCGGTTGGAATGGGCCTTTGATAATATTGGCTGCCTTTTTGAGGCAGTGCCTCCTGTAGATCACTTCGGTGGTGGGGAGGTCAGTAGCAATGTTGGACTGGGTAATGCCTACCACTTCCTGCAGCATCCTTCAATCCTGGGTGTTCGAGTTATCAAACTAGGCCACGATGCAACCAGTCGGTATACTCTCTATCGTACACCTGTAAAAGTATTTGGTGAAATACTGAATGTCCTCAATCTTCACAGGAAATAGAGTAATTGATGAGCTCCAGAGAATGCAGGCTGTGTCGACTCAATCTCGTATGGTAAACCCACCATCCCTGGCACCAGTCCAGTGACAGTTCTCTGCAATCCCTCTCGAGCAAGGATGTCATTTTGTTTCAGTAGGGAAAGCAGAACGCTGCACAGTGTTCCAGATGCCATTTTGCCAAGGAACCACATTGCTGTTGTACGACACATCAAGTCAGGTCAAGTCAAGTCGAGTTTATTGCCATATGCATGAGCACAATGAGGTGTAAGTACAGTGAAAATCTTGTTTGCAGTAGCATCACAGGCTCATTGACTCAGACAACACACAAAACATAAATTATACAGTGCATTAAGAAAGTATTCTGACCCCTTCACTTTTTCCACAATTTGTTACTACAGCTTTATTTTAAAATGGATTAAATTCACTTTATTAATCAGGTGTTTGGAAATTTTTCCAAAGTAATTAAAAATAAATAACTGAAATATCACATTTACATAAGTATTCAGACCCTTTGCTATGACACTCAAATTTGAGGTTCATCCTGTTTCCATTGATTACCCTTGAGATGTTTCTACAACCTGATTGGAGTCCACCAGTGGTAAATTAAATTGACTGGACATGATTTGGAAAGGCACACAACAATATAAGGTCCCACATTTGACAATGCATGTCAGAGCAAAAACCAAGCCATGAAGACGAAGGAATTGTCAGTAGACCTCCGAGACAGGATTATGTCGAGACACATATCTGGGGAAAGGTATAAAACAATTTTTGCAGCTTTGCAGGTCCCGAAGAACACAGTGGCCTCCGTCATTCTTAAATGGAAGAACTTTGGAACCACCAGGATTCTTCATAGAGCTGGCCACTCGGCCAAACTGAGCAATCAGGGGAGAAGGCCCTTGGTCAGGGAGGTGACCAAGAACCCGATGGTCACTCTGACAGTACTCCAGACTTCCTCTGTGGAGATGGGAGAACCTTCCGGAAGGACAACTATATCTGCGGCACTCCACCAATCAGGCCTTTATGGTAGAGTGGCCGAACTGAAGCCACTCCTCAGTAAAAGGCACATGATAGCCCGCTTGTAGTTTGCCAATAGGGTTG